>OY284413.1:29451757-30070946 GCA_958301585.1 Merodon equestris
TCTTTTCGGTTAATTTTTTCACGCCCCTTGAACAAAGAATCATTTGTTCTATGCAGGACAAATGACGCACAATATAAGCCGTACAGTTGTAGTCCAAGTTCGTTCTTTAAATTGTCCTTTCCGGGCGAACAACTCGTCCCCGTTCCACTTCCCTTCTCTTTCGTCGCAGACATCCTTGTCAAATACCCTTTCTCGACACTTGTTTGCCATTCGTACTATGTAGATTCTCGGTGGTTAGCAGCGTGCACCTCATTCCATCTTGGCTAATTTCAAATGCAGAAACTTCCACTACCACTTTGATTGCTCCTGTTACTGCCACTTCCTGTCCTTTCCACTTGCATCATCGTCGCGCTGTGTAAAATGGGGGTACTACCACGTACAACTTTATTGTTGCGCTTCACTTAAAGTTAATTACAACAGTGTTTTCAGTTTGTTTTTTTTTTATGTTATTCTTGTTCCTTTTCTCGTTGTTTTTGGCCCCAGGAGTATGGACTAGGCGTGCAGGAAAATAAATGTAAACAAAGTAATGGCGGCGAGGATATACAATGGAATACTACGACGACCAGTTAAGCTGCACAAGTCAGTCTTTTCTGCAGAGAGACAAGAATGAAGTGGACTGGCTGAGTAGAAAAGGACGACTAAAGTGCAAGCAAGGATATACAAATTTGCTGATGGTCATGCTTGGGTGGCGCAGAGAGACTGACTCTTCTTCTTGTTGTATTTCTTTCTTTCTTTTTTGCGCCTCTTATCTCTATCATTTATTCAAAAGGACGAGTTTGCTTGAATGCCAGGGGTGATACGGAATCCTCGAAGTTTTTCTTTCTCTCGCTAGGAAATAGTGTAATAAGGAAAAAATGCGAGGATTAAATGGGAATTTACATATTTTAATCGCTTCATAGAGAAATTTCCTTTCCTACTTGTCGCTTTGCTTTGTTTCTTCTGCGGGAAAATTGAAAAACAAAGGGACTGTGGACTGTCTCTTGCGGAATGTCGTATCAAAACTGGTTCGCTGTAAGTAGCTGAGGGGTTGTAATTTGTTTTTAGAGGACTTGTGTTACTACCTACGTTGCGTATATTTAAGCTTGTTACAAGAAAAAGAAAAGAAAGTCAGTTCCTTTGGCAATGTCAGGAAGAGTCTTAAACAAGCTGAAGGTAGGAAAGCATTATATAAGCCAGAAGAGCAAGTACCATCATTGGGGAAGTGAAAGAACGGGCTTAAGACTCAAGAGCCCGTCTTCTGGTCTAAGAATATGGATTATGAGTCCTTCTAATATGGTCCTCATGGGCTGAAATTCATTCCAGGCGTAGCACACAAATTACAATTTAAGTATGGCGTTCGATCTGATTCTTGCGATCACCGTGAACATGTTTGCAGCGATCGATTCTTTTGAGCCAAATTTCCGTCACTCTTCCATTCGTGTCAGCCGGAACGTTGACAATTTCGCTTTCGGTATTGTTCCTGAGCTTCTCTAACGTCGGTGGCATAAACATAAAGACTTATTTAGCCCTACCAATCCAACAAGAATGTGGTCATTAGTCAAGATTACCGAACTTCCCTTCAATAGATCAATTGTTTGACCAGCTGTATGGCATGTGGCGCAATTTCGTTTGAGCCACACGTTACTGATGTCAAGGCTATTCAAATTGGAGGAAAAAAACTCTTTCAACATGGCACGATAGTGAGCTTATTGACCGGAAACACGGCGATCATTTTGATCGACGAAAAATCACGGTCCAATCGCACCTCCTGCATCAAATTCACATCAAACGGTCACTTTTTGTGGATGGAATGGAGACTGTTGGAACACATGTGGATTTTTTGCTGTCCATTGACGCATATTGTGCTCATTGTTAAGGCCAATGGCCAAAAATGAGCTTGAAGATGATTTTTCGATGAAATTCATGATTTCTCTCAATTGCCCAATCGGACACTGTCTGCCCTTCAAAGGAACAACAATCTTCAATTCTTGAGTTAATTTGGTCTTGTAAGGCTGTATGCCAAGAAGAGGCAAAATTTCGGCACAATGTGGACAGAGATTCCATTGAGTGTGGAATTGACTGATTTGGCTCATTTTGAACGACTGCGATATTTTCGCAACTTAGATGGCTGGACTATCTTACTGACGCGGGAAAATCAATAGTGAATATACTGACTCGAATTTATCCACTGTAGCACTGAAAGCCTGTCTGGTTGAGCGATTATTACAACCGAAAATTGGAGTAAACGCTCTTAGAGTTGCGATCACCGACTCAAAACTTCGGAGGCAATTTCTTATAATTTCCAAACGTTGATCATCTACGAACTTCACCATGATAAAAATGTAAACCTTGACTGACGTTTTGACATTGATAGATTATGAAAAAAGTTTGATGGTATGGTGCGTTTGGATTAAAATTCTAAATTGTTATGTCCTTACTGAAAAATCGTATACCATAGGGTGATCCAATTTCTGCTTCGCAAAGTAAATTTTAATAAAAAAGTATTTATGATTCAGATTGCGATCAAATTTGTATTTCAGTATATTGTCTGAATCTCACCATTATAAATGGTAATATTACATCATGCAAATGTCCTCTGTAGGACTCGATTCTGACAAGTTAAAGTTCAATGACTTTTCGACTTATATCGTGCAGTAGCTTGCCCATAACTTAATGAATGATCGTTTTAAAAGCGTCAAGTGTTTGGGGATGCTGTTCTTAAACACGATCTTTTGCATAGTACCACAAAAAGAAATCTAATGACAACAGATTACAGGATTTTGGTGGCCGAATCAGTTAAACTCGAAATAATTCATTAAGGGCATTTTATTGTTGTAAAGTCAAAATGGCAGCACCATTTTGTTGAAACCATATGCCTTTCACATTCATATCTTTGAGGCCAAAATAATCGGTTAACATATGCCAAAGGGCTGGGATCGCGTCTTAAAGCCGATAGACTTGGATCTTCTTCAAAACCAGCGTTAATGGCAGCATTCGTTTTTGCAGAGCGTGTATTCCGATGATAGATAGGCCTTAAAACTTCTGTAACAGAGCCAGCCTCTTCGGTTTTTTTCTTTACAATTTTGTCTATAATGCTCTTTTGTCGACTATAAACTGCTAGTAATGCGCGAAACTTATCCCAGAATCACAATTTTTTTTCACCATTTTAACACGTTCATCGATTGTTTAACGGTCCATATTTCTAAATGGTGAACCTTAAACTAAATATCTACAATCTCAGATGTCACTTTTGTTTATTGTGTGTGATTGAAACAGGGCTATCAAAACCGGACCACAAATTGAATCACCTTCTACTACCATTTCTAATAAATCATTTCACCGCCGACGCAATACTTATCATCTCAACTGTAAGTGAACAATCAGATTATATACGCTGGCTTCCCCGTCGTATTATAATTTTTTTCTTCTCCTCAAATTAACATACTCCACGTAGCGCCACCGCGTCAGGGTGACAAACATACAAGCCTTGGATAAGGTCATTAATCCTCATAAGCGTTTTCTTTTTATAGCTACACACATTCGTGCACCCCAAAAAACAGACAAAAAACCAATCCACGAAGGGTGGTTATCAAAGAGAGAATGAATGACTACCAATGAAACATGTACGCGTGACTTGAGGCAAGGACGAATAGACGAACGGACTGTGGCAACGGATGACTGACGGCTTAAATTCGATTAAAATCGTTTTAGGGATGAACAGATACGAAACACGCTCGTATGGTCTTTCCTCGTTCCACGTTCCTCGGACCCGTAAGGGTGGGTAGCAGCTGGAATGAGCTTATAATTTTATTACCGTATTCCGTAGTCTCCGTGTCAGTCTTGTATTATGCATGCGTGGGTAACACGCGTTTCTCGCTTCCCCCTTTTTGTTTTGAGACAACGAGAAACCTCAAATTCGAGAGTCTCGTGGAGTATTAGTAGAGGAAGTACGAGTAAATCATAAAAACAAGAATGAAGAACGGTGTGAGGGAGGGTTAAGGTTCGACGAGGAGGACAACAACGTGAAATGAGTTTTTAATTCGCTTCAGCTATTAGAGGGTGAAAATGAAAACATAAGCAGATGAGAACGGGCGGGCGGTGGCGGTGGTGGCGGCTGCCTTCTCATATTACCATCAGACCTTTGGCTTATGTTGTGATTTTATTTTCGAGTCTGTAGGAGGGTGAAACCCCAGGCGGCTATGCTTAAAAGCAGCGTGTGTGGTTGTTAATCTATGAAATCAACATAAACACAGGGAATAAATTGTTTCTGCATTGTTGGTTGAGGGAAGGGTGGATTGATCCCTTCAGACGTTTGGAAAAAGGTTCTTTTGTCAAAAATAAAGAAACCGATTCCATTGTGAATATTAAACAGATGGCGATTTGGCATGACAGGGATAAAGTTTAATTATAACATCAAGCAGCAAGTGTGAAACGATGTTGCAGGGTTAGTCAGCCGATGATTCCGAGGGTAGCTGAGCTGAATATGAGTATGAAGGATGGATGTTGATAACAATGGCCATTGAAAGTGACGCGGTGGTTTTTTGAAGACGGTTTTAACAAATAGATTTGAATGCGATACACGTGACGTGCGTTGCCCGAGATAGGGGGAATGTGGTTGTTTTTCATTATGGATTGCTTACAAATAGGATTAGAGCGATGCTTCCGGGGTTATGACGATACAAGATGGGTGTAGAACCCTTCACCATTTGCTCTTTTCCCAAAAGATCTAATTATCCATTACAATTCGGCATCCGCTTGTGAATTTGAGAGCAGTTGTATGGCGGCATGTTCTTGACACCTTGCCGACGGTAAACCTACTCCAAACCAACCTGCACGTGTCGTCTGACGAGTAGCAATCCATTATTATTAACAGATAAAAACCTCATGTGGATTGTGCATACCCCACATTATCCATCGCCGATTGAATTTCACTTAATTTCAAGTCGACCTCCGTGCGCGCAATCACAGGCCCCTTACTTGGCTAATTATAATGATTGCTAGTCTGATTGAAAAGGAGTCGGGCGTATCGTCGGTTCATAGACCGTATTAAGGGGGTGACACGTGTATAAAGCAATCGGGTTGTGTGCGATTGACGAGAATAAAAGCGAAAAAAGTAAAGAGAAAATCAACGAGCCTTATCCGTAACGATTCGGGTAATCATTACACACGTCAACTGTCAAAGCGAATCAAACTAGTCCTTGTCTTCACGGTGCCGTCACGGGGGGTGTCGAGATATGCTGCGTGAAATCCCATTAGGAAAACAGAGTGACCCTGAATAAATGGACATACAATACCACCATATGTACATGGTATAGAAGGATAGGGTGAAAATCCTGCAGAAAATAAGGGAGACACGTCTTGATCCACATATAGTCCTGTGTAGACTGTATTTCAGTCCTTTTTTCGCGTCTTCATTAGGGACTATAAGCCATTACCTTGCGTCATCCTCACATCCCCTGCTTTTCGTTTCCTTTTCTTGTCTTGTTGACATCGTATGTGTTGCTATCGGTATCGTTGTGTTGTCGTCCTTTTCAATGTTTTTGCAAGCCTATTGTTGTCGCGCCCTGTGCTCTCCTTCCTTCCGGGCATTTCACCCCAAAGCCTTCGTCGACCTACTCGAATTGCCATTGCCACCCTCTTCATTCGTTCAGCGGCTGCTTTCAACACCATAATCCCTCGAAGATTAAATGGGTGTAACACAATTTGCAATTAATTCAGAAAGCGAGCGTGCAGGCGAACGACGCGGCGGCTGGCTTTGGGTTTCCGTTTTTTTTTCTTACCCGTCGTCGTATATCATTAAAAGGGACCACCGTCACCACTGCCACGAGGACTAATTCACTACGAGCAGGTTCGCCCGCTAAACACTGCCAACAACAAAAAGTAAAGGACGAAAGGAGAAGAAGAAGAAAAAAAAAAAAGTAGAAAAAACGGAACTTGTCAGCCGGAAATTGAAGGCAATACGCGCGTTTCTGTTATAACACAGAGAAGCGGAAGGCGGAGAAAAACAGGGAGCCAACGTGGCAATGGTGCCGTTGTTGCCGGAGGAACTTTTATTAAATCCGGACGAACGAGCCCATTCAAACCTACAATATTTATGTACCCTACATACCTATCTACCTAAAGCTGCACGGATTTGTACGACTGACTGACTGACTGTCGTGAGGGTAGGAAATTATTCAGAAAATACAAGGGTGGCATGGAATACAGCGGATAAGGGGGGTGAAGGTGAAACAAAAGAAAGACGACGAACCACTGTGTATAATCAGGGGGTAAAAATGATTATTATTCGTAATTCAGAAATTGTAGAACCGGGGTGGAATGAAGTGTACTCCGCCTCTGGCCTCGCGGCGATTTGCTCTTATTTATGAAGTGCCCTGACTAATACTTTGTTCAACTACTGCTGCCTGGATTTGTTGTTGTGGATGCACGGAGGACGGGAACGAGGACGAGGCATGCTGGACTTAAATGGCGAATGACGGTGATGTGGTGTGTGCTGGATGATGGGTAATGGGCGCGCTTGTTGGTGCTGACGTTGGTAGCATGGTGTTGCTGGCATTTACCGAGGGTTAGTTGTTCTTCTTCTCGTTTGGTTTGTTTTTCGAGGGTGAATGTTAAATAGTTTCGGGTGATGATGGGTGTTTTTACTACCGTCTGTTTGGCAAAGTTGGGTGTTTTTTTTTTTGGCGTTTTGGCTTTGGTTTTAATGGAAATATTGTTATATAGCGGTGTATCATGTTGGCAGATGGTGTCGAAAGTGTGGAAGTGGTCCTTAGCAGGGGACTGTGATTTGTGTTGTTCCTTTAAAGAAAAGGGTAATGATATGGTTTTGACTTGAAATTGAAAAAGTTTTTTTTCTTTTTTGAAAGTATCAAATTAAATGAGGAACTTGTAAGTGGTTATTGAGAACAGACGTGCAAGTACTTCGTAAATAAAAAGAGGAAATGTGGCGAAAAAATGGAAATGACAGCTGTCAATGGGAAATGGATGGACTTGTTGACAGGCAATCAGTGAGAATAACAACAGTTGTGTTCGAAAGAAATGAACTCCGAACTGGCATTTATTATAGGGTGTATCTGAATGTAATCAAATGAGGTAAACGAGGCTTGTTCAAAAAATAAGGTGACTTTTAATTTCTCTCGAAAAATGTTTATTTATTCATTAATATTTACTTTGTACCCTTCACAAAAATCCCCCCCAGATACACTTGCGCAGGCGCTCTTTTATATCCTCAAAGCACTTCTGTTATGCGCTTTTTAGTATAGCTTTGAGCTTTTCTAGCGATATTTCTTCAATCGTGTTACATCGCCATCTTCTTATGGATCTTTTAAATCTAAGAAGAGAAAGTCGAGTGGGTCGATGTGGCATGATTATGCTATTGTTTAGCCAAAAAAAAAATTATGCACAAGCAACGTTACGCCATGGATTTTCTGCCCACAAATGCGGAAGTCTCCTTCGAATTGCTTCACATAAACAGCGCATAACTTCAAAGTAATGTTCCTTATTGAACGTACGGCCTTCCGGTAAGAACTCATGATGATTTGACCGAATTGGCAGTCTTGTCCCTTCTGTTCGCTTCCACTGTAATGATTGGGCTTTGGTTTCGACCTCATAACCATATACCCAAAGTTTCGTCACCAGCAATGACCCTTTTCAGCAAATCTGGATCGTCATTAAACAGCTCCAAAGCGATGCTCCCGCAACAGTTCTTTTGGCCAAAATTTAGCAATTTCGACGCAAACTACGCTGATACACGTGTCATGCGCAAAATATCTGAAAAAGTTTCATGGAATGAGTCAATTGTTATGCCAATTCGCTCAGTAACTCCTCTGACAGTGATTTGACGATTCTCCATAGCACCAAGGTTTTCATCTGTTGTCAACACGCTGAGGCTTCAGGACTTCATAATTTAGATTTTCGCGGCCTTTTTTACCGAGAATAGGACCGCCAAATGCCACAGTCAATATTTCAAGTACATTGGAGCTTTATATTATTATTTAAATCCAATAGATTCATTGATCCATTTTTTTTTAATAACAAAAACTCGCTAAGCACACCCAAACCCGTCTAGCTTTAATATTTCTTAAAAACAAAATATACAAAATGAATGACAATGTCAACATACGTTAGGGGACATGTGCATCAACGCAACAAAAGAAGAAAAATCGAAAATTGTACGTACTTATTTTGCGAAATTCAAAAAAGTCACCTTATTTTTTGAACAAATCTAGTACATGATTGTCCGTCGACTATTGCCACTAGCCTCAAAACGAATGACGATAATGAATGCAATGGAATGCCAAGCAGAAGGAAAGTTCATAAGATGTATCGATGTTAATTCCAAAGCTGCTGGTAGCACTGTTCGCCATGAAGTTGGTCGCCGCTCTGAGCATGTTGTTTCTAAACAATAGAATATTCTGAATCTGTTGTAGAAGACTTTCATCTCCGATGAACGGCGAAATGACGCCTTTTCTGCACAACGGTGCTTGGATCCTACATACCTTAATAAGAAACTAACCCGCTCGAAGTAGCTCTTTATGACAAAATTTGATGCGAAGGGTTACCTTATTCGACGAAAGACTCGTCTGGTAGTAAGACGATTAAATCAAGCACTGAGCCTGGTCTTGTAGCCCTGGGAACGATACAAAACTTGGTAATACACCCACTTGAAGCAGTTACAACATTCTTTCTTGGTAAACTTAAGAGGGTCGACAGATGATTCCGCCAAGATGGTGCTTTGTGGTCTGAAACAGTCGAGTCGAAACTGGGATATAAAGCTCAGCACTGTTTTAATGAAATTTGGCTTAAAACAGATTTAGATAGGCAAAACACTAAGGTAATCTAAAATTTAAAAAGTGAGTTATACAGTGATGCTCTTCAAAGTTAATTTTAGTTTAGGAAATAGCTAGAAGGCACAGGGCACTAGATCCGACAAGCATGGCGGTTGGGCGAGCGTTGTGACTATTTTTTTGGCAAAAAACTCGCGCAAAATTAGGCCTTTGTGCTATGGCGCATTGCTATGTTAGAATTACAATACCAACTGCCAACAACTGTGGGATGAATTCGGTCCCCACATAATATTGAGCATTCAAAGTCTGACCTTCTGGAACTAATTCCTTTTGGATAATGCCCTTGGAATCGGTGTAGCATTATCTTAATTCGACTTCGGCAATCCGACTTTCTTCTCTTTTGGCTCATTTGGTGACTTTTATTCTTCTGGTGAGTGGTTCGCATTGGAAACACCAAATTTCATCACGGGTTGCAGATAACATGAATTTAGGGTTTTGTTTGGACATATTTCATATTTTTACTTCTCCGTTAAATAAAATGTAGAATAAATCATGCAGAGCTTTCTCCTTCCCAAATCCTCGATAAGATGGACTACACGTTCGGGAATGCCATCAACAAGTCTTGGGGACGTACAACGGTCAGAGGAAGTTTTTTTCTGACTTTCTCAATATTTTCTTCATTCCTCCAGGTTCTTGGCTTCCTTTTTTTTGCAGGGTTCGCCCAGGTTCAAGAGTTGCGCTCTTATAGTGTTTCTCACACAACCTGAACGGGATGCAGATGGTTTGTGTCAAAGATGTGTGTTCACTACTCTCCGAGGGTGGTTGTCCTAGATAAGAGTTGAGAGATTCGACTGAATTTGCGTTGGTTGTAGTTCACATTAACTTTTTTTTGTTTCCATGTCATTAAGGTGTTATATTGGAAATGCACACACAGAGTATGAATTTTGAATTGATCTTATTCTGCGAGTGTTATGCATTCGTCAGCAGTTTATGATCATCTCTCGTTCATAACTGATGTTGTTGCATAATTTTTCCGTAGAGGAATTGTTCTTGGCTATGGACAGACGAATTACCATTGCACCACGACCACCCCCTTTTTTCGCATCTTGGAAAGGCTCGTTGATCTTCTGCTAAGGGCATTATTAGATATCTCATAAGGCATATGGTATTATCAACCCCGGTATACTAGGAGTTTATGTTTCATTGAGTTTCCACAAAGATAAGAGGCTTTTCTGATGTAGATTGGGCTGACGATATTGTCGACCAGCAAATGGTTACGTCTTTACCTTCCTAGGAGCTCCTATTACATGATTCGTCTGTAATATCTGAAGCGATGGCGTTTATGTCCTTAGCACCAGTAGTCCAGGGGCTTATTTGTCCGTGGCTTCTGGAGGGTGAATTGATCGCTTCATCGAAAGATCGCTCCTCTTTGAGACATGCATCTTCGATCAGAACAGATAGTGGCTGTAGGAAAGCTCGTCTGGAAATGTCGGCGTGTGAAAGGGCGCCCCATTTTAGTATTTCGAAAGTAGGTGTTAACGGACTGAAAAACATTTATCTGGGCGCTCTCGTGCTGCAAAATTTCTTTGTCATGTCTTTGTTTATATTGTGGCCGTTTTCCTTCAATATTTGTCCTACGATGTAGACAATTCTTCCATTCTTGCCGTTCGCTCATGAAAAAAACGACGTCTTTCGGCTTCAACCTAACTTGGTACCAAACTGGCTTGTTTTCGGACCATTCTCAAGCCTTCCAAACGGCGGGAAACAGCTCTAAAGTTGACCCTGAAAGTTTTTGTTGTCTTGAATTTTGATGCAATAATGCTTCCAATTTTGCATTTTTTTCATTACTCCGATAGTTTCTTATCTTCTAAGTGGAAATCACTACTATTCACTATCACTATCGTTAAACGATCTACACTAGCCGTTACGTACATTTTTGTACAGATTTTACGCACCTCAAGGGCAGATTTTTTAGAGTTAAAGGAAAAAGCAAAACTTCCCGTAATTTAGCGCCTATTTGGTTCGAAAGTCGATATTTTTACGCCCAACGAGTATATGACGCCAATCAAAATTCATAAAGATAATGATGAATCGTAGAAAGATACTCAAACAAACCATGTATTGTTTCTAATCTGACATTACTGGCCAGCATGTACCGCCAGCGCCATCTGTTGGAAAAGATAGGATTCCTATTTGAACTTTGATCAGCTACCAGGTGTACCTACAAGTTCAGCTGCATTCTTTTTTCTAACAAATTTCCTCTCTTTCGAGACAAATTAAGACTCATCTAACAATTTTCGTACGTCTTGATAAGAAGTGCTGCTCAGCGAGCGCGTGTCCCATCGACGAAAACATGATATCTGAAGGAGCCAGGTCTGGTATATGAGTGGCTGGAGTAGCACCTCTCAACTGAATGCCTTCAAGTAGTTTCGGACCATTTTTGACGTGTGCGATGGTGGGTTATCGTGGAGAAAACCGGCTTGTCATGTCTTGGTTCATAGCAAGACTGCTTTTCTTAACGCAAAGCTTGATGCAATTCGATCAGTTGATAGTGGTAGCGGTGCCAGTTTCATCAGCTTCCAACAGCTTATAGTATACCATATCCCGCTGAACCCACTTGACACACAGCATGGTCTTCCGTCCGATGCGATTTAGTCTTGGTGAAGAATTGAGGATTCTCGGAATAAATGTATCCACTTTTCTTCGGCAGTGATAATCCGATGCAGAAACGACTTGCTTTTTTTATCTGGTAAAATGTCGCATAAATTTTGGCTTCGCTCCATCTGCATATCGTTCAATTTATGCGGCATCCATTTTTTGATCTTTTCAACCTTTTTTATGGCCCATGGACGCATGGAAATAGCTGATTAAGTAACACCCTATTGCTCGGCAACCATATCTTTGCGATTGGGTATCGTCCTTATCCAAAAGACTGTTGGTCCTTATCCTTTTCAACTTTTACTATACGTTTCTCGTCACTCAGTTTCAAAATTGCGGTCTTCGAACCAACGAACCCAATCTCTGCATATTGCTCCCGATAAAGCACTGTCACCATAGGCTTTCAGAAGCATTCGATGCGATTTTGCAGCCGATTTCTTCAAATTGAAGGAAGAAAGCAGAGCTTACCGCATACGCTCCTTCTGTCAGAAACTATGAAACTCCTTTACAAGCAACTCGCCAACAATATCGTGTCTTCGTGCTTTAACTTAAGTTGGCATTCCCTTAGGATCGACTGCACCACTTATATAGTTCAAAGTTGTAAGCATGCCCTTGGACCTGCTAAAAAGACATTTTACTGGTTTCTTTCACTTCCGTCTAAAATTTTTCTCTCCTGACTGCTGTTCGACAAACCAATCCACAAACCTCAAAAAAAAACAAAAAATGAAAACCCAATTACATATCTTCTAAGCGATAGCAATCGTTCATCACTGACACCTACATACACATTCCCCGTAAATCACTCATTACCCACGGCTTTGCTGCTTTAACCCCCTGCCTAAGCGAAATTATTATAATTCCCCATCGACTTGAAAGCGCGCGGTACAAACTTTTACTTAATCCAAACCCAACCAGTTACTCTCCTTCTCTTCCGCCTTCCGCACAATACCGGATATTATCCACAAACACAAATGCGCCGGCAATATACCGACGCCGAAACGTACGTCGGCGTCAGCTAGACCCCCAACGTGCCAGCATAATTATTTTAATCAGTTAATTCCAAACCGACAACGCCGCCGCATTAACCGCCACCAACACCGTCTGCCTCACCATCATCGCCACGAACTAACCAAACTTTTGCAAATCAACCCAGACGAACATTGCCACTACCTCTGCCGGAGCCACATCACCATCATTTCACTAGCACTACCACCCCATCACCGCTGTTGCTGCTGTTCGTGCTTATATAATATTATCGTTGCCGATGGTACGGTTTCAGTTGCCTAGTAAAAATTTTCCATTTTCACACCGTCCTCCCGTCATTGCGCCCATCCACCTCGCAATCCGAAACCCGACAACCACCCACCTCGCGCATTTAAACATCGAAAACAGAAATTTCACGCGCGAAAAACCCGAGGGAATATTTTTCAACTAGCAAAATGTGATTATTAAGAGTACCTCCACGGGTGCTTCCGTGCTCGCCGGTGTAGGGGTAGTTCCGTATCGGCAACCCTAATCCGCCCACACACAAGTGTCCACGTACAGTTATCGGCGCTTGAGAAAAACTAAGACGATTCCCGGGAACAAACCAACCTCTGGTAGTGGCAGGAAAACTTCACGTCAATAAACACATCCATGGCCTCCCCACCCCTACGGACAGCAGAAGCTGACAAGGGTTCGCTGTTGGAAAATGTCATTACCACCACCCACAAGTGTTTTTTTTTTTTGTTTTCTTTATTTCTCCGTCGTTTGTAACACGGCGGAACCTGGGTGGTTTTGTGGATAAGTAATTACTCCATTTCACTCCTATTTGGGGACGACCCTATGCCGGGATAGCATGGCCTCGCTTTGAATATAAACACCAGTAATTATCTTGCCATTTAACACGCAAAATGGAGTCGAGTTGTTAGGGGAAAAAAAAGAAACAACAAATTAAAACTATTAAAAGGGTTGCAACTGCAAGTGTCGCTACGCACAATTGTAAGTGGCCTCCAACAACCCTACCCTACACTACAACATGATATATGCGGTTGGGTCTTGTTTTTTCCCTTTTATCAATTAGAACACGTGTAACAGTGTTTAGGTGATCAAAAGGGCAGTTAATTGCGAGGCGACGGCGGGGCACGGTTCTGTGTAATGCCCCGCAGGTGGTAAAAGTTTGAATTTATGAATAATAAAAGAGACTGAAAGTGGAACAGCGAACAACATGTGTTTGGGCGGCTGTGGTGACTTCTATAGGTATAGAGGGAGGGCGGTGTCTGGGGTGAAGTGGCAATTACTTGGAGCAGTAATATCACTGGATTTACTATTTATTTAGATGTGACGCTTTTAAGGCAAATGACGGTTGAAATTGTCGTAAAGTTGGTGGAAAAATGATTTTAAGAATTTATCGAAGCGGACGAGGCCAACCGAAGGGTTGTCGGTTTACAAACGAATGACGGCCGACTCAAGGATGGTTTCAAGGATATAGGATGAGCCAACACCTAGTGTGGAACTATTCGTTTAATTTAACACACTTTTTTGGTGAAATCAATGTTGATCTTTATCGGTTTATAGAGTCCGACCTGTGGCAATTATGAAAGGAACACAGCACCATTCATGTAGCACACTACATTTGTTCAAAAAATAAGTTGACTTTTTGAATTTCGCGAGCTGAGTACATTCGATTTTCGGATTTATTGTTTGTTACGATGGTACACACGTTCCTTAACATGCGTTTGTTAGTATTGTCAACCATTTTGGATATTTAGTTTGTTTTTCACGGACATAAAGGACGTGTTTTGGTGTGCTTGGCGAGTTTTTGCAATTGAAAAAAATTGATCAGTGAAACCGTGAAAAATTTAATTAATTGCTTCAACGTACTTGAAATGTTGACTGTGGTATTTGGCGAATCTACTCTGAACAAAAAAAAAATATAAATGGTACAAGGTCTTCACGGAAGGCCAAGAAGCTGGTAATGACGATGCCCGCCCTGGACGTCCCAGCACGTCCAGAGCACGTTTTAGCATTAAAGAAAATTATGGAGGATATTGGCATATCGGTTGGCTCACGCCATACATTTTTTCAGATTTTTTGAGCTTGAAATGTGTCCCATCGAAGTTTGTTCCGAAATTGCTAAATTTTGACCATAAGAACCGTCGCATGAGCATCGCTCAGGAGCTGTTGAATGACGGTCCAGATTTGCTGAAAAAGGTCATTACTGATGACGAAACATGGGTATATATGCAGGTATCACATCGAAACCAAAGCCCATTCATCCCAATGGAAGCGACCAGAAGAGCCAAGACCAAAAAAGCAAGACAAGTTCAGTCAAACGTGACGTCTTGCTCACTATTTTTGTCGATTACAATGGTGTGGTTCGTCATGAGTTCTTGACTGATTGCTGTACGGTCAATACGAAATATTACCTCGAAGTTATGCACCGGATTTGTGGGATAAAATTCATGGCTGTTGCCTCACGATACCACACTTGCTCACTCATTGTTCGTTGTGCGTAATTTTTTTGCCGAAAACAATACCGTTATCATGCCTTAGCCATCGTATTCGACGGACTTGGTCCCCTGCGAGGCTTCTCTTTTCCCAACACTTAAAAGACTTGTCATGATTGAGGAGAAAAAAAACTGCATCACTGGACGGGCTCAAGGCTATACCAAAAAGAATATTTCATAGGAATGGAAAAAGAGCTGGCCCGAGTGTGTTATATCTAACGGGGATTACTTAGAAGAGGACAAAGTTTTGATGAATAAATAAATATATTTTTCAAAAAAAAAAAAAAAAAAAAAAAAAGTCACCTTATTTTTTGAACAAACTTAGTATAGTTGGAAAAGATCCGATTTAGGTCAAACATGCACTGTTTCGTGTGATAACTTTTTGCCATTTTGAATGTAGATAATTGTGCGTCTCTCCCAGCTGATCTCGTCCATATTGACAAACAACTGGGACAGTCACACAAGCCTCTCTTGAAATTTTCACTAACAAAATTTTTCGCCATGGATATTAACAATCGATGTACCTGGAAGATGTCGAACGAAGTAGAAAACTTGCTACAACGTTTGAATACTTAAAAGGCCATTAGGGCAAATGGCGTTAGAGGTTTAGATATTAAATGTCAACAGCCTCGTTTCAATGATAAGCAAACTGATCAATACTGGCCTAGAGAAGTCATAGTTCCCGGGAAACTTAAGGAATCGGTTGTGCCACCTATGTATATTCGTATATAAAAGCAATAGCAAAAAGGTGATTTTACGTAATCCTTCGACTTCTATCCCTCGACTTCAGCAAAGCACTCGACACGCAAGAAATTAGTTGAAGCGGTTAAAAAAGTGAAAAAATGGGAATCAAGATAAACACAATTAGCAGCCAATATAGCTTACATGTGGTAATATAGCTTATAACATGGAGTACCATAGGAATCGTAGCTAAGACCACTGCTGTATATTCTGTATACCAAAGTACAACCTTTGCATATGCAGATGCCACGACAATCGCTGTACACTAAGTATTTCTGGAAGAAGCTGCCAGATTGTTGGGTAATTTGGATTTTATAGGCTTTGATAACAAGGCGTGTAAGTGCTTAATGTTGATACAGAGTTTGACACGATACTGAACCGGTTTCTTCAAAGAGCTTCATTATTTCTCGAGTCCCAGCGTCACCAAGCCGATTATGTTGGGAAAACTCTTACAGATCGCCCATTTTCTTATTAAGTTTGACTGACAAAAATACGTTGTTGCAACGTAAACGACTCCATTGTTAAAATTGCCGAAAGCTATACTTGACATCTGTCAAAAAGACCAACGGTGTTGAATTCAGTAAATAATAGTAATTAACAGCCAATATCCGCCCAAGACAGTGAGCCAGTGTCTAACTGGTGACTATATTTCTTTTGAAGGGGTCTAAAAAAGGTTTCATTTTCTGTTGCCGTCAAATATTTGGCTTCATAAAGCGGAAATGGAAAATTTGGAGTTTTAAGGAGCAATATTTTGGAATTGGACCTAGAAGAACCGGCGAAATCTGGTTCGTATTTTTCAAAGATGCCCTTGAGAAAAACGTTACCGTAAATTGCCTTCGCTCGATCAATGAATTCGATCTTTTTTTTGGCCAAAATGCACAAGTTGAATCTGGTGTCTACCAGGTTCCAGGAAGACAGCGCTACATGCCACACAGCACACGAATCGATGGGCCAATTGAGAAATGAGTTCGGTGAGCAATTTATTTCTCCTTTTCGATCGGCGAATTGGCCATTAGGTCTTTGGACTATTTTTATGCCGATAAGCTAGCTTGGAAGACAACATTAAATGTGTTAGTATCGAGAGACCAGCTTATACATATGCATGGGGTTGTCATGGTGCAATGATAATCATCATCGACTGTTGAGCGGAAGGTCTGAAGTTCAAGTCTGTTCATAGGCACGATCAATTCCTATACGGAAAAATTGTGCAGCAACATCAATTGTGAATGAGAGATGATCAAAAAAATGCTGCCGAAGACATAATACTCGCAGCATAAGATCGCTTCAAAATTCATATTCGTGTTTCATTTCCGACATAACAACTTATTGACATGGAAACAAAAGAGTTACTGTGAACTACAACCAACGCGACAAATTTATTCGAATTCCTCAAAAGTCCTATCTAGGACAACCACCCCCCGGAGAGTAGTGAACGAACATCTTCGACACAAACCATCTACACCCCGTCCAGGTTGTGTGGCAAACACCATAAGACCGTACACCCTTGAACCTGCACAAACCCAATAAAAAAAAAGTGTTTAAAAATTGGACAATCCGTATGTACCACTTGAAACGTAGTCGTGGTCAACATATACAAAAGTAATAAATAATAAAAGTTAATTAAAAAATAAATGGCAAGCATTCAACTATCAGCTCAAATAAAAATTGTATACATTTTCTCAAATTTCTGGTGGTTGTTTCGACAATCAAAAACCAAGCGCTTAAAAAATCACATATTATATACGATGTCATTTGTGGAGATTAGCCATTGCTCCGAGGTAAAAAAGCTCGTTAACTACCTAAAAACTGAAGCTGTCGATGGTTATCCAGTGTAGTGTTCTACAATAATCATTATATCTCGATAAACGCTCCCTTATTCCCGATAAAGTTACACAATAAACGAATAAATACTTTCGAGATAATCTTGCCTAACTCTGTCATTCCGCATAATGAACAATTAGATCAACCGCAGCACCGCTTTTTATTGGTACCACTATATCACAATCATGTTCAATTCAAACAATAAGACCAAAAAATCAACTCAAGCGAGACGAAAATGCATTTGGAAAATCGTTCAAGAGTGGCGCGCTCACATAAAATACACAAAACACAGAAATGGAAACACAATCCCAACAAAATCCTTTCCTAATACCCCTCCACCTCGTCCTGTTTCTTTTTCATCTATTCATACATATCTCTGATGCATAACACAGCGTAACCGCCCTCACCCCAAAAACATGCTCTTCAAAAGAATCACTGTGCACACACCAAGTTTGCCAATTGGGATTTGTGTACAAATGTACAAATAAACCTACCGCCGTCGCCGCACTACCGCCCGCCACACTGCTAGGGAAACAAAACTAACAGCTCTACAGAGGACACCACTAGGCAAGCACAGCATCAACATCACCACCTTCTACCATTCATCCATATAACCAAGGAAGGGCAGAGTGAAACGACACAACATAATAAAAAAAAAAAGGAGAACTGTAATGGTTGCTGACTGCTCGAGGGTAAAAACATTTACAGGGTCGAAGGGAGAATCAAGAACGAAACAATGCTGACATGTGCTAGCTGCCCCCTAAAGCCTGCATCCCCCGAAGCTACATTTGCTCATATCAATGTATGTATGTACGTGCCCAGCAAAAATGTCATGCAGATAAAAGCTAAGGTCGAGCCGTGGCGACGACGAGAGCTCGCACTACAAATTTTCTTCCAGAGCAGAGTACTCGTACTCGTATGCCGTCCCTCAGCCTCATGCCACCAGTGAACGGAGAATCAAAACCACACTTTCTGCTCATTCTACCGTTCCTTCATATGATGATATCGTATTTGCAGTTACAGGGCTTGAGGAATAAGCGAGAGGGGGAAAAAAAAATCCCAACCACCGGGGTAGCACTAAAGTGATCTAACCAATGCAACCGACGGACCAACCAACCTACCGACCGTCCGACCAAGCAACCGCGAGACCTATACAGCCCGAATCTAACCAAACCCACAAGAACCAGACAAAGAGGCAGCAGCAATGAACAGGGACTCGGTATAATACCACGACAGAGCCATTGGTATAGGGTGGAGAGAAGCGGCAGAAACAGCAATGAGGCGCAGGAACCAACCAGCCAACCAAGCAAGCAACCGACCGACCGGCCTGCCAGTCACTCAGCCATATACGGTTCGAAGGTTGTTTGCGGTTAACCAAAATAATAGAGGAAGCTTTTACAATTTTATTCAAGTTGCCCAAGAGAGGAGGCACAGCCATAGCAGTATAGTACAGCGGGTACTAGTAGAGTAGCAATAGAGTACCTGCCACACATTGTAGAGCATTCCGGGCGGAGGAAGAGCTGCATTTATACCAGTATTTTGCCAGCTCATGCCATTTCATCATCATCATCATCTTCATCGTCGACCGCCAGCAGGAGAAACGACAACGTACACTATGCACTGCACTGCCGGTTGCTCTTCATCCTTATCCACATCCCCGGCACTGGTGCATGTCGTCTCTCTGGTAGCCTTATGGAAAATTATAAATCTCCCAGAAGTGCATAAAAGAACAAGAACACGACTATGACGATATGACTACAGAGAGAAGCTGCTGCTACTCCTGCTGCTCGGTTTGGTCCCTTTGCTCTACAACAAGGATGCACAGCAATAAACCGCAGTCGAACTGTTTCGGTTCGGAGCGGAATGGAAATGGAAGTGTTTAATGGAGCCAGACGTAGACCCAGTGCTGCTCGTTCGTTTCCCTGAATACCGGATGAATTTGGGATGCTGGTGTGGTTGGTGTGCGAATAGACGGGTGGAGAAAATCACAGCGTCGCTACTGCTGCTCCATCTTAATCGTAATGGTGGCACATAGCAGTGGTGCCACTGAAAAGTGACTGACTGAGTGGTCTGACCGGAGAGTTGAGAGTTTCAATGTTTTTGTTAATTTATGAAATTAAATTATGAGTGGTTTATAGGGTGGGATGACGTGTCGGAATGGATGGGATTCGAGAGTGGTGCTTCGGTGCACGGTGTGGTCACAACTGGGTGAGTTTTCTTCGTTTTTTTTGTTTTGTTTTAGGTATTCATTCAGTTTTGTTTTGGATTAAGTTTCGCAATTTAGTGTTTCGGATTAGTTTGAAGGGTGGCCTCGTGGGGCGACACTGTACATTTGGGGATTTCTGCTTTTCATAGTGGGGATCACCTATAATTTGGGTCAAATCAAAAGCGTTCTACACGTCGTGGTTAACTGACATTCATGAGGTATTGACGCATGAGGCACATTCAACCAAAGGTTCTTGAAATGACTTATGAAAGACAGGTCCACATGGAACGACAGGATCTTGCGCTTAAGGATTCAACAGTTGAAAGTTACTTGATCTCATTCTTTTACGTGGTTCCTGACCGTGTTGAAGCTGTCAACAAGTGACTTTCATTCAAACTACCGGGAAATGTCAAAATGTGGAACCAAATCCCCGGCAGGTATGTAGATTGAGGTGGCTACCCGACCGTTGATGCCACAAAACTCGTGAAACCTAAGGCATGCGCGTTTCTTTAAATCCAGCATGTGGAGTTAAAAAAACTGGTTATGTTGGCCAAGCTGAGATTGGCTACCTCTGAACCTGCGACTTGCCATTGCTGAGCATTCGCAGAGGAAATGATGCAGGGTTTCCTCTGTGCAGGTGTTGTGACAACTATGGCAATGGGTGTTAGACCGAATGCCTATTCTGGCAGCGTGAGTTCCTAAATGCCAATGGCCCCAAATGACCGCCAGGATTCTAGCTATGCTGGAGCGGTGTCTATTGAGGAGGTCGTTTGTTTTGTTTTTTTGAATAGATGGGCCAGGATTTCTTGATATCCTGTGTCTACAGGGTTGGCCAAATACAAGTTTCTTTTTAAAAATGCAATGAAATGAACAAAATTAAATTTTTTCCATGTATTATGGCTTTGTTTGTAAGAACAAACATTCCCATTAATTATGAAATACAACCTCGTTCAATTGGCTGCCTCGGTTTTCCAATTTTCCAAGACCTTGTTGATGGTTTCGGGCTGTAGTTCACGGATTGCTTAGATGATATTCGCCTTAAATGCTTGAATCATTTCCGGATTGTTGGCATAACATCGGTCCTTCACGGTTCCCCACAAAAAAAAAGTCCAAAGGGGTCAAATCGCAGCACCAAGGCGGCCAATTGACATCGCCAAGACGGCTGATAACACGATTTGGGAATTAGGTGCGCAAAAGATCGATTGTGGCATGGGCTGTGTGGCATGACGCGCCATCCTGCATTAACCAGAGGTCGTCCAAATCCATGTTTTCAGTTTCAGTAAAAAAAAAAGTCGGTTAACATGGCTCTGTTACGCCCACCGTTGTCCGAACCACCAAACTGTTACTCTCTGTGTATGCATTGGCTTCCCGACAATAACGTGCGGGTTTTCTGAGCCGCATCTGGGGTAATTTTGTTTGTTAACGAAGCTGCCGAGATGAAAATGCGCCTCGCCAGAAAAGATGATTTTTCGCCCAAAATCGTTGTCCAATTCAAGCTGCTTTTAGGCCCAAACTGCGAAGCGATAACGAAGCGGATGGTCGCGCGCCTTCAATTGCTGAGTCAATTGGAACTTCTAAGCGAATAATCTTTGTGCAGAATTCTCCTCAGGCTAGTGCGTGAAATGTTGAGCTGTTGAGAACGATGGCGAGTTGAGTCTCACACTCTCGGCCACCGCAGCCACATTCTCATCTGTGCGCGTACGACGACGGCGACAATGAATGTTGTCCACTAACATATCAATCCCACGAACTTTTTGCGCAAACTTGCGTACAGCAGTCGCGGCGGACCCCACAAGCGGACCAGTAGGAATGCAGTTAAGTGGGAAGGTTATGGTCCTACACTTCTGACCATAACGACGCCGGGATAAAAAAAGGAAAAGAAGAAGAAGAAGAAGTCGCGGTGGATGCTCCATTTCGATAAAAACTTCCTTTTAAAAAACGCACTGTTTGTGCTGCACAGCACTCACTTTGGAAATAAGTTTTCAATATTTCTCAACGTTGTTCAAGCGTCAAGCGAATCATTTCGTTCCGCAGAGGTATGATACTGACTTTCTGTCAACATTTCGAGCGGGAAACAGCTGTCAGTGTCAAAATAACCTATGATTTAAAAAAAAAACCGCTAGATGGCCCACCCTTTAAAAAGGGTATTTCAATTGGCGCGGGTAGATTTTGGCGGCCTGTGTTTGCCATGTTGTTTTGGCGACATCTGTCAAATCTGTTGTTTATAGTTCAGTTACTGATGCCAAATCAAAATGGTAAGTTACACGAATGAACAGCACGTCCAAACGATAAAACTTTCAAAATGAGTGTTCGTTAGTGCAAACGTTACACGCGTTGAGTCCATTTTAGGATAGACATGGTTGCCCTTCACAGTCGACTCTTCAACGTTTGATGGCCAAATTTGAGATGATCGGTTCGGTAATCAATCAGCCAACATTTGTACGTTAGAGGAACGCAAGATCGGCCGAGAACATCATCGCCATCCGCCAAAGCGTACAGCAGAACCCGAGGTAGTCGATTCCCTGCCGTGCACAAAAACTTGGCCTTCGCAGACTTCAATTTGGCGAATTTTGTGTCGGGGTCTAGGCTTACACCTGTACAAGATCCAACTGACACAGGAGCTTAGAGTGCATGACCATAGACAACGCTGTTTGGTGATCGGGCTTCAAACGTTTGAAAGAGGACCCCAATTTCGGCCGAAAAATCAAATTAGCGACGGTATTTTTAGATGAATGGCTGTGTTAACAAGCACTAGTGCCATATGTGGGACATCAGCGAGGTTCACCAGTTGACAATGCATCCTCAAAAAGTTACCGTGTGGTGTCAATTTTGGACCGGCATCATCGGTCCGTACTTTTTCGAAAACGACGCTGGTGAGGCGGTCACCGCCAATGACGAACGCTACAGAACGATGATAACCAGTTTATTATGGCCCAAATTAAACCATATGGATCGAGACGACTGTGGTTCCAGCAGGACGACGCTATGTGCCATACAGCGGACGCCACGATTGACATTCTGCACGAACGATTTGGGGGTATGCTTATCTCTCCCAGATCTGACGTGAATTGGCCACCAAGGTCATGCGATTTAACCCCCCTAAACTTGTTCTTGTGAGGTTTTCTAAAATCGCAGATCTACACGTAATCAACTGATTCCCTTAAGGTGAAAATGACACAGGCCATTGTACAAATTCTGCCGGATCTATGCGGAAGAGTCATTGAAAATTGGACCATTCGGATCGTGCTACCATAAGAAGCCCAGGCGGGCAGTTGAACCATCTCATATTCCATAAATAATGGCATACATGGGCCTTAAAAATAAAAAAAGAATTTCGTTAATATCTCACCCACAGCTTGTTTTATTCTATTTCGATATCTACCCGCTCTTATTGAAAAACCCTTTATCTTGTTTGGCTTCAATTAAGGCTATTTTATAAATGCGTGTCATAGACCTCTCTATAACTGGACATTGATTACATTTTTAAGGGCTCGAATTAAAAAATTCTGACATTTTCACGTTTCAAGGTCCCTAGAGCCCGAAATTGACTTTTTTGGAGAGGTTCATATAGTCGTTAGCTTGTTTTTCGTCTCGCATATCTTAAGAACGAATTATGATATCGACTTCGGACTAATTTCATTCGACGCATAATTGCGGAATGAAGAACAGATTAAGTTTTCATCGCTTTAACTGGTTTTTTTTTTTTTCATAACGATGCTTTAAAGGCTTTTAATCGGAATGCGTTAGTCTTGTTAGACCAGCCGCATCCAAGAAAATATTTTTTCGAGGGACTTGAAGGCGAAAGAAGAGAATTCTTTTAAGATGTAGTCTAGAATGTGTGGCAATTAAATTGAATTGATTCCCAATTGATCATCTGACCGTGACTACTACGCAATTGGAAGACTCTAAAAGGAACGTCTATCAGAACAGATAATATCCTGTCGATCGTAATTCGAGTACAATGCATTGAATATAAGCATTGAACCCTCTACCCTCGAGGGATTCTGAGTTAATCGGTGACACAGCTACAGATTATCGTACATACTCTCGTTTTCCCAAAGCAATTTCGAAAGCAGAAAAATCGCTACCATCAATATTTATCCTTCGTCCTTGCTCGCACCCCTTCCCACTGGTTGGATGTTCAACCAGAACGAGTACACAGTTGAGTTTCCTTCCGATTCCTATTGTTATTCTCCAAAAGGCTAGAAAAGTCAATCTCGCCATCGAATGTGTTTTCCATGTTTATACAGTGCCCTTTCCTTCCTGCTCCATATTCACACATAAACTTACCACATCATCCTCCTCGTGTAACAGTTGTACAATTTCTAGATCGAAAACGAAATGCATAGGTGCTCAAGCAGCAAACACACTCCACAGTCATAGCCGAGAGAATATTTGCTTTTCATGTGTGTTTTTAACAGCAGCAGCAGCAGCCAGCGGTGCACGTATCACATACAACACGAAGGCAAAGGGAAGATGGGCGAGCGAGGGCAGAAGGGCACTTCCCCATCCTTCCGCAGAGTGTGCACTGGCTTGAAGGAACTTTTTAACTCTATTAAAACGCAACTGAGAAGGTGGTGGTAGCCTCTCAAGCGTGGGAAGCCGAGACGGATATAGCAACAGTGGGAGAGGTCGGTGTGGTTGGTGCAAAATAAACTCAAGAAGATTGAATCTCCACAGCAGCTTCAGCCCAGTCCTCAGTCGAGATGGAAACCTGCCTGGGAAGGGGATAGTGAAAAGAGGTGTGCGAGGAAGGATGTGAAACTTGTGTTTTGATGCACATGCACAACGGCAAATACTTAAAATGGAGAAGAACAAGAAAAATCTGTTAGACAGCTTCACAACTGCTGTTCGTTCATCCTCATCCTCAGCGCTCCCACTATAGTCATGGCAAGTCGGTCAACACAAAACGGAACACAGATGATAAAATACAAAACAAAATAAAATAAAATCCCTTCCGCTCTGCGCCCACTCTTCTCCGAACGAACTTTTTTCTGTTGATTCTCGGTTTGCCTAGTCCTCGAATGGCAGACAACCATGCATGGGGCACACATGGTACACACGTAGTTGCCCACGTCGGATGCATTTATGATGCCGACAATGTTCGAGTGTTACTCTCCACAGCGCAGCAGATGATGAGGATGAGGAAAAGCTGTAGCAGAAGATTAACTGCTCTTGCTATCAAAAAGCAAATAAAGCAAAGCCAGGCGCACCAAGTGCTTCTTATGCCGGTGCCTGGTGATGAAGCAGTATTTTACGTTTTCCCCAATACCATCGCTGTCTATAAAAGGCACTAGGTACGAGTGCTCTCCACAAGCAGCTAATTGAAAAGGACGAAGAAGAAACACATGGATCGGCGGAGAGATGGCTATACTGGCTCGTAATACTCGGTATATGTGTGGTGTATGTGATGCTGATTCACGTCGAAAGAAAACCGCATCATCACAAAACGACCACGTTATAAAATCCTCAAACTCGTTTCGATACCCTCAAGCAGGGGAGTCTTCTTCGTTTGTTCATCTGTTCATCGTCGCAATAGGGACGACGACACCCACTCATCCGTGATAGGTATCTGCAGTACACTCATCAGCCTCCCACCAAGGCTTAAGTGAGTGGGTACATACCTATGGTTGTTGTGTTTTTCGAGAGTTTAGGAATCTTCCCCGTGTCTATGCGCTGCTTTCTCTCTTTCACTCTCGCTCTACATTCTCAATGGTCCTCTCGAGGGATTCCGGTGAAGCACTCTTTTTTTCTTCCGCTCTTCCTTCCATCATAGGATGTGGTGTCGTTGCTATGTGTATGATGGATTTAAAGGGCAAAGAGCACTATCCCATGAGTACGAGTGATAGCCAAAGCATCAAGATTGTGTGTACATCGTCCCGTGAGCTGAGGAAAGATTTATTTTCTGTTTTCGAGTGCTAAAGTCTTACAGTTGAACAGGGTGAAAGTCACACAGTATGACGGGGAAGGGAAGCCTGATTTTTATGACGTTCATACCATAACCATCGCAAGCTGTCATTTCCAATGAAGCAGTCACGAATACAATGGATCGGCTCTGAACTCACTGTGAACATGTGTTTCCAGTGAGCAAGTGCAAAGTTCAAGCAACGTACGACCGTCAAATCGCATACCACGATTCCATGCTCAGCGTTCCAGCTAGCATGTCGCCGACGGATACGCGCCTCGCATCGATTTGTGTCTAATTCAAGTCGCCGCTCAACCACGATGTCGACTGCGGTGCTTGCGGTGTACATGTGTTTGCGACTCCGTGTCGTTGTTAATCCGCCGATCACCCCCTTGGAATACCCACTTTTCTCCGGCTCATTGCAGAAGTGAATGGAAATGAATGGATGATGGAAGGAAAAAGCGTAACCGCACTCGAGAACGAGAGCCAATACCCGTAACAACGGCTAAATAACAATAAAGCATTCCATTTGACTTTGGTGAAACCCCAATCCGTCCATATCCGTTCGTCCGTCTGCCTTAAAACAGACCGCACTCTCTGCCTGATATGTTGGAACAAGTGACAATAAGCATTGTTGCCCCCATATATCCTCATTCTCTGTCCGGTTTTAAAGGCAACTCTCGAAACCCATTGCACACATCCACACAGGGACGTTGACAAAAACATCACTGTTCCTGCTTGTGCTTCTGATTCTACCTACCATTACCACTGTCTGCCTCTTCCACTCGGTAATACTCTTCTGCCCATGACCCGGCGACGTCCCCTCATCTCTCGTGCGCTTGCCTGTGTGCTTTTTATGTCTGGGGTTTCCAGTTTTGTGTGTAACTAAATTGAATTTAATTGTTGATTACACTTTTGCTACTGTTCTCTTCCTCCTCTCCATCACTCTTCACCTTTGTCCCCTCATCGATAGAGTGAGATAATGGTCGAAGTGTGGGATGAAGATGAGACTGTAAATGGCAACGAGGAGCCAGGGATATACGGGGCGGAACACGAAACATGGAAGGAAGGAAGAATGACAGAGGTTTTGTGATCTCGTGCTAACCCTAGGTGGGTTTTAAATGAATTTCTATGGATAGACGTTTCATTATATTTTGTTCATTTTATGGTTCCAGTTGTGACTGCTACTTGCTGACGGTTTTTCTTTTTTTTTTGGTTTGTTTGTGTTCTTCCACGTCCTTCCTCAGATGATGATGGTGTGATTGTATGGTTGGTAGTAGCTGTGCAAGGATTTGGATGGTAGATAATTCAAAGTTTATCCATGGAGTCACGTTAATTGAGGGGCGGTTGGTGGTAATTTGAGCGTGGTGATGGAGCCATTTAATTTGTTAGATGCTTTTGAGAATGCTGGAAGATTTTGTAGAATGTTGAAGGGCACTGGTGGCGCTGATGACGTTCGAGGCAGAGTGGTATTGGGGGGATAGTCCCTTTTTTTGTCGTTTTTTCTTTTGCTTTTTTCGTGTGTCTGTTTAAGGGTGACTGTGATTGCCCTTTTTCTTTCCCCACCTTTTGGTTCTGCTCGTGGTTTTCTAATTCATGATCAAATAAATAGGAATAAAGGGAGTTTCCTTTGAAATACAAATTGTATTTTTTTGTATTTTTTATTCTATTGGAGTAGGGATTAAAGTGCCACAAGCACAGGGTGGCAACGGAGATTAGGGCTAATGGCGTCTGTTCTTATTTACTTACTTTCTTCCTTAGGTGGCACTACAGTCCGGTGTGTATCAGTTCCTCAATCAACATACCTCTTCAGCTAGCCGCCTCCAGTATCCCACGCCTAGTTGATTGAGCTTCCCTTCTACCTGTATGCGTCACTCTACATGTGGTCGTCCTTTGTTGTGTCGTCCCTTATCGTTGAACTCGAAGACTCTTGGGACTAGCAAAATCTGCCTCTACAAACGACAAAGGGTTTCTTCATCCAGGTGATAAAAAGTCTTGTCTTGGTTTGAAAAAAGGGGTCGGCGACTACTTAATTGCCTCCTAAGCCCAAAGAAACAGCAGCGGAAAAGAGTGACTCTACGTTTGTTTTCTGCACTGGAATCGTCTGCGAAGCCAAGTTAGATGAAGTCCTTGACTACCTCAATGTTACATCTGTCAATACGTGCGTTCTGGTCTAGAGTTGGAGGTGCGAGTTCTTTTTTGATGATAGCATAAACTGCGTTTTGCCGCTGTAACCGCTTCATTGAATTCTCTTCTCGTTCCACCAATCAAGTCGTCCACGTAAACTCACAGTTGGGCGGACTTATATCGTGCCTCTTGATCAGCGATTTCACAATGTTGCTTTTTAGGAAAAAGGCTTGTTTCATGCCTTTTTTGACATTAAAAATGTGATCGGTTAGATCACTCCCAACTCATGGAGACGGGGTACAGATGGTTTGTGTCAAAGATGTTCGTTCACTATTCTCCGGGGTGGTTGTCCTAGATAGGATTCGAGAGATTCGACTGAATTTGTCGCGTTCATTGTACTTCACAGTAACGTTTCTTTGCCATTAAGGTGATGTATTGGAAATGCACACACAGAATATGAATTTTGAAGTGATCTTATACTGCGAGTGTTATGCCTTCGTCAGAATTTTTTGATCATCTCTCATTCACAACTGATGTTGTTTCACAGTTTTTCCACTAAGAAATCGTTGTTGACTATGGACAGACTTGAACTACAGACCTTCCACTCCACAGTCAGTCATGATTACCATTGCACCACAACGCCCCCCGCAGAATGATTTGCCTGTAGTTAGCGCAATCAAAAGAGTCCCATTTCTTGCAGATCGGGCAGACGATGCAGAGATGCCATCAATCGAACATGGTTGAATTTAAAGGTGAATTGATGTGTGCTTCCCACCATGTAGTCTCCAGCTGCTTTGAAGAGGGCAGTCAGGAGGCTGTCCCAGTCCGTCAGAGGAATAGATTTCTCTTGTATTATCGTCTGACTTATCATTCTGCCTGATAGCGGAATTTTGATTCATCAAAGCCGTTATATACTCGTAGTACAGTCGATAGAAGTGGTGTTTTCATGTCCTGAATGTACAGGGCTATCCAACTTGTGGTTCCTAAAATAAGTCTGAATGAAGCACATTTTCGATTTAAATTTGGATCAAATATTATATTTCAATATATTGATTGGATCTTGCCATTATAAATGGAATGTAACATCATTCAAATATCCTCCATGGGAGCCTTGCAGGCCTCTTGCATTTCTGACATGGTAATGACACTCCGACATACATTAGGCACTAGCTCAGTCATAACTTGACAAACATTTGTCCTCAAAGCGTAAAGAGTTTGTGCATATACAGGATCGTTCGCATATCTCCTTAAAAAGAAATCCAACGACGGTAAATCACACGATCTTGATTTTTATCTTGCAATATGGCAAAAATGAGTCGTCTTTTGGGAGACGTAGCACCGTTTTGCTGAAAACATATGGCCATAATCTGCACGTAATGCGTGTGACGAACCGACTACAAAATCACTACTTTTGTAGTAAATATTCATGAGTTAACACGTTCTACGATTGTTAAACGAGGCGTATTGCAAGATGGTGAACTTTAACCTAAATGGATACAGTCTCGGATTACAGTTCAGTTTGACGTTAGGGATTGGAATAGGGAGGTCAAATTCGGAATAAGAATTGGATAACCCTAAAGTTGTCCATTCTCATCCTCATTGTAAGTAAGTTCTCATTCTGGGCTTAAGTCTTCGACTTAAAGTCTAAAACTTTCGGCAGTTATTCTTGTAGAACCAACTCGCTAATTTTTCGATAGCTCTTCCTGTGTTCTTTCTTCTTTTTTCCCTAGAAGAGTACTGAAAGGTCACCTTCCAATTTAAACTTTGCGGACATATCGACTCGAACTTTTCCTTATAGGTTTGTAGGACTGTCATTGACATCTGTGTTAAATTTCATGTCGATCACTAAGAACTAAGGTAGATTTGGTGGTCTTAACATGGTCTGATTTTATTAAGCAAAGAATTAAGCTCCAGAGATGTTGAGGTTGTTGCAGAAGGCCTTTGGTGACCAAGCTTTGTCGGGAAAAAGTGTTTACATGTGATACAAACAATTTCAAGAAGCCAAAGAAAGTGTTGAAAAGATGGGATTCAATCGGCCTTCAACTGATGAACGGCACATCAAGAAAATCAAAAATAGTTTACTCAAAAATCATTAATGAGATCTTGTTTCTAGGCCTACTATTTAGGTCTCGGCTCGTCTCATCTCGTTTCGTTCCAAAAATGTTCTATTTCTATGGGAAAAAGCATCTCGTTGTAGTCAACTATAGTAATTGTCTGACTGTATGGAGATCATGAAAGGCATCGTAACTGAAAATGATTGGCCTGATTGGTCTCCACGTAACTCTGGCTATTCAATAAACTAAAGATATCACTCTCCTCACTTTAAAGTGAATCTTTGAGTGAATTGAAACCCATCCCGAAAATCGGAAAACCAGCTGGCAAAAGTTTAAAATTTTCTTGGAGGAAACTTACCTTGAAGGTAGCGGAATTTAAAAGTTTAGATGAAGATTGTAAAATTTATAAACAGAGTCACCTTTATTTTGATAATAGTCATATGTTCATCCCTCCTCTCCTGCTCGTAGAGCTCTCGTGCAGCTCTTATTTTGCCTAGCAGCACAGGCTTGTATGCTTCTTACTTCGCTGCATTTATCCTCCTGCATGCATCCTCAAACCAGAGGTCGCTCGGAAATTGCTGATGATGAAAACCATTACATCAGAAGCTATATTCCTGATGAGCTATTGATCTCTCTTGCGATGCAGTGATTCAGTCTGGCATAACTCTACTGTATCCGAGATGTCCGCAGATGTTTTGTCTGAAAGTCGATGTTGACTACTCAAAAGGTTCGGATATTGAGAGAGTTTACCACCTCAACCACCAGACCCCGTTGAGTGGACATTAAGATACGGGAATCCTTTGCTTGCTAAAATAAGTATGTTCCCCATCACGAAATTAAGTAGCATGAATCCATTTTGGAATGAAGTATCGTGCAAGCTATAATTTTTTTTTGTCATTATTACCAGCCATTCGGAACTCACCAGTTCAGAGCCTCGTTGACAACCAAGCCTCCACATCATGAGTATTATGTTCTTTCCATGTTTTGTTGTTCTGTCTCATATCTTCTAGATCAATCGTTATCTTGTCCTCCCACCTACGTTGCGGCCTTCCAAGCGATCCTTTTCCTCCGGGTTTTCCACTCATTATTCGTTTGACTCTTTGTCCACTGTCCATCCGTTCTACGTGTCTTGCCCATCTTAATTTTATTTTATTACTCGAAAAACGTTTGGGGTACGAGTTTCTCGAGTTCTTGACTGCGGCCTATTTCTTGGTCCTGTTCTCCATTTTTGACATTGCGGGACAAAATAATATATAATAAGAGTAATTCCTTCATCGCGAAGAAGCACGCGTTGCCCATTTGCAGCTTTTAATTTATTTCGATTTAAGTGTCGTTTTTGGCAGTCAATAGGGTTCCCAGATATTTGAATTCGTCCGAAGCGTTTATCGAGCACTGTTTCCTCACTGCCTCCCAGCAGATCCAGATCGTCAGCGTTAACTAGGGCAGGTGTTATTCTACTCAAGGTTGTTTCCCTTTCGTTTTCCTGAAGGGATCTGATTGCGTATTCCAGCACCAGATTAAAAAAGAAGTGGTCACAAGGCGTCTTCCTGTTTTAATCGTTGAATATTTCAGATCAAACGTTTCCTATTTTAACTTGTCCTTTGTTTCCTTCTAGGCTTATGTATCAATTTCACCAATTTTTAGATTTCCCAATAATACACTCAAAAACGCCCTTGTCCTATCAAGCTTCACAAAATTTCGGTGTCAAAGCAGGGCCATTGATCGTAAATGTCGTCCTTTATGGTGTCATCCTAATCCTCTCTCGGGCGTAAGCGCAAATTAGGCTGATGTTTTTAAACGTTGCTCTTGTGTTATAAGTTACTCATTCGCATGTCTTAAGCTAAGGACTTCTTACCTAAGTGCCCCTTGAACAACAAAACCACAGCCATATACGCCTTGTAGTCTCTTCTTGTAGCAGTTGCCTTTCGTTCATTTTCTATCCACCCAATGACTTCACACTTACCGGATGGCAGTGACATCTGCTTTGTAGCAGTCTAGGGCCTCTACTAGTTACCCGACCACAAATGATCCGTTTAGGAGCCTAACATTCCATGTGAAATGTCAAAAAATTGATTTTTTTTCTATTTAGACTTGCTAGGCTCATCAACGTTAAATCTGTCTGTGAAATCCGAAGATTGTTAGGCCGTAGGCTGGTGCTTACATTTTTTTTGTGGCGCAGAAATCAAATCAAACGCAGAATAATAACTCTTGCCAACCGTTGTTTCTTTGGACTAGGGAGGCAATCGAGAAGCAGAGCCCTCTCTCGGAAAATCCTGACGTTCATATACAAAACCCTTATCGTTCCAGCCATGCTTTTCGGCCCGATCTATATAAATGGGGGAATGGAGGAAAAGGCTTGATAGTGAATTGTACGGGATGTACAGCGACATGAACGTAGCACGGCGTCTACGGTGGTCATAGAGCGTATGGACACCACAGCTCCGGTCTGAAAAGTCTTTGAATTCAATCTTGAGGGGCGACGCGGTCGAGGACGACCAAATTTTGGATAGCGCACGCAATTTGAAGGGTACATCAACCAATCCAAATATGCGGCTCTGGAGACTACTGGTAAAAGATCGTGCCAGTTTTTTTTCTTATAATTCGTGCAGGTTCATGAGTGTATGCTCTTATGGTGTTTGTCACACAACCTGGACGGGGTGCAGATGGTTTGTGTCGAAGATGTTCGTTCACTACTCTCCGAGGGTGGTTGTCCTAGATAGGATTCGAGAGATTCGACTGAATTTATCGCGCATTGGTTGTAGTTCACAGCTTTTTTTTGTTTCCATGTCGTTAAGGTGTTATATTGAAAATGCACACACAGAGTATGAATTTTCAGGTGATCTTATACTGCGTGTGTTATGCCTTGGTCAGCATCTTTTGATCATCTCTCATTTACAACTGATGGAATTGTTTTTGACTATGGACGGACTTGAACTACAGACTTTCGGCTCAATAGTCGGTGATGATTACCATTGCACCACGATCACCCCAAAAAAGCCAGTTGAAGAGGCTTTTCAAAACAGGCTCAGGTTCACCATGAGCTGTAACGCCGAAAGGAAAAGAATAAACCAAGGCACTCACCTTTCCCCTTTTGTAGTTTCAAATGGAAATCACCAGATGCCAGATGATACTACGAGGATAAAGGGCTTACTAAGAGCATCGAAAGGTGTGGATCTGCGGTGGCTCGCTCATTTTAAATGGATCAGCCCACGTCTGGTAGATGCATTGTTTTTGTTCAAAGAATTATTTTTGCGATGCCTTAATTTGAACACTAAATTCCTGCTCATCGCTTTCACAGCATACGCACACGTTGCAGTCACAACCATAAACCAAAACCTAAGGTCCCACCTCCGCAGGCAGAACTTGAATTATCGCTCAACAGAAAAGATACTATCGACAAAGCCCTCTATTCAATTAATAATTTCATTGAAATCACTCTCCAATTCTAATGTGGTTCGTAGAACAGGGTGGTGGTGCCAAAAAACGGAAAAAGGAAGACCTCCGAGAAGGAACACCATTTTGAATTTTCAAAACCGACTCGACTCTTCAACCAACAAGAAACGAAACTGCTGTTGCTGTCGTTGCTGTTCCTACAGATTCTGACGCGCTATCATGAACAAGAACGAATTGGTAGTCAGTAGTTAGCAGTCGGATTACCGGTACATGATGATGATGCTGATGTAGGTATGTACACACCCCGCGTTCATACGCCCAAACTTTCGCACTGTGTGCTACCATGACTATGCCATGTTTAACAAGGGAAGATGAATGCACATTCTACACACATGGTTGAGGCTTCCATCGACTTTGGTTGGCCCTTGTGTGAGTGTGTAGCGCAAAAATGGAAAACCAGGAAAGCATTTTGAACATGCTAAGCTGACACGGAGTCAATACCACAATCATACTACACATCGAGCACCGTACCAGCCATAGGAGGAGGCGAAATCGAATTTTTAATCGAGGGCGTGACAAGGATATACAACGAGTATGGTTATATCGGCTATGCATATCTGTATGGCATTCAATCTAAACCAAAAGTCAAGCTAGCGATGTTGTCAGTTGTGTGACTTGACTGGAAAATAGATTGCCATACAACCGAGTCCGGTGGCTGAGGACGAGTCCTCCTCTCTGGTTCTGGTGTGGTAAAAATTAATTTAGTTAGCATCGGATTGGTTTGAAGCTGGTTTTGCAATGCACACAAAGTTTTCACTAAGCCCGACAGCAAGGAATTTACATCTTTCCTGTGTAACCAAAGTCTTTTACTGCCTCGTTGCGCACAGACCACTATTCCCTTCGTTAGCCCTAAATACATTTCTAAACTTATTTTTGCAAAATGAAATTACAATTTAATTAACCAACGTATTATCCTTTTCTCTCTCTCTTTGCAGTACTATGAAATGTCCTATGGCCTTAATGTAGAAATGCACAAGCAGGTAAGTGTAAAATAAAAAAAAAAACTCATTTCCACAGGTCTCCCTCCTCCTTTCCGGCTTACTCACAATTTAATTAGTCAAATGACCTTAATTTTCTGGAGGTGCACGAAAAAACGCTGTTTTTCATTCGTCCTTTTTCCTTCCATCTTCCCTTTTGAAATCAGCTAAGCGACCGAGGCTCTCCAAAGGGTAGCGCCAGACTGTGAATACATACATTGCCGTTCCTCAATCCTCGCTGGCCCTCCCATAGCGCGCTGTTGGTTAATAGGTGCCCTGTTCCTGTTGATGTAATTAGTCCTTCATAACGCTGGAACAGGATTTTTTTTTCCACTGCTTTACTATGGAATAAAAAATACCCATTCGGTCAGGATGGGATTAGGGAAGAAGGAAGTTAAAGAAAAAATTGGATATGACTGCATTGGTTCTTAAGAAGGTTGAACGGAAAATCAAGGATGCAGTGGGTACAGTCATTAAAACTCGACGTGGGAAGGAATAAATTATTCGATGGTATATATGTTAAACCCAGCTTCTTGGTCGTTTTTTGTGCTTTTAAGTCGTTCGGGTTGGGATGGCATTTCCCATCATTCCATAAATAGGACCAATGATCTTGCTTTAAATATGATGTGTTCAATCACTCCTCTTACGTCGCTGTGAGCTTCCTCTTCACAAAGGTGATTCTCGACACAGTGATTTCATTATAACGCATCACTTTGTATGCGCACAACGTCCGTGTATATCCTACCCACGTGTACGTCCTTCGGGTTCTCGATGCAGTTTTCGGTGAACTCCCAAGGAAACCTTCTCGTAACCGAAAACTCTATTGATTTTCCATTACACCGCCCGGAAACGCGGCATTGTAGTGGCGTTACTCCAGAGGATATGCCATATACGTTCACTACCCTACACACAATCGTGGACTTGATGATCAATTTTGAGAATGATGGTATTGCTCTGCACCCGAGCGAGTGCATATTCATAGTTGCAAAACCGCAACAGCACTCGAGTATATGTCCGTAACCAATGCAACCGCAAGAGAGCTAGCGGATGCTGTAAATTATACGCGTACCTTTCCATTAGTGATGCCGCATACTGCTATGAGGACACGGACCGGAATCGGACGCCACGTCGTTTGACATTTATCTTATGCCAGGATCTGGTAGACAGAGAGGGAGAAATCGCAGTTTTACGTTTGATACTCTGGCGGCGGTGTACAAAGATTCTTGCAAGGGTACCCGTGGTGATGGTGACTTTCACTTGTACCAGTGATGGGCACTGTGACTGTTGCAGCACTTGCTCCTAGTCCGGAAACACCTTATCCCCTCCTCCGGTCGTATGCATGCCTATCTTGTTTCTATTGATGATGAAAATGACGGTAACTCACCGGTCCAATGGAAAATTGACACAAAAGCAATTTCGTTGCACAAACCTAGTCCATCTACTCTGTGTAGGTTTTCGGTTCTTCTGCAGTTTCGGTTTTAGAGGACTTCATGACGATGTGTTCCATTCGCTCTATCGATCTATGGGATGGGGATCAATCACCAAACACTATCTCCGCCCGATGCCTTTAGTAACTTTTGCCACAGGCAAGGTGGTTCCTCCTACTCATCATCTCTATTGTCGTCATTGTCCTTTTTCCTTTTTCACTTTTCATTTAACAGAATAGGGACGGGAATCCCCTTTTCCATGTTGGGTCCTTCTTCGATGTCAAAAGTGCATTGAAAATTAGGTTTGCGGTAGATGACAATGATCCTGGGTCTCCTCTTGCATCCTTGATGTTGGATAGTTTCAATAAAGCCCGAAAAAGTCCAGTCATCAGACCCTGCCTTCGATCAATCTGTGGTGCGATTGCCTTCGAATGGGAGCGACAGAGAGGTGATGTTTCGGCACAGGCCAATCAATTGAACGAGTACTTCGAAGCGAGATTGATTCACGGAAAGGATAGGATTCACCAAATGTGAATTCAATTAGATTGGCAATGATTGGCTGGTTGGGTTACTTATTTGCAACTCAGTTTCATCCTAAAAAGTCAATTCTCTATATCTAACCAACCGACCTTTTCCATCGAGTGAGGGGAACTAGCATTCAAATTAAGTATAAATTCGTCTACAAAGTTGGTTCAAATAAAAGAAGGAAATTGAACATAGAGCACGTCCAGTAGTTCTCTATTCTGTTTGTGCAGATCAACCTATTCGACTAATTCCATTGTATACCATATATGACAACCTCAATCTCACATTTTATTTTTCCCTTTACTCGTTACAGACAGAAATTGCGAAGCGTTTAAATACCCTAATCAGTCAGCTTTTGCCGTTTCTACAAGCTGATCATCAGCAACAAGTTTTACAGGCCGTCGAACGAGCCAAACAAGTAACGATGCCCGAATTGAATTTAATCATCGGGGTAAGTTCAAAATTCTCTTTACGACCTTATTTACAAAATAAGTTAAATTACAAAAAAAAAACAAGAAAACGATTATTTTTTTATTATTTTTATTTTTTAATTTCTTTTCTTTGCAATTTGTGCAAAAGGAATTTTCTTGATTTTGATTTTTTTTTGTATTTTATTGACACCAAAACATTTTTTATCTACAGTAGAATATTTGGATTTTGAAAAGAGATAAAAACATTGCATTGGTATTGACTATTTTTTATTTGTTTTATTTTGTTATTGTTTCTACTTTTTTTTTTATTATTTTCTTTTCAAAAGAAAGTTACTTTTTCCGTTCTTAGTTTAGATTGTTTTTCAACAATTGGAATGTTTCTTAGATTTTTTTTATTTATTGTTTTTGTTTTGTAGTTCTTTGAAAAATGTTTCTGATTTTTTTGTAAAATTTTATTTAATTTGTTTAAAGCACAAGTAGTTTTTGGTTATTTTTATTTTTATTTAGTCAAGAGGAGATGTGTTAATGGGTCAAGGATTCTAGACTTCCTTTCCGAGTCCTTCATTACAGGTCACGGCCTACTATCTACTGTCTTTTATGTACCCAGAGATTTCCCTTTTCGTCTTGCTATTCAAATATTTTTTTTACCGACAATGAGTGTATTGCTTCGACTTGCTTAGGTCTATGTGATTTGTAAAACCCAATGTTCCGATGCATATTTTCTTAAACTGATTATTTTATATCGAGTGGCCTTCCCAACACGGATGGAAGCTAGCAAAATAGAATTGTTTACTAAAAGTAATTAAAGAAACATTGCATAACATTAATTAGTCATTTTTATCCACCGCCTTTGTCCTTATGACGGCCGCTGGGATTCCTCATGGCAAGAAGTTTTGGACTTTCTCTGCTGTATATTTAGCCTACACTTTCGTTATTACCATTTTTAATTCTTCAATTGTCTTAAGTGCCTTGTGGCATACTTTCTGACCAATCGTTGTCTACTGATAAAGTTTGTTCAAAAAATAAAGTGACTTTTTGAATTTCCCTTACTAAATACATTCGGTTTTTGAATACTTTTTTTTTTTTTTGTTATGTTGGTACACTTGTCTCCCAACATTTCATTACAATGTCAGCCATTTTGGCTATTTAGTTTGTTTTTCACAAATATGAAAGGCCTTGATGTGCTTTGTGATTTTTTGCTATTGAAAAAAAATGGATCAAACAATATAATAATAATTTGTGTGAAAAATAGAACTAGGTACTCCAACGTACATATTTGAATCGAATGTAAGCAGAAAACGTTTTAATGTTCATCGAAGGCCGAACAGAGTCGATGACGATGCTCGCTCTGGACGCCCCAGCACGTCCACAACGGATGAAAACGTTGCAGTGAATACAATTATTTTATTTTAGATTATCGTCGAATCACTATCAAAGAAGTTGCCGAGGATACTGGCATACGGTTGGCTTATGCCATGAATTTTTTTTGCAGATATTTTGGACACGAAAAATGTCAGTGAAGTTCTTTCCGAAATTGCTAAAAGTTGACCAAAAGAACCGTCGTATGAGCTCGATAAGGAGTTGTTGGTAAATGACGATCCAGATTGTGACGAATCATAGGTATATGACGCCGGGAACAAAACCCAATCATCTGAAATATGAACCAAAACAGAAAAAGAAAGCACGCCGAGTTCGGTTAAATGTGCGAGCTTTGCTCATTGTTCTCTTCGATTACAATGGTGTGGTTCATCAAAAGTCTTGCCGGAAGTTCGTACGGTCAATAAGGAATATTACTTCAATGGCATTTGCCTGACGCAATACGAAGAAAGCGCACATAAAAGGACGAGGATTTGACACGATTGAGGAGATAAAGACCGAATCGCTGGAAGAGCCAGCCCAAGGCTAAACTGAAAAGCGCATATCAGAAGTGCTTCGAGGATTGAAAAAGCGCCCAAGTGTATTATATTTGAGGGGGATTTCTTTGAAGGGGATGAAATGAATACTGATGAATCAACAAATATTTTTCGAGAAAAATTAAAAGTCACCCTATTTTTTGAACAAAACTTATGCGCTTGGAACAACGGCCGCAATACATAGTCTGTCCCTTTCCAATGTGACTACTCTGAAATTAAAAAAAGAAAAAAACCTTTTTTTCATCATTCAAACTAATCCCGCTCCAAATCAATACAGCTTTCATAAAACTTGTCGAAGACTGTGTGGTTCTTTAGGCTCGGAAAAGCCTTGAGGTTATCAATCGAAGCCTTTTGAATGATAGAAATCGTACTGGAGGCTAATTTAAGATTAGGGAACAGCCAAAAGCCTCTAGATCGGACTAGTATGGTCGGTGATAGAACTATGTGATGCTTTTTGTTTGCAAAAACTCGTGTACAATCAGAGCTTTGTGCGACGGCGCATTGTCATGGAACAAAAACCATCTGACAACTTTTCTAAACTCGATGTATTCTGCCACACTCTCTTCAGGACACCCAAGTAATATTAGACATTATTTATGGAAAATGCCCTTGGAATCGAAGAAAACGGTTACTTGGTGACTTCTATGTCCCGCTCTGGGTTTTAGTGAATCGGACGCATGGGAAGCATCCCGTTACTATAAATGACGCGAATTCAGAGGAAATATTGGAAGATGTCATGTCTTTGCGCTGACTCACTCTCACGTTCTTTTTTGCCCCTCCGTGAGAAATGGTGAAATAAATCGCGGGCGGATCTTTCTCTTTCCTAAATCCTGCCAATCAGCTTCTTCTCCTCACAAGTCTAACGGACACACAACGGTCAGAGCGTAGAATTTTTCCGACTTTCTCAATGTTTTCTTCATTCCTCGAAGTTCTCGGTGAGCGTTCATCGTCGTCAGGGCTTCCATGAAATTCACGTTCGTTCGTTCGTTCACGACCATAGACACTGAGCAGTTTGGACAACTTTAAAGATAACTTAATATTCATCTGTGCTCCATAGCGATTTTTTCTACAGACTGACACGTGGGACTTTTGGTTCTTTCTTCTTCTTTTCCTTTTTCCGGCGTTGTTATGGTCAGAAGTGTAGGACCATAACCTTCCCACTTTACTGCATTCCTACTGGTCCGCTTGTGGGGTCCGCCGGTTTGACCTCAGAAAGTAGCGGCAGGCTTCCCTGTTTGGGATTACTTCATCGCTGAGGCCAATCAAATGCTGGTGTTTTTGCATTTTGCACCAATTGTTTTTCGGCCTGCTTTTTTTTTGTGACACGGGCATGCTCCATATTTTTTTGTTTGATCTTACTCTTACAACACCGGTGATCTCCAGTCGTGTCAGCCCACTGATTTGCATGTACACTTGTGGGGCAGTTTAATGGTGGTATATGTGTTCCTAGGCTCACCTTGGTGTTTTCTAAATTGCCTAGATGTGATTTTTGTTTACCTTTGTTTTAGTCGCCTTTTACGACAAGCGAGAGGTATCGCTGCAGGGATATTCTTAACCCGTCCCTGCACGGAAACGTGGGACTTTTGGTTATTAGAACAAAAGGAACGCTACGAAATTCGGTGTGACGGCAGATGAAAAGTGTATCTAGAAAGTTGAATCAGAGATGACGTTGCAATTGTCTTTTGATTAGGACCAGTCTCAACGGAAATGAAACACTCTCCAACTGCCAACCCAGGTCGTTAAAACCTGCGACGTCCTATCCCATTGTAAATTCTCCAACTGCTTCCCACAAGCAGCTCCGATCGATGACACCAGCCTTAGCATGCTGCTCGATCTTTCGTAGAAGTCCAAAATTGGGGTCGATTCGTTGATCGCCAAAAAGTCGTACCGTTTTTCCAATGCTGCCAGAATATGGGCAAAAGTTGTAGCTAACGATGGACAATATCTTCAAGAATAAACATTGAACCATTTTTCAGAAATAAAACTTAAATTTTTTAAAAGATAGGCGCGAATTCTCAGTGGACTATGTACAGTCCTTGCTTTCTGTAATGCCATCCAGCAAGAGGTGTCATTTGAAATCAATAGAAAAATGCAAATGCTTTTATAGGAGGTAGTGAAGTTTTATTCTAAGGTCCAAGTTCTTATGTTCAATGGAAATGAGATCATAATACCGAACTGTGTCATTATCTTGTTCATCTATTCCTAACTTCTGTGACTGTCGCGAAATGGACATGAACATCAGGTTGCGTCTTTATATCACTAACCTGTCCAGGACATCTCAATTTATTAGTTTTACAGCAGTGTTTTACTAAAAAGTCCATTGCTGGTTTTGAAACAAAGTTTTGAGCAACGTTCTGTTCCAAAACGATTTCTTGGTACACTTATCACTCCCTTTCACTAAAATGAAGGTCTGTTACCCCATCGTGGGATACGTCCTACCTAACCGTGACAGTCGTTGGATAGTGATCTTTCTCGACTCGTGGAACCAGTTGTGAATCCTGTCATTCTTCTAATTCTGTACATGCATATGAGCTTATAGCTTGGTCTTCCATAAGCTATAATTATGGCAAGCAAGTATGGTAAACCATTTACACTTTTACGTGTTACACAATGATGGACTGATTGTGTAATACTTTCCAAAATACAGTTGTCATCAATATTTTTCTATTCAAAGTTTTTTAACATCAAAATTAGGTAGTCTTCGACTGCTTCTTAGAAACCGGGGATTCTGAAGATTTCCTTCTTCAGTTTTTGCAGCGCCTGTCAGGTCACATATGGCCTGGTGTTATCTTGGTGGAAGATAGGTTATTTTCAATTGGCACCGCACGATTTCCTGGACCTTTGAACATTGACTTTCGAGAACTGTTCTCAGTACTTATTCTCAATTACTGCTTCACCAGATGAAATAAACTTTTAACAGATTATAGCCCTGGAAACTTACACGATAGGAGTGCCTTCATTAAATGCGAACCAGCATTTTCCGTGAGCTCGTTTCCAGTTGCACATTGTTGTACACTTCTCGCCATTTGTCACGAACCAATCCAAAAATATTTTGAGATTTTTGATGGCATATTATTATTAGTCAAAGGTGCACTTTCAAAAGTGAAGGCAGATTAGGAGTCTCAGTTGTAATCTTTGGGTTACTTTCCAATAAAGCACCGAGTTAATATTACACCGGCAAATCACCTCTTAACTCTCATAAGAACTTTAGCACGATTTAACTAAATGCTCTTAAGCTTTAGGAGCAGCGATCAAATGATCCTGATATCCCAATCTATCCGATGTCATAAAACAAATACAAATTCAGTCATTCAGATCGGAAACGAACTTTTGCTAACCCCTATCGCTAGAAAATGGGTGCATTTGACTGCGATCAAGCCGTTATCAAGTCCTGGGAGGCGTTTACGATTTCCCTTTGTATAATTGCACGGAATTGGATCGTGATTGAAAAAAGTTATCCTAACCTTGAAAAATCACTTTTTGAATATCATATCAAGTAGATGATCACCGCCGGAATGAGTGACGCAATTAATTTTTTCAATTACTTTTTAAATTGCTGCTGAATAGCAGCCAGTTCATCTCGGATATTGTCTTTCAAGGCTTTCAAAGTCCGTGGGTTGTTGACAATATTTTGAATCACAAATAACCTTAGAGGACAACTCTAGAGGCCTGAAGTCAAGTTTTTTAAATTAGACAAAAAAGGCTCGGTGTAAGCTACGGCGCCGTCCATGTCCTTACCACTCAGAATCGCCATAGAAAATCCGTTTTTATGGTCCTATAACGCTCTCCATTACGGTTGAAGCTGCTCTAGCGAAGCGACATGTCCGAAGAAGGATGGTTCAATGACTTTTAATAGCCTTAATAGTCACACTTTCGTTGTGGATAAGCTTTCAATGAATTATTTAAGGGTCTTCATTGGCTGAAAATCACCTTATTTTTCACGGTTCAATTCAAAGACAAGATAGCCTCACCACTGACGATAATTTTTTTTTTAGCGAAAAATCATCGATTTGTGCCATGAGTGCCACAAAATTTCTATAATCTCGGCTTGCTGATCTTCAAATCTTCACGAAATATGAGTCCAAGGGGCTTGCTATGGATACCCAACCATAAATAATGGTGGCGACTTGATATTGTCGGTGATCTATCAACCCTAGCGTGTTCAGATTCATGAGGATGCCTCTGGCGATGTTGACCTTGACGACTGGCGCTACCAAGATTGCTGGTGATGCTACAATTTTGGTGTAAATGCCTGATGGTGTAGTCTGAAGGCGCTCGATGGTCGATGCTTCGGCCGCAGGCTGCCATAGATCTGTCTAAATGTGAAAACTGAAGTGGTGGTCAGATATCAACAGCTTAAATGGCCCACTCTATATTCTACATGACGACGGCTAAGGTCTGATACGAATGCCTCTCAGTTGGGTTTCAAAAGTATGCTTAATGGCTTCAGTCAATTGAGTTTAAAGAAAAGTAGACAAAGCAGTAGGAAATCAGTGGCAGGACAATACAAAATAAAAGCCCAATTTAATCACTTCTTGGTACAAAAGAACAAAGTGTTCTTGCTTTGAATTAAATTATTGGTATCAGACTCAGCATATGTTGTGGATGGGGAGATGCAGTTGTCACAGATGGTGTATTATCGCTTCTTTGTAATTGCATTTAATATTGTGTTGTTTTCAACCTTTTGTCTTCTAATTATGTTTACTTAGTGTAGGTTATTCAACTGGTTTTTCACAAAAAAAAAATGTTTTTTTTTTTTTTGAGACGCAACTCCTTTATCGTTTTTCTCTGGAACTCTATTGACAATTGACCCATTAACCACATTTATGTGCTCTCTCGTTCTATACTGAATTAATCAGCTTTATTTTGATAAAATTAAAAAAAAAACACAATTAGCCTTGCGAAAAAGTATTTAATTTTGTTTTCATCTAAATTAAAATTGGAAAAAAAACCGTAGTTCTTTAGAATTGAGTTCCGATTTGAATGTTTGTGGTGTTCTGCAAATAATCATCAGTATAGAACGTTCAAACCGAAAGAAAATGCAATAAATTGAAAATGAAAATACGATTTTGTTCACTCGAAAATGAAATAAAACAAATAACAAATAAAAAAAAACAACAAAAATGTTTTCATTGTTTTTTTCGTAAATAAAACTTTTTTTTTTTATTTTTTATTCTGTTTTTTCATTTTTTTTTTTCTTTTCTTCTCCTACTCCCACACCTTTTTTCGATAAAACAAAACGAAAACAAACAAAAAAAAATTAAAAAAAAACCGAAAAAAAAACTAAAACAAAATAAATTTAATTCGTAAAATGCAGAACCACCAACAACAGGGAATTCAACAACTTTTAGTAAGTTTTGAAGAAACAATTTCTCTCTATCTCTCTTTCTGACTATTTTTATAATTATGATTAATTTTTTTTTTTCTGTTGGAATAATGAAAGTCCTTACGCTTATTTTCGTTTCGTTTTTCCTTTAATCCTTCGTTTTCGTTTTACTCTCAGTTTTCATTAATTTTATTTTCATTTCGTTGTTTTGTTTATTTTTTTATTTTTAATATTTACGTTTTTTTATTGAGTTTTAAGTGTCATATGAAACATGTTTTTGGTTTTGATATTATTCTCATCTTGTTACTGCTTTTGCTACCAATCATAATGAAATACTAAATGTGCACATTTTATATATCATTTGCTTAAATATTTCAAGATTCTGTATATTTTTTCTAATTTTGTTTTAATCATGCTTGTGTGTTTGTATAAAAAAAAGCCAAAGAGAAAAAAACATTCATAATTTCCCTGAACAACCCCACTGTGCTTAATAATATTGCCCTCATAGTGCTACCTTCAGGGACTCCAATTCAACTCTTACTGTTCGAAAACAATCGTATGAAATCGTAAAAATTCGAGTTCGAATCAGCTAGCTACCAGATGATAGGAAACGTTCAGTGGTGCCTGTTCATAATTAAGGGGAAGGCTTACTAATCATTGGGAGATTATATTCCATTCACTCAGACAGCATGAGGAAATGTTAAATTAAACTAAAACTCTACCCAAACGTGTTCATAAATAATTGTATTACCGACATCATCATCGACATCATTCGCATTTAAATAATTTCATCCGTTTGATACGCACTTGATGTACTATGCATTTTTTTCCCATGCCAATCCATTGGCTGACAATCGCATCGGGTGTTTGCTACCGATTGAAGAGAAAGGGAAGCGACGGGAGACTGATGATATTGGAGATAGGATATAATAGTGCCATTGTTGTCATGCTGAATCTGCTATGCCACCACATTGTCCTCTTAATTATGTGGTCAATTGCAGTGATTTTAGTGGACAACACAAAACCATGGTTTCGCAGCTCTCTGGATATTGTGATCATTGAATTTTTGTTTAACTTTTTTTCAAGCCTTGAATGGATTGGTGGCCACGGGAGGGGGCCAGTGGCCAGTGTGTGCAGTTTCATTGACCGCCATTCCACGGGGAAAATCAGGCAAAAAATTTTGTTTTTTTTTCGGTTTCCATTTTTTTGCTAGCCGCTATGTGACCACAGGTATCAGGGTCATAATGGGTCTACAATTTAAAAAGTTTGGTTTGTCGATTTGAGGTTAGATGAAGGGTTGAGTCTAATTTGATGTAATTTTTGCACAAACGGGAACAGGCAATCGCTCATGCTTTACAATACCGAACGAATGCTGTTGTAAAACATCATCCGACAGAAGCAGCAAATAAATTGCCATCGGTCTGACTATAACCCCCATCACCACACTGCACTGTCCCGTCCTAACCTACCTCTGAATTGGTTTTCCATTTTACATTGCACGATTCACCATTCAACCGCCAGTGCACTCGATTCCCTTCCATCGCCTCGCTATCGCTGTGGATACTGCGGAGTGTTAATCTGTATTGAAATTCGACCACTTTTTCGTGGTTGCGGTCAGTGGACAGAGCAAATAGGGTCGGATGGACGGGAACGGAGAACTGCTTTACATTCCAAACATACTACTCGTACGTCCGTGCTCAGTGACAGCAACAAAAATCCGATGCACTAAACACGGCTGGATGGGTGTTGGTATCAGTCTTTGGCTTCGAAGGTCAACAAGGCTCTGAGGATACACACTGCGAGCGAACAGGAGCCGGGCCCAGATAAAGAAGAATGTGCGCAGTCACATAGGCAACGATAATACTATTGCCTAGACGAGGGAGAACGAATACGAGTAGCTCATACCTGCAACTGATTAAAATTATCTTGGTGCAGCCGGTTAATTACCGCATTCGTTGCGGTGAGACTGGTGTACTACCAAAAACTGTTAGCGCTGTACGGTGCACACTCGCACACATGCCGCCTCGACCGAATTTTCTGCAATTCATCTCCAGTGGCAAGGCAGGAGCAAAGCTAGTTCTGGTAGTATGATGTGGTGGAGCAGGAACTCAGAATGCAAAATGCTGGAATAATCGAATAAAACTGAATGCATACGACCATGCCGCATGGTGTGATGGTATGGTGGAAACGAGTCCCGTCGTATCGACGGGTGGCTGGATAGTTGTGATGGTGGTTGCAACGAAGCGATTTCAAAACCAAATCAAATCTCCGATAGGGGCTAGTTGGCAGCGAAAGCCACATCTGCGTGTGGCCGTCGGGTGATGAGAGGGAACGGCCCGATTGGTAGAAGAGATCTATTATAGACATGGACATAGCTATTTGGGGGGCTTATAATTCTATTATGATTATTTGTCGTTTGTGAAAATTTCCATTTTGGAATCGAGATACCGTAAAATGTGCAATGAGATGGGAGATGAAGCCTGGTCCATTGATCAATTGGATTTTTGATATTCCACTGCTTTGTCCGGATGTCGATTCGGCTCACTTGGTTAGGCGGTTAGACCTGCCGCTCGTAAGGCTGTTGTTTAGGGTATTTGTTCGTGCTACACCTTTACTCCTGCGCCGCCTAGCCTAATGGGAATCCTTTTGATTTGAATTTATATGCACCCGGGTAGAAAATTGAAATTAGATGAGAGAGTTTGGGCTTTTTTTCCTCATCCCATCGCCTGTGTATGTGTGAAAGCTCGCGTTTTTCCTTTTTAGTTTTTTTTTTAAATTAGTCTCTTGCATCTGCTTCTCGTTTTCTGGTTCTCTTTTGTTTTTTTTTTCTGTTTTTGGCTTATATTTAACGCAACGTGTTTGTTTTAAGTAAAGAAATGAAACGTATACATCTACATATCCTTTTTATATATATAAACGAATAATACATGAACATACTCTGCATTAAATGTGTAATTTAGTTGTTTAAAGGATTTGGTCGTGTTGTATTGATTTTGAATTTTTTATTAAACGTTTTTTCAGCAACAAATCCATGCGCAACAAGTACCAGGTGGACCGCCGCAACCGATGCCAAGTTTGGGCGCATTGGCTGGACCGTTTGGAGCTTTAGGTGGACCGATGGGATTGCCACATGCACCACAGAGCCTGTTGAAGGCACCACCAGATCATCATCGGCCGGAGATGAAGAGCAATTTGGACGGCCCCTCTGCTGAGGAGAGACTGGTGAGTTGTGACTTCTTTTGAATTGGAATACGACTAGGGAATAGTGAGCTTAAACTAGTTTTCGGAGCCTTACCTCTCTTGATGAGGTGTAGAGTTTTGCTGATTTTCCTTTGGAAATATTATTTTCAAGCTTAGAGAAATAAAAAGCTCGGTTTCGATCAGCCAATCAACGAAAAAACAACACAATTTGCGGTTGTGCCCCGGGAATGTCAACTGGAAAAAATCCTCCCCCAGTCTAAGTTGGATATTTCTGCGATCCAGGAAACACACTTGATAGGAGAAGGACCTGAAAAGAGAGTGCGACATTTATTACAGCTATCACAAAAGACTGCACATGTTATGCGGATTCCTTGTGAGTTATCGGCGAAGGTCGAAAGCAATTGACTTTAAGCCAGTAAGCCATGGCCCGGCTATGATTCGCGTCCGAGAGGGATTCTGCAACATCAGTTTTATATGTACCCTCTACTGACGATGCTGAAGATCCCAGCAAAGAAGACTTCTATTACGTCTTGGATGGTGCCTACGGAGCCTGTCAGCAGAACGTTGTTAAGATTATACTCGGGGACTTTAATGCCAAGATCGGTAAGGAAGAAATCTTCGGCGGAGTGATCAGAAAGCACAGCCTTCACGATATGTCAACTGATAACGACGTCCGACTCACGGATTTTGCGACAGCTCGTAATAAGGTGATTAGTAGCACAAGATTTCCTTTCGAAAAATACAACAGCAACCTGGCGATCTCCGGAGTCGTTAACCACGAGCTCATTAGGGCAAGGCACGTGCTCAGGGAAGTCAACTCTGACCAATAGTTATTAACAGCACGTTTCAGAGCTCAATTAGCGAATGCCAGAAAGTCGCACCAACCCGCCAAAGTCTGTTTTGACACGGGACGCCTAAGCACAACGGAGATTGTCAGAGCCTGGACGAAAGACTCTCCAATATGCTAACGTCAGTTATAAATGCCAACTGCCGCTCACCCATGCAGGAAACAGCGTAGACTACCTTACGCTATCGACCACGCGTCAAAAAACTCGTGATATGATGGCGAGTTCGAGAAAAAAAAAGACAGCAACCGGCGAGGCATATCGGCAGGCGCTACAACGAAAAAGTAGAACAGCGCGTGAAGAGTATCGCACGAGAAGAAGGGAGGCAAAGAAAATACTGCGACTAAAGAAAAGGAATCACGCAGCCCTCCAGCTCAAGGATATCGAGGAGTCTCGCGACAAACACGAGAACCTTTTACAAAAAAAAATAAAACCAAAAACCTGGAAACTGGCCACAAGAGAGTCAACCAGGCTCTTCGAAATTGCGAGGGTGATAACCTTCTTACTGACCCACAGGGATTAGTGGATATGTTTAAGCAATACTTCCAAATAAAGAGAGTAGTAGGGAACGAAGAAATCCCAACTCTAGGCTATGAAGGAGTCTTCTCACTAAGCATTGAAGAAGTCAGCACAGCTATCAAAAAGCTGAAGAACAACAATGCCATGGGCTTGGACGGACTTCTATGAGACTTTTCAAGGTTGGTGGCGATGTTTTAGTAGGGGACATGCACCAGATCATCAACAGAATTTGGAAAGATGAAAGAATGTCCGACGACTGGATTATCAGCTCTTTGTGCCCCATCTTCAAAAAAGGTGATACTACCTCGCGCCAACTGCCGAGGTATATTCCTCCTAAATATTGACTACAAGATCCTATCCAGCGCACTGTGTGAACGTCTACAGCCTTTTTGCACCGCACAAATCGGCACATATCAGTGCGACTTTTGTACCATCTTTTTATCGATTTCAAAGCTGCCTACGACAGCATTAATCGCACAGAACTCTTTAATGCGAAGGCCGAATTCGGGATCCCGGGAAGCTGAGCCGGTTGTGTCGCACCACACTGAAAAAACTCGCGATGCACCGTGCAGTTTGGTTCAAGAACCTCAGAACCATTCGACATTTTTTTTTCTATAATTCGTGCAGGTTCAAGAGTGCACGAAAATCTGGACGGGGTGCAGATGGTTTGTGTCGAAGATGTTCGTTGTCCGTTCGTACTCTCCGGAGGTGGTTGTCCTAAATAGGATTCAAGAGATTCTACTGAATTTATCGCGCGTTGGTTGTAGTTCACAGCTTCTTTTTGTTCCCATGTCGTTAAGGTGTTATATTGAAAATGCACACACAGAGTATGAATTTTCAAGTGATCTTATACAGCGAGAGTTATGTCTTGGTCAGCATCTTATGATCATCTCTCATTCACAACGGATGTTGTTGCACAATTTTTCCGTATAGGAATTTTTCTTGGCTATGGACAGACTTGAACTACAGACCTTCTGCTCAACAGTGGATGACCACCTAAAACATGCACCGGATTTCGGCAAGGTGATGCGCTGTCGTGTAACTTCTTCAATTTGGTACTCGAACCGAAAGTGCGGTGGGTGGTACATAGGTGTAAACATGGAAGGCACCATTTTCTGTAAGTCGATCCAAATGTTGGAATACGCAGACGATGTAGTCATTATCTCGTGCAACGTGACGTTGTAGAAGCCTTCAAAGAGATCGAAGAGCAGGAAAAACGAACTGGCCTAATGTGACCGAGGGAAAAACAAAATACATGCTGTCGAGCAGAAACCGATCCGTTAACTACCATCTGGGACAAAACAAACACACAGCAATCAACACCTACAACTTTGAGGTAGTTAAGGAGTTTGTCTATACCTCGGGGCAAACGTGAAGAATCACCCTTAGCAACCGTCCGTCAAGACAGCTGGGATCAAAACTCCTCACTCGCAGGAGCAAAATCATGCTCTACAAAATCCTCACCCTACTAGTCTTGCTCTATGAAACCGAAAGCTGAACGGCAGAGTTGATTCTGGGCTCCTTTGAAAGTAAAATTTTGCGGCGGATATTTGGTTCTATCTGCGAAGAAGGCAAATGGAGGACAAGACACAACCGTGAAGTCTATGAGCTGTACAAAGATGTGGACGTAGTCCGGAAAGTAAAGATCTGCCGACTATATTGGCTCGGCCACATTGAGCGCATGAAAACTAACGCTCCAGCTAAGAGGGTCTTCGAATACAAGCTTTCTAGTTCGAGAAGGAGGGGATGACCGTATCTCCGGTTTAACAACCAAGTAATCGCGGACGCAAGACGACTCGGTCTTGACGGCAGCGCGCCGTCAAAGATGGAAGGCAGTCTGAGCTCGGGCTTAGACCCTCTGCTGGCTGGGTCGCTGGCCTGATAAGCAAATGAGTAAGAATCGTCTCTGTAGACACCTTTATCGATCTCTAAAATCTGTTTAGAGTCTTTAGAGATCTTTTTTCAGGATTAGGGTCTAAAAGATCGTCATAAATCTGCCCCTTCAGATGTCACTTGGTCCATTCACAGTGTCCTAGGTTTAGTTTAAGTTTTAGGACCTAGAAAGTAGCATCTCATAAGTCTCGAACAAGCACACCAACAACTTGTTTCTTTGTGTATTTTTAGAGAAATTCCGTATCACCGGCGGAGCGTGAGAAATATCGTACCCGATCACCTCTTGATATTGAAAATGAAAGCAAGCGAAGAAAAGAAGATAAACTGGCACATGTAAGTACCTGGCTTCATCACCAAAAAAACAAAAACATCAAAACTCCTCTTCTCATCTCATTAACTCTCGTTCAAACTTCCTTTATTCGACCATTTTGTTTAATTTATTTCTGTAACGTTTTTTATCCTTAATGTGCTTTACTACCAACTCGTAAATAACTCTCCGTGTGTTCAAGACGTGATTTTTGTTTTTTTGAATTTATTTTTCAAATTTATTTATAAAAAAAAAAAAACGAAGCTCTATGGAAGCGGGGAATAAAGCGCGTATTGAAACAAAAAATGCGTTCGAAAAACAAACTGAAAGAGAAACTCAATCAACTCAACTCACCATCCTAGGGCTTAGCTTTCGTCCTCGTTTTCCAAACCATATGGGAGTAATAGAAGAGAACAAGAGCCGTTAAAACAAAATCAAAATTTGATATCCAAATGACGAATGAATTTTTTTTTCAAAATTGTTTTTTTTATTTATTTTTATATTGCAGGATGATGATGGCGAGAAAAGCGATCAGGATTTAGTCGTAGATGTATCGAATGAAATGGTGAGTTGAGTTTTACCACACGTAGATGTACATAAAACCGTAACTAATCCGTAGTCATTTGTAGTCTTTGTTGTAGACGTTGTACGTTTGGTTGTGTTCTGTGAATGAATGTTAATTGATATCCTTGATCCCTTAGAATGTGAATGATCTTGTCGACGATACGATTGATATTATTTGCTTTTTCTGTTTAGGAATCACCTTCTCCACGACCAAATGGCGATCATATTTCGATAGATTCACGTGATCGTGATCGTGATAGTATTGGTCTGAATGGCGATCGATCTGACAAGCCTGGTGGTAGCAATTCAAAGCCAACCAGCGATAGACCACCATCACGTTCGGGCTCAAGCTCTTCACGATCGACGCCCAGCCTTAAAACTAAAGATGTAAGTCATGGAAACTATATTGCAACGTGACAAGATCGTTTCATGATTTTTGTTTTATATAATAGCTCGACAAACCTGGAACTCCGGGTGCTAAGGCCAGAACCCCGACACCGAATATCCCTATGCCGGTTAATCCAAAGCAAGTACTTCCACAAGTTCCACCAGCGGGTTATCCAAATTCCCCATATCAAAGACCAGCGGATCCCTATCAGCGGCCACCACCTGATCCTGCGTATGGACGACCGCCTATGGCCTATGATCCACATGCTCATGTTCGCGCCAATGGCATCCCACATCCGGCTGGCTTAGCTGGCGGTAAACCGTAAGTTAGACCCCTCTTACATAATTGTCTCCTCTTGAATTTTTTTTTTTTTTTTCAGAGCCTATTCGTTCCACATGAACGGCGAAGGCACCCTACAACCGGTTCCCTTCCCGCCAGATGCCCTAGTCGGCGTTGGCATACCCAGGCACGCACGCCAAATGAGCACTCTATCACATGGTGAAGTTGTGTGCGCCGTAACGATCTCGAATCCAACGAAATACGTCTACACCGGCGGTAAGGGATGCGTCAAAGTATGGGATATTGCGCGACAAGGTAGCATGACACCAATTAGCCAGTTAGACTGCTTACAACGCGACAATTACATTCGTTCGGTGAAACTACTGCCCGATGGTCGAACATTGATTGTTGGCGGTGAAGCGTCGAATCTATCGATTTGGGATTTGGCCAGTCCAACTCCACGTATTAAAGCTGAATTAACATCGGCAGCACCGGCCTGTTATGCATTGGCGATTAGTCCCGATTCAAAGGTATGCTTCTCATGTTGCAGTGACGGCAACATAGCCGTTTGGGATTTACATAACGAAACGTTGGTGCGACAATTCCAAGGACATACGGATGGCGCATCTTGTATTGACATAAGCCCGGATGGTTCACGTTTATGGACCGGCGGTTTGGACAACACCGTAAGGTCGTGGGATTTACGAGAAGGCCGACAATTGCAACAACATGATTTCAGTTCACAGATTTTCTCATTGGGCTACTGCCCGACAGGTGAGTTATACAAAATCATTTTTTTTTTCGAAAAAACTTGAATTATGCCAGCTTGTTCGTAAGATATCAATGTTGAAAAGTCCCAGAGAGGATTTAGATGTTTTATTCATTTAACGCGTTTAAGACTAAGGCTTAAGTATGCCTCAAGGTACCTTACAGAACTAGACCATGGTATGTCATAGATATTAATCGTTAGGTTGTTAGAAGTAAAATGGCAAGGTGATCTTTTCCCGATGAGAAAGATTGATTGACATTTTTCAGCATTCAGTTTAGCTTTTCGGGGTCTAAAATATTCCTAGAAAGTATTAAGACCACTTTTATAAGACAAAGTCGAGTCGTCAGCATACTTTGACAGTATGGAATGTCAGGAAAATCACAGAAAAATATATTAAATAAAGTTGGTGCCAGAACGGAGCCTTGTGGGACACCAGCAATTACAACTTTCGCGGAAGAAAACTCAGCATTAAGTGAAACAAGAAAGTTTTGGATAACTTTTGTGAGGCATTGCGAACAACCGACTCATTCGTTTTGAAAAAAGTTATTTCTATGTCTAGTAGGTTTAAACCAGTCGAATTTTTTTCATTTAACATTTCATTAAACTTGTAAGGACAAGTTCTTATAACCTCATGAGAACGTCCACGGAAACCGAATTGCATTTGGGGCAAAAGCCTCAGAAAAGAATTTAGCTTGGTTTATGTGAGTTTTTCTAAAATTTCGCTGAATCCATTGGGCAAGCTTATGGGTCTGTAGGTGTTTGGGTTGCTTGAAACTTTTCCTGGTTTCAGCAATGCAATTACTTTTGCTTTTTTTCCACTTTATGGGAAAAATAATTTAACTTGGAACAAGCATTGCAAATAAACTGAGGCTCTTAAGGGAAGGTTTCTAGAGTTATATTATTTATGCCATCAAAACCAGGCGACTGTTGCCGTTGCAGGTGTTTCAACATCATCTCAGGAAACAGGCTCGTTTGGCAAGAATGACGGATTTTTATTATTATTTTAACTAGCCATTTGGAACTCGGAAGTTCTGAACCTGGTTTACAGGCCTTTCTCATGCCTTCTTCCGGGTTTCGCTATTCTGTTCCATCTCTTCTAGGTCGATGCTTATACTGTCCTCCCATCTAGGGCGCAGCCCTCCTACGGGTTTTTCACTTATTATTCTTTTGACTGTTGTCCACTGTCCATTCGTTTTACGAAATGAAATGAAACTTGAACAAAACTTGGGGCTGGATTGAGTTCCTTGGGTTTTTGATCGGGAACTTTTCGCCATTCGCCTGTTTCTTTGCCCTGTTTTCAACCATACTTTGTCAGAGACCAGCTTTCACATCCGTAAAGTGTCGCAGGCATTATTTTGGCTTTATAAATCCGGATTTTAGCATTGCAAGTCAAAAGAGTCGTTTTGTATCAATCCTTTATCGCGAGGAAGCACGAGTTGTCTTTTATTTGTGTAGTTTTTGGCAGTCAATATGGCACCCAAATATTTGAATTCGACCAGGTGCGACGTTTGGATCGATCCAAGTCGGTCGATGACCATACTTGTATATTTGGTTTTCTCTTCATTTACTTCTAAGCCTACTACCTTTCCTGGCATTAGACTTTCTGGCTTTTTCTTAACTTTTTCCTCACTATCCCCAGATCCAGATAGGTCCAGATCATCAGCGTAAGCCAGAACGGAACCGAAATCGGAGTGCGCTATTTACCTAGGAAGTAGGTACTGGTGATACTTGATAAACCCGAGTTGGAGCATTAATTTCCAATCTCTACTCACCGTTTTACTCGCCGAGCGACAGCTCCAGCCACGCTACTCGCACTTTGCTTATAAGCGACGTATTTATAAAAGGAATTGTTTTTCTTTTATTTCCCCGTGCAGTGTGATGACGCCGTAAGATCAACAATTAGTTCTCTTACCCTTTTGTTATGGTCGTCGTTTTTGTGTTTTTCTTCTGTCTGCGGTCATCTTGATGCACTGTCCGTTCGTATATTCAGCTCACTCACCGAAGATTCACTGGAAAATGTCCCTCATCTAAGTGCCTCGACCTTTTATAAGGCTAAATTGAAAGGCGATGTGAACCACAATTTCCAGTCATCACTGTCATTTCCCCAGTGTGCAGGATTTGTCAACGGTACCTCCAGCTATGGTTATTCAGCTTCGCTATCATTGACCAAAGAGTCACATTTCAAAATATTTAAAAATTTTTTTTTGTTATATTTTTTGTTCTTCCTTTTTTTTCTCTTTTTGCCTTTTTAAAATCTACGAATAGTTGGCGTGTAATTTCCATTTCTTTTCTAAAAGCTGCCTTATAGTGAAAATTTGGTCACTCCTAAAGCGACACTCTTTTTTTTTTTTTTTTTTTTATATTGGTGGAGGCTTCTGCTATCTGTTGGAGCACTCAGACACAAACACTGGTCCATTGTACTGCCAGACAGACACATTAGATGGCGTTAGCCAAGCTTCTTTTTATTCACTTATGTTGTGTGCCATTTGTTTTTTCCACACAAGTGAGCGAAACCTTAAGCTTAATGCCGATTCCGAACGGCGAGAGCCGAGAAGCTTTTTCAATGCAAGTGTATAACGGGGGGTTTTGCCAGTACCCCGCCGAGGAGGGACGCCGCGAAATAACCATTCGATGGCGTTGGTGTTATCGGGATCCGAACTCGCTCACCTTGCGTCAGCGGCCGACACACTACCCACTGCGCCACGGCGCTCCCCTAAGCGACACTCTTAGTCTCCGAATATTTCCATAGCGTCTGATGCCAGTATCTTTTAGAGAATATTGGAAACACCTTGTTACCACTTGATAACAGTGATATTCCTCGGAATTGTTGCTAATGTTCGATCACCCTTTTTAAGAATAACATGAATGATGACCGTTTTTTCATTCCTCGGGGATGGTTTCATTTTTCCATATAGTTGTGATGAGCTCTGTTAATTTTTTTTCTGCATATTTTATTAATTTCGATGTATTAGGTAAATTCTGGCACCCTTGTTATTTTTAAGCCGGTGAATTGTTTCTTTTATTTCTTCAATGGTTGGCAATTCTACCTAAACGTCTCCTGTGTGGATAGCACCCGTTTTACATTGCTGCTCACTCTCTATATATAAGGTGTACAACTTTGCTTTCGCCGTTTGCCGATATGTGGCGATAACGGTAAGTAGCGGTCGAAAAAAAACAGATCGCAGACATCAGGCAGTTGGCTTGGACTTTGGTCAACAGAACACCATTCAACATTAGTCGATTTCTGTCTGCATCATAAAGTTGTTTTCGATTGAAAATGTCAGTTTACGAGCCAAATTCCCGTCATTTGCGGGAGGTGTTACTGTTTTGTTTCAATATAAAGAAAACAGCGGCTGAATCTCATCGAATGCTCTCAGATACGTATGGTGAGGACGCAAGAGACGTTGAACGGCGTTTGTGTGAACAGTTGCTTCAGAGGCAAAAACGGAAGAGATTTCTGCATCGCGTTGTGACCAGGGACGGAAAATGCTTTCATTACGATAATCCTAAATGCAAAAAATCATGGGGATATCCCGACGTGGAAACGTCGACGGTTAAACCGAATATCCACGGCTCGAAGATCATGCTCTGCATTTGGTGGGACCAGCTTGGCGTCGTGTACTATGAGGTGTTAAAACCAAGTGAAACAATCACAGGTGCAGGAGAGCATTAAAAGACAAACAATCGCAATACAGTGAGAGACATGATAAAGTGATTTTGCAGCACGACAACGGTCGACCCCACGTTACAAAAGAGGTCCAAACGTACTTGGAAACGTTAAAATGGGAAGTCCTACCCCACCCGCCGTATTCTCCAGACATTGCTCCCTCTGACTATCACCTGTTTCGGTCAATTGTTTCTTTTATTTCCTCATGAAGAAGTCACAAATTGGATCGATTCGTGTATCGCTTCAAAAGATGAACAATTTTTTCGACGCGGGATTCGTACACAGCTCGAAAGATGGGAGAAAGTAGTGGCCAGCGATGGAAAATACTTTGAATAATACATGTGTAACCAATTTGTTCCATTAAAGCCTCAAATGTTGGGGAAAAAACGGCGGAAGCAAAGTTGTACACCTAGTACATTCAGTGGTTTATCGAAATATCTCCTCCATTGGGCTGTCCGAAACGAGCTTCTGCCTCCTTATACCTGACCTGGCTTGGTGTCCTTTTCGTACAGCGCTTAGCCCTGCTTACATAGCTCTCATGTTCTGAGCCGCACATTCTTCCTGAATTTCAGCAAACTTTTTCCTTTCCCATTTTAGTTTTTTAACCAGAAGAAAACTACTGATTTTCTGTCCTAGAGTTTGATATCTTGTACGCGTAATCTCTTCATTATTTTTCAGGGCTAGAAGTCTTAGAACATTACAGGATTTTATTTTTTCGTCGCATTATTTATCGAACCAAGGCTTTCCTTTAGGGGCTTTGCAATAGCGTTAATTGTTTTCCGCTGCTTCTCTTACAACTTTTTATTGTGATGCCATATAGTAGGGCAAACTGGTTATTAATTTCGTCCTGGTATTGACTTTGCGGACGCGTCTATCTCTTGGATTCGGCTTTTAATTTTGGCTATTGTTAGGATTTGGTCAGAATCGCAATGCGCTCCTCTATATATTTTAACGTCTAGTACGCTCGTACGGTGTCTTCTGTCTATCAGAAAATTATTAATTTGGTTTCGTTATTCTATCCGGTAACATCCATGTAGCCTGTGTTTTCTCATTTGCATTTCCATTTATTTGCATTCCAATATAACACTTTAATGACATGGAAACAAAAGAGTTACTGTGAACTACAACCAACGCGACAATTTTAGTCGAATCTCTCAAAAATCGTATTTAGGACAACCACCCCATCGGAGAGTAGTGAACGAGCATCTTCGACACAAACCATCTACACCCCGTGCAGGTTGTGTGACAAACACCATCAGAGCGTATACTCTTGAACCTGCACGAATTATAAAAAAAACAACAAAAAAATGTGTTTGAATGTTGTGGTTTTCACGACCATATTTTTTACCCTAAGACTATTATCGTTTGATGAGACTTGGATACTTTCCCCTCTTTGTGGGCATGTATATCGATTTTTTCCCATCTTCCTCTGAAGAGTAAACAATTTTCAAATATTTCAGCAAGTGTTTCGTAAAACGCGTCCAATACCTCTTCCTCTGTTGGTTTTTCTTCCATAGGACAGTGTACATAGTTATAGCGGGGACCTCTAATTTTAGCCATCGATATCCGTTCGTTTTAAAATGCTTCGTTGGTTATGTTCTGCACAATTTTGTTTCTGATGAAAAATCCTGTGCCAAGATTGTGGGCTTCAGCCCACATTGTGCCCAGATTCGATTCCATTTCAGAAACATTTAGTCTCCCAAAAGACTAAACGATTTTTTTAGAGACGTTTGCTAAAAGCTCAGACTTGCATTCACTGCCTGTGACTAATGAAATATTCGCAACCAAATACGGGATCTGGTTATGATTTTTTAAACATTATTTCGTCAATATGCCAAAATGGCTTGGAATTAGAATCGAGTGTGCTGAGTTTCCTGTTCCATCAGAAGCTCATAGCCAATTACAATGCCTGCAATTCAGACAGCCCCCAATAACAAATTGATAATAATCAATGATTAATCGTCTTAAGTCCTCTTTCACGCATTGGACTTTGTAGGCATTGGTTGACGCTTCAGGGAAGTAAACAGAGACATTTTTGAATTTAAAGTTATTTTCAAACGATATTAAAATGGTCCCCAGTATTGATCGTACTTTAATCGTAAACTTTGTTACTGAGCCTGATTTCACATTACAAGCCTATAGACTTCAACGTTTTTGTTGCGAATGCCCCTTTCCTTCCAACATAAAAGCTTAATATTATCTTGTCTACTACTTGACATTGGGATCTAGATATCTACTTGCAAGCTGTGCTATAACACTAAGTTGCTCAATTGTAAGAGCAGGAAATGACATTGTTATTTGATTGTTTGTACCCTTCCAGGCGAATGGTTAGCTGTGGGTATGGAGAACTCACACGTGGAAGTATTGCATGCATCGAAACCGGACAAATATCAATTGCATCTGCACGAAAGCTGTGTTCTGTCACTAAGATTTGCCACATGCGGCAAATGGTTCGTATCAACCGGAAAGGATAATCTGCTGAATGCATGGAGAACACCCTATGGCGCTAGCATATTCCAAGTGAGTTAAAACACTTTTTTTCCATAATCTCCTGTTTTAATAAATATTCGCTTTCAGTCCAAAGAAACCTCATCAGTGCTTAGTTGCGACATATCAACTGATGATAAGTACATCGTTACCGGATCTGGAGACAAGAAGGCCACCGTCTACGAAGTCATATATTAAACTAAACACAAGAAAACAAAAAACAAAAAAAAAAAATGCTGACGACATCGTTTAAACATTTCATTTCTTAAAAAAACATTTTTTTTACAATTTAATATTTTTTTTCACATTGTATTTCAGGGATTTATACATTTTGCTTTCCTCCTACTAACTGTTGTAATAATTTATTTTTTTTAAACAAAAAAAAAATTAAATTTAGGCAACGTAATATCGTAACTCGAAAAGAAAAGTTTGTATCGTCCTTCCCTTCGTTTATGCTCGTTTTAGTAACTTTTTTTTTTCTCTCAGTTTTTTTTTGTTCTTTTCTTTAAATTATTTTTAATTTGACTTAGTCGTAAGCCCGTAAATGTATTGTAAATAAAGTTTAAGTATAAAATGGAAGGAAACAACACGTATTATGTACATTTAGGAATAATTTTTGTTTTCTCTTACGCATACACTTTGTTTTCTTTTTATTATCCTATTTTTTAAGTAACAAGAAAAATAGTTTTTTAATTTCTAAAGAGAATCGATTTGAAAAAAATGTAAAATTTAATGTTAATGCATTTCTTTTTGAAGGAAAAACAGGACTAAGAACACGTGAACACCTATCTCCGTGAGTGGATTTAATAAGAACAGATTTACTTAGAGGAGAAAGAAATTTTATGGCAAAAAAAAATGTACGTTTTATGGTAATTAGTTTTAAAAAAGATCCACAAAACGAAAATAAATGAAGGACAGAAAGAGAAGAACGGATATCGATGCACGAGCAAGCCAATGTTTGTATGCATTATGTGATAAAGAAAGTGCTTTGAGCAGTGTAAAAAATCAAGGACTTAGACGGGGTTTTGTGAAGGCTACCATAAATGCTTTTCTACCCGAAACAAGATTGAGAATAAATCCTTCTCCTGTGATCCCTTCGAGAACTACTTCAATTCTATGTTAAATGTCATTCCCATCAGCCATTTATGGTCTTCAAACAACTTGCTCTGTCCAAGAAAAGTCTCCATTTTCATATAATGCGTAGAAATTTCGGGTGTTTCTGCATTTTCCCCCTCTTAAGGCCTCAAACGCTTCATCGTGACACTGCCTTTTCCATGAATAACTTCTTTCAAGAAATTTTCGAACAATGTTAGATCACTGCGGTCTATCACTGGTCAAAAATAAAATCTTATACAAGACTCTGCTGGATGTGACTACTTCCTCTTAAGCTTAAACCGCGTTTATCAAGTACATCGTTTCTTGAAAGACCTATCGGGTGTTTGCATTAATTTGAAAGGATTTCTTGGTGGGAAAAGCTTTATTTAAATAAAATGAATAAAATTCGAAGTATTGTGCATCTAGCTATGACTTTTCCCATCTTTCTGGCAATTCATGCGTTCCGGCCCCCCACAAAAAAAAAACTTCACTTTTTGAGCCCAAGAAGAATCGAGCCAATTTTTGACACCTTCAACTGAAGTGAAGCGTATTCCAGATAGGGCCTTCTGCATGGACCGAAGCAAGATCTGGATTATATGACGGATGGGGCTAAACTTACCATCCTATATTTTCCAAGCAAGTTTTAACGGGTTGCTTAAAAAGGTACATAGAACCACGAGAACATGCCCCTCCGAAGCACTTAATACCCTACTACATGTCCTCCCCCTGGACGTTCACATCAAATACAGGGCGAAGTTCGGCGCCATAGATTTAAGAAAGCGGGCTTCTGGTCACCCAGACCGTATGGTCACGACAGAGCTCGGCCACTTCTGCGAACGAATTTGACTTAGCTTCCTACAGACTATATCACACTTTCCCTCGACTTCAGTAGTGTGGTGCGCTCTCACTTTCCTTCCAGAGTCTAAGGATGAATGGAAAGCGTGGAAACCAGTCACGAAATTCTAATTTATGATTTTCACTGAGGGCTCCAACCTAGAGCACGGTCAGGGAATATTTTCGACAAACTGAATACCTTAAATTTATTCCGTCTCTCCGATCAATTGAGCATCTTTTAAACTGAAGTGCTAGTGGTCCGGGAAGTGTGCAAAATACTCAGTGCAGCCCGCCTCAATTACATGTCCACCGCTAGCGACAGCAAAGCCGGTTTTAAAGCTCTTTCGTCTGCTACCACCTTCTCCAAACTGGTGGATTAATGCAAGGAAGAAATTAAACGAGCTGGAGGACTATCACGCTTCTTTGGGTGCCAGGACATAGCAACATTGAGAAGAATGAGAGGGCCGATGATCAGGGGCCACCCTGAACTCCCTACGGAAACAGTAGCCTGTCGCTGAACCTTCTCAAAGGCAACATATCCAATCGTAGGCGACCCTGACCCTCCTATTCAAAAAATAAAACAAACGACTTCCTCAATAGACACCGCTTCAACATAGCTAGAACCGTGGTGGTCAGTTGGGGCCATTGGCATATAGGAACTCACGCTGCCAGAATAGGCATCCGGTCTAACACCCACTGTTGTAGTTGTCACAACAGACACATAAACGGTGGGTCTCCGCAGCTGCCTGTGTTTTATTGGCTAGGTTGGCACTACTGATTCTTTTGTCCGTTCTTGCGCTTTTCTTAATTTGTTCCTCGATGATGCTAGAACGTTGCTGCAGAGTCGCCTTGGAGCTTTGGGTCTTAGCATTTTAATTGATTTTATTTGTGGTATTACGCTCGTTTATTAAGTCCCACGTGTGCTTCAAGATTCAACACTTGGGCCTGTTCATTTTTAAACACCTCTTTAATCCGCTTAATCTACTATCTCTTATAAATTCTTTAAAATGAACGCATAAACCCAATATTTTCACAAAATAAAATTCAAAAGGTTTTTCCTTTATTTTTCCTTCAAATAATAAATAAAAGAAAATATATTGCGAGACAAAAAACCATGTTTATCAACAAAACTCACAAAACCAACAACATAAAGGTATAAAAAAAAAGCAAATAATTAAAAAAAAAAACAAAAAAAAACTGTTTAAACTCAAGCAAGAAAATAAATCTATCTATATTACTGCATATTTTACATTTTTGTCAACAATTATAAATGAGTACTTTATTAATTAATGTAATTAAAAAGAATTAAAAGGGAAATGTTAAAGCATAAACGAAACAAAAAACAAGAAAAATATTGATTTTTAATTTTAAATTTATTGTAAGTATATAAATGTATGTAATTAAAACGCAAAAATAAAATGAAAAACAATGAGCAACAAGATGATTAAAGAGAAAAAAAAACTTAGCATTAATTAAACAACAGAAAAGTACGTTAAGCCTAAATGTAAATGTAAGAGTTAAGCGAGTAAACAAACATGCAACAAAAATGAAAGATGAAAAAAAAAACAAAAAAAAATACTTTGCAAAAAACGGGAAAATATAAACAGTAACCTAGACATACAACACAAACAACCAGGCTCTGTAAAGAACACTTTAAGAAAAAAACAACAAATGATTACGAAACAGATAAAAAGGAAAGAGGAAGATAAAATAAATATTATAAAAAAAAAATTAATTCTAAGTCTATGTATTAAAAATGAAAACAAATTTAAATTTAAAATGAAATAAAATAAATAATAAAATGGTAAAAAAAAATTAATAAAAAATGCTATTTAATAAATTTTAAGAAAACAAAAATGGAAACTAAAAGATAAACGTAAATAAACACGAAAATGTAAATTTTTTGAAAATCTAAACGTGTTTTTCTTTTTGAGCTTTTAGTATTAGGGCCTTGAATAAGTTCGCTTTTTTGTGAAAATTTATTTAAACTAGATCGTAAAAAAGCAAAGTATTGCCTCTGACTTACCACGACTTTCCCCTCATCTTTCTGACATCATATTAATTTGAGGCTATCCAAGAATCGACCCGTTTGTTGGCATCTTGTCGTCAAGATTGGATGTGCTGATCAGCCATGTACTATCGAACGGAATAAGGGATAATCGGAAGGAGCAATATGTGTTGAATATGACGAGTTGGGGCACTTCCCATTTAAGCGTTTCCAAATAGGTTTTTTACCGATCTTACAATCATGTGTTCGAGCGTTGTCATGTGGCAAAATCACTTATGAGATCACTGTCATTAATAAATAGTCATTTATTTATCATTTAATTATCATTAATAAAATATATATATTTATAATTAATAAATAGTGCAAGGAGCAATGGTAATTACAGACGTCCTTGGCAAACTCAGCTTAAAGCTCTGAACCACTCAGACAAACGCTCACCATCCTATACCGCCAAAGGGTATTTTCATAAATATTTTCCAATATCTTTAAAATTTTCGATGACAAACCCAGGGCATCTAACTTATAAAATCATGTACATCCATCAACCTTGTTAAAAGCCGCCTTAACCCATTAATGCCCATAGCTAAATTGCAGTGATTTTTATTTTGAAAGCTTTATTTTCCAGTTCATATACAACTTATGCAAGTAAGAAAAAAAAAGAAAATGAATGCAATTCATGAGTTCTAGGAGTGTCCTCGATTGAGTACAATGGGCACTTAAGTATGGTATTTTTCGAAACAAGGCCAAGGCAAAGCGTTTTATCACACTTCTTGAACGTTTTTTTGCATGGCAAGTTCAACACCTGAGGTGCTTGACATTTATTTTCGGAAAATGCCCAATGCTGTCTGCTGACAAGTAAGGTATTGCTGACGATGGTGACCTGCGAGGTCAATTTCCTTTTGATATTGACGAAGTAAGACTCTAGCTATATTCCTTCTAAAGTCCAGTTAGTCCTGTAGATTATCTGATGATATGACATGCTAACTAGAGACTGTTAAATCCAATATACGAGGGCGGTTCAAATATGATTGAGACAAACGCTGTAGATGGCGCCCATGTATGTTTTGAAAGTCGTGGCTAGAGTATGTCATATCTGTGTCCCTTACCGAGAGCGTGGCATAGTTTCCGTCGGTAACGCATGTTTCACGCGCGTGCTACGACCATGAGTGAAAGTCAAGTGCCGACCGCCGTTGCGCAACGTATTGTCATTCGTTTTTTAGTGTGGGAAGGCGTTAAAAACACGGACATTTTTCTGCGTTTGCGAAATCAGTTCGGTAGTGAGTAGGGCTGCCGTGTTTAAATCAGCCGCATGATCGTCGACCGCGAACCAGCATCACACCAGACAACATTCGCCGCGTAGAACAACTCATTTTGGAGGACCGTAGGATGAATGTTCGAGACATTTCGGCTGAACTCGGCATTAGTATTGGTAGTGTAGAGTCTATTATCCACGAACACCTTAATTATCGCAAAATAACGGCGCGATGGGTTCCTAAACTGTTGAACTTCGAGCAAAAATTCACTCGGTTGGAAGTTTGTCGTCGCTTGCTGACGCGATACGAGGCGGAGGGGGATGGTTTTTTAACGCGAATCTTCACTACAGACGAGACATGGGTACACTATTACATTCCCGAAAGCAAGGTGTCGTCTAAAGAGTGGAGAAAGAAAGAGGAAGAGGCGCCAGTCAAAGTGAAGACAACCAGGTCCGCGGATAAGGTTATGTGTACTGTGTTCTGGGACCGGCGGCGCTTGCTGCACGTCGTTTCCTGCGCATCCAACGTTCCATCAATGCTGCAATACTACTCTAACCTTCTGAAAACACACGTGAAACCCGCTTATCACTCGAAACGGAGGAGCATTCCAGCACGAAGTGCGATTCTTCTCCAGCATAACGCGCGTCCTCATACCGCGCGTCTCACGCTCGATACAATATCGGAATTAGGGTGGGAGGTACTGGAACACCCCCCCTACAGTCCGGATTTATCACCTTGCGACTACCATATGTTTGGACCACTGAAAAAAGCCCTCGGAGGTCAAAGATTCAACACCGACGACGAGGTAGAGGAGTTCGTGCGCACATGGCTGTCCGTGTTGCCCAAGGAATTCTTCGATACCGGCATCAAAAAACTTCCGGGAAGATGGACAAAAGTCGTAACTAGTGAGGGGAATTACGTAGAAAAACTGTGAATTTTTGTAAATTTTTTCGATAGTAAATAAACGTGTAAGAGCATTTGTCTCGATCATATTTGAACCGCCGTAGTATATGTAAGTAAATATGTTCCACCATACTGATCCATTTCGTCTACACCGCCCATTCCTCTGTTATAATTTTGAAACAATTTTGGGATATTCAGCTCAATCTTTTCTTTCTTTTCGTTACACCATCGCTGTGCCTTGCCGAGTGGTCCAACGCTGTTGAAATTTGTTTCCCATTGTGTAAACACTGTTGTCTTTCCTTCGAACGAAAAGAAATTCGTTGCCCCTGTCAAATTGTTAGTCAAACTCTGTCCTATTTTTCCTTTTCATATCCTTGACTGTGGGTAAAGGACACTCTTTGTTCTTTTTCGCGAACAGTACCCGTAGCTCGATATCCTAAATTACTCAAATCCCTTAACATTTGATGGCTTGGGAAAAAACTGTCGAAATAAACAATACGAATATGTTCGGCTGGATTTTCTGGGATCTTTCCTAAATGAGACTTCACTCTTTTATATTCGATTCAATCACTTCGCCACAGTAAACATCAAAACTGTAGCAGTATCCCGTGGAACTTGTTAGCGCCCAATTTTTGTATCTGAAGCGGACAAGTTTACCTTTTATAAATTGCTTAGATGGGTGGTGGCCAAAGTATTTTATCATTGACTCATATATCAACAAATCGGTATGAACATTATTTCATGGAAAATTGTTCGATAAGAAGGTCAGCCCAGGGCCTCGCTTTGAACATTTTGTCGTTGGAAGTTGTTGCTTTTGTCTACAAAGAAGATGTTTTGTTTTATTTCCGTGAACGCATTTCTTAATATGGTACGCTGCACCAATGGAGATCCCAAACCTTCATCTAAAGATCAGCCTCCAGCGTCGTATCCAGTCAGCAGTAGTATTCCAATAAAACCTTTTCAATTGACATACATTTATATTCAGTATGTGTCTATTGTATTGACTAGCATAAAGCTTTGAATTGCTAATTATAACATCCAGAATCTCTTCATCAAACAGCTTCTCAAATGTTGTACGGGAGTTAACATTTTAAGCGCATTCGCCAAATGATCCCTTCTGGCCTGAATTGCTTCTGAGCTTGTAAAACTATGTAGCCGTATATTATGACACTTCTTCCAACTTATATGGCTTTGATTGCTTCCCGCTATTTTACATCTTTTACGTACTTCTTCATTACTGCTTTTCCAATCATTTACTCCGGAATTTCTACTGTCCCTGGAACATCGTGAGGTAGGTTTGCTGTTTCGATATCGTCATCGGCACCTTCTTCATCATCTGTTAGATTATTGTACTTGGCTTTGACGGAATTAGTATCATATCTTATTTGGCTTTTTCTTTATCCTCTATAACTATACTTACTCGATTAAAAAATTCGCAATCTTAGAACCGCCCTATAAACAAAGCACAATGCCACACACGATTGGAAAAATTCGTTAATTTAAGACTGATACAGTTACGGCCAAAATCATAGTAGTGGAAACTAAAACAAAATTTATAAGGCAGTATAGTCCTCAGATCTCAATCTGATTGAAAACGTTTGTTGTGACGTTGCTTGTTGTAAACCAACTAACAACAATGACCTTTGGGCAGCTGTGCAGTAATCCTGGATATCGATACCAGTCTAATGACAACAAAAAAAAACGGAATAACTTTATTGAATCTTCTTCTTCTTCTTCTTTTCCTTTTTTCCGGCGTCGTTATGGTCAGAAGTGTAGGACCATAACCTTCCCACTTAACTGCATTCCTATTGGTCCGCTAGTGGGGTCCGCCGGTTTGACCTCAGAAAGTAGCGGCAGGCTTCCCGGTTTGGGATTACTTCATCGCTGAGGCCAATCAAATGCTGGTGTCTTTGCATTTGTTTGCACCAATTGTTTTTCGGCCTGCCTTTTTTGGGTGTTGAAATTGGAACGTTGATTGGCAATACCAACTGAGTCGGTCGCGCTCTATCTTTCTTGTGATGGTTTCTTTTACGTGGAGGCTTCCTCGGATCTTTGAACTTCTAATTCTGTCACGCTTTGTTACTCCCGCTGTCATGCGAAGCATCTTCATCTCAGCGGCCGTTAATTTGCTCTCATACTTTTTGTGCATTGTCCAGCATTGTGAACCGTATGTGAGCGCCGGACGTACAACTGAAGTGTAGAGCCTTCCTTTCAGCTTAGGGGGCATTTTTCGATCACAGAAGATGGCGGAGTTTTCCGGCCACTTCATCCACCCTACGCTTACGCGATGGTTGATGCCGTCATCACAAGTTGCTTCTTTATTAATCATAGATCCCAGATATTTAAACTTTTCACACTTGGGAAGCACTCTTCCATTCAAGTAAATGTCTGGAATGGGCTGATGAGTGATGAGGGTCAGAGAACGGACAGCACAGATACTCTGTCTTCTTTGAACTAATACGATACCCGTGTCCCTCAAAAATGTCCACCCACACATCAAGTGCTCGTTGTAGGGACGCCTGATCATCACTTATAATGGCCCCATCGTCAGCAAAGAATAGCTGGTGCACATTGGGGTCCGTCACTTTTCCTTCAAGCAAGCAATCAAGGACTGCTATAAAAAGCAGTGGTCTGAGGACGCTCCCTTGGTGTACACCGACTTTGATTGCGAACTCTTCGGTGACTCCTGCGGTGCATCTTACTCTTGTCGTTGCTCTCTCGTACATGTCCATAATCACTCGCACGTAGGTTTCTGGAACTCCTTTTTGTCTTAGCGCTACCTATAAAAGATCTCTTGATTGCCGGTCAAAGGCCTTCTCGAAATCAACCAACACCATATGCAAGTCCTTTGAAGAATCACGATGCTTTTCCATCATGATCCTTATACTTTGGATTGCATCTGTTGTTGATTTACCCGAGACAAACCCGCACTGGTCATCAGATAGTCGTATTATTTTCCGCAGTCGGCTATCTAATACCCGTTCAACGATCTTCATGGTGTGCGACATCAGCTTGACAGAACGGTAGTTATCACAATTTCGCGTATCACCCTTTCCTTTGTGCAAAGGAAGAAGATAGCTTTCCCTCCATTGATTAGGCATAGTGTCGCCTCTCATAAGTGCCTCTCATACCATGAGCCATCTAGACCCGATGTCTCCCATCTTTTTCCAGAACTCAGAGGGTATCCCGTCCGGCCCAACAGCTTTTAACGGAGTTTTTAACCGCGTACCGAACTTCTTCGACTGTGATGTCGGATATTTCGGCATGATTCGGGGTGGCTCTTGGAAAGTACACTCTGGGAAACTGTTCGTTCAGAAGTTCCTCGCAATACTGTCGCCATCTGTGGAGAATTTTTTCGTCTTCCACAAGGAGTTGGCCTTCAGCATTGTTAATAAACTTTGGGAAACGAATCTCCTGAGCATTTCTTCTTCTCTGGGCGGCTATCTTAAAGATATGTATTTGCTCCTTTGTTCAAATTGCTTTGTCGAAGCTCCTGGGTAGCCTGGTTCCTGTCAGACGTGGAAGATGATATTTCTTCCAACTCCTGATAGAGGCCTTCCATGCTTTTCGCTTTGAATTCGGCGCACTTTTTCTTCGCTTGGAAAGCCATTTTCTTTTCTTGTATCACTGCTTTGGCTTCGTCTGTCCACCACCAGGTTTCTTTTGCGTGTTGGTAGAGTCCTTTAGATGTTCCGAGCAGTGAATTGGTTTTCTCCAGGCCAGATTGTTGTAGGGAATCCCACATGCCTTGTGCTCTGCACTCCTCATTACCGACCTCATCGATAATGGAAAAGAGGTAGTTTTTCATGTTTGTAATAAAAGCTTCGCCTTATCCTTTATCCAGCTTATACCACTTGATTCTCTCAGACACCTTCGTTTGCTGCTTCATTGAATAAACTTAACAAACACGTGCTTGTCTATCGTACCCTTAATCCAATTACGAGGCTCGGCCGTATACCACCAGAAGCAGCCCCACACCATTATATTACCACCACAATGCTTAAAGGTCTTTTTGGTATAAGAGGGTTCAGCTCAGCATTTTTGGGCCTCCTTACTAAAGGTCTGCCATTGTTGCCAATCATATTTATCTTTGATTCGGATTTTACGCCACTTCTTCCCATTAACTGGGCCATCCCAATATCGCGAACATTTTTCGATTTCTTTTCTCTCGCTTTATTTGCATAGGTACCCTTCGCGATCTTTTTACAATGTGATTTTTTTTCATCAATCGCCTTCTTACCGTTCGAGATGAAATTGGAGCTCCTAGTTCACACTGAATTGCCGCAGCTGACTTGAAAGTGTCTTGGCTTGAGAGAAGTTTTATGTAATTGTCCTCTCTTGAATTCGTTTTGCGCGGTCTGCTTCGTTTGAGATTCGATTTTTGGTGTGGCACAGCATTATGAACAAGATTCTGCGATCTGCCGATAGTTTTGGCTAGTTGGCGTTGGCTCTTTCCTTCGTTTCTTAATTTATGAATAATGTTGCGTTCCTCTTCAGGACAATGTTTTACTCGGCCTATTTGTTTTTATGTCTTCATCGTAAACTCAAGCTAAAATATTATAGATAATTATGTCGATTAAACCCTACCTCTCCGATTACCTTGGAATTTTAGTATGTTGTACGATTCATCATCCTGAACAAGAATATGTATATATGTTGGGCGCGGAAAACATAACTAAGCATAGTTTTTTGATGTTGAAAACGACAATAAATACCTCAATTTTTAATCGATGATTTTTCGAAAATTGATAGATTTAAGGACAGGAAAAGCGGGGATGAGGGTCACAATCTGCACCTATCTGTAAATGTGCAGATCGTGAAAATGAATTACTCAATGTATGATTATCTAAATCATCATGTATCATGTATGATAATGGGGCATGTAGGATTTGGAGTAAGTATTGTATATATGTAAGTCGATGAGACCGTTTTTCGTTGATTATTCCTCCGCGGTACAACTTTATTAGCCTAGAACAATTAGAACACCTTAGACTTTAGCTATGTGCGAAATTTAATCCTCGGTCAAACAGGGACAGAGGAGTTCGATTTGTAAAAAGTGGCAATCCCGTGTATCGCGTTGATCAAATGGAATATAGATGCAAATATATTTCAGTTTATTAAAGCTTTTTTAGTAAACAGATATTTAAGATCGAAAGTTATCACCTGTTTCTCAAGATTACTTAACATTAAAAACGGTATACCACAGGGATCTCCACTATCGGCCGTCCTTTTATTACTACATACAAAACAGCAACGTTTCTCAACATTTGAGCGTGTGTGGACCCTCAGCAACGAATTTATCAGTCGGTGAACCCTTCCCAACAATAAAACGTATAACATTGGGTATAAACGTAACTTCCAAATACAAGGAAAAATATTACATTACTAAAAACAAATATTGTTTTTATAAAAATATCTTTTATTTAAATGTTATTGAAAGTACATAAGCCATAAGTAAAATAATTAATGTGATGGCTCTTGTTGTTTTTTAGCTACCAAGATATTTATAAATAGATCAAACGAATGTGACTCAAATCAGGTTCTAGGTCTAATTTATTTCTATATTTATTTTTCTCATAAACAAGAGTTGAATAAGCTTTTTCACATAAATACATATAATGTAGAAAAGGGAATTAATATGTACTTTATTAGCCCCTTCGCATATAAAAGAGTATTGCTTTCTAGCACTTAACCAGAGTTCATAAAACTTTGTGTTTTTAAATACAAGTGGTAAAGCTGAATCACAAGGAATATCAATAAGCTGGTTTTCTTCTATAGCTGATAAGTTGCTTATTTCACTAAAGACAGTTGAAAATGGGTTTTTAATTCATAATTTGTTGTTATAAGGAATTGGAAGGTATTCTCGAAAACTCTTTTTTTAATTCAGTGAAATGTTGGACAAAACTTTGAAAAATTGAATCTGATAAAAATCGTTGGTAGTTGCTAAGAATTCTGTTGTTCTGTGTTGAAAATGATGAAAAATCCTTCTTTTCAAATCGTTTTTGCCACATATAAATTTTTTTAAAGGTTGATTCGATTTTTTCTTCAAATTGGAATACAGTAACTGTCTTGTAAATCCATGTTTAACTCAAATAACCAAAACCATCACATAAATATGTAACTTGTGCGCATATTTTTTGTGGAAAGCTTATGGCATCCGTTTTTTGGGACGCTGAAGGGATAATTATGGTGTAATATTTGGAAAAGGAAGCCACTATTTTAGGATCTTACTACGCAGATCAAATAAGAAGATTGCGGGAGATCATTTAAGTGAAAATACGGGGCAAACTGCGAACTGGAGTGCTGTTTCACCAAGGCAACGTGCCGTCTCACCCAATTCGAACTGCTCGAACACTCGCCCTATTCGCCGGATCCAGCGCCCAATGATTTCTACATCTTTCCTCTGTTCAAGGAACAGATCCGAGGCAATAAAGACGATAGCGAAGTTATAGCCGCGTTGAGGCGTTTTGGGGGGGTCAAGACAAAGAATTTTTCTAAGTGAAACCTGGGTTTAGAAAAAAAAGGATGTCAAATGTATTGACTTGTTAGGAGACTATATAGAAAAATAAATCACTTTTTTAAACTATAATCTTCTTGTTTTATTTTCATTATCATTACTTTTGGATCACCCCTCGTATACTTCTAACGTATGACTATCGTCCGAACTGCTTAATTAATTTTTAAAATTTCCTATCGCACCTTTCCATCTGGGTACTTAAACTTAAAAACAGGTTCTTTTCTTCTATGCAGTCTTAGATTTAGAATTAAAGGCTTATCCTTTAATAAGGCCAAGTGTCAATTTGTTTAACATTCGATTTGTGCACGACTGGGTTCATAACCATTATAGAAAAAGTAACCCCATTTCATTATTTTTGAACTACCATGTTTAATTGTCTTTGTGGTTTCCTGTCGTTGATGTATGTATGTATGGCCTGATGGATGTATTCGAAGGATTCTCTTTACTTACGATAACCTTTTAATGATCGCCTCGTAGTGTGGTTATTCTTTTTACTCCCCTCTTCTCCGGTTTTCATTTGTAGTTAATTGCGTTGAATATTTCCGGAGCTGAATACTCTAAAATTCCTTGGATTTCCCGATAAATGTTTTCTTCTTTGCGCATTTACAGAATCATTTTCCTTTTATCTTCATTTGGAAGCATAAGCATGGCACCTTTCATTATCAACATGTGCTCATCTGCTCCGTTTGCTCGCTGGTAGAGAATGAAAATGACCCAATTCAATATTGCTTTTGTCAAAAATCCCACCAATGTGAACACGACGCACATTTCCACCCTTGTCCTTCTTAAGTCCGGTTTTACACGCTTCATGTCTTCCCGTGCATGTTTTATGATTTTTATTCGAAAGGATCCTCCATACAATCTCTCGTCTTCGTACGACAGCGATGTAGTTTGACATTTGATTGGTTTTTACCGTTTTCTTTTAGTTCTGCTTCGTTGTTCAGTGAATACAATAAATACAACAGAGAATCACAAAAAAAATCGAAGAAGAAGGGAGGAAGACCGACTGTCAGACGGTCACTCCGGGGATAGACATCAAAAATGAACCGGAACACCCAACTAAGAACAGCATGGAAAGAAAATCTACCTGTATGTGATATCGTGTAACATCTAATGCAGCGTGTAAAACTCGAACAAGCCGATGTGAACAGGCCCTATACTAGGCAGAGGTGAAAAGTTCCCGGCCTGACGCGAGATGGGGTTGCAATCAGCAAAAATGTATGTTTCCCGCCCTGGTGCACGTGTCGTTCTCTCAAGTAGTTTGTTTACACTTTCTGCAGTAGACGTCTTGCGTGTTTTTCATCAACATGGATAAACTTGAGTATCGTGCGGTCATAAAATTCTTCGTTTTGAGTGGATCCACCCCCAAGGAAATTCATTCGAAGTTGACGAAAGTTTACGGGGACTCTGCTCCTTCAATGTCAACCGTTAAAAGGTGGGCAGCTGAATTTAAACGTGGTCGCACATCCCTCGAAGATGATCAACGTGAAGGACGGCCAAAAACCTCAACCAAACCGAAAACCATCGAAAAAGTGCACGATGTCGTGGTGGACGATAAGCGAATGGAAGTGAGTGAGACACCTGACGCTGTGGAGATATCAGAAGAAAGGGTGCGAAACACTTTCCACAAAAAACTAGCGATGAAATCACGTTTTTTAGTAAAACTCCCAAAGGCAACAATACGAATGAATAAGAAGAAAAAGGAAACAAATAAATAAAAAGCAAACAAATTGTTCAAACTCAAGCAAGAAAACAAATCTATCTATATTTCTGCATTATATTAGTACTTTATTAGTTAATGTAATTAAAAAGATTTAAAAGGAAAATGTTTAAGCACAAAACAAAAAACAAAAAAGTTAAGCTATAATTAAAATACAAAAATAAAAAACAATGAATTTTGAATGGAACCGCGGCTCAAAACCAAATTTTAAATTCAAAATTTATTTAAATATGTTCTTCCATTTTTTTAAGAACTACGAAGGCATTATTATTATTACTAATGTCTCACGGATATGTCATCCTATTGCGCTATAATTTCACTGTCAATTTCCATGGAGCCAGGACTGGTTTCGCATTTTTACAGATGACTCAAAGTCTGTGCGGGGATCCTCCGCTGGGGTTTTCTTTGAGCGCGAAAACGTCCGATTGCACTTTTCGTTAAGAAAATATGCATTTGTCTTCTAATCAGAGGTAATGGCCATGCACTATGTTGTGAAGCATAATTGAAAGGGGAAAAGCATATGGGTCTGCGATAATAGCCAAGCTGGGTAATTTATACACTTTCGCGGTCACTTGGTTTTTCGGCGATAAAAAATTCAAAATTGAACCGATTCTCACTATCTAGGATGCTAGATGTAGCATTATCGGGAACACTTTCACTAACAAGAAAAAAAAACAAACGGTAACAAGTCTACCTTAAATCCCGCTCTGCCTGCGACTTTTTTATACCTTCAGTTTTATACGGAATTTGCACAACTATGTGAATCTCCGATACCTGAACCGAATGCAATTATCTCTTATCGAAAATCCCAAGATCTTCTTTTTCTGAATACTTCTTGATCTGAAAATAATTGGCAACTGCGCCCAGCTTAAAATCAGTTTTAGATCTTCATTGACTCTATCGGCTGTTAGATCGATCAAGTTAGTACATATGTATGTACGAGGGGCAATCAAAAAGTAATGATAATCAATGTATAATACAACATTTATTCTTTCAAATTAAATTTACTTTTCTACATAATCTCCTAATAAGTTAATACATTTAGTCCATCTCTTCTCTAAAGCTTGTATTCCATTTAAAAAAAAATCTTTAACTTGCTTCTCGAAAAACGCTTGTACGGCAGCCATCACTTCACTATCATCGGAAAATTTCTGGCCTCTGAGGTGTTACTTGAGGCGAGGAAAGAGATAGAAGTCGCTGGGGGCTAGGTCTGGAGAATAGGGAGGGTGCTCAACCAATTCAATTTGTGAAACAACACCTTCGCACACAGTTTGCCTCGCCTTTTTTCCTTAATGGCTTCCCGCAACTTTCTTATTTGTTCTGCATAGTAGGAGCCTGTAATACTAGCTTCCTTCTCCAAATAATCAATCATGATAATTCCCTCGGCATCCCAAAAAACAGACATAATCTTGCCTGCCGAGCTTGAAACCTGGAACTTCTTAGGGGTCGGTGAAAAAGGTCTTTTCCAGGCCATAGACTGTTGTTTAGTCTCGGGGTCGAAGTGGTGTACCCAGGTTTTGTCCATCGTTACAAAACGAGTGCAAAAAGCCGCCGGGATCCTTTTGATATTTTTCAAGATTCGCTCTTGAAATGCGAAGTCGCTTCTCCTTTTGTTCGTCGGTCAACATTCTTGGGACCCATCTTGCGAAGACCTTCTTCATGTTCAAATCATCTGTCAGGATACTCTGAATGCTTCCAAATGAGAGCCCTGTGATCTTAACTAAATGTTGGATGGTCACTCGTCGGTCATCTAGCACGATGTCTTCGATTTTTTTGATATTATCCTCGGTGCGGGATGTGGATGGACGCCCGGAGGGATGTGCGTCTTCAGTCGACGTTCTGCCCAGTTTGAACTCCTTACTCCACCTTGCAACTGTGGAATATGGAGGAGCAGAGTCCCCCAATGTTTCCACTAAGTCAGCGGGAATTTCTTTCGTAGACATTTTTTTCAAGCAGAGGTACTTAATGACGGCTCTTACCTCATTTTTCTCCATTTTGATGTGATCTCTTCGACTGCTCGTGTTTGAACGAATGTATCTTCCAGAAAAGGTGAACTATTTTTTTGCTCGCTACTAGTCAGGGTATACGTGAGTGAAAACAATAGATTTCACGTAACTAGGCCCTGCAATAATACCCGTTTATCGTTACTTTTTGATTGCCCCTCGTATGTTTGGAGCAATATTTTACTATGCTAGGAAGCACGTTAACATAGATCGAAGAAGGATCGATCCCAGTATTGATCCTTAGGGCACACAACTCGTCGAGGGTAAAAATTCAGATCGTCTATCACCAACGACTACCGATTGCTTCTTCCAGTCAAATATGGGAAAATCAGCTTTGTCGATTGACTACAAAAAAGTGTTTCCTGAGTTTTAAACATAAAAATACTTAGTTCACCGTATCAAATGCTTTGGAAAAGTCGAGAAGGATTAAAAAGGTGAGTTTTTTTTGTCCAATCCATTTCTTATTTCATCGGCGATTTGTAATAGGGCAGTTTTACAACTACGGTTTCTAGATTTCTTCGGTAACCGGATTGGCAAGGACTCAGCAGCTTCAACGAGAGATGTGTTTGAATCTGCTTAAGAATAGCTTTCTCAAACACTTTGGAAAGAAAAGGTAATATTGATTTTGGTCTTCGAGATAGGCACGGCCATAGCTTTTTTGATGGTCTATGGTCATCAATAAATTCGCAATGTTGATTGAAGAAAAGCGTTTCTCTCTTGTAGGCAGTTGAATTTCGTTCTGATTGGTGACGATCGATGGGTGTGGTTGTTGTTACGTTTCACACGAAAGATGTTTGTGTTGGATGTTATTACAGAGATGGTTACATGTACTTGAGATTCTCTTCAGAAAGCCCGGGGATACCAAATAACACTGCACCGGTAGCAATATTTTTCTTCTCTAGCGTCTCAATCTCTGGTTGGAAAGAACGAAGTTCCTCTATGGTTACGGGTCCATTTTCGGCTCTCTCAGCTTAAATTTTTTTCGACCCGATCAGCGATATTTGTCAGCATATATTTAAGTTGTTGAAATTCAGTAGACCAATTGGACTCGATTTGTTAAATTTTGCAGAGCAAAATCGTTACGTACCTTGGTCATTTCCTTAGTTATCTGATCTAGTAAACGTTCAAGACTTTTTGCTGCAGACTTAATATCGCAGTCCAGCTTGGTCGCTGGAGACTTGTTGCTAATCTTCGGTGTGGTAGTTGTGTTTTCGATCTGTTAGTCGCCATAGTGTTTGTGGTTGTGTTTATAGCGGGAAAAATAATGGCGAGAATAATTGAAAAAACTGTTTTACAAATATATTTCCGCGCACTTTTATTTAAAACTTAAGTTTAGTGTACGCACTTAAACGCAAGTTACAGCCGGATGATTGTCAAACCAACCTATTCCTACGTTAACATCTAAGGGTCCTGAATCGTCGACAAGTCGTTATCCGAACAGGTCCATCCACCCGATCATGACTACTTTTGTTGTACGAAAAACTGCCAGATTTCTCTGGCGTCAGTAATTATAATTCCCTCCTTAGACATCGTGAAAATAGAACGACTACTCGTCCGGTCCTGAAGAGATGCGCTAATTACTTGCTATTATCTCTCACGGTTTTATTGCAAAGCCTTATTTCAAAGGGTTTCTTTCCTCAGCTTTAAAAAATGCCTACATTATCCGAATCCACAAAAAAATAACTAGGGGTCCAGCCTCACTGCTACCATAAACTCTCTTGCATTTCCAAATAGTTTACCAATTTTGTCAACTTGGGCTCCAAAAATGTCGATCGACAACCACTAACCTAATCGAGTTTGTCTCACAATCCTTGCCTGCAGTTGAGGATGGCAAAGAAGAGGACATTTTTGCCACAGACTTCCATCAAATATAACTTCTAAAATTCACTGTTCTTGGTTTCCCTCCTTTTAATCGGAGTTATCCTTCCCCTCTATATGCTCGAATAACTAATTGAACCCGGCTGATCAACATCTGTTCAACAAGCTTCAAATCTTCAAAAACTGTTGGCTGATTGCCAAGATGCTACTGTGTATTTATTTGGTTTGCGACGGCATTATCACATTGAAGGGTATCACCTTTCTTCAATTCCAATGCATTGCAGTTTGGGCAAGATCGGTAAAAAAATGATGACATTTCATCATAAAACTGAACTTTAAATCTTTCTGCCATTGCTAGGTTTCTAGCTGCTCTCGTTGTACGGGCGTAGTGTTGACGATACCCGTCACGAGCTTCTTCTTCTTCTTTTCCTTTTTCCGGCGTTGTTATGGTCGGAAGTGTAGGACCATAACCTTCCCACTTAACTGCATTCCTACTGGTCCACTTGTGGGGTCCGCCGGTTTGACCTCAGAAAGTAGCGGCAGGCTTTCCGGTTTGGGGTTACTTCATCGCTGAGGCCAATCAAATGCTGGTGTCTTTGCATTTGTTTGCACCAATTGTTTTTCGGCCTGCCTTTTTTGCGTGTTGAAATTGGAACGTTGATTGATATTGCCTTTTGGACAGGGTTCAAAGGATCTCTCCTTTGAACATGGCAATACCAACTGAGTCGGTTGCACTCTATCTTTCTTGTGATGGTTTCTTTTACGTGGAGGCTTCCTCGGATCTTTGAACTTCTAATTCTGTCACGCTTTGTCACTCCCGCTGTCATGCGAAGCATCTTCATCTCAACTGCCGTTAATTTGCTCTCATAATTTTTGTGCATTGTCCAGCATTGTGAATCGTATGTGAGCGCCGGACGTACAACTGAAGTGTAGAGCCTTCCTTTCAGCTTAGGGGGCATTTTTCGATCACAGAAGATGGCGGAGTTTTCCCGCCACTTCATCCACCCTACGCTTACGCGATGGTTGATGTAGTCATCACAAGTTGCTTCTTTATTAATCATAGATCCCAGATATTTAAACTTTTCACACTTGGGAAGCACTCATCCGTTGCAGGTCAAAAGCCTTCTCGAAATCAACCAACACCATATGCAAGTCCTTTGACGAATCACGATGCTTTTTCATCATGACCCTTATACTTTGGATTGCATCTGTTGTTGATTTACCCGAGACAAACCCGCACTGGTCATCAGATAGTCGTATTATTTTCCGCATTCGGCTATCTAATACCCGTTCAACGATCTTCATGGTGTGCGACATCAGCTTGACAGAACGGTAGTTATCACAATTTCCTTTGTGCAAAGGAATAAGATAGCTTTCCCTCCTCTCATAAGTTCGGAGATAAGAACCATGAGCCATCTAGACCCGATGTCTCCCATCTTTTTCCAGAACTTCTTCGACTGTAATGTCGGATATTTCGGCATGATTCGGGGCGGCTCTTGGAAAGTACACTCTGTTCGTTCAGAAGTTCCTCGCAATACTGTCGCCATCTGTGGAGAATTTTTTCGTCTTCCACAAGGAGTTGGCCTTCATTGCATTGTTAATAAACTTTGGGAAACGAATCTCCTGAGCATTTCTTCTTCTCTGGGCGGCTACCTTAAAGATATTTGCTCCTTTGTTCAAATTGCTTTGTCGAAGCTCCTGGGTAGCCTGGTTCCTGTCAGACGCGGAAGATGATATTTCTTCCAACTCCAGATAGAGGCCTTCCATGCTTTTCGCTTTGAATTCGGCGCACTTTTTCTTCGCGATACCTTTGCAATATCTATATACCTTTTCACGGTGAGCTTTTTCCTCTCTCCATATTAGTAGAAGAGCACTTTGACCAAGCTTGGAAAGCCATTTTCTTTTCGTGTATCACTGCTTTGGCTTCGTCTGTCCACCACCAGGTTTCTTTTTCGTGTTGGCAGGGGCCTTTAGATGTTCCGAGCAGGGATTTGGCTTTCTCCAGGCCAGATTGTTGTAGGGAATCCCACATGCCTTGTGCTCTGCACTCCTCATTACCGACCTCATCGATAATGGAAGAGAGGTAGTTTTTCATGTTGGTAATAAAAGCTTCGCCTTTTCCTTTATCCAGCTTATACCACTTGATTCTCTCAGACACCTTCGTTTGCTGCTTTGACTTCTTTCTCGCCTCCATAAAAAATTCAGTCAGGAGGAGACGGTGTTAAGGGCGATCGCGTCTCCCAGGATCACTTTGCAATCTTTAACTCGTGGTTTCATGAAACTGGATACCAAATGATGGTCTATTTGAGTTTAATTTCCGCCGCTGTTATAAGTGATCAGGTGCCGGCTTTGTTTGACGACCATGGTATTTAGCACTATAAGACCGTACGACTTGCACATGTTTAGGATATCTTCACCTGAAAAATTTCTGGTGCCGTATCCCAGCCCTCCATGGTAGTCTTCATAGTCTTCGCTTGTCTTCCCGACATGTCCGTTTAAATCTCCCCCAACCATCAAAAGCTCTTCCTTTGGGATGATTTTGACAAGGTTGTGGAAAACTAGCCAGAATGCATCTTTTTCTTTTTGTTCGCATCCGACTTGAGGGGCATATGCGCTTACGATGTTCCACACCTCACTATGCATCACCAATTTGAGAGCCATCAAAAGGTCACTGGAATTTGAAATGGTTAAGATGTTGCCAAGTAGCTCTGCCGCAAGGATGATGGCGATTCCGTTTTTTCCTTGCTCCAATCCATAGTAAAACATCTTGTAGGCTTTTGTTTTAACGTCCAAGAAACGTGCCCGATTACCGGTGTTTCGGCATTTCGTCTCTTGTACGCACAGGATGTCTACTCGCCTTCTAACCATCATTTCTTCAAGCTCATAGCTGCGACCACTCATGCTTCCAACGTTCCAACTCGCGACTCTTAAGTGTGGCTTACGCCGTTGCATTACTTTGCTATCCCCCGGAAATCCTATAGCACTGACCCGAGCATTGCTGCTCGTCCCAGGATCACGACCATTAGTAGTGCCTGGCGGGGTAGTGCTTTTCCTTTTAGCGTTCTTTTCCATAATGCTACGGTTTGACCGTTTTCTTTCTTCCCCTCCTTTTTTTGACACGGACATGCTCCAGATTTATTTTTTATTTTTTTGTTTGATCTTACTCTTACAACACCGGTGATCTCCAGTCGTGTCAACCCACTGATTTGCATGCACACTTGTGGGGCAGTTTAATGGTGGTATATGTGTCCCTAGGCTCACCTTGGTGTTTTCTAGATTGCCTAGATGTGATTTTTGTTTACCTTTGTTTAGTCGCCTTTTACGACAAGCGGCCCGAAATTAAAATTTCGGCTTCGTAACGACCTAGAATTTTGTTGAAAATCGGGCCATTGATTGCCGAGATGTGCTCCACGTAACATATACCATTTGGCCTGCTCCATGTTAGCTCCGCTCGCTTCGCTCACTCCACAAGTGTTATTTTCAAATCTTCTATTTCTGATACAACTAATGCCACCTCCGAAGTACACCGAGGCAGACACCTTGGCCCACTGACATTTATCCTAACCATTAATGATGTTAACTGTCTCTGCTGGCCCCTCTTGCGCTCCAACGTCCAACGTAGGTTTATTCGTATTGCCCTTCGTGATCTTCCCTGGAGTGATACCTACAATTTACCGCCTTAAAAAAATCGCTCAAAACTAGTCAACCTACAGCCCCTAGAAGAACCGCACAAGGTCACAGACATACTTTTTGTCTATGGCCTACTTACCGATAATATACATCACCGCTTCAAATGACCAGAATTCTCCGCTAAGCGCACTTCGCTTTTTTAGTCCTACACATAACCAAAACCTGTCTTAGAAATAATCTCTACCGCCGTCACTCACCCTCTCCCTAATCCTTTCGTTTCGAATCGATATTACGTGGCATCAAATTTCTAATTCACTATTGATTCTGCTAGGAAATAGTACACCTGTTTCGGCACCTCAATCAATATCATCGCAAAAACAGAAAGGCATAGAACGTTTGCGTGGCAGATGTTAGTTGGTAGCAGACGCAGTTAATTTCGGCGATAAATTTGTATAACAGCCATCCGACCAGAAGAAGTGCGTTTTGTTTTAGTCGCATTCATCAATACTCGTAGACCTTTGTGATGGCATAATTTTGAAACAGAGACCGCAGGCTTAAATTTGTTATATTTGGCTGCTATATTATATTCGTAGGCGATCGTTTTTCTTTAATAAATGCAGTTCATTTCTGTACAATATAAAAAAATGGGTTCCAGTTTGCTTCCTTCTGGAACTCCATACGATCTTCTTTTTCTTCACTCAATTTGTCTGACTCTGTCAAAGAGCTCTTAAGCCAATTTGTCATTACTGCCTTTAAACTGATATTGCTGACTTTCGATCAGCCTCTCTTGTCTCTCATGTATCGAGCGCCTTACTTATGTATTTACATCAATAAATATGTACAAGAAAATGATTTTTGTTAAAATGTACATTCACCATGCTGGTGAAGCATCAATCCCGTTCTTCTGTTTTTTTTTTTAACACGGTACTGGTTTGGCTGTAACATTTCCACTATTTCCACAATTAGCCTACGGAAGATAGGGGAACCGGTTTACGAAAAAATGGTTGAAATATTCGACGATATCTCATCCCTCGACGTAAGAATCGAAATGAGTCGTGTGTGAAAATAGGAAAAGGAGCGATATATAGGCCAACAATAGGAGAAGGACATCTCTGCGAGTATGTCTCATCAAACGAGAGCATAAAAAGTGTAAGATAGGCACGACGTGTACGAGTATTTGAATTTGGATTTATTGGGTTCGATGGGAGTTGCTGCGGAAGAGGGGCTTGGGCCAAAGGTTTCTGTTGAAGGATTGCTGTTGAGGGGAATCATTTGAAGTAATGAGCGGCAGTCAATATTACCGATAAGTAGATCATGGATAAAAAATATGTCTGGGATCTTGTGTCGTTCTTCTAGGGATTGTAGGTTGATTAGTTTTAAGGGATCCTTAAGAGACAATAAATTGTAGGTACCAGCCCAGGGAAGACCATGAGGGGCTAAACGAATAAACTTATGTGAGATGGCCTCAATGTTCGCAGTTTAAATAGGCACTGAACTTGGATAGCATATTCAAGAAGATACCTAACGAACGTAGAGCAGGAATCGACAGGGAAAGATGTACATATGTTTGGAGATTTTCATATGCGGCGTATACGGAAAGATGAGACTTCTTGATGACACAGGTAACATCATTAGGACTAAGTTAGGATAAATATCACTGAGCCAAGGTGATTTCCTTGGGGGACTCCAGAGGAAACATAAATTGGATCATAAACGCAACATCTGAAAATAACATTGCATTGACTATTTTCGAGGTAGGATTTGATCCATGGGAAAAGATCAAAAGCAGGGAGTGTAAGATGTATAATCTGATGCGAGATTATGTCGATGGCCCTGCTGAAGTCTGTGGCGACAGCGTTTATTTCTTTGCCATCTTCAAGTGCACACAAGGATTGTGAGACAAACTCGATTAGGTTAGTGGTTGTCGATCGACATTTTGGAGCCCATGTTGACAAAATTGGTAAACAATTTGGAAATGCAAGAGAGTTTATAGTAGCAATGAGGCGATGGGTGGACCCCTAGTTATTTTTTTGTGGATTGGGTTCATGTAAGCATTTTTCCAAAGCAGGGGAAAGAGTCCCCGTAAAATATAACTTTGAAATAAGGCCGTGAGAGGTAGGAGTAGAAGGTTAGTGCATTTTTCTTGACCAGATGAGTAGTCGTCCTTTAAATTACGTATTTTCTTTATGACGAAGGCGGGAGTTATTCACTGACGCGAGAAGTGGTCATGATCAGAATTAAGGACCACTTCGGTGAACGACTGGTTGAAGAAATGGCAATTATTTTCGGATCATTGGAAGAAGTATTCATAAAATTAAAACTTTAGTTTTTGCAAAATTTTTTTGGCGAAATGGGACGGATAGGATAAAGCAACTGCTGACTTTGGAGTAGAATAGGGCATGGTTATCATCTAAAAACCACGCACATGTTAGGTTTAAGGAGAAAATTAATTTAATATTGCTGAGCAGGTTATTTAGTTTGGCAAAGTCTGTTTGTCGGAAATGTGTTTTCGAAGTGGATAACGATGAAGTGATTGTCGAGTGAAAGTGCTCCCCTGGATGGAGCGGGTCCAAGGTAGAGAGGAGGTAGTTACTTGCAGTAATATCGCATTTTTCAGCATCAGATGAGATCAGGTCAAGTTGCCGATTCATGTTTTTGGTGATGTTATTGAATTGGTGGAGTACAGAATCGAATTTCTTCGCCAAACGAGGAGTTAGTCATGACAAAGTGAGTCTCATCGTCGGGTTAATGCATTTCAAATTTACAAATACAAAAATATCGTAAGGCAGTTTTTGGGAATTGGGAAGTACTGCTCTGACATTCTGGTAATTGAAGGAGATGTATTAGGCTGAACTAAGTAATTGGTAGTGATGAACGGTGCTTAGGTTTGGATAATAATTTTAGTGGGAAAGGCTTATGCAAAGGCTTTCCTGTATGTCCGTCTGTCCGTCGGTATGCATATATCAAATCAAACTTGCCGAGTAGCTATGAATCTGAAACTTAGCTGTGCTATAGAGTACATGATTCTTAGCTCATAGCGACCGGTTTTAGAATCCTAGCTACTGTAGGCTCCTGGCGATCTGATCCCATCTTGTCTAAAGTTATATGGGGTTCTCTACAGTTGTGAGAAGTGCTTAAAACTAACGTGAACAGCGAACGAGGAGAGATCGTTAGTTACGTTATTGAGTGAAATAACATTCCCATGAAACCAGATAAAGGTGCTTTTCCATTGGTGAGGATGAATTGGAAGACCTTCATGGTGGATTTTTTTTTCTATAGGGTTCGCTCAGGTTCAATGGTGTTTGTCACACAAGCTGGACGGGGTGCAGATGGTTTGTGTCGAAGATATTCGGTCATTACTCTCCGCGGGTGGTTGTCCTAGATAGGATTCGAGAGATTCGACTGAATTTGTCGCGTTGGTTGTAGTTCACAGTAACTTATTCTTTTTTCCATGGCATTAAGATGTTACATTGGAAATGCACACACAGAATACGAATTTTGAAGTGAAAGATCGATGCCATGACGTTATTCTTGATTTGCTCATCACTGCAGATGGATTCTGTTTTTTCATGGAGGTAGGTAAGATAGAGAAGCATGTTTTCGTAGATTCTTCTGTCTACTAAGTGTGACAAGACATATCGGTCTTCAGTGCTATATCGGCAAGGTGTTTGGCAGGTTTGAAGGGAAGGAAAAGTGGATATAAGAAAAATGGCAAGGGACTGACAGGAGTTTTGAGTGGATAGAGATAAGGTATATACAATTGTTTCGAGGATCCTGACGGTTGAAGATGGAAGTTGTATTAGCGCGATATCATGGCCAAGTTACGACTTTGGGTTTGAAAGATATACGACAGCTGTGTGTTGGATTTTTAGGAATGCGTCCTGGGCAGGTACTTTATACGTAGGGCTTGGTGGACCATAAGGGGTAGTTGATGATTTGTAAATTTTTAATAAGGGAAGCGGGTCAGATAGACCCGCTTTGGAAATATTTCTACTGTCAACTCCCAGTCAGGCTATGATTACTTTAGAGTTATATTTGTCTAAACGTCGGTATTGCGGGTCTCTCTTTGATAATAGCATATTTTGGATTTCGCTATCATTCACCCACCTTATGTTAACCTTGTGTAAGTCAGGTAGATCTTATTACTTAGCTCTCTGATCGATATTCTTCAGAGGACACCTTCGAAAGACTCTCTTGAACCTTGAGTTCTATCTTTCCTAAAGAGTATGTCATTGGCACCGCTTCGTTTTAACTTGATGATTCCCAGTATTCTACGACAAATCTATTTTTATTTAAAACACGCGTCCCCGACCCAGTTCAGTTCAATCACACTCGCGCCATGTGCTTCTATAATTAATTCAAACTTATCACCGACAACTGGCCAGACGACCACTGCCAAATTTATTCATGATCAAAACAAAACTCTAAAAAAGTCGGGAAATAAATCGGTCATTGATCTTCGAATCGACATTTTAAGGTCGTCTTACGGCCCAAAATTCAGTAAGAGGACTACAACGTTCCAGTGTGTTCGATAAAATTACACTCTTTTTGGAGATTAGTTAGGAAGATGACTTCACAGATGGCATTTCCACCGGTTTTCATCATTAATCATCCGATATGTTGTCTTCTGAGATGCGTGATCAAAGTCCCTTACCGCAAACGCTCTTATCTTCGAGTGGAAAGAACAAAAGTTCTCCGATATGCACCAACCCCTAAAATCAAACTAATGGTTTCCGGACGAACTCAAAGTCGCAAAACCAAGTGTATAATTATCAACAGCTTCTTCGATCGATTTCCATCCGCTCCCCAAAAGAAGATTGCAAAACGTGGCGCCTATGTGCGAGCGTCCGATACGTGCCAATCGGTGTCAGGAGCAACCATTGCACCACTACGCAAAACCCTCCTGCACTGTGTATACCCACACGTCCGCTCTACTATCGATAATGATTAACCAATTTTTCCACACAACAATCCAGTCGATGAGCGTTTCTACTGATCATTCCCCAAGGAATTGCACATTAGAATCTCTCATTGCAAGCCCGATGAACATAAACGAAAAAGCGCAAAGTCGAAATTGGCCTGACACCGTCTGGTACCCATTAGCCTGTGCCGTGATACTCTCGATAACAAACGATCGCGTACAATGACGACTTAGACGCGATCTCGACCGACGTAGATCGGTCCGGCAACAACAACGGTAAAGCTGATGATATTGATGCTGGTGATGATCGTGATGAGTGGCTGACGAAGGTCTGTCCGTATTTTTTGTTTTCCTTTTTGCGTGTTTAACGACTCCCACGGGATCGATCGGTACCCGTCACTCCATCGATCCAGATTTTCAGAAAATAAAAAAAATTTGTTTCATCTCATTATCGCCCAGCGGAACATACACTGCAGCACACAAATTGAAATCTCTCATTTCGATATGTAATTAATATTCAATTTGGAGGAAGAGAGACACGCTATTGTCAGATAGGCTCTTCAGAGTCGAGCTCGAGTGGCAAACTCGGATATATATCCGCCGTCGCATGCTCGCATTTAAATACAATTTGTAACGTCCGAGAGGTTTTCAGTTGAAAATACAGCTCGGAGCGGACGCGATGGATTTTCTGTCGAACGGATTTCAACAGCTCTTCAACGATTTGGAGCAGGATCTTGGCTTCACCGATGATCTCCTGGGCGATATGAATAACAACAGCATACGAATACCGACTGGGAATCACCACCATACCTGTGACTACTACAGCTATCTGGATAGCAGTCAAGGACAACTCAGCGATTTTCTACGAGACGAACAAACACTGGGAATCGAACGCGATTTAGAGCTTTGCTTGGACTATCTACTTCCGCTGGCTGATGAGACACATCCGGATAAATCACAAACTGAATGGGAAATCAACTTCCTCGACAGCTTCGTGGAAGTGCCAGATCTCGTGCAAATGTTACCGGAGAAAACCCCGCTGTGTGAAGATTCTTGCGACCTGTTCTTGAAGGATGCCACTGAGAACCTGAATTTGTTTCGAAATTCCACACCGGAGGTCAGTGAAATTCACGACAAGACTTATCCCTGCACGTATGGCGAGTGTACCAAGATCTATGCAAAGCCAGCGCACCTTAAGGCACATATGCGACGGCATATGGGCGAGAAGCCGTACGTATGTACCTGGCCGGATTGTACCTGGAAATTCTCCCGATCCGACGAGTTGGCCCGACACCGTCGTTCCCACTCCGGAGTGAAGCCATACAAGTGCAACTATTGCACGAAATGCTTTGCTCGCTCGGATCACCTGGCAAAACACAAGAAGGTACACGAACGGAGGTTGTTGGCGATTGCTGGTAGTGAACGTCTTGGACAAATCCTCCCCGCGAGTGTGTTCAATGTAAGACCGGGACGTAAGCCGAAGAACCAGGGCTTGAGGTGATGTTAAGTGCCTTTTTAGTGACTAAGTTTAGTTAATTTGTGTTTAGATAAATTTATTTTTGTAATTGCTGTTATAATACCGTTAAGCAAATGTTTAGTTTTTCTATAAATATTGTTGTTTCATTTCATCTCTTTTGAGGAACGCCTGTTGGTCGTTGTTGCTTTACAGGACATCGGTTTGGTAGACATTCCGTGGCTTGGCTTTTGGTGGAGTACGAAGCTGATTATAGACCTCAATCAGTTTTTCGCTCTTTACGCCGGAGAAATGTTCGTAGCGTTCGATGGCGGCTGCCAGTAAATTCTCGACCAAATAGACTTTGTTTTTCGTTACAAAGTTGAGCTGAAAAGAGAAAAAATTAGTCAAATTGAGTCATTTGAATAGATCACGTCATGAACATTAGTTGACATTAGTCAGGTTTGGGATATATTTTTCTTAAAAATATAATAATTTCCCCGCAATAATGGACAAAGGCGGGATTAATCAAATATTCGACATGAATTCAGCGAAGCAGTCAGAGTCAGTTTGGAAGAAAAGCTTTTGCATCGTTGGAAGCACGCCTGGAATAGCTAGAAATAACGACGGCCCGAGTAAATCTGATTGATCCCCCACATGAAGGTCATGAATCAAGCTATAAGTCGATAACAGTCTGCCAGCAATGAGTTCACACCAAGACGGAACTAAGAGCCAAGAAGGAGGTAAGTACTTGTAACTTACAAGCGCAAATTCTAATTAGTGTTTGGATCTCCCGGCAACGCCGTATGATGGGAAAAAACTCCCGGCGGGCATATAAGCGCCAAGGCATAAAGGCCGCCACCCTTTCACACAACTCTTCGTCTGTCCTAATACCAACTACTTCTGCCTCATTTACCCAAGCCTCCGCCACCCCTCAATCTTTTGTTGATCCTCTTTTGCCCCCTACAGTTAAACTTACTCAGCTAATTGCTGACCCTACCCAAAGTCGCTACGCCCTTTCTCGACTTCTTCTTCTTCTTTTCCTTTTTATCCCGGCGTCGTTATGGTCAGAAGTGTAGGACCATAACCTTCCCACTTAACTGCATTCCTACTGGTCCGCTTGTGGGGTCCGCCGGTTTGACCTCAGAAAGTAGCGGCAGGCTTCCCGGTTTGGGATTACTTCATCGCTGAGGCCAATCAAATGCTGGTGTTTTTGCATTTGTTTGCACCAATTGTTTTTCGGCCTGCCTTTTTTGCGTGTTGAAATTGGAATGTTGATTGATAACGCCTTTTGGACGGGGTTCAAAGGATCTCTCCTTTGAACATGGCAATACCAACTGAGTCGGTCGCGCTCTATATTTCTTGTGATGGTTTCTTTTACGTGGAGGCTTCCTCGGATCTTTGAACTTCTAATTCTGTCACGCTTTGTTACTCCCGCTGTCATGCGAAGCATCTTCATCTCAGTTGCCGTTAATTTGCTCTCATACTTTTTGTGCATTGTCCAGCATTGTGAACCGTATGTGAGCGCCGGACGTACAACTGAAGTGTAGAGTCTTCCTTTCAGCTTAGGGGGCATTTTTCGATCACAGAAGATGGCGGAGTTTTCCCGCCACTTCATCCACCCTACGCTTACGCGATGTTTGATGTCGTCATCACAAGTTGCTTCTCTATTAATCATAGATCCCAGATATTTAAACTTTTCACACTTGGGAAGCACTCTTCCATTCAAGTAAATGTCTGGAATAGGCTGATGAGGGTCAGAGAACGGGCAGCACAGATACTCTGTCTTCTTTGAACTAATACGATACCCGTGTCCCTCAAAAATGTCCACCCACACATCAAGTGCTCGTTGTAGGGACGCCTGATCATCACTTATAATGGCCCCATCGTCAGCAAAGAATAGCTGGTGCACATTGGGGTCCGTCACTTTTCCTTCAAGCAAGCAATCAAGGACTGCTATAAAAAGCAGTGGGCTGAGGACGCTCCCTTGGTGTACACCGACTTTGATTGCGAACTCTTCGGTGACTCCTGCGGTGCATCTTACTCTTGTCGTTGCTCTCTTGTACATGTCCATGATCACTCGCACGTAGGTTTCTGGAACTCCTTTTTGTCTTAGCGCTACCCATAAAAGATCTCTTGGTTGCCTGTCAAAGGCCTTCTCGAAATCAACCAACACCATATGCAAGTCCTTTGAAGAATCACGATGCTTTTCCATCATGACCCTTATACTTTGGATTGCATCTGTTGTTGATTTACCTACGCCCTTTCTCGACTAAGAGATAAAAAGACGTATGAGAACGTCTTTCTGGCTTACCTTCACGATAAATCAGACTCGGTTTGTTATGAAGGTAAAACAAACACAAGCGTCATGGTCTTCATTCCGCAGGAAGGTCTCCCCATGGATTTCTCTAGCCTCGAGAGCCTCTTCATAAAATATCATGAATTTTTCAATATCTCGCCCCAAAAAGTGTCAAAGGATCTTGATGCCTTCCGCCAATACATTCATGCAAAACATATATCTCACCTTCAACGTAGTAGAGCTGGCCACAAGTTTTTTCGTCCCTAATTGTCTCTATCTTCCAACAACAGGTCACTCTGCCAAAATTTCCCTCTTACCTTCTATTATCAGAATGTAAGAGGTATTCGTTCAAAAACCCAAGCTGTCTTCCAACAGTCACATGCTCTACCCTTTGAAATATTTGCTCTGACCGAAACATCGCGATGACGAACTCAGTCATCCCACTGATAGTTGCCCTTGTCGAGGCGTTCTACGAGCCGTCCTTAATACAATTGACTCTTCCCGTATTGCAATATCATCCTCCCCACTTCTCGACTTTGTTTCAATTAAGATTGTTTTACCCCAGAAGTCATTATACATAATTTGTTTCTACATCTTGCCCTTACAGCCTATTGAATCATATCAACTCGCCATTAACACAATTGACCAAATAACCGATTTAAGAGACCCTCAGGATGAAATCCTTCTTTTAGGTGACTTCAACCTTCCTCATTTTAAATGAACACAATCAGACCCCAACCATCGATAACTTCCATCCTCCTTTTTTCATGATTCTGCATGACAGAACAAACCCCCTACAGTTCTGGCCTCTCATGATTTACACAGAGCAAAATTTCACCTAATCAATGAATACATTAAGGAAGCGCCTCCCAATTTTGATAACATTTTGATACATGATGCAATATCCATATTCTACGGAGAAATATTTAATTCTATCTCTCTTTACGTTCCCATTTCACAACGTAAAACTTTGTCCACCTTCCCACCCTGGTACAATCGCAGGCTCCGTTCTCTAAGAAACAAAAGAAATTTCTTCCTCGCACAGTCAATTCTCATGTCATCGAAAACAAATTAAGTCTACTTAATGATGAATTCACTCCTGGACCTGACGGTCTTCCTGACATATTTCTAAAAAAAAATGCTCCTCAACCCTCTTCCTCTCTCGAAAATGTTCAGTCTATGCCTATCCCTCGGTGAATTCCCCCGCTTATGGAAAACCTCATTTAACATCACTATATACAAAAAAGGTCCGAAGAATGTTGTTAACACCTATCGTCACATTGCCAAACTGTCACATATGTATACCCAAACTCTTCGAAAGTATTTTGTACGAAACTCTAAGTTTTCGCTGCAAGTCTTTAATCTCCCCTAGACAACACGGTTTTCTCAAATGCAGATCTACAACCACTAACCTTGTTGAATTTGTGTCCTTTACCCTATCAGCCTTAGAGAACGGCAAAGAAATGTCAACCGATTTCAGTAAAGCTTTCGATAAAATCTCCCACAGACTGATACTCTTCAAATTGTCCTCTCTTGCCTTCGACCCCATTTCTTTGAAGTGGATATCTTCTTACCTAGAAAATCGCTATTACAATGTTCGTTTTAGATCTGCCTTCTCTAACCGCTTTTTAGTTTCCTTCGGCGTCCCCCAAGGCAGCCACTTAGGTCCACTTCTTTTCGTTCTTACTATAAACGATATTGAAATGCTGCCCAAACATTTCTACATCTCACTATACGCCCACGACACCAGGTTCTTTAAGACCATTTCCTCCAGTCAAGACTCTTCCATTATTCAATCTGATCTCAATAGTTTTTCCATCTGGTGTTCCAAAAATTGCTTGGAGCTTAACATTTCCAAATACCAATCAATCACCTTTTCACGTAAAGAAATCCAACCTCCTCCTCGTCTCTACTCCCTCAATAATCAACCCTCCACTGTTTAGGTCATTCGCGATCTTGGCATATTATGTGACCAGGAGCTAAATTTTCGCGTACACATCGTTGAGATAATCCTTAAAGCTAATTCTGCACTCGGTTTCGCGAAGCGATGGTCTAAAGAATTCTTGAACCCTTACGTTACCTGATCTCTGTACATAACCTTTGTCCGGCCCCCTCTTGAATAAGCCCCTCTCAAGTGTAGTCTCCTTACCAACAAATCCACATTTCCAGAATGGAGAGGATTCAACGCCGGTTTTTACGTTTTGCTCTTCGAGGTCTCCCCTGGTGCAATCCTTTGATTTCACCACCCTACCAAGACTGCCTTAAACTAATCAACATGAGCACGTTGGAGGAAAGAAGAATTGTATCTGACGTTCTTTTTATCCATCGACTCCTTTCAGGTATCATTGACTGCGCGACCCTCTACAACTCTGTCTCTATCAACACTAACCCCCGCAATGTACGAAATCCCCGTCTCTTCTATCTACCCACCCCCCGTACTGCCTATGGCTCCAATGAACCCATTTCTCGTATGCTGGGAAGTGTTAATTCGAATCCTTACTTCGATTTCAACCTCAGCACACCATGCCTAAAAATCCGGCTTTATAAACGCCCTCTCCCATTCTTTCTAGCTAATAAGTTAGATTAGATTAAGATAGCTGGAATTAAGCTCAATAAATGGGGGTGTTTGCCCCCACGAAAATAATTATACCGAAACATCAAGGCTGGACTTGTGCAAAGGTGAAATCTTGTCAGTCCACGTGTGAAGCAGTGTTTCGGCTATGTTGGGCATACTAATGTACTATTTGGCCAGCCCCCGGGTTATTAATTTTTCTCTCTTATCCATACCATTTTCTCACACCTTTGGAATAGGGTGCTGTGACATAATGAATCTCTTGGAAATACAAAAACTAATACCGACTACCCAGCTGAGGTCTGACTTAAAATCGCATTAAGTCTATTCATCAAAAGTATTTCGGATACCCAGGTTCAAAATGTAGTTGCTGTAAACCTACCACAAACTCTTTCTCATTGAGTGTCAGTCAGGACATTTCTCTTCGGCTTGAACAGCGTGAGGTCTTCCAAACCACAATGCCAGTTTAGAATAATCACCGAACGGGTCGAAGAAACAGGCGACAAAGGACTGGACAGATCTGTGAGACCTGGGGCTTCGTTGAAGGAAACATTGGTGCCACGAGCATCTGAACCAAGTTCCACCAACGAAAGGGGGCAATTGTTGGTGAGAAGTAGTAAATAGCTCTCTTTAAAGCACACGAAGTTGCTACCAAAGGCTCAAATCGATAACAAGCAATAGGCGGCTCAGATCATCGGTGAATTTGTGTTGGGTACCACTATTTTAATAGTAAATGGAATGGTTAATTGACACTGTTGTAAAATTTCAATTGACTTTGGAGCTGAAGTCTCACTATTCAACGTCCCACCCGTCGAACTACTCACCGAATCAGAGAAGTCACTGGCAATGGGCCGAGGATCGAAGTGAAGCAACCGGCGAACTCTAAGGATTACTGTTCCAGCATGAATTTCTAGAACTTGGTGTTCATTGCTTACCACTAATAAGATAGAGGATGTCGGATATCATTCTTCGTTCCTCCAGCGAGTTCAAGTTAATAAGTTTTAGGCGGTCTTGATAGGGAGGTAGGATCAGAGGATTGTCCCAGGGTAAGCCACGAAAGGCAAAACGGAGAGAACGACATTGGATACTCTCGATTCCAAAAATGTGTATAATGGTAAGGAGACCACACTTGAGAGGCGTATTCCAGAATAGGGCCAACAAAAGTTATGTAGAAAGACCGAGTGACGTAGAGATTGGAAAAGTCTTTAGACCATCGTTTCACGAAGTTGAGTTCAGAATTTGCCTTTGTCGCTGACATGTGCAAGGAAATTGAATTCCTTGTCGCATAATACGCCAAGATCGTGGATCACCTGAACGGTAGAAAGGGGTTTATTATTGAGACAGTTGAGGCGGGGAGGAGGTTTGTTACGTTTGCGGGAGAAAGTAATAGATTGTGTAGCGCCCTGGTTGTATGGCGCTGAGAAACTCTTTGTTGTTTTTTACAATTTATTTTCAAGTTATTAAATTATACAAAATAAAACGCCGGTGCTTTAAGCTAGGCCGTGACAAGCCGCTGGAAGGGCCAAGGCTGTGTCACTTACTAGTTTCAAGTACCACTTAATCAAGTCAGAGGGGAAAAATTCTCCTAGGAAAGCGCCTTAGAGTGATTATCCTCCCTCTGACTGGATCGCGACTACTCGATCGAGCGTGGTCTTACACCTGCTTTTATATGCTGTGAAAGCTTTCAGGCAAGCTTTCAACAAAAGTTCAATTTTTACACAAAAAATAGTTCACAATAACAATTTACAATTCATAAAGGAAAATGTAAGAAAAGTAAGAAAAAGTAATGTAAACGCTGCTGCTACAATTGACACTTGGAAATGTTAAGGTCCAGGCAGTTCTTGGAGCACCAAGTGGAAAACCTGTTGAGGTCCGATTGAATAAGGAAGAGTCATGTTCTGAGGAAATGATCTTGAAGATCTTAGCGTCGTCGGCGTATAGTGAGATGTGGAAATGTTTGATAACTGTCGTTAATGGTAAGGATAAAAAGAAGTGGACCTAAATGACTGCCTTGGGGGACACCGAAAGAAGAAAAGAAGGGGCTAGAGAGGGCAAATCCAAAACGAATGCTGTAGTAGAGATTTTCCAAGTAAGAGGATATCACTTTAATAAGATGGATCCAAAGCCAAGGGAGGACAGTTTGCAGAGTATTAATCTGTGTGAAATTTTTTCAAAGGCCTTTCTGAAGTCATAGACTTCCTTGCTATTTTCTAAGGCTGAAAGGGTGAAGGATAGGAATTCAATAAGGTTCGTGGTTGTGGACCTACCTTTGAGGAAGCCGTGTTGTCTGGGGGATATTAAAGACTTGCATTAAAAATTTACTTGTCGACGGTTGATAGGGACAGAGGGCAAGCTGAAACTGAGAAGTTGTGCAAATGAGGTCTAGTTGGTTGCCCATGTGTAATTTAGCCGCTGATTTGGTTAAAGCTTGAATCAGCTAGGAGATCTGATAACAAACATTATTGGGCTGTAGTGGGATTAGAGGCAATGTAAAACGATTACTCGTCTGAAGATCCATTTAAGATGAGAAAGATAGAAGTCACTGAAAACTAAGATTTCGTCTTGGGCATCCCGTAAATCAATTAAATTATCGATTGTATCAATGGCCAATTTATATAGTTCAATAGGTTGTGATGGCAAAATGTAAAAGCAGATGACGTAGAATGATTTTCGGTGTAGTACAATTTTAACAGAAACAAAGTCGAGACATGGGGAAAAAAAGTTGCTAGGAGGGAGGAGTCAATTGAGTTTTGGACGGCTAGGAGGACACCGCGGTATGGACAACCATCAATAGGTCGGTTAACATCATCGTCGCAATAAACGTTAAAGTTTGATGGGAACAGTTCAAGGTTGTTTATACTGGGGATTAGGTTCGTTTCAGTTAAGGCAAGGATTTGAAAAGGCAAGGCATGTGATTGCTGCAGGACTGCCTGAGTTTTAGAGCGCAGACCTCTTACGTTCTGATAATAAAAGGTAAGAGGGAGGTTTTCGGGGAATACTAGAGTGGCAGGGAGGGGGAGACTTTTAGGGACGAAAAAACTTATCATGATCAGTTTTACTACGCTGAAGGTGCGATATACGCTTTGAGTGTATATATTGTCTGAAGGTATCAAGATCGTTTGATACTTTTTTGGGTGAGATATTGAAAAACTCGTGATATTTAATGAAAAGGTTCTTGAGGGTAGTGGAGTCGGTGGGGAGACCTTTCTGTTGAATTGAGACCATTACGCTAGTGTTCGTTTTACTTTCAAATCAAAGCGAGTTGGATAAGCCAAAAAGAGACGAATGTTCTCATATATCCTTTTATCTCTTAACCTGGAGAGAGCGTAGCGACATTCGTTGGGGTCAATAGATTGCTGGGTTAGTTTGGCTGGTGGTGGCAGTGGGGGATCAACGAAGGATTGGGAGGAGACAGATGATGGCGAAGATTGGTTTGTAGATGGTGGGGGAGACGAGAAACTGGTTGTAGCTGACGTTGAGAGAGGGCGGGTGCTGAGGGATTAAGAATGTGGGAGCTTCGAAAGTTCGGATACTTGGCTCCGGACTTAAGGTCGAAACTTGGAAATAAGTTTGGATCCGGGTCGCGTGTTAACGTTGGAGGTGATAAGGTTGTACTGGCGGAAGAATTAGTTGGATTCAGATTAAAACAGACCCGTTTAATTAATTAATTTAATTAAGACCCGATTAATTTTCTCAATATTTGCTGCCACAACCAATTTCAAACCGAGTTAAAATACAAGCAATTAAAAAGTGTAAGGGAAGTCCTGCTTAACGTTTAAGCTACTTTAAAGCAGCTCTTCAGTTTTTCTAGTCAGAATTTAGGGGAAGCTAGGGAATCTTTTATTGTGGCGAGGAAAGTGAAAAAGAAACAGAGCTAAGCGCCGTGATAAAATGTCTTTAATAACGTTAGTTGAATGGGTGACATTGTCGTGGTTAGATGCATATATACTCGTATACGCGAACGAAACTACATGAAATTAGTCCAGCGAGGAACAATGTCAACAAATAAATGTTGGCGCCACAAAGCCTTGGCCTCTATATCTGAAATCAGGCCATCGTATATGTATCTTGGCTCCACAGTTAGAATATATTTTTTCTATCTGTAAAGAGGTCGAGATCAAAATAAAAAAATATAAAACACCACTTGAACAAAATACAGAGCCTTACTGTCATGCGACTGTTCTCGCCACTGATTGAAACCTTCCCATCTCTGCCTCTCTCCCTCGGTGCCTACATATCGTTGGATTTTCCGGACGATCGAAACCGAAGTTTCTCTCAGTCACCTGTTGTGTGCAATTCATTTCATTCTTTAGTTGAAAGGGACCCACTGTTTATCGCCCATTCCAAACGGCGAAAGGCTTTACTCCCCAGAGAAGTACACTACTGTGATCAAATTGAAAGGTGACTTCCAATTGGAGTTTGTAGGTACATCGATTCAAAAAATATGTTTTATATGGGTAGTATTGTCGTTTTCATCAACGTTAAATTACAAGTGAAATAAAATTTCTGCTGCGGAAACATTATTGAATGTTGCAGGAGGTCCCTGGTGACCAGGCTCCGTCTTCTTCTTCTTCTTTTCCTTTTTCCGGCGTTGTTATGGTCAGAAGTGTAGGACCATAACCTTCCCACTTAACTGCATTCCTACTGGTCCGCTCGTGGGGTCCGCCGGTTTGACCTCAGAAAGTAGCGGCAGGCTTCCCGGTTTGGGATTACTTCATTGCTGAGGCCAATCAAATGCTGGTGTTTTTGCATTTGTTTGCACCAATTGTTTTTCGGCCTGCCTTTGTTTTTTTTTTTTTTTTTTTGTGACACGGACATGCTCAAGATTTTTTTGTTTGATCTTACTCTTACAACACCGGTGATCTCCAGTCGTGTCAACCCACTGATTTGCATGTACACTTGTGGGGCAGTTTAATGGTGGTATATGTGTTCCTAGGCTCACCCTGGTGTTTTCTAAATTGCCTAGATGTGATTTTTGTTTACCTTTGTTTTTAGTCGCCTTTTACGACAAGCGAGAGGTATCGCTGCAGGGATATTCTTAACCCGTCCCTGCACGGAAAAGGTGACCAGGCTCCGTCAATAGAAATAAATGTTTACAAGTGTTACACACAATTTTAAGAAGTCAGAGAATGTGTTGAAAAAGATTTGGTTTGCAATCGGACATAAACATCATTCCGGAGATAAACTAGTTCCCTGATCGAATCTCCGAGTAGGAACTATCCAGAGAGAGCATCGGTGACAGACAAATTAAGTACCATGGAACGACCGAAGCCTGTACAGACTAGACCTTACGTAATTGGACATCACACCGGTACAAGTTTGACTTTCAAACGAAACAATTATTAAGAACAGATACCTACAATTTTGGAACTGGATTCTGCATCAGAAATAAAATTGTACAAAATCTAATGAACGAAATATTTTACAACGACCAAAATCGGTGCCGCTCCAACTAAGTACTTTTGAAAGCACATTGCCTACGTGAGATAGAGACCTAGAGGTAGAGGTAAAGGATGCTTCTTACGACACAATTGATGAAATATTTGATAATTTCTCATCCTTCGAGGTAAAAATATACCAACAATACACGAAGAAAGTCTCCATGTCTCATCAAACTAAGTGATCTTGGGCAATAAGATTCGCCAGCTCAAAAAATATGATCGTGTAAGCTACAACATTCAAACACAAGAAAATAGAGAAGGCTACCTGGATATCACCGGATGGACTAACGCACAACCAAACTGATCATGACAGAAAACGTCCGCGGACTAGATATCAGGGCATACAGAGGAGCGGAAAACAGCCAAATATTGGCAATTAAATTCTTTATTAGTGCTCGACTCAAACGTGTCAATTCCAAGAGCGATCTCCCGTAATGTTTTAGTCGGTCTAAGCAGCTCATAATAAACTACCCCCTGCTGAACCCACCAATAACATAAGCATAACAGAACCATGGAACTACTAGGCTTACCCCAACATCCTTTACGCACAGAGTTACCCTTTTTCACTTTTTATGGCTAGTGAGGATACGACGCAAACAATCTTTCCTTTTCAGTCCACAAGAAACCCGACATATTTAAAATATGAAAAGACGTTGTTTGCACTTGAACATAATATTCAAGCTGCAGAACTGCTACTAACTCTTCCAGATTTAGTACAATGGACCAGTATGTGTGTCTGAGTGCTCCAACAGATAGTAGAGGAACTCTTCCAGATGACAAACGGCGTGATTACAGCTAGTGAAACTAACCAGATGCGATTGGGCGATGACTACATGCAGCAGCAAGTGTACAGGGTCCAGATGAAGGAGGAAACATTGCTGATGAAAGCTATTACCAAATGGCAACACTCGCCGATCCCATATATAATTCAATTCATACATAATCTGGAAATGCATCCCTAGACTTTGAATACATTTTTGAATCATGCAATACAAGCAAGTGGATGATTTTTTGCTTGTACTCTCTAACTTTTCTAAACAAGGTTTTGCCGGAGCTGTATCACAACGTAGCACTATTTGAAACACAAAGAAAGCACCAATTCAAAAAAAAAAAAACGTTTCTTGTTTTTTGTGAAGCCAAAAAATTATTAACACTCCTGCAGATTCATCCATGAAAGTAGTACACATTTACACATACTAGCCCCCACAATAACTGGAGCTTCAAAAAAAAACTTTTCCCATCTTTCACCGATCCCTATATCTCCCATATATAGACCTCTTCCTCTGCTCCACCAAAACCGCCACGTCAACGAGTTTTCTTCAACCTGATTCCAACTACTTGTTCTGCCACCACTGACCCCTTGCCACCAACACAAGCACCTCCTAATTCTTTTCGATCTCAAATCTGGAGCCAAGTATCCTAATTTCCGCAGCTCTCACGTACTTAACTTCTCAGCCCCCGCCTTTTCTACTACGTCCACACCATACTCGCCCTCTTACACTATAGCCAACTCCACTTCGCTTCCAACAATTTCAACTCCTTCTTCTTCAACTAACTCCATTCAATCTTTCATTGATCCCCTTCTGCCCCTCTCAGTCGAAATTACCCAGCAAGTTAGTAACCCCACTGAATGCCGCTATGCTCTCTCTCGTCCAAGGGATAAAAAGACGTACGAAAACACCCGTCCCTTTTTGGCCTATCTCCATGATAAACCAGCCTCGGTCTACTATAAAGGTAAAAGTAACATTAACTCAACGATCTAGATCCCTTCGTCAATATATCCACTCAAAGCGGATATCCCACCTCCAGCGTAGCAGAGCCGACCACGACAGATATTTTCGCCCCTAATTTCCATCCTCTTCCTGGTCCTCATGCTAACCTTCCTTTCACCTTCTATTATCAGAATGAACGAGGTCTTCGTTCAAAAACCCAACTAATCTTTCAACAGTCTCATATTTTACCATTCCAAATCTTCACTCTGACTAAACTAAAACCAACTTGATCCCTAGCATAAATAACCAAAAACTGTTCCAATCAAATTTTAACGTCTACCGCGACGACGATCGCAACCGACCTACCGATAGCTGCCCTTGTCGTGGCGTTTTAATAACTGTCCCTAAGACAATCGACGCACCTCTTATTGCAATATCATCTTCCGCGTATCTCGAATTCGTTTCAATCAAGATTGTACTGCCCCATAAAGCGCTTTATGTCATATGCTTTTATTATCTTGCCATCTCAACCTATTGAATCCTATGAACTCGCCATTAATACGATTGGTAGCATAAATGATTTACAGGATCCCAATAATGATATCCATTTCTTTGGTGATTTCAATCTTCCTTCTCTTAAATGGGCTCCATCAGACGATAAATCATTCTACATTGCCACTAATCCCTCTGTTGCCAAAGAATGTCTTTTCTTAGATCGCCTAGCTGATTCAAACCTAAGCCAGTTAGTGGCATCTCAAATTACATGGCTAGACAGCTAGACCTGATTTTCACAACAGACCCCTTTAGTTTCTCTGTTTCACTTTGTCCCCTTTCTTTATGAACCATCGACAACTACCATCCTCCCCTTCTTCTCTCATTTTTTCACGACCCTCCACCATTGAACACTTCAACTCGGCTTAAGTCTTACGACTCCCACAAAGCAAATTTCAACCTAATCAATGAATATCTCAATAGCGCCTCTTCAAACTGTCTTCCCTTGGGTTTGAATACACTGCGTTGAAGTGGATATATTCTTATTTAAAAAACTGTTACTTCAATGTTCGTTTTAGATATGCCTTTTCTAACCCTTTCTTAGTTTCTCCCGGTGTTCCCCAAGGCAGCCACCTAGGTCCACTTCTTTTCATTCTTACCATTAATGGCATTGAGTTTGTTATCAAATATTCTCACCTCTCACTGTACGCCGACAACACCAAGTTCCTCAGGATGATTTCTGCGCAACAAGATTCTTCCTTATTCAATCGGACCTCAACAGCTTTTCTGTCTGGTGATCCAAAAATTGCTTGGAGCATAACATTTGTAATTGCTAATCAATCACTTTTCACGCAAACGGATCAAACCTCCTCCTCGTCTCTACTTCCTCAATAATCAGCACATCTCTACCGCTCAGGTTACCCACGGTCTTGGCATACTATGTGACTAAGCGCTCAATCGACGATATAGTTCTTAAAGCCAACTCTGCACTCCGTTTCTTGAAGCGTTGGTCTAAAGAATTCTCCAATCCCTACGTGACCCGATCCCTCTATATTACCACTGTTCGTCCGCTTCTTGAATACGCATCTCAAGTGTGGTCCCCTTATCAACAAACACACATCTAGAATCGAGAGCACGTCGGTTCCTACGTTTCGCTCTACGGGGTCTGCCCTGGAACAATTCTTTGTTCTTACCGTCCCATCAAGACCGTCTTAAACTAATCAATTTGAGTACGTTGGAGGAAGAAGAAAAAGAAGACGTTCATAGACTTCTAACAAGTACCATTGGCTGCGTCCCCCTTTATAACTCCATATCTCTTAACACTAACCTTTGTCGGAAAACAGCGAGAGCCTATTTAAGATCCCAATTCTAACCAGTGAGCCACAGTACAGGACTTGAATGTGCATTTGAAGTGAGCCAGATTGCAGGACAGATTTATTCGGCCGGCAGTTGCGCAATGAAGAGCTGAACAAGTTTTTGTTTTTAAACTGTCTTAAGTACTCTCTACCGAATGAGACCTATTTGTGGTATAATTCCCAGATAACCTACAAGCCAACCTGCAATAAAAAAAACTTTTTTTCACTACTTACATCAACAACAACATCGGGAGCAGGTTTAACAGCATGCTGCGCCAGGAACAAATCCTTCAAAAGCACATTAACACTCTCCCTGAGCGATTCATTCTTCGCCAATATACCACAGCTCTCGGTTAGCGTGAGGAAATGCCGACAAAAGTTCACGGTCGATTGGGTGAGATTGATGAATGTGTCGCCAGTCACTTCGGACTTCATGTTTATGCCGATCTTTTCCATGTCTTTGAGGAATTTCTTGATGTTTGGCTTGCTCTGCAGGTTGTGTGGTTGCCAAGTGTCCTCGGTGCGACCGATTGTCTCCAGTAAACGAAATCGCGAATCATCAATGATTTGATCGAGTGTGTTGCGCAATAAGCCTTCTACGTGGTAGGCCAAATCGAGGCCGATTTGGGTTAACTATAGAGAAAGAGAAGTTATATGGCGAAGCAGGCGAATTTAGAGGAAAATATTTACCAATGAGCAAGGTTCTCGGATGCTTTCGACTATCTTTGCAACTGTCTCCAATTGAACCCCTTCGGTTAGGTAGTGTTTGATCAATTGACCCGCGAAGTACTGCAACTCGGCGTTGCACCACACAATTAAAGCTTAAAAAATCGAAATTTATGAGAAGTAAATGCGTTAAATGAATGACCTTACAGCTGATACAAGGGGATTCCTCGCCGAAAGCCATTAAGAACTCTGTCAAAACGAGAGCCATGTCGCGGAAGAAGATCTCCGCAATGTCTTGGTTTCCGCGACGAGTCTCTCGCTGTGAAGCTCGAATCGTCACCGTACTGACTCTCAAAAAAGTTGCACAAGCCTGCCTCTCACGTTGCATTTCGACCAGAAGCTTCAAAGGTTTTCGTGATAAGCCCAAAGCTAGAGGCAAACCTCTATTCTGGCAATTGGACAGATCCTGAAGCAACATGTTGACCAAATTTGTTTTTAGTTTCTTCACTTTGTTGGCAATTTCGGCTGCGTTCCAGAATGTTGCGTCTTTCTTCATATGATCTTCGGCTTTTTGAACGAGCGCCAAGGCTTCCGGGAAGTGTCTCTGTACGAGAAGTGCTTCGATTTCATCGGGTGCGGATGATAGCCAATCTGGCGCCCAGTTTTCAGCGGGTTCATCAGATTCTTCGTCTGGGCTCGTCTCGCTTGCTGCCGACTTTGTATCTTGCGATGGAGTTTTTTTCTCTCCGCTGGGCGGCTGCGGTGCGGGACCTTTTTTGTGCTGTTTCCCAACTTGATTGAACTTAAAAGCGACTTCGAGCTTCTCGATCCATTCGTTCTATTGAAAAAGAGTTTAAGAGTGTTCAGGTTGGCGGGATGAGGTAAATACCTTTCCGGCGGGCGTGACGCACTGAAAAATCTTTGACCCATCGCGAGTGATGATGTTAATCGCGTTTTTTACCCCATCCAGGTCTTTGATGTTTATTACAGCGATTTTCCGCGGATCATACTGCGTCAGGAACTCTAGTCGCCTATAACGGACCATGGGTACATGGGAATAATGGGAATATGTGTCCACCTACTTGTCATGCTTCACTTTACACACGATCAGGGCGTCATTGAAGAGGAAGAAAAATACTCTTTGGATCGGACGATAATCGTTGGAATCCAACTCGATCAGCGCCCCCTCATGCAGGAAGGTCTTACCCTCAAGATCACCTTTGAAGCCCTGGACCATTTCTTTCACAGTTTTAGCTGCATGTTGGCTCTGCACATCGTCCCCTTGATCGTCCTGGGCTAACACATCATTTCCACTCGTCTTCGGAGTGACAGACTCAACGAGTGACGCCAGGATATTCCGCTGCTCAATGAGGAGATGGGAGAGCTGATACATCTCGGACTCGAGATCTAATCAAGCCAAAACCACTGAGATCAGCGGAAGACATATATAATTATTGGTACTTACGTGAGACTTCCTTAGCAGTCTCGATAAACTGCATATAATTGGCATAAACATGCTTCTTAAGGGTGGAGGACGTCTGGTCGCTGTAGTTCTGAATTTTCGACTTGCGAATGTTGAGTTCTGTCGCCCCCACGCATTCTTGGACCAAATTGTTGACGACTAAAACGAAAACAGCCAGTTTCCTTGAGACGTTGGGACTCCTTTCAGCCTTTTTACTTACATTTATTCGCGTTGAAGTCTTTATTATCGAATTCCCTAAAAGTCGAGTCCGTCATTTTTGTTGATATCTGATTGAAAACTGCTGTCAGATGATATGAATGACGGCGAACTGTCAGCTATAGTAACGTAACGCGAGCTACCGTATGCCAAAAACGCTTTCAGATTTCCAATGACTGGAATGTTTTCATTTTTTGACAGTTCCTGTGAAAACGTGCGAATGTGAAACAAATTTTAATCTTCCGCCGAGTGTTAATGTTTTTCCAGTGAAAATGTTGGACAAATTAGTTTTTAACAATCAGGTAGGCTCCGTTGACAGATACTTTACATTGTAAAGGTGGCAATAACCAATTTCTTTGGCAGATCATAAGCAACAAAAAGAGGATTCAACAGGCTCGCGTGCAAACCATCAACAAATTGGTACAGAAGATTCGAAAACTGAAGACGCTGAGTGAGAAGAAACCCAATAATGCAAGGATTACTGAAAATCTGAATAAAGTTCTCAAGATAATGGCCTGTGTTAAGGTAAACCAAGTCAGATTAGTGAGCGAGTAATATTCAAATCCCAGCCTTTCCCTTGTAGAAGCTAAAGATATCGGACCTTGTACGACAGGTATTGCTGCTTAGCAAGAAACCAGCGGCTATTATTACCAACGGACAAGCTCCGCCGGGGGATGTAGCAGTGGCGATGCTTGCCAGCAACAAAATCATGATCGACTTCGTGACGAGGTTAAGGACAATCCTAAACTTAAACGACAACAACCCCGGATGGAAAACAGAGATCATGGAGTCAAGCAGAAGAAAAAAGAAACTCTTAAAGGACGGAAAGTTGAAGAAGGTCCGGAAGGAAAATGCTTTCAAGAAACCAGCTCCGTGGAAGGAGGAGGACATCGACACCGAGACTGTGGAGATGATGGAAGACCTCGCGTTGGACAAAGGGTGGCATGTTGAGCCCGTAAACAGTGCTTTAAAAGAAGACCCCAAAAAGGCCCGAATTCCCGAAATAAATGTGGATCATAAGATCCTTGATCCGGAGAGCCAGCCCATGCTAAGCCAGGACGATCCAAAACCACAACAAAGCACTAAGAAAGCGGTGACAACGGTTGATTCCTTCTTCTTCACCGAAACTGGAGATAACTACATATCGACCGTAGTAATTGATCCAAATCAGTCCGACAAACCCGAAGAATATCCAAAAGCACATGGAGGTCGCCGGGAGAATAATATCAAGCAATTGCAACCCAGCAAACCCCGCCGACAGTCGGCTCACAACGGCCGGATAGATAAGAGACCCCATGCCATTCAATCCTTCAAGGCACCTGCTCAAGAAAAACCCGCAGAGAAACTACATCCCTCTTGGGCAGCGAAGCAAAAGCTAAAGCCGACTATTAGCCAATTCAAGGGTCAGAAAATCACTTTCGGCGACGACGGGCCAATCGCGAGCTTACCAAAGCAAGAAAAAACGCCAAAGACTCCAAGCGAGGACCACTTGCATCCCTCATGGGCCGCGAAGCAGAAACTAAAGCCGGCGATCACCGAGTTTAAGGGAAAGAAGATTACATTTGACGATTAGCTACAAAGATGTCTACCATAAAGAAATCGTTTATTGCCCAATGTCCACAGATTAACTTTCAACTTTAGGCAAGTAGTGCCCCCGCACCTTGTCCGTCTGAATAAGCTTGTCAACATCCACGTCGGGGTACTTTTCCTTCAGCATGCTCAGGCTCAGATGTGGATTCCTACGCAGCAGCATCATGACTTGATTGCGGGAACGACTGAAAAGCAACAAAATAAATTTCAATTGTCTCACAAGAGAGTTTTCCTACTTCTTTGCCTTCCTCTTCTCGTTGTACAGCTTCTCCCGGTAGAGCAGTAAGAACTTGCGGACTGCCCGCCCGCCGAAGCCAATTGGCTGCTTCTTGATCCACTTAGTGTTTAGTTGTGGCGGGAGAACATGCTCTTTGGCTCTACAATCAAACAAATCTTTAATGCAATAGTGATTCGACCCCCCCCATTTCCGGATATCTTACTTGTAGTAGTACTTTATCCCAAGGGGGTTTGCGACAAGACGACTCGGTCGCTCGCCGGTTTCACCAGTTTCGAGGAGATAATACGCCTTATTCCGCTCGCGAACAACCTCTTCCAGATTGGCCATCGACATTTCAACCTACAAAGCAAACTTTATCACCATCTCCAACCTCCGCGATTCACTTAGTACCTTATCCAGTCGTTCGGGGCTAGGGAACAACCGCATTTGATCATTGCATTCATGCTCCATAGTCAGAAGCATATTCTTTTCTTTCAGTAGAACGAACCATAGCTGGTGCAGATCCTTGTTGGATTTGATGCGAAGTTCTTCCTTCCTCCACTCACGGCCATGCTTTACGACATTCTCGCCCCAATTGTCCTTCTTGTCAAAGAACTCCATCAGATCACATCTAGTGACTGTTGTGTGGAAGGAACTCATGGCAGGAATCAATTGCTGGATCCTATGTGGTCAAGATGGTATGTAAATGGAACGGTTTAAATCTCTTTCATAACACAAACCTCGTCGCTGTGGCAGAGTCCGGTTTTATGGTTATCTGAGCGAAGCGGCTGCACAGAACCCCGACACCTCGAGATAAATGGATGGCTCTTGCTAGAGACGCCATTTCAATAGTTTTTATGCCGTCGTCGTGTTATATTAAATAAAATGTAATTTTCTCAACAATTCACGGAGACCAGGCCGCAGATCAGGAATTGACAATTCGGAAATTGACATTTGGATGATGATTGGGTTTACATATGAGAATTCATTAAATGTTGTGTAGTCTAAGGGTCTGGCTACAAGAATGTTACAAGAAAATGGATTGGGTCTCACCTAAAGTTGATATGTATGTGAAAACCCAAGCGTCGATTCCAAAGCCAAGGAAACGCGTCACTATGTCAATCCGTCAATCCGTCTTTCCGAAACCCATTTGCAGAAACCAGAATGAGACCTGCGTCTTTCGTACGTCTTCCCCCGTGACACCCTGGAATTTTGAAAGAAGTTCAGGTTCGTAACGACAAAACCCGTTATAAACGAGCTTCTATCCGTGAATACGTGTGAGGTCATTTCATTTTACCGCAGTGTACTCCCGCCACACACACTCTTGGAATTATAACAATGTGCGTGATTGTTTACAAAATTTTGACAGCACTTGAGGTTCCCACGTGCTCGCCCGAGTTTGTAGGCAAACGTCGGCGCCCATTTTAAGTGGTACGTCTCATTGGTGGTTTCTGCCCATTTGCTTACGTGTTTTCATACAGTTTGAATGTAAGTAAAAATGTACCATGCTGAGGGCCGGGTTTAAACTTCATTGGTCCAACCATACTTATTTTTATTAATAGCAACCGCTAAAGCACGTCTAACCGTTACATCTGTGAAAAATAAACTAAATGTCCAAAATGGCTGACAAGGTTTACATATGAGCTCACAGCAACCGAGCATCTCCAAAGGTCACACTGCCTCGGAATCGAAGCAGAACGTCAAGAGGGGACGCTCCGGGGAAGAAACTCTAAGGGAAGCGAAAAAGACGAAAATAGCAGCCAACAATGGCCACTGACATTGTCGATAGTTCCAACCCTGATAGGAAGATAACATCCGACAATTGGCTCACAGTCGAAGCTAGAATACTGGAGGCGATGCTTACCGTAGGTGATAGCGGTAACGAGATCAACTTTGACGGAGCAGGCTGGCAGAGAGGAGTCGGTTGTGACAACCAGAAGTCTCTAGACTTCTTAAAGCGCACAGTCAACAATTGCGGCGAAATCTGGCCGAACGCTAAACTAGAGGTTATCCCTCGCTCAATGCTTCCGCTTCGTACATTAGCTTCAACATGGATTCCTCCACGGGTTCCCGAAGAGGACGAGTCCATATTGAGGCTAATGGACAAGCAGAATTAAGAGCTTGACACTCATAGCTGGAGAATCATTTCATCAGCTGAGAGTAAGTACGGAATGGGGAAGGACCTCATGGTTACCATTGACTAAAAGTCACTCGATCACATCCCCAGCAGATCTGGCAGCATCAAGTTCGGGCTGGGTACCCTGAGGGTAAGGCTCCCCAATGAGCGCGGTAAGTCAAAGGAGGCTGCTGGTGCAAATTAATCTACACCACTGTAAAGCAGCCACCGACGACTTAATGATGTACATGCTGCAGGAAGATGTGGATATAGCCCTAATCCAAGAACCTTGGCTCCTTAGGAACAAAATTCAGGGATTAAGGTCTAAGGCAACAATTTATGATATCCACACACTGAAGGTAAGTTACGAACCTGTATAGTCGCCAAAAAATTTCTCAATATTTTTCTCCTAGGTACACACAGCAATGGAGATACCTGTGTAGGAACGGGTTAAGAAAATCCCTGCAGCGATACCTCTCACTTGTCGTAAAAGACGACTAAAACAAAGGTAAACAAAAATCACATCTAGGCAATTTAGAAAACACCAAGGTGAGCCTAGGGACACATATACCACCATAAAACTGCCCCACAAGTGTGCATGCAAATCAGTGGGTTGACACGACTCGAGATCACCGGTGTTGTAAGAGTAAGATCAAACAAAAAAATAAAAAATCTGGAGCATGCCCGTGTCAAAAAAAAGGAGGAGAAGAAAGAAAACGGTCAAACCGTAGCATTATGGAAAAGAACGCTAAAAGGAAAAGCACTACCCCGCCAGGCACTACTAATGGTCGTGATCCTGGGACGAGCAGCAATGCTCGGGTCAGAGCTATAGGATTTCCGGGGGATAGCAAAATAATGCAACGGCGTAAGCCACACTTTAGAGTCGCCAGTTGGAACGTTGGAAGCATGAGTGGTCGCAGCTATGAGCTTGAAGAAATGATGGTTAGAAGGCGAGTAGACATCCTGTGCGTACAAGAGACGAAATGGCGAAACATCGGTAATCGGGCACGTTTCTTGGACGTTAAAACAAAAGCCTACAAGATGTTTTACTATGGATTGGAACAAGGAAAAAACGGAATCGCCATCATCCTTGCGGCAGAGCTACTTGGCAACGTCTTAACCATTTCAAAGTCCAGTGACCGTTTGATAGCTCTCAAATTGGTGATACATGGTGAGGTGTGGAACATCGTAAGCGCGTATGCCCCTCAAGTAGGATGCGAACAAAAAGAAAAAGATGCATTCTGGCTAGATTTCCACAACCTTGTCAAAATCATCCCAAAGGAAGAGCTTTTGTTTGCTGGTTAAGATTTAAACGGACATGTCGGGAAGACAAGCGAAGACTATGAGACTACCACGGAGGGCTGGGATACGGCACCAGGAACTCTTCAGGTGAAGATATCCTAAACATGTGCAAGTCGTACGGTCTTATAGTGCTAAATACCATGTTCGTCAAACAAAGCCGGCACCTGATCACTTATAGCAGCGGCGGAAATGAAACTCAAATAGACTATCATTTGGTATCCAGTTCCATGAAGCCACGAGTTAAAGATTGCAAAGTGACCCTGGGAGACGCGATCGCCCCTCAACACCGTTTCCTCCTGACTGAATTTTTTATGGAGGCGAGTAAGAAGTCAAAGCAGCAAACGAAGGTGTCTGAGAGAATCAAGTGGTATAAGCTGGATAAAGGAAAAGGCGAAGCTTTTATTACAAACATGAAAAACTACCTCTTTTCCATTATCGATGAGGTCGGTAATGAGGAGTGCAGAGCACAAGGCATGTGGGATTCCCTACAACAATCTGGCCTGGAGAAAACCAATTCACTGCTCGGAACATCTAAAGGCCCCTACCAACACGCAAAAGAAACCTGGTGGTGGACAGACGAAGCCAAAGCAGTGATAAAAGAAAAGAAAATGGCTTTCCAAGCGAAGAAAAAGTGCGCCGAATTCAAAGCGAAAAGCATGGAAGGCCTCTATCAGGAGTTGGAAGAAATATCGTCTTCCGCGTCTGACAGAAACCAGGCTACCCAGGAGCTTCGACAAAGCAATTTGAACAAAAGAGCAAATATCTTTAAGATAGCCGCCCAGAGAAGAAGAAATGCTCAGGAGATTCGTTTCCCAAAGTTTATTAACAATGCTGAAGCCCAACTCCTTGTGGAAGACGAAAAAATTCTCCACAGATGGCGACAGTATTGCGAGGAACTTCTGAACGAACAGTTTCCCCGAGTGTACTTTCCAAGAGCCGCCCCGAATCATGCCGAAATATCCGACACCACAGTCGAAGAAGTTGGGCTGTTGGGCCGAACGGGATACCCTCTGAGTTCTGGAAAAAGATGGGAGACATCGGGTCTAGATGGCTCATGGTATGAGAGGCACTTATGAGAGGCGACACTATGCCTAATCAATGGAGGGAAAGCTATCTTCTTCCTTTGCACAAAGGAAAGGGTGATACGCGAAATTGTGATAACTACCGTTCTGTCAAGCTGATGTCGCACACCATGAAGATCGTTGAACGGGTATTAGATAGCCGACTGCGGAAAATAATACGACTATCTGATGACCAGTGCGGGTTTGTCTCTGGTAAATCAACAACAGATGCAATCCAAAGTATAAGGGTCATGATGGAAAAGCATCGTGATTCTTCAAACGACTTGCATACGGTGTTGGTTGATTTCGAGAAGGCCTTTGACCGGCAACCAAGAGATCTTTTATGGGTAGCGCTAAGACAAAAAGGAGTTCCAGAAACCTACGTGCGAGTGATTATGGACATGTACGAGAGAGCAACGACAAGAGTAAGATGCACCGCAGGAGTCACCGAAGAGTTCGCAATCAAAGTCGGTGTACACCAAGGGAGCGTCCTCAGCCCACTGCTTTTTATAGCAGTCCTTGATTGCTTGCTTGAAGGAAAAGTGACGGACCCCAATGTGCACCAGCTATTCTTTGCTGACGATGGGGCCATTATAAGTGATGATCAGGCGTCCCTACAACGAGCACTTGATGTGTGGGTGGACATTTTTGAGGGACACGGGTATCGTATTAGTTCAAAGAAGACAGAGTATCTGTGCTGCCCGTTCTCTGACCCTCATCAGCCTATTCCAGACATTTACTTGAATGGAAGAGTGCTTCCTAAGTGTGAAAAGTTTAAATATCTGGGATCTATGATTAATAGAGAAGCAACTTGTGATGACGACATCAAACATCGCGTAAGCGTAGGGTGGATGAAGTGGCGGGAAAACTCCGCCATCTTCTGTGATCGAAAAATGCCCCCTAAGCTGAAAGGAAGGCTCTACACTTCAGTTGTACGTCCGGCGCTCACATACGGTTCACAATGCTGGACAATGCACAAAAAGTATGAGAGCAAATGAACGGCAGCTGAGATGAAGATGCTTCGCATGACAGCGGGAGTAACAAAGCGTGACAGAATTAGAAGTTCAAAGATCCGAGGAAGCCTCCACGTAAAAGAAACCATCACAAGAAATATAGAGCGCGACCGACTCAGTTGGTATTGCCATGTTCAAAGGAGAGATCCTTTGAACCCCGTCCAAAAGGTGTTATCAATCAACGTTCCAATTTCAACACGCAAAAAAGGCAGGCCGAAAAACAATTGGTGCAAACAAATGCAAAAACACCAGCATTTGATTGGCCTCAGCGATGAAGTAATCCCAAACCGGGAAGCCTGCCGCTACTTTCTGAGGTCAAACCGGCGGACCCTACAAGCGGACCAGTAGGAATGCAGTTAAGTGGGAAGGTTATGATCCTACACTTCTGACCATAACGACGCCGGAAAAAAGGAAAAGAAGAGCTATCTTACTCTTGTTTCTATTGTAATTGCTATTTTCGTCCATCAGTTTTGTACCAAATCTCTTCCGCGAAACACGTGTACTTTCTCTTCACTCGGCTAATAAAGATAATTTGTTCGTTTTCATTTCGTCCGGTTCATTTTTCTTTTCCATTTATTTTCGCCACTATTTAGCGCGAACGATCACCTTGATCTCTTGTTATCCAAAAATTGAATTCAATCGACTTTTAGTTATACCATACATGTTTATTTATTTATTATTTCTTTATATTTATAATATTACATTAATTTTTTTTATTAAATTTAATTTTCCTCTTTTAGAATTCATTACAAATACTCATGCCAAAAATTCACATAAATCAGATTAATCATTACACTAATTAAAAATTCTTTTTTTTCCATGCATAAATGACAAAAGAAAAAAAAACCACATTAATCAAAATACTCAAATCGTCCTTTACACAATGATTACGTATAAAAAAGAAATTGTATCTCAAGAATAAGGCTAAAGGAAAAAAAAATATTTTTTTTTCGGAACACAAGGCTGACGAACAAGAAAAAGAAAAACCAACAAAAAAAACATAATCGTTTTGTAAAAAACCGTGTATAAATGGAGTATATAATCTGCATACGTATAGTTAAGAGAGAGAGAGAGAGAGAGAAAAAAAAAGGAAACAATCTGTAAGGTAAGAACATAAAATACATTTTACATCAATAAATACTACTTATATCGTCTGTTATAAGCTATTAAAAAAATTCTTTATGTAAATTATGTTTATGTTTTAGCGTTTCTCCCATTTTCACTTAGTTTTACGATATAATTATGGCGAAATTAAATATTATTTTTCACTTGCATTAAATAGCAAAAAACGTTAAAAAGCTAATTAATTATGCTCGTTATATATATATTTGGAATATATATATAAATATGCGTATGTAAATATGTTAATAAAAATGTGATTACATAAAATATATTTAGTTTCTGCGACTGATTTTTATTTTGTTTTGTTTGCAATGCAAAGCACAAATTGATTTTTCATTTTTGCTGCACCATGGAGAATGAAGGAAAAATAATTAAAATAAAAAAATAAAAAACTTTAATTTAAAAAGATAATTGTACTATTAATACTATTTTGAGCGCAGATAGTATTTTGTGAAGAGTTTTTTTTTTTTCATAGTTTCTAGTTGTTTTTTTTTTCGTTCGATGTTGTTATTCATTTTATTTTTGTTGTTTTTATTCCAATGTTATTGGAAATTCTTAAAGAAAATTAAAAATCAGAATGAAACAATCTCAAATAGGTAATTGAATGCTGTGTCGGGTGTCGTTGGCAAGCTGGGAATATATTGTATATCTTTAAAAGGAAAGTCGAAATTGAAAATCATTCTTCACAGAGAGACTCACAATTCCTCACTGTCAAGATTGTCTTATGCTTGCTGGAATGGTTCTCTCTATGAGTAAGTTTACTATTTTCTTAGTGTCATAACTCATTGAGATTTGGGGCTCCTCCCTCTCAATCAGTCATGCCATGGATATGGACTTAAAGAAAGCCTTTTTTGATACTGATTAGTTAAAAATGAAAGCAGACTCCCGAAAAACATCATTGGCGCCATATACCTCATGCGATCGACATCCGACACAGCACGGCCTTAACATCGAGACCGCACTTATTTCTTACGTCTATGAAAATATTACATCAACGAGCGTTCTTGTTGCTAAATAAAATCGTTTTAAAGTTCATGTAAAAAATTAGTTCCAAGTTTCAATCTTTCGATTTTACTCCAATATTATTCGCTTTTATATATTATTTACCACAAACTTGCATCTCCCCCGATCGAGCATCAAGGGATTATTCATATCTAATTTCGTTCTTGTTAATTTTACAATTTATTTTTGCTTATAAAATTTACCATTTTATTATAAAATATTATTTGTGCCTAAAAATAGTGATTTTTTTTATCATTTTTGTTTCGTCTTGATTTTGGTTTTTCTCTTTAGCGAGAAGAAAAAAGTCGTCTTTTTAGATTGCAATTTCTATTTTCATAGAATATGCTTACACGAAGGTAGATGGCCATAGTACCATACTCATCTCGTCTCCAGATCCCATTTACGTGCTTCCTTAGGGACATTTGTGTATATCGTAGTATCGTAGTAAAATACATTTTGCTTTTTAACGTTTTGAGAAAATATATTTTGTTTATTGGCTAAGCAAAACTAAAATACAGAAATTAAAAAAAAAAAAAAAAACAAAGAGTCCTGTTTCCTGCAACAAACCGTTACACGTTTTAGAATTAATAAACGACATGTGCTTTTTGTTTGTGTGATAGTTTTTGTTTTTTGTTTTTCTCATTTTTTTGCGCTCATTTGATTCTTGCATTGAATGTTCTTTTTTTCTGCAGTTACTGATGGTATTTCGATTTCTTTTTCTTTTTATGTTTTTTTTTTTTTTTAGTTTTAGGTTTTATTTTAAAGAAGTTCGCATCTTAGTTTACGATGAGGCAGTTTGTTGTTTTTGCGGTGTTTTTTCCCCCGGTGCTCCTTGTCCCGGCGAATCTCACGCACCAGTGTGTAAAATGCATCATCGACACCCATACGGGTTTTGGCAGATGTTTCAACAAAGGGAATACCATATTGTTTAGCAATCTGTAGGCAGAGATCAATATTTGCTTTTATTTGAATTTGATTGAATTGAGTTGCTTTATTTACCTCACGGGCTTGGCTCATGTCGACCGCCCAGGCTTGGAGATCACACTTGTTGCCTACAAGTACCATGGGAACCTCCTCAGCGTCTTTTACACGTTTTATTTGTTCGCGGTATGTTCCTGCAAAAAATAGAATTTTTTTTTTTCAAAAATCAGTCTACTTGAGTTAGACTTGTAAAAAAGAAAAACGCAATAAGACAGTCTTGTGCAAATTAATCTGAACAAACCCTTTTTTCAAAAACTACGTAATCTACGGCAAATGCGCAAAATCGACGCTCAAAATCGTTAAACCACCTTACTACTGTGCTATTAGATCCTGCCTGCGGGCCCTCGCAATCACATCCGTTAGAAACATGATTACTGAAGCTGGCGTGCCATCCATCAATCACCGGAGAGACATACTCATAGCACGACTTGCTCCAAAAATCACAAAAATCTCCAATCATCGAAGACGCTAAAAAAATCCTACTTAGGAGAAAACCACCTAAGATTCCTTCATCCATATATTTAGCTCTAAGAACATCAAGCTACCTAGGCATGACCCCAACCCTTCAACCATCAACACTTGGTAACTACCCCTCAGGGCTTCTGCCTACTGACATTGTCAACATGACACTATCAAAGCTCAAGAAAGGATCAACATCTAACCAAACTTATTCCCAACTATTTGACGAAATTTTGGAGAACCTTACGAAGGTGGTCCGATAAGTACTTAGCCTCGCCGCCAGATGGCGCCAGTAACGCAAGAGCAACTTACTATCGTGTAGTACATTCTAGTACACGGCTACTGCCGGATCGGACTCGTAGTTTTGTTTTGACCGCGTGTGGAAGCGGGAGTGTCCGCGAATTTTAGAGAAATGGAAAAAGAGCAATATCGGTTGGTGAATAGATTCTTGTTTTTGGAAGGGAAATCGCGCAGCAAAATCAAAGAGCGTTTGGATGCTGTTTACGGTGACTCTTCTCCTTCGATGGCGACCATCAAAAATTGATTTACCGAGTTTCAACGTGGTCGCACGTCGGTTTTTGATGAGCCACGTCCAGGTGCCCCAAAAACGGCTACCACGGAGGATAACGTGACAAAAATCCACGATCTCGTATTGGCAGACCGCCGATTGAAGGTGCGCGAGATAGCTGAGACATTTGGCATTTCAAAAGATCGCGTGGGCCATATCCTGCATGAAATTTTGGCCATGAGAAAGCTGTCGGCGCGATGGGTGCCGCGTTTGTTCACTCCGGACACTGAGACCACTTCAGAGCAGTGTTTGACGCTGTTTAAGCGCAATCCGAAGGAGTTTCTGCGTCGTTTCGTGACAGTCGACGAAACATGGATCCACTGGTACATACCAGAGACCAAGGAACAGTCAAAACCGTGGACTTCACCCGGCGAACGTGCTCCGAAGAAGTTGAAGACTGTCCCATGGGCCGGAAAGGTGATGGCCACCGTTTTCTGGGATTCACAAGGTGTGATCCACATCGACTACCTGGAGAAGGGCAATTATTGGGCCGATTCGACGCCGAATTGAAGAAAAAACGGCCCCACTTGGCGAAGAAAAAAGGGCTCTTTCACCATGATAACGCACCGGCTCACACCTCCGCCCACGCCACGGCCAAATTGGTCGAATTGGGCTACGAACTGCTGCCCCATCCACCGTTGTCTCCAGATTTGGCCCCGTGCGACTTCTTTTTGTTTCCAAACTTGAAAAAGTCACTCGCCGGGCAGAAATTTCAGTCGAATGAGGAGGTCATCACCGCCATGGAGGCTTACTTTGCAGAACTCGAGAAAACGTATTTTTCAGACGGGTTAAAGAAGTTGGAGTATCGCTGGGTCAAGTGTATCGAGCTAAAAGGAGACTATATTGAAAAATAAATCGCCATTTCTCCAAAGTTTTTTTTCTTTTGTAGGTTCACGCTGTTGTAGTTCTTATCGGACCACCCTCGTAATAGTGACTTATGCGAAATCTAGTATACAGATCGCTCCAAATCTACTCATGGCACTGGACTTGTAATAACCACAGGCACAGATGACGTCATCCACACCAAAAAATTGCCGGACTACTTTTCAATTTTTTCAATAGAAGCGTATGCTATTCTAAAAGCGACTGTAGCAGCACTTAACAACCCCAAAAATACCATGATCTGCCCTGGCAGTCTGTCATCCTTAAAGGCTATCAAAAATACTAGCAACTATACTCCCATAAACCAGGAAAACTTTGAGCTTCTCAGGCGAACCGGCGCGTCCCCAGGTGGCGGATAGGGGAAGACCACATAATGTGGTAGGGGTCATCGCAATCCCGTGGACCAAGAGCAATCACATTCCCAAGTCAAGGTAGTTGGAATACGTGCCGAGGACTGAATGGTGCGATACCATACTCGTTGGATCCAAATGAACACATCAAAAGGCAAAATTTATCCCAAAAGCAGGACGCAGACCGACGGACCTGCCAAAATCTTACAGACCAATAAGCCCTACCTCATTTTTCCTAAAAACAATAGAAAAAACACTGGATACACATATAAGAAATGGTCCTTTCAAAAGATCACAGCTTCTCAACAAACAATATGCCTACCAGCCTGGGAAATCAACTACGCATGCTCTTCAGGAACTTACAGCTCGGATCAATAAATCCCTAAGCGATAAAGAGGTTGCTTTCTTGATATTGAGCTGTGCTTTCGACAATACCGATCACGCCCAAACACAACGCTGCATCCTCAGCACAGGGGTAGATAATAGCACATGCAGATGAATTCAATACATGCTTAGTAACACGAAAATAAACACCTCACTAGGCAATGATAAAATCAGAGTAAAAACCACGAAAGGTTGCCCTCAAGGTGGGGTTCTCTCACACCTCCTATGGTCTATCGTAGTCAATGAGCACATTAGCATACTCAGCAAAAATGCCTTCTATGTTCAAGGCTATGCTGATGACAGTGTGATCCTAATTAGAGGAAACTTCGAAGACACAATCTCAGAACTCCTCCAAAGGGCACTCAACCTTGTTGCGAGCTGGTGCATAAAAGTTAGACTAAATCAACCCTAAAAAAAACACCATAGTCGCTTTCACCAAAAGAAGAAGTAGTCATAAACCCACTCTATTTGGAGAAACAATAGAGTTCTCAAACGAAGCCAAATATCTAGGTGCAACTCTAGACTAAAAGCTCACTTGGAACTCTCACATCACAAAGACCATTGAGAAAGCCAGGATCTCTCTATGGACCAGCAAAATTCTCACTGGAAAAACTTGGGGCGTTAATCCCAAGATATCTCGCTGGCTATATACAGCAATCACCAGACCAGTCCTCACATACGCTGTACCCGTCTGGTGGCACAAAACAAGATAAACATCAGTACAAGCCAAATTCAACAAACTACAAAGACTAGCTCGTATTACAGGAGCTACGAGAACAACCCCCACAGCAGCACTAGAAGTCATCACGGACCTACCATCCTTTCACCTCCAACTTAAAAAAGATTCGCCCATAAACTCATCGCGGAGGATGACTCTAATTCTAGGCTTTTTCATCCTGACATTCTTAATGAACTAAACAGGCATACAATTCTAAAAATACCCCGGATAGACAATTGTCTTCCAAGGTACAGCTTCAGCCAAGACTTTAAGGTCACAATTCCCTCTCGACACACCTGGGAGCGAAATAAACCTTCCTTCAATCGTCAATCCTATGTATGGTACACAGATGGATCCAAAACGAACGAAGGTGTTGGAGGTGGAGTATACGGAGCTAACACTGGAACACACATCTATCACAGCATAGACAGATACACCTTTATCAAGGAAAGATATTCACAATTGAGCTCTGCCTCAGAGAAAAACATTTATATTCTCTCGAACAGCAAGGCTGCACTTTTAGCTCTCAAAAGCTACGAGGTCATATTTAAATTGGTATGGGACTGCTAACAACTATTATGCCAGCTGGCCAACACAAACAGAGTTCACCTCATGTGGATACCAGGACACAGTGGCCATATAGGAAACGAAAAAGCAGACCTATTAGCAAGAAAAGGCTCTGCATCACCATTCATGATGCCAAGATCATACATATGTACATACATGAAATAAAATGGCACCAGAAATGAAATGAATGGAGGAACACGACCAACCACTACTGGACACACACGGAAGGTAGCAGACAAGCCAAGATGTTCCTACCAACCACTTCCCTCAAAAGAACGAAACAACTCCTTAAACTTTCTAGGAGACAGATTCCTATAGTCACAGGATTCCTCACTGGACACTGCCCGGTCATCAAACATCTTAAAACTATGGGCATCACACACGATGACATCTGCAGAATGTGTAACGAAGAGGCGGAAACAGCAGAGCAAATACTGTGCCACTGTAATTGCCTCCTGAGTACACGACACAAACACCTAGGCAGGCATTATCTGGAAGTAGAAGAAATCGCTGCTAGTTCACTTAGAAGCATACTAAGTGTACTAATACATCTTACTCTTACAACACCGGTGATCTCCAGTCGTGTCAATCCACTGATTTGCATGTACACTTGTGGGGCAGTTTAATGGTGGTATATGTGTCCCTAGGCTCACCTTGGTGTTTCCTAATTTGCCTAGATGTGATTTTTGTTTACCTTTGTTTTAGTCGCCTTTTACGGAATAAAGATTCGAGATAACATATTTAAAAACAAGAACAACTTAAAATTTTAGTTGGGCGTGATATCATGGTCCTCGTGGTACCGAGACTTGTCGAACTTTGAACTTTTTGAGTTCGTAAACGTTGTTCATTTTTCCATAAATGGCGTGGACAATGGCAGCATAACTTACACTTAAGTCCTCGCCTTTCACTGAACATTCTGTTGGAAGCAATCCATTTTTCTATGTTGGATTTCGGGTCTACGATAACGTCGAGGACATAAGTTCGGTTATTTAGACGTGAATTCTGTGGTTCAAACGTATACTTTAGCCAAGCATTTTCCGTGGCTTCACCTATCTTAGAAGGAAACCACTCTGATACTAGGATAATCACGTCGTCTGACTAAAATTTGGATTATAACTCAATATAAACCATAAAAGAGGTAAGATAACTAGGCCTTGAGAAATGACTCTGTTTATGTTTCGTACGCGAATGTGCAGATCGAGTACATGCTCGAAAGACTTAAGTACAAAGTATGGACTATTGACCTCTTTTTCAGATTTTGGGAATGAAGACCACGCGAACCTTCTACCAGGACTCAGGAACTGCCTCAAATTTCTTGAGTCAGGGCCCATTGATTTGTGTGGGGAGAATTCGTTTACCGCCCACCCTATACCCTAACTTTATGAGTTAAGAAAACTACCTAAGATACTCAACATTTTTAAAACTTTGCTGCACCCTACTTATTTTTTACAACATTTACCGCTTATTATTTACAAAATTACCACGTATTAAACACCTGGGAATGATCCTATAACAAGGGAACTAGGTCCTATACGAATTGGTACCAAGAGACTTTTAAACCTATTAAGGCGGAAAAGAATTTGTCGAATTGTCACTAGCGATGAAAAGTGGACTCATAACGACAATCCCAAGCACCAAAAATGAAGGGTTACATCAACATTAACGGCAAAGTCGAATATCCATGGATTCAAGCACATGCTCTGTATTTGGTGGACATCGGAAGGGTCTGATTTACTCTGAGCTCCTCAAACCGAACGAAACCATTACTTCAGAATGCTACTTCTTACAATCTATTGAGCCCTTTACTGAAGAAAAAGTTGCCGAACACTTCCAATGACACGACAACGTGATTTTATAGCACGGTCAAAACATACATTTAAATCCTCAAATGGGAAGTGCTAACCCACCTGCTATATTCTCATTGTTCCTTTTAATTGTCTCTTATTCCAGATCCCATAGTTTGTTCAAGCAGAGGTTTACGAGTATTACAAATTATCGATTACATCGGCGTTCTTCCGACATGGTTCATATTTTGTATCAAAACAAGATGGGATCAGCTCCCCGATAGGCAAGTTACAATTCCAGGTCTTCTACCTTGAACTTTTACCTGGATCTCAGGAACTACAGTAGCTAGGGTTCTAAAACCTACTAAGTCATGTACTCTATAATACAGCCAAGTTTCAGACTTATACATAAGTTAAGTTAAGTTTGGTTTGATACAGAGTGCGCCATCTCGTATGGGTCGATGTAAATTTCGAATAACTTCAACAATTCTCAACCGATTTTGGAAATTCAAAAACTTATAATTAATTTAGACCTTTACAATTTATTTTGATTAATTTTTGAAAACAATATCAATTAAATGACTGCCTTTATTGCCGATGCAAAAATGGGCTCGTTTTCGCGCATTCTCTATGTCATTTTCGAGCATTTCGGTCGAAATTTCTGCGATTTCTGCACAAATGTTTCTTTTGAGCTGTTCTATTGTCTTCGGGCCGTTAGCATACACCTTGCTTTTCAAGTATACCCAAAGAAAAAAGTCTGGAAGAGTCAAATCCGGCGATCTCGGAGGCCAGTCAATATCGCCCTTTTTTGACACCAATCTTTCAGGGAACTTCTTACGCAAAAGGTTCATTGTTTTGTCCGCAGTATGGCATGTCGCGCCATCTTGTTTAAACCAAAAGTGAAATAAGCCTTTTTTTACGCATTTTTGGGACCACATAATGGGCCAACATTCACCGATATCGATCGCCATTCACTGTATCGCCAACTTTGAAAAATTATGGTTTTCGCGCATACACCGGCCCAAATAGTAACTTTTTGATCATGTAGTGGCTGCTCTTCGTGAATAATGTGATCAAAATTTGCTGCCAGAACTGCGGCTCAGCATTAATCTATGCAATGACATTTTGTACGTATGCCAAGTGCCGTGGCTCATCTTGTGGCAAAATTCTTTGAGTTATCTCTACTTTGTATGGCAATAAGTGAAGATCATCCTTTAAAGTTCTCCGCAAAGTGGTCCCACTGACCCCTAACTGCTGCGAACGGCGCCGATATGACAAACTTGGGTTTTCTTGAACACTGGCCTTCACAGACTGAATAGATGAGTTTGAACGCCGCGGGCGTGGCCTAGGTTGCTCACGAGGGCTTGCCACAGAACCGAACTGAAACAAATTCGAGGCCCAACGACGAATTGTATCTGTTTTGGGCGCAACACGATCACGATATTTTGCACGATACGCACGTTGAGTTAGCACAATCGAGCGTTCATTTATAATGAACATTGAAACTATTTCCGCGCGTTATTTTGATGTGGAGCGATTCATGGTTAAAATTGTACTGAATTGACGTTTCCAAAATGCTATGACATATGAAAATCGGTTGACAATTGTTGAAGTTATTCGAAGTTTACATCGATCTATATGAGATGGCGCACTCTGTATATGCGTACGGACGGACTTCGCATAAGTCTGCCTTACCCCAGCTTTACAAGGTAGATGACAAAAAGTAGTCGTTTTCATTTTCATTTTAAATTAACATTTTTTTTTTAAAAGCTACAAATTTTCTTCAACTCTAAATAGAATTTGGGATCTATGGTACACAGAATGGAGACCAAAATTCGAAGCAGAACACTGTGAACTACAACCGTGACAAATTCAGTCGAATCTTTCAAAAAATCCTATCTAGGACAACCACCCCCGGAGAGTATGAACGAACGAACATCGCGCTGCCATCTTCGACACAAACCATGAACGAACATCTTCGACACAAACCATCTGCCAGGTTGTGTGAGAAACACCATAAGAGCGTAAACTCTTGAACCTGCACGAACCCTAGAAAAAAAAAAAAAAACTATTCCTATGTCTTAAACTCCTGTTTAAGTAAAAAACCCTAATTAGGAAAGTCCCTCGCTTACAGATATTTGTAATGGACATTTGGGGGCATGACATGTTATACCAAGGTTTGTACAAGCATAAGAGGCTCAGGTGATTCTTCAACATTGTTGTAAACATCGAAAAATAAGAAATAATAAGCAATGAGTGACTGTTGTGACCGTCACTGATTACTGCTTTAAAGACGCTAAACTGTTTATACACGACCGCGGCAGTCGGTAGCCATAAAGCAACGTTTATCTTCACTTTTTTGGTTTAACAGACCTGATTCCATCAAACGATATCATCATAACTGCTAGAACGTGATATTCGATTTCAAATCAAGTCATGAGCCAGCGAATGAGTTAATGCCTTGCTCTGACGCTGTACATATGAGGAATTAGATTTGTTTACTTCCCACGCACGTCAAGAAACCGCTATGTTGCCGATCGCCTTAACTGATAAAAATGATTTAAAGCTTCAATCGATCGAGACCGATAAAGGACGCCACTCCTCGCAAACTGTTTATAAGAAAAACCAACGAAACTAAAACTATCCAAACAGAGATAATCGAATGCATGTTCGTAACATATTGATCGACGATTGTTGCTTACCTATATCTTCAAACGATTTGGCACTATTCACTGCGAACACTAACAGGAATCCTTCCCCCGTTCGCATGTATTGATCCCGCATTGCTGAGTATTCCTCTTGTCCAGCAGTGTCCAATATATCCAACAGACACGTTTCACCATCTGCAAAGAAAAAAAAAAAGACAAAGAACAAATCAGAATTCAAATCGCAACGGCCAGTCGGTAGTAGCTATGATACCAAGCGTAAAAGACATATCCCGAGCTCACATGTATGCATGCGACATCGATAAGAATAATTAATTAAAAATAATTAATTCTCGCATCCCTCTGGTGAAAGCCGCCAGGCAAGAGGGTGCACTACCGATTTTTACCAGTCAATGCAAGAATCATAGCGCGAGGTACACTCGCATAAGCAATATAAGAATAAACTGAGAGAAAAAGCCTACAAGTCGAACAAGCGGGGAGGCAATTTACAATAAAACCAACGAGCACGCACCCGATTTGTAAACATTTTTTTAATCAGCAGCTGAGAGCATGAAAATTAGATGAGTAATATGTGAAATATTTGTGATGTAGGCCGGAGCCGGAGCGCACACCGCACTTCGCCTTCGGTACGGTTCGGATCGGTGACCACCAGATCTCTCGCCTTTAATTAATTCCAATAAAAGTTTGAATGAAATATGAAATAAAAAAGAAACAGATGAGAACAGAGAGCTAAAAACTGCACATATTCCGTCATTGGAGTGGCGTATGCATATGCAGAGAACAAAGGGAAGAGGCGTTTTGAGACCAAGGGCGTCGGCGGTAGCGTTAGGGGGGTTTATCTTAATTGGAGAGATCGCAAAGCAGCGAAGGGATAGATGCGAGAGTTAATTGATTATTTAAAATGGCATAAATTTGTGTATTTGGATTGTTCCAGACTGGACGCTTTGCTCAAAACTGGTGGTTTATTCCAACGAGGAAACATTGAAACATCTTCTAGGAAAGGAACACTTTAGCTGATCGTCGGCGACTGAAATCTGATACAAAGATCTCAATGACTTCGCCGAAGTTTGCTTACTTTTCTGGAGAGTTCATGGTTTTCTAGAAAATAAACAAACAATTGATAAAAATGCCATTATTTCCACGCACGTAGCATTTAACTTGAAAACAAAAGCATCTTTTGACAATGACGTCAGACGCCGATCATATCAACAGCCACCACTCGATGATTTAATAACAACCATTTGAACAATGTAGGCTAACGGTGCGACACCAAAGCCATTTGCACATTTATTTTATCGCCTCGTCGAGATTACTACACGCTAATTACAGATGCATGTGAAACAAATAAAAATGCTACATTTAATGACCTAATTTGTTTACATGACTAACAAGTTTACATAGATTTAGCTCGGAATTTTGATAAGCTATTGCCATTTTCATGCAGAAATGGTTCGTCTGAATTCCCCAAGTAGAAAATGGATTATGGAGAATTGGTTCCATGGGAACACTATGCAAAAATTATGCAAAAACAACAAATTAGGAGGTATTGAGTGCGAAATGAAATCGTCTCGGGGTAAATGGTTCCTGAAAAAATCCTCTTTGTACCCTATTAACCTGGTTTTTTGAATTGGGAATGGGTTCTCGTGCCATTATTTCTTTAATTTTGTAAATTGAATCCAAAGTACAAAAAAATTCGAAGTTTATAGGAGAGTGAGGTAAAAAGTTCTGGACCTGGTATACAGATGGCGCTCCATGTAGTAAATAAGATGCGATCAGTTCGTCGAGCGCCAAGCTACAATTCCAGGTCTTCTACATTGAATTTTGCATAGTTTTACCTGGATCTCAGGGACCACAATATCTAGGGTTCTAAAACCTATGTCGCTATGAGCTCAGAATCATGTATTCTATAACACAGCTAAGTTTCAGACCCATAGCTACTCGGCAAAGTTGGTTGGACATATGCGTACAGACGGATAGACGGATAGGCAGGAAAGCCTTTTACATAGTCTTCTCTACCCCAGCTCTGCAAGGTAGAAGACTAAAATGTACGAGGGTGGTGCCATAAGTATTCACGGAAGTCCACGGTTTCGACTGGTCCTTGGTCTCTGGTATGTACCAATGGATCCATGTTTTGTCGGCTGTCACGAAGCGACGCAGAAACTCCTTCGTATTGCGCTTATACAGCGTCAAACACTGCTCTGAACTGGTCTCACGGTTGCGCTTGTTGTCCGGAGTGAGCAAACGCGGCACCCATCGCGCCGACAGCTTTCTCATGGCCAAAATTTCATGCAGGATATGGCCCACGCGATCTTTTGAAATGCCAAATGTCTCAGCTATCTCGCGCACCTTCAATCGGCGGGCTGCCAATACGAGATCGTGGATTTTTGTCACGTTATCCTCCGTGGTAGCCGTTTTCGGGGCACCTGGACGTGGCTCATCAAAAATCGACGTGCGACCACGTTGAAACTCGTTAAACCAATTTTTGATGGTCGCCATCGAAGGAGAAGAGTCACCGTACACAGCATCCAAACGCTCTTTGATTTCTCTGCGCGATTTCCCTTCCAAAAACAAGAATCGAATCACCGACCGATATTGCTCTTTTTCCATTTTTCTAAAATCCGCGGACACTCCCGCTTCCACACGCGGTCAAAACAAAACAACGAGTCCGATCCGGCTGAAATTTCGACAGTAGCCGTCTACTAGAATGTACTATACGATAGTAAGTTGCTCTTGATACTGGCGCCATCTGGCGGTGAGGCTAAGTACTTATCGGACCACCCTCGTATATTTCCTGCCTGGGTGCACGTTTCATTAATTCGTACGATAAATATCCGAAATTAACAAAAGTTTACGGGGACTCAGCTCCTTCGATGTTAATCTTTAAAAAGTGGGCAGGTGAATTTAAACCTAGTCGCACAACTCTCGAAGATAAGATATGACCCACGTCAACCACATCGGAAACGATCGAAAAAGCACATGATATCGTGCTGGACGATAGGCGAGTGGAGTCGAGAGAGATAACTGAGGATGTGGGGATATCCAGAGAAAGGGTGCGAAACATCTTGCACAAGATGGCCTGGTTAGAAGAAGAAAATAATTATCTTGCACCAAGACAACGAATCTGTACACAAAGGTCCGTAAGATTTTCTCGGCCATTTCACCTATTCTCCTGATCTAGCACCCTAAGACTTACATTATGTTCCCAAGTTTAAAAAAAGGGACGGGTTTTGCATCTAATGATAAGGTTGAGAGGACCGCAAATGAATAAAAGATAGGCCATTTAGTGTTTTTTTTTTAAATCATAGGTTATTTTGACACTGACAGCTGTTTCCCGTATCATACCTCCGCGGAACGAAATGAGTCGCTTTACGCTTGAACAACGTTGGGAAATATTGAAAACTTATTTCCAAAAGAGTGCTTGTAGCCCAAACAGTGAGATTTTTAAAAAGAAGTTTTGGCCGAAATGAAGCACCCACCGCGGCTGCTGTAATCAAGTTTGTGCAAAAAGTGGACAACACTCATGGTCCCCGTCGTCGTATGATGCGCGCATATGAGAATCTGACTGCTGTGACCGAGAGTGTGAGACTCAATTCACGAACATCAACTCGCCATCGATCTCAACAGCTCAACATTTCTCGGACTATTCGCTTACAAGAATGGTGTTATCATTGGAACACGAAAAAGAAGCTGTGAACAACGTTTCGGTCAACGGTGGGCGTTACAGAGCTATGTTAACCAACATTTTTTTACAGCAATTCAAGACATGGATTTGGACGACCTCTGGTTCATGCAGGATGGCGCGTCATGCCACAATCGATCCTAAATCGTGTTATCAACCGTCTTGGCGATGTCAATTGGCCGCCTCGGTGCTGTGATTTGACCCTTTGGACTTTTTTTGTGGTTTCAGGCCCAAGAAGTCTACCTTTGACCAAATATTCGTATGACTCAAGATCCTCAAAGAAACGTGTACTAGATAGACACTCACCAACTAATTGTGACTTTAAAGACACAGGCGATAGCTAGCTTAGATGTGAGAATTACAGCGCCTTGCCCAGCTTTGGAACCCTTGCCAAATTCGTTGGATTATGCATGACGACATTGGAGAACTCCGGATGCTCCACAAGAGTTGGGTTTAAAAAAAATCGATGGTCAACGCAAGAGCGACGATATTGTTGGAAGAAGGCAGCGAGGCGTCAATGAAGCATTTGTGGGCATTGAACCAGGAGTGGCAAAAATGAGGGCAAAATTATCATCAAAAATGGCTCACACCACCACCGTCTTGCCTAGAAGGTATTGAAAGATACAACTTGGTCAAGGATGAAGGCAACCGAAGGCCTTGGCCCCGCCGTAGTACAAAAAATAAATCCACCACTCTTGCATGAAAATGAAGGCTTTATATGGCATAGTAAGAACAATCCGATTAAGCCCAAATATGAGCCTTTTGGTTCGATAACTTGTTGCCATTTTAAAGGTAATTCCATAATGCCCCTCTCATAGAAGTCTTCGTCTCTATTGGAAAAAAAAACTGGGCCAGTACGGAGGGATGAATGGCTAATAGCTCGGATCTCGATTTGCCAATCGGTTTCAATCTAGAAAACCGGGTAAAGAAAGCTGGTGTAACTTCCTACGCTTGCAGCAAAACTTTTGGTAAAAGGTGGGGTTCAAACCTAAGCTGATCCTGTGGATGTCACACAGTCGTTGTCCATCCTATCCTCACATGACACTCCAGTGCCAGCCCTTAGCAAAGCTTATAACATCGAAAAACTTAATGAGATCCAAACCACTATTGCATCTCCTCCGCTTGGACCTTCACACTAAATACACGGCAGCGCCATCAGGAAGCGGGCTTCTGGTCACCCAGACCTTATGGCCATGGCAGAACTCTGTCATTTCTGCCAACGAATTTGACCTCGCTTTCTACGGACTGCATCGCATCTTCTCTCGACTTCAATATTGGGGTGCACTCTCACTTTAATTCCAGAGAAAAATGGAAACCGTGTAACCCAATCGCGAAACTCCAACTTTTGATTTTCACTCTAAGCTGGATCACGGGGTAAGATCGAGAATATTCTCGACACAACTGAATATCTCAAATTCATTCCGTCTCCTCGATCAGTCGAGCATCTTTAATGCTGAAGTGTTAGCGATCCACCATGTCCACCGATATTTATAGCGACTGCCAAGCCATCAATAAAGCTCTATCGTCTGCTATCACTGTGTCTAAACTGGTGGATCAATGCAAGAAAGAAATTAAACGAGCTGGCGGGTGGACTGATATCACACTCCTTTGGGTTCTAAGACACAGCAACACGAAGGGACATAGATGACACTGCGCCACCATAGCTAGAATTGTTGCGGACAGTACGGGCCATCGGCCTCTAGGGACTCACGCTACCAGAGTAGGCATCCGGTCTAACACCCACTGCCGTAGTTGTCACAATACTCACGCAGAAGAAACTCTGCACCATTTTTTCTGCGAATGCCCAGCATTAGCAAGTCGCAGGTTCCATGCCCTTGGCAAATACTTCCTCGATGACCTCTCAGAGGTAGTCAACCTCAGCTTCGCCAACACAACTAGTTTTCTCCTTATCCTGAGCGCTAATCGTACCCTGGCTGGCATAGTCGGTTAGCCACTTGCTTTTGAATCATTCCCAAAGCTTTCAACCGTTGAAAATTGTTGCTTGCTCAATATTTAACGTATCTGCAAGTTCATCTTGAATTTGACACGCATCTTCATCGATCTTCATTTTCAAACTTTTTTTTAGCTGGCCCTGACGTTTCTGGTCTTTCATGTCAAAATCACCGATTTTAAAGCGACGAAGTCAGTACTCACAGGTCGAAATCGATGGAGTGTGATCACCAATTACACATTGACAAATGGATACGAACTACAAGCTGAAGCCAGATGAGCTTTAGTATGACGCAGCTTCAGTATGGACACATAGCCAATAAATTTTTAGCTATTTCCCTTTTCTTTGGCGTTTTCGATAACTTTTTTCACGTCGATTGGCATAGTCCTCATCTCTAAAGCCTTCTCCTCTAGAGCTTGATCAGTTATCAATAAGTTGGAAAACTGTGATCGGTTCCATTAAATAACATTTACAAAAGCTGTGATTTGTTAATCTTAATTTTTGCCATCCAATAAGCTTTTTGCCTTTAAATTACAAGAACATGATCACTCACAAAATTGATCACTTCGAAGGTTCTACAATATCGGCTACAAAACCTACCTGCAGCACAGTACTTTTCCAATAGCTAGCACCTAATTGCCAGTTGCGCAAATAGCAGACCTGAACATATGTACGTAAGTTAACAACGGCTACTTGAGAGGAAACCGTAGACATATGAAAAAACGTGATCAATTATGAGTCACTATATGTAACAAGTGTCATAAAGTATTAGCGGCAAAGTTATTTATTGAATCCACATGGTTCACTTTGGGCCATAAGAAATTGGTTATCATCGTTCTGTAGCGCTCACCATTAACGGTGATCGCCTAACCAACGTTGTTTTCGAAAAGTATGCCCCAATGACGCTGCCCGCCCAAAAACCACACCACTGCACTCATCTGCACTCAACCTTTTGAGGATGCATTGTCACCTGATGAACTTTGTATGAGATTGTTTTTTGGATCCGTGCCGCTAGCATGCACGATTCGTAGGCCCTGCCTATTTGCTTAAGCCTGCGCCTACGTACTTAACCACATCCTGCACTCCTCTGCCATTCTCTCCGCGGACCGGCAAGCAATTCATGCTACTCCTGACTTTGTAGACTTTCATCTGCTTCTGTTAGTCTTGCGGTCTCTTTTGCTTTCCTTGCCGCTTCTACTCTCCTCAGCTCTATCTGCACATTTGCTGAACTATATAACCTGGCCTTGATAGAGTGCCCCTCCAATCTGTGAAGCGTTTACATTCAAAGATTGCGTGCCTCACGTCTTCCTCTTGGTTTGAGAAGTCTGGACAAAGAGAAGAGGTATCGTGCCCGAACCGTTATAGCTTTTTACGGTAACCACCGCGACAAGGAGGAACTGCGTAAGATGGTAGTTGCAGTTTCCTTTTGTTCTGTTTAGCCATATATTGATTGATGGAATCAGGGTATGGGTCCATCTGCCCTTTGAGGTATTTTTCCACCAAGATTGCCATTGAGCCATCGAGCGCGACCTCTTCCTCTTTGGTTTTGCTTAATTTCCGGCAATGGTTGGCCTTGAGAGTTTTCTCCCCTGGATTATCCTCGGCGAGAATGTCAATGGGGATCATCCCAGCAATGATAAATGCGGCTTCGTCCGAAATCGTCCGGTAGCCGCTTATTGTCCTTAGAGCACAGAGTCGTTATACCGATGACAGTTTTCGGCAGGTTTCCTTCCTCTTGAACGCTTCTGCCCACACTGGTGCAACAAAGAGCATGATTGAGCTCACCACTCTGCCCAGCAGAATCCACTTCGCTTGTCCGGGTCCACCCACGTTTGGCAGTATCCTGTGGTGAGGATGGTTTTTTGCTCACATAGTCCACGTGTAATTTGAACCGCAGCCTATTGCCATGCATCACTCCTAGGTATTTGACCGCTTCCTTGGATCGGATATTCTGGTTGCCCACTCGAATATCGATGTTTTCTACAGTTTTTCTGCTTGTTATGAGGACGGCCTCCGTCTTAATTTCTGCCAGTTCGAGGCCTGCAGATTCTAGCTACTGCTTTATCTGGACAACTGCTGTGTTTGTGGCTGATTCTACTTCGTGTATGTGTCTTGCAACCACCACGATAGCTATATCATCTGCGAATCAGATGATGTTTACTCCTTGGGGAAACCTTAGTCTTAGGACACCGTCATACGAGGTTGGTCCGATAAGTACTCAGCCTCACCACCAGATGGCACCAGTATCGCAAGAGCAACTTACTATCGTGTGGTACATTCCAGTAGACGGCTACTGTCGACATTTCAGCCGGGTCGGATCCGTAGTTTTGTTTTGACCACGTGTGGAAGCGGGAGTGTCCGCGGATTTTAGAAAAATGGAAAAAGAGCAATATCGGTCGGTTATTCGATTCTTGTTTTTGGAAGGGAAATCGCGCAGCGAAATCAATGAGCTTTTGGATGCTGTGTACGGTGACTCTTTTCCTTCGATGGCGACCATCAAAAATTGGTTTAACGAGTTTCAATGTGGTCGCACGTCGGTTTTTGATGAGCCACGTCCAGGTGCCCCGAAAACGGCTACCACGGAGGATATCGTGACAAAAACCCACGATCTCGTATTTGCAGACCACCGATTGAAGGTGTGCGAGATAGCTGAGAGAGTAGGCATTTCAAAAGATCGCGTGGGTCATAACCTGCAGGATATTTCGGGCATGAGAAAGCTGTCGGCGCGATGGGTGCTGCGTTTGCTCACTCCGGACAACAAGCGCAACCGTGAGACCACTTCAGAGCAGTTTAAGCGCAATCCGAAGGAGTTTCTGCGTCGTTTCGTGACAGTCTGGTACACACCAGAGACCAAGGAGAAGTCTAAACAGTGGACTTCACCCGGCGAACGTGCTCCGAAGAAGGCGAAGACTGTCCCATCGGCCAGAAAGGTGATGGCCACCGTTTTCTGGGATTCACATGGTGTGATCCACATCGACTAGCTGGAGAAGGGCAAAACGGTCACAGGGCTGCTATGGCAAATTATTATTATTGGGCCGATTCGACGCCGAATTGAAGAAAAAACGGCCCCACTTGTCGAAGAAAAAAGTGCTCTTCCACCATGATATTTGGTCCCGTGCGACTTCTTTTTGTTTCCAAACTTGAAAAAGTCACTCGCCGGGCAGAAATTTCAGTCGAATGAGGAGGTCATCGCCGCCACGGAGGTCTCCTTTGAAGACATCGATAACCCTCGAGAACACGTCTTTTCAGACGGGTTAAAAAAGTTGGAGCATCACTGGGTCAAGTGTATCGAGCTAAGGAGAGACTATATTGAAAAATAAATCGCCATTTCTCAAAAATTTTTGTTTTTCTTTTGTAGGCTAAGTACTTATCGGACCACCCTCGTACATAAAGTTCCAAAGAAGTGGGCCCAACACCGATCCCTGACGATCCCCGGCGGTGATGTCGTAATATTTATTCCTTCCACCGTGACATACTTCAGTTTTCTGTCTTTGAGGTAGTCAGACATTATCCTTAGCAGGTAGTGAGGTGTTTCCATTCTTGCGAACGACCTTCTTATCAGGGTCCAGTCGGCAGAGTTGAACGCATTCTTAACGTCTAAAGTCACTACTGCACAGTACTTCTTTGACCCCCGCCTCCATGAGTGTCCTGCTATGGCTTCAGACGCAATATCGACTACTTTTTGGATTGCGTCGGTAGTAGAGCGTGCCTTTCGGAATCCGTACTGATGATTTAAGAGGGCTCCCTTCGTCTCTGCCTCAGTAAGTAGCCTATCGTATATTACCCGCTCTAGAATTTTTTCCCACTGTATCGAGCAGTCATATCGGGCGGTATGACGATGGTACTCCGGGTGTTTTTTTTGCCCTTGGGTAGCAGTACTAGGTGTTGCAACTTCCATGGTTTTGGGAACACTCCTTCATTTAAGCATCTCTGCATGACTGTTATGTACATCTCAGGCCTTGTTTGAATAGCAGCGTTTAATGCTTTGTGCGGTACTCCGTTTGGTCCAGGCGCCTTTTTGTTTCCTACTCTGTCGAGAGCTCTCTGCAGTTCGTTCAGCGTAATGGCTGGGATACTGTCGATGTCTGCTACCTAGACGATTGTGGGCGTCGCATCTGGTCTTTTGGGGAACAAGTGCTCCGCTATGGTTCTTAAGAGTATTGGACATGTTAGTTGTGGGGATCTGTAGCCTTTTAATTTGGCCATCACCGCTTTATACGCCATGCCACTGTTGACAGCCAACTCTTCCTCTTGCCCTTTGGACGTTACAACGAGCCTGTAAGCATTTTGATCTCGTCATTCTACCAGTAGCATGGGGCGCTTCTCAGGGTTGCTGTTTTCCTTGGCATCGCAGGTGCTGTGGTAACAATTTGTGTGAGTCGGTGCGACAAGCTTTCAGCTGATCCATTTGTGGCTATTGAACTGCTCTTCAGCATCTCCTCAAAAGTCGTTATAGACGAACTGGCCACAACGCGGAAATTTTCCTAAAATTTGTAATATCCCAGCCGCGGAACAACGCGAATAGAAATCAATTTCGCTCGACTACTCTTCGGATTTATCTCGGAATATAGTTATTTCCCAGAAGTTAGCTTTGCCATTCTTAAATAAGTATCAACGCCAGGAATACACGGTGACTGCATAACGCTACCCAGTTAAATCGACATTCCTACCTAGCTGGCCCTGATATTGTGTAACTACAGCCATGGACACATAAATAGCACAAACCTACCTACCAAAATGAAAAGGTCATTTAATCAAATAGTACTTCAAAAATAATCATAAACTTAATTTTATTTGAAAATGTTGTTACTAATGAATGTAATTAACAAAAAAATGTTGTGTTACTATACATTTAAAAAAAAGCTCAACAGAAAGAAAACAATGAATACGAAATTCGGCTGGACACAGAAATAGCACAAAATTGGATATCTGAAAGAAAAATAAGTAAAACTCGAAATATTATTTCAAATGTTTCTGTTTCATATTTTACCTTTTCAGTACTTTGTACTATAGCCAAAATTTTCTATTACTGCCAAACATCTACGACCCATACTTCTGTATACCAAGCTTCTGTTATGCCATCCCAAAGTTCGTCCTTATTTTTAAAATTCTGCTGGCCAATTTTTACCTTAATAACGTAAGTTGACCGATATCCGACCACCTTCCTAATTCCGACCACTTTTTATTTTTGTTAATAATTATTTTTTGGAACATACAATTACTCTAAGGTTTATCAGAATATATTTTGCAAGTGTTTATGCTCAACTATTCGAAGTAGCGATTAGCTAACTTTCATGTGTTGAATTTATAATAAATGATTAATAACGAAAACTCAGTTCACTGTAGAAAATCATCTGAAAATCCTTAAATTTGGAGTATCGATTTTTACTGTTTTTAAAATAGTTTTCAAGATTTGAGGTGAAAAAGTTTAACTTTTACGTTAGTATGCATCTTTAACTTTAACAAGATACGATGATGATTAATCATTACCTCACTTTATTAAAAAAAAACAAGAAAATATTGTGGTCGGAAATGCAACAACAGAAAAATGCACTTGACCATATTTCCGACCACTGGTCGGTGGTAGGCAAATGACGGGATTTAGGCTATTGGCCTATTTCCGACCGGCTTAGGTAGTATTGTAGTATGCGAGTCTTTAAGTATTTTTGAATAATCCGTGTACTTAATATTTTGTTAAAGGAATTATCGGCAAAAAAAAAAGATATGACGCCACCAATATTTTCTCGTCGGAGAATAATAAAAATTGGAATAGCTCTAGCCAAGTGAGATTTCCATGAGATACGACGGCGCCAACATTTTTGGGGCTATTGTTAGCCTAATGATCGGTTATTTTTCTATAAAAAACCAAATAATAAATAATTTTAATAATCCAATTATTGGAGTCCGTCAATAAATTAGTGGAATATAGGTATATAATGTGACACTCCATTTAAAAATGGAATACCAGGCCACAAATGGTATAAAGGATTTCTTACCAGGCATCCTGAGATATCTCCACGTGTACCTCAAGGTTTAACCATGCCTAGAGCTGCAGTGACCGAGAAAAACATAAAGTGTTGGTTTTCTAAAGTGAGTGATTATTTGGTAAAGAACAATTATTCAGAGGTTGTGAAGGACGCCAGTCGGATTTTCAATGGTGATGAAAGTGGTTTTTATTTATCACCTAAGGATAAACAAGTTTTAGTGAAGGAAGGATCGAAGCAAGTTTATTCAAGAAATGTTAATGATGGAAAGAAGAGTGTTTGACTGTTTTAATCACAGTAAGTGACTCATGGATATGCCCTCTGACGCAATGACACCTGCCATCCTACTGCGCTGTAACTACACAGTCACATTTCCTTGGCGTCAGGACTGGCTTTGGCCAGACACTGAACCTGGAATAGAATGTCTTCGCATCTTCACAGATGGCTCCAGGACTGGTCAGGGATCCGGCGCTGGAGTTTTCTTCGAGCGCGAAAACATTCGACTGCACTTCTCGTTAGGAAAATATGCGTCTGTCTTCCAGGCGGAGATTTACGCAATCCTAATGGCCATGCACTATGTTGTGAAACACAGATGGAGGGGAAAGAGCATATGTGTCTACAGTGATAGTCAAGCTGCACTCAAAGCTGTATCCAATCCTCTGTCCAACTCCAAACTAGTGCATGAACTCAAGACCTTTTTGAACAAAGTCGGAAGACTAAATTCACGTAGGCTTGTATGGGTCCCAAGACACTCTGGAATCCCAGGAAAGAGATCTCCGATGAACTCGCTAGAAGGGGCTCAGAGGAGAGTTTCTCAGGACCTGAACCCGCCTTAGGCCTACCTGCTTCCACGGTCAAATCTGACATCAATGATTGAGTCTTAAATGCACACAGTCGTATATTTAGGGAATATCCAGGATGACTAGGCGCGTACGCCCTGACGTCTATAAAAAGTCCGCAACATTCTTCTTATCCTTAAGGAGAAATGACTGCATAAGGCTAACGGGCGTCATTACGGGCCATTACACTTTTGCCAGGCATCTCTACGTGCTTGGCAGCAGTGAGACGCCTACCTGTGCTGCTTGTTGCGAGGAGGACGACACAGCGGAGCACTTTCTCTGCGACTGTCCCGCCTTCGCTCGTGCACCCTTGGGGCCGACGTGGTGGGTGCCGAATCTCTTAGCTCAACATCACTGAAGCCCCTCCTCACTTTTCTACGGACAACGGGGAAAATACAATAAAGACAAGGTGTCTGTCTGGTAGTACAATGGACCAGTACTTGTGTCTGAGTGCTCCAGCAGATAGTAGAAGCCTCCAACAAAAAAAAAAAGTGCTGACGAAGCCATCTCACCACATATGGTGATTTTTCCTTATAAAAAAGAGTACCATCGACCATCATGTCAAAATATCCCAAACAATGGGGTGTAGGACATACAGAATCCGGCTGGGTGACTAGCGAAGCATTCTATGAATATATTGCGAACGCTTTTTATCTTTGGTTATTAAAAAAATCATCCAGCTTCCGATCATATTTTTCATTGACAATCGTTCTTCGCAGATTAATTATCACATTACCAGATTGTGCAAGGAAAAAGGGATTATTTTAACAGCGTTTTTTTTTTTTGTGAAATGTTCGTTTTTTAAATTTTATCAATTTTATAAATCAAACTATTTCTACATGTGTTATTATTTAAAATTAAATTATCACCAGTCTTAATACATAAGTACATTCTTAAATCAGCTTAATTTTACAATCGATTTGATCTGGTCGGAAATAGGCCTAGTAGTGGTCGGTAATCGGCAGTTCGGGTTTTAGTGGTCGGAAATACGGTCATGCGACCACTTCGAGAAACTGAATTTCTAAAATTTTTTTAAAAATATTTCTCATTAATAAAAAATAACGGGTGATAATATTTTAAATGTTCGAAACATTCTACTTTAAGAATCCACTTTTAGTAATTAAATTCATTCAATAGTTTTCTCACATTAAATGAAAGAAACGAGAAAGAAGTTCAGTGGTCGGAAATAGGCTAGTTTACGTTATCATTCCACAAATTTTCAAGTGGGTTAAGGTCGGGACTCTGCGGTGGCCAATCCAAAACATGGATGTTTTCTTGCGAAAACCAATCTTTCACTATTTTGGCGGTGTGCTTAGGGTCATTGTCCTGCATAAATATCCAATTAACTGGCATAAACTCGAAAGTATAGGGCTCCATCGTATTTTTCAATATATCCAAATATTGAAATTTGTCCATTTTTCCTTCTATTTTAACAATAGGCCCTACTCCATGCCAGGAAAAAGCACCCCAGACCATAACACTACCGCCACCATGTTTAATCGTCTTCTGAGTGTATCTGGGATTCAGAGCTTGGCCTTTTGGACGGTGTACAATTGTTCTGCCATCTGGTCCGATTCTATTTACTTTGGTTTCATCACTCCACATTACCCGTTTCCAGAACTGTAGGTCCTTATTCTGGTGTTCTCTTGCGAAACTCAGGCGTTTTTTAATATTTTTTTTTTGACAGGAGTGGCTTTTTCCTAGTTACACGTCCAAATAGCTGGGCCTCGTTTATTCTCCTTCGGACTAATCGGCTCGATACGTCAACACTAAATTCTTCTTTAATTTCGTTTCCAATTTGCCGAGATGACTTAAAAGGATCCTTCTTGCATTTTCGGACAATAGCTCTATCAACTGAAGCAGTCGTTTTCCTTGGTTTCGGTTTCCTTTTTTTGTTTTCATTTAAATGAACGACGTCTTTCTCCACCAATTTAATGGCATTATAGACCATTTTCCTTGAACTGCCTATTATTTCAGCGATTTCAGCTGGCTTTTTACCTTCTTTGTACAACTTGTATATAATTTTTCTTTTTTCTAGAGTACAATGTACGCCTCTACCCATTTCAGTAAATAATGAGCCAACGAAATAATTATCACAACTAATAGTTTTATAGAAACAAATGAAACACTTAAATAATTCGCGGAGAAATTCTAAATACGACTTGTGCTATTTATATGTCCAACCCAAATGATCACTTCGCACACTTAACTCAGCACGATTCAAAAAAACCGAATTGATAACGGACCTTTGTGTACCAGATAAGTGCAGCAGGATAAGGGTTAGCTACATCATCAATAAAAAAAGGATGCATGTCCATCATAAAATAATAAATATGCGCATTCACTTTTTATCTTTGTTTGTGCTATTTATGTGTCCATGGCTGTATGTAACTGCCTAAATACCACCGGCTTTACATGCGAAGGCTCAAGTGACGTAATTGTTAATATTATATAAACGTTTGTACCTACGCATATACCGGCATTTGGTCGCTGCATCACCCAAACCACGTCCCCCACAATAGAGCATTACAGAAGAAAACAAAAAAACTGAGGAGAACGCCTACCTATCCTTTTTATCCTCTTCTCTCCAAACACCAAATAGGCTCGGTGCAGAAAATGAAAACGATGCAAGCGAAAGAACTGGCTTTGTGCTACAAAGGCGTCACCGTCTACAATGTATTTGCATTTGCATCTTATTGCCTATTGCATTCCTCTTGATAAAATCACTCGACAGCTCCATGAACGATTACGAAAAGCAAGAAAACAACAAAAACAAAAAACAAGAAAAGAAACAACAAAAATCTGTTGCATCTGATTCACAAGTTGATTCTGTGATTCTGGGAAATATTCGGGCATGAGCAATGCAGCTCTGGCCAATTGTTCTATGTACATATGAAGGTACGGTGGGTGAATTCGAATTGATTAAAGACAAAATAAAAACTGCTACAAACCTATGACAACTTGCTTCCTGTAGGAGTCCTCGATCGTCGGATCATATTCGTCTACAAAGTGATTTTGTATTAATTGAATGGTGAGCGCTGATTTTCCCACACCACCGGCACCAACAACAACCAGTTTATATTCGGTCATTATGTGTGATGATGAACTGCTATTCTACTGCTACTGCTGCTATACCCTCGTCGTCTCGTCTCCCCTTCGCTAGACTTAATAATCCCACGGCGGCGTCGTTAGCCTTTCGCTTTCTTTCTTCCAACAAAGAACTTCCACAAACACTTTTTTTTTCCAAGATGCTATTTACAGAATAGAACTTGTTTTTTCTCGATTAAACACGATTACATTCGATTGTGACAAAAACAAAAAAAAACACAAATATTGCGTCCGAACGAAAACACAAATATTGCACTCAACAGTTTTCAGTTTTCACACGGCGAGTGGTGGGTGGACTTGGTTATTACTTCTCCTTGTCCAACTCTCTTGTCGTAATTCACTTGTTCTTCACACATGCAACAACAGCCGCAGAAACATCCTTCGCTTGCAACCGTGACTCATTTACACACTTTCAATTAAAATCGAATAAATCTTTTCCACTTTTTGCTTCACAATAAAACAATAAAAAAAAAACACAAAAAAAACTAAATGGCAGACGAAACAGAAAAAAAAAACGAAAATATCTCAATTGCGTGAGTAGCACGAACGATGTACGCCCGATTTTGCGACTTCTTTTGTTGGCTTGCAAGCGCCTTCAAATCTTTTCCTGGCTGTTTCTCTTCTTTTTTTTTTTTGAGCACCAAACACCACACCGCTCCGGAAAGCGTTTTATTCCTTGCCAGTCTTTTTCAACAAAGCAAAAAAGCCGAAGAGGAAAGATTCTTTGTATTTTCCTCTGATGTCTGAAACGAGTCGGGAATCTCTGCGGCTAATCCGTGTTTTTTTTCTTTTTTTTTTCTTTCGATCTTTTCCACTCTTGTTGTTCCTGGTAGCGCACTTGTTTTAGGAAAATTTCGGCTTTGGGCGGTTCCACGAGTTTTCAGGTTTGTGTTTTGTATGATCGAAAGTCAATCGGATTCGGGGGAGGGATATTGACGGTAACACGAAATTTTCTTATTTTAATTAAAAAATCTAAAAATTAAACAAAAAAAATCACGAACTACTGAGACTTGGAGGAATAGTCGCCCTTCGTCGTTTCTTCTTTTTCTTTTTTTTTTTTTTTATCAGCAGAAGCAAGTTGCCTTCTTCGCCATCTAAAAGAATCGTATATTCGAATTCGAAATTAATTATAAGGTGGATTTACGGCTCGGACGCAAATTCGAAATGGTGGTTTAGATGTGTTGGGATCTGGTATGCTGGTGGTATGATGAGTGAAGTCTGGAATTTTGACATTTGCGGTTTGCTTACCGTAGGTGCGAGGGAGACGACGCAACCACTGTTTGGCGTAGGGGAATTCGTATTTCGTTCGTGTTCGTGTTGAAGTGGAGCATTTGACAGAGCTGTGTTCAATAATAGTGGATCATCGAATGTTGAAGGTAATTTGTTAGATTTGTAACAAAAAAAAAAAAATGAAAATTCGACAAACACTAAATTCTTTGTTAAGAATGATATTTTTATGATGAAGGCCTAAATAAAAATCGAAAACCTTAAATATACCGGTGGTCAGGGAATAGGCACATTATGCACTTGTTTCAGTGATCTTCTAATTTATGGATTCCATCCCTGAAGTGGGACTTCGGAATTGCTGAAAATCTTTTTCCACGCATTTTTTGGGAACAGAACAGCCAGAAGTTTGAGGCAGCCAAGTCTGGCGAATTTATTACTGCACGATTTTTAAGTTTTTCTATTGTACAAAACTACCGTGACACGTCTACTTTGCCATCAAAAAGAATTTCCCTTCAAGACAGACATCTGCTGCTAAAAATCGGATAAGTAGTGCTCCAAAAAATTCAGTCTTCAGAAGTTAGAACTGAAATCAAGCAAACTTATGAAATAGCGGTGAGCAGTAGAACTGTTAGAAGGAGGCTGAATGAAAGCCGTTTGATTGGTTACGCAGTCCAACTTATTGAATTTAAAATAATTTACAATGGCAGCCTTCCTCGATATAGAGGCAGCCTTCAACAACGTAAACACAGAGGCCATAATACCAGCTCTAGAGGACATAAAAGTAGACAAATCCATTGTAATCTGGATTGAAAATATGTTGAACAGAATTATCAATGCAGACATTGGGTGTGTCTGCAAGGAAAGTGACAACCAGAGGCACACCACAGGGTGGAGTTCTCTCTCCCCTACTGCGGCTTCTTACAGTTAACAAAATCCTTAAAATCTTCATGGAGAAAGGCACAAAAACCATAGTATATGCAGATGACCTAGTTATCTTGATAAAAGGTAAATTTCTAACAGCTATCCGCGAACTAATGGAAGGAACTCTCCTCGTGGGCAAGACAGAACGGTCCTTGAATAAACCCCAGAAAACCGAGCTGGTTTTGTTCACCAGGAAAAGGAAAATCCCGATATTTTCTCCCCCAAAGATGGAGGGTACTTTTTATGCCTGCGAAAAGACCTTCGCCAAAAAATTGGGCTTGCAACCGTACATCATTCATTGGATGTACACAGCAATCATCAGACACATTATAATTTATGGGGCTCTAGTCTGGTGGACTGCTAGCAACACGAAAAGCTGCATGAGCTCAAAAAAGTACAAAGGTCAGCCGCTGTTTGTATAACGGGAGCTATGAGAAGCACGCCGCAAGCAGGGTTGGACATGATACTTCATCTCCTTCTCTGGATTTCTTTATAAAACGCTGCGCAACAAAAAGCGCTCTCAGACTAAGGGAGTCCTCTTTGTGGAAACAAGCCAAGTATGGACATGCGGCGATACTCAGAATAATAGATAAACTGGGAAAGAAACATGGTTCTAGTTGGCTCGCAGCTACGACCGACTATATTTCCCCCCAAAATGACTTCTCTCTTAGAATACCTTTTGCCCCGACAGAGAAGAGTGGCTATCAAACGCCGTGATCAACGACCACGAGATTACCCTCTTCACCGACGGATCGAAAATGGACACAGGACTGGGGCCGGGTTCTACTCTGATACCCTGCACAAACAGGAATCATTTAGACTCCCAGATTTGTGCAGCGTCTTCCAAGCAGAAATCCTAGCAATAGAGAAAGCAGCCAAACAACGAGTACAACGCGACCAAAGGATGTCATGAAATGTCGCGACTCACTGAAGTCCATCACTCACCACAAACCCAAACTCTGCTGGGTCCCGGGTCACAGCTCAATCTTTCGGGGACGAAAGAGCGGACGAATTGGGTCTGAAATGGACATCAGCGAAGCGGACACGTCAATGCAACCACCGATCAGCGCATTATACGGGATCATAAATGACATAATTATAAAAGAAACCAACTCGTCTTGGCTTACAAGAAACGACAGCCACACGACAAGATCATCGTGGCCAGAGCTCAATATCGGAAAAACAAAGAAGCTCTTGGCGCTGGATCGAAACTTGATCCGAATGCTCATCGAAGTGATCACAGGACACTGTCCCATCGGAGCAATGCTCCAGAAATGGAGCTCGGGATCAGCGACCTCTGCCAGAGCTGCGGCGATGAGGAAGAAACCGAGACGATCCAACATCTGCTTTGCCACTGCCGAGCTCTCCAGAATCGACGCCTAGCTTCGCTGGGCCAAAGATTCTTTACAGAGATTGCGGACGTAACAAATGCAGATAAATCGGATCTTCTAAAATTCATAAAGAGCACATGGTGGTTTCAGCCTGCACGTGATAGGACAGGTTAATTATATCTGTACTCCACAAATGAAGGGAATCACAAGTGGAAGTGATGCTCAACCATCACACACCCCTTCTTAAACCTAACCTAATCCAGAATGTAATGAACGCCAGTGTCTCAGTTCGTTAAGTATCAACCCAATAAGGTCATGTATGATGGAGCCGGCCTAAATGACCCGAAAGCACAGACCCAGAGCACAGTAACGAAAATAACCTGATTTTCGGGGATTTTTATTATTCCTCCAAAAGCATGTTTTCATATTAATTTCGAAAGATTTGTGCACAGTAGAGATGGTATCCCGCAAATTTACTACGGCCACCGGGGCGCCAGTTACATAGAACTGGCTCATCCGGGACGAGTACATTGATAGTGCTCATGAACTCATACGTTTAAATACCGCAGTTGCAGACTGGAATCTCCTCGATGTTGACAAACAGCACGCCGATTATTGGTGGTTATCAGATGAAAACGCTTTTCAGAGCGATGTGTTACTGGGGTGAAATCCTCCTTACTCCTTGGTACGTGAGTTAGATTAGCTAGGGGATCTTTTGGAGTCTGGGTGCGTCATCATTCTTAAATTAACCTGAGAACTGACTGAGCTCAGTCGCTGGAAGACGCCGTCAGAAAGGTGACCACTCGAAACGAAACAGACGAAGACGAGTGCTAGCTAACCTGAGGGTAGGTTTTTTTTTGTTGGAGGCTTCTACTATCTGTTGACACACAAATACTGGTCCATTGTACTACGGAGAAAAGTGAGGAGAGGCTTCAGTGATGTAGAGTTAAGAGATTCGGCACCCACCACGTCGGCCCCAAGGGTACACCACCATGCGCGAGCGAAGGCGGGACAGTCGCAGATAAAGTGTTCTGCTGTGTCATCCTCCCCACAACATGCAGCACAGATAAGCGTCTCACTGATGCCAAGCACGTAGAGATGCTTGGCACAAGTGTAATGGCCCGTTATCCTTCTGCAATCAATTCTCCTTAAGGATAAGAAAAATATTGCAGACCTCTTGCAGACATGAGGGCGTACGCGCTTAGTCATCCTGCATCCTGGATATTCCCTCCATCTACGACTGTGTGCATTAAAGACCCAGTCATTGATGTCAGATTTAACCGTGGAAGCAGGTAGACCTAAGGCGGGTTCTGGTCTTGAGAAAATCTCCTCTGAGCCCCTTCTAGCGAGTTCATCGGAGATCTCGTTTCCTGGGATCCCGGAGTGACCTGGGCCCCATACAAGCCTAAGTGAATTTAGTCTTCCCACTTCGTTCAATCACTTTTGGATAGATGGTTGGACATAGCTTTGAGTGCAGCTTGGCTGTCACTGCCGACGCATATGCTGTTTCCCTTCCACCTGTGCTTCACAAGATAGTGCATGGCCATTAGGATTGCGTATATCTCTTATTCTTATTACTATCTATATATATCTCTTATTCTATATACTTATCCTAACGATAAGTGCAGTCGAATGTTTTCGCGCTCACAGAAAACTCCAGCGCCGGACCCCTGTTCAGTCCTGGAGTCATCCGTGAAAATGCGAAGACAGTCAATTCCAGGTTTAGTGTCTGGCCAAAGCCAGTCCTGACGCTATGGAAATGTGACTGTGAAATTACATCGCAGTAGGATGGCAGGTGTCATTGTGTCAGAAGGTGTATCCATGAGATGGGGTCGTAAGATATTTCTCGCGCAAGTATACTTTCGCTCCAATGCGAGTTGTACCAAAGACCATTTCTCTTTAGGCGAGACATGGCTTTCGATGACCTCCTCATTCGACTGAAATTTCTGCCCGGCGAGTGACTTTTTCCAGTTTGGAAACAAAAAAAAGTCTCACGGGGCCAAATCTGGAGAATACGGTGCATGGGGCAGTAGTTCGTAGCCCAATTCGACCAATTTGGCCGTGGCGAGGGCGGAGGTGTGAGCCGGTGCGTTATCATGATGGAAGAGCACTTTTTTCTTCGCTACGTGGGGCCGTTTTTTCTTCAATTCGGGGTCGAATCGGCCCAATAATTTGGCATAGTACAGCCCTGTGACCGTTTTGCCCTTCTCCAGGTATCACACCTTGTGAATCCTAGAAAACGGTGGCCATCACATCTCCGGCCGATGGGGAAGTCTTCGCCTTCTTCGGAGCACGTTCGCCGGGTGAAGTCCACTGTTTCGACTGTTCCTTGGTCTCTGGTGTGTACCCGTGGATCCATGTTTCGTCGACTGTCACGAAATGACGTAGAAACTCCTTCGGATTGCGCTTAAACAGCGTCAAACACTGCTCTGAAGTGGTCTCACGGTTGCGTTTGTTGTCCGGAGTGAGCATACGCGACACCCAAAATTTCATGCAGGATATGACCCACGCGATCTTTTGAAATGCCTACTGTCTCAGCTATCTCGCGCACCTTCAATCGGCGGTCTGCCAATACGAGATCGTGGATTTTTGTCTCGCTATCCTCCGTGGTAGCCGTTTTCGGGGCACCTGGACGTGGCTCATCAGAAACCGACGATGACCACGTTGAAACTCGTTAAACTAATTTTTGATGGTCGCCATCGAAGGAGAAGAGTCACCGTACACAGCATCCAAACCCTCTTTGATTTCGCTGCGCGATTTCCCTTCCAAAAACAAGAACCGAATCACCGACCGATACTGCCCTTTTTCCATTTTTCTAAAGTCCACGGACACTCCCGTTTCCACACGCGGTCAAAACAAAACTACGAGTCCGTTCCGGCTGAAATTTCGACAGTAGCCGTCTACTAGAATGTACTAAACGATAGTAAGTTGCTCTTGCGATACTGGCGCCATCTGGCGGTGAGGCGAAGTACTAATCGGACCACCCTCGTATGTCAAGAGGTGGACGATTCATGAAAGCATCTAGAGCAGCATCCGGTGTGCTGGGGAAAGCCTTCGTGCAGCTGAGACAGACCGCTCTTTGGAGTTTGGTGAAAGAGGCCACAACGTGTTTGCGTGTTAGCCTGTTCCACCAAACAACCGATGCATATGACATTATCGGTCTTATCATTACCGTGTAGATCTAAATTACCTTTTTCGGTGATAAACCCCATGTTTTGCCAAAGGCACCATTGCATTGCCAAAAAACTGATAGCGCTTTGGTAGTTTTGGACTTAACATGCTTTGACCAAAGAACGTTGCTATCTAAGATGACTCCCAGATACTTAGCTTCCTTGGATATCGGGATGGGAATGCAGGTAGGTTGGTTTAATAAACTTATCCAAGAATATTAAATTTTGAAATATAGTCTTAGAATAGATAGGTTTTAGGCGAAAGGCATTAGCAATTAAGAAATATAGTTAGACTTAGAGTCTAACGCTCAGGGCCAGCAGGATACATTAAATATTTTAAAGTTGGACTTAATCATTTTTGTCTAGTTAATAAGAATAAAATAGTAAAAATGAATTAAAAATGAAAAACCCAACGGTAAGATGGATCAACATCCAATATAAGTATACATATTAGAAACCAATATGGAGTCTTCCGCTGGTGAAAATTTGCCTTTAAGAATTGAACAAATTTCACTTACCCTAAAATTGAATGTAAATAAGTAACTCGTCGCCACACAAAACGAACACACCTAACGTCATTGAATTAGGAAATGTCAAGTTTTTCTGCCCCACAAGTGACAAAGTCGTTTTTTTTTTCTTCCTTTCCCATTTTACTACGAAATTTTATAGTAAAACCAATTGAGTTAGTACTTTGGAAGCAACAGAAAAATCATAAAGAATAAAATGAACTTAATGGTAAGTACCCGGCGAACCGCCCCTTCCCACTAAATCCCAAGAATGACTCACAAACATAAAAATGTCCAATACACCCGGAGAGGAAAATAATATCAAAATCCTCTCTCTATTCCAGAGGAAGCATTTGAAACATGTCGTTTAATATCGCCAACTACATGGATGGAGTGCCTGTTAAAATATCCGAGAAATATAAACCACCACCCAAGTTGACTATCCCGCATGCTATTTTGAATCGCCTCAGCACAACCACATCGGATTACTATGAATCTCCGCAGTTTACCTACAGCTTTCAACTTGAGAAACAAGTGAGGCAGAAACTTGCCGAGTGGCAGAAGGTACGCGAGACTGAGCGTGAGAATCGCCGTGAACGTATACGCAGATACGAGTTGCAAAAATGCCGAGATATTGAAGCGAAACAAAAGCAACTCTTAACAGCTGTCTCGTACCCTAGTACCGATGATCTATCGTCGGACGATGATGATGACAAGAAAACGGAGCAACCGGACATCGCCCCCGTACCAGTCGTGGTCCAACCAACCAATCATCATTCTCATCAGAGGTTTGATACCATTCTCCAGCCAATCGTAGCTAACTCATACAACACTTACTCAACGCACGCAACTTCCACAGTATTCAATTCTAGTAAAATTAACTATTCTGACTTTGAGAACGACACCTCCTCGCCCTTTGACAATATCGAACTGAAGACAATTAACGACTTGGACATATTGGCGCAGGTACTGAACGATACGCAGAGACATTCCATAGAAAAGAGTTCAAGCGCAGAGGTAGTCAATACGAAGGAAACAATACCCGAAGCCTGTAAAAGCGAGGCGATACCACCTCAACCCGAACCAATTGTAAATAGTGTCCTTGAAGGTGGTCAACAAATCCGAAACGAAGAAACAGTCATCACGAGTAGCAGCAACAACCACAATCAGACCGCTTCGAATTTCTACTACACGAACAATGTGATTCCTAACAACTACCACATGATGGTGCACCAGATGCATACGATGAACCTCCATCAGCCACAGAATCAACATCACCAACAGCAGTACATGATGAATTATGCGAACATGAATCATCATCACTCCACGGACCCGTCTGCAACCGATGTGTATTACAACTACAATAGCTTGCCAGCTACCAGTAATCAAAATTACTTACCGATCGATAACTACGTGCAGCACCGGGATTATTTTGGACAACCGAAGATATCAGCTCCTTCGACGATTGGAACGGTTGGTGGGGGAGATTATAGTACGAACTATGATGTCAATGGGGGTTATGTTAATAATTACTGTGATTCAACGTATGGTACGCATGCGGCAGATATGGTTGGCAGTGGGGGCCTGCCGGAGACGGACACGATACCGAAGAGTAAGTCCAAGAGCGTGCCGGACATCCTGAAAGAATTGAAGGACGAGATTCGAAGTTCTGAAATGCGGAGGAGCAGGAATCATAGTCAGACCATAGACGATCATGAAAAAAGTAAGTGTTTCATTCAATTTGTGTTAAACTCTGTGATTCATAGTATCATGCTAGTCAGTGGCTTAGGTCAAGGGCAATTATTCTGTGGATAGTGCGCATTTTCTTCATGGTGTTTTGTGTTGAACAAAAAAAACAAACTTTTAGCCAATTTAATCAGTAAGTAGTTCTCCATATGAGAATCCAATTCAAATACGTCTTTGATCTTTGGAAAGACCCAATCCCCGTTTGAATTACCAACGTTAAAGAGGTATCAGGGGTGACTCATACACAAATTTTGTTGTGCGGTTGCTTACGAATCCGTGTTGTAGCGATTTGTAAGAAAAACCATTGGGCGAATTTCATCGTATATAATGCCAATTTCGGACATTATATTGATTAGATATTATCCGACATTAATATGGATGGTGGTACAGTTGTGATATGAAAACACTTTGTGTAAGCAGCGAGACTTCTTGTTCAAAAATAAGAGTGACTCGCTTGAGCTCTTCGTTCTTTGTTTGGGTCTTTTCAGGGAAGGGAAAAAAGACACAGGGATCTCGACGTTATAACTATATGCCCATCACTAATGTGACATTATTGATTACCCATTATTGATATATAATCAACAGCTCCTGAGCGATGCTCATGCCACGGTTCTTTTGAGCAAAATTTAGCAATTTCGGAAAAAAATTCGCTGACACTCCGAAAATATCTGGCATGAGCCAAACAATGTGCCAATATCCCAGCAACTTTTTTGATAGTGATTCGACGATTCTCCATAACAAATTTTTTCACGGTTTTCACGGTTTTCATTCGTTGTTGCCGTGCCGCAGACATTAGCATATTTTCGCCCTTCTTTCCTCTATATCTGTGACATCTGTCAGATGTCAGAGACATGTGCACCAAGATAACAAAAAAAAAAATTCGAAGAAGCTCGTGAAATTCGAAAAGTCACTTTATTTTTTGAACGGACCTCATGTTAAACTATTGCTCTCATATTAACATATAGGATCTTAACCAGTTTTAGTCATAAGGTAAGATTAGTACTGGATACTTACCTATTTACTTAGGTAGCGTTAGCGGATCAAATATGGACACAGGTACTGGGGATGGATTCTACTTTGACACCCTGCACAAACAGGAATCATTTAGAATCCCTGATTTGCGCAGCGTCTTATAAGCAGGGATCCTGGCAATAGAGAAAGCAGCCAAACACTTACAAGTAACCGGTATCCCACCATCGGATATCACCATCTTTGTAGACAGCCAGGCTGCACTGAAGACAATAGGATCCTGTACAACCAGATCAAAGGCTGTCATGAAATGTCGCGACTCACTGAAGTCCATCACACACCACAAGATCAAACTCTGCTGGGTCCCGGGCCACAGCGCAATTGCAGGGAACGAAAGAGCGAATGAATTGGCCAGACAAACGTCTGAAATGGACATCAGCGAAGCGGACACGTCAGTGCAACCACCGATCATTGCATTATTGCAGATCATAAATGACACAATAATAAAAGAAGCCAACTCGTCTTGGCTTGCACGAAACAACAACACACGACAAGATCATCGAGGCCAGAGCTCAATATCGGAAAAACAAAGAAGCTCTTGGCTCTAAACCTAAACTCGATCCGTATGCTCGTCGGAGTGATCACAGGACACTGTCCTATCGGAGCAATGCTCCGGAAATGGAACTCGGGATCCAGCGATCTCTGCCGAAGCTGCGGCGATGAGGAAGAAACCGAGACGATCCAACATCTGCTTTGCCACTGCCCAGCTCTCCAGAATCGGCGCCTAGCTTAGCTGGACCAAAGATTCTTCACAGAGATTGCGGACGTAGCAAATGCAGATAAATCGGATCTTCTAAAATTCATAAAGAGCACGGGATGGTTTCAGCCACCACGTGATAGGATAGGTTAAAAGAATGTGTACTTCACAAATGAAGGGATTCACAATGGGCCCTTTCCCCCTTCCTCAACCGAACCTAACCTAGGTAGCGTTACAGTGCGTTGTGAACCTAGGCCTCAACCAACAGGCGTTTCCAGTGCCGCACACCCAGTTGGTTAACGTTCCCTTTCACCCACCTTAGATTCGGTCGTACTCTGCTGCGTCGTCTCCGGGCTTGGATTCGAGGACTTTTTGGCCCGGAGCTGTGTCAATTCGCTCTACATAGCTTAGACTTCTTAGACGTTGGATCCGAAGGCGTCGTACTAGGCCGTTGTCGCTGTACAGCCCATACAGTTCATTATTATATCTTCTTCTCCATTCTCCGTTTATACAAACACGACCATAGATTAAACGCAGAATTTTCCTATCGAAACGACCAAGGGCATTCTCTCCCGTTTTCGTTAAGGTCTAGGCCTCTGCGCCATAAAGGAGGACCGGGATGATCAGTGACTTATATAGTGCCACCTTAGTTCTTCGAGAGAGGGCACTACTTCTCAATTGCCTCTTGAGCCCAAAGAAGCAGCGGTTGACAAGAGTTATTCTGCAAAACGCTGGTGTTGTTGTCACTAGTGAGCCAAGGTAGACGAAATCCTTGATCACTTCAAGTTGGTAGCTGCCAATTGTGACGTTCTGACCAAGACGTCGGTGTTGTGCGTCTTTTTGGATGACAGCATATGCTTCGTCTTTCCCTCATTAACGGAAAGACCCATTTTAGTCGCTTTTGCTTCAATGCTTTCGAGATCCTTCATTGACGCCTCGCTGTGTTTGGCCAATACCATCAGTATCATCTGCATAAGCAAGCAGTCGTGCAGGCTGGACATCACAATTAACATTGAAGGTTTCAGCTAGTTCGCTACCGACCTTAATGAAGCTGCGAGCATTTTCCATCCTCATCCTACACAGCCTGACGAGTTCTGCAGGGATGTTAAAACTTGACATGCCTCGGTATACCTCCTCCCTATGCACACTCTCATATTCGGCTTTAAAATCGACAAAAAGTTGGTGTTTGTCGATTTGGAAGTCTTTGGTCTTCTCCAAGATCTGCCGCGGTGTAAATATTTGGCTTATTGTGGAATCAACCTGGCCTGAAACCACACTGAAAAAAGCCTATCAGATTATCCACAAACGATTTCAGACGTTCTCACTTTAGTTTTAAGCTTCAATGTTACATGCTTAATTTCATCTAGGTTGGGTGGACGGAATTCTCTTGCATCTTCGTTGGTTGAATAATTTATTTCTGATAGGAAAACACTTCGATCTAGAAGGTTTGTTACTATTACGAGGTAATCCAAAAGTAGACTGAAAATAAAACACGGCAATTATAGTTAAAAAATAAAATATTTTTCTACATAGTTTCCTGACAATTCAATGCGTTTAATCCACTTTTTTTCTAAGCTCAGGATTCCTTTTTGGCCTTGACCCTCCCAAAACACCTCAGCAGCGGCCATAACTTCAATATCATCTTCAAATTTCTTGCCTCGGATGTGATACTTGAGCCGAGCAAAGGGGCTGAAGTCACTAGATCTGGCGATTGGGATCTGTGTTCGACAGTTGGAATTTTAAAGCTCGCAGTTTGCCACGTCTTTTTTCTTAAATGACCTCCCGCAGTCTTCTTATTTGGTCTGCGTAGTAAGATTCCGATATAGTGGCTGCCTTTCACTCTAATTATTCCTTCAGCGTCCCAAAAAACGGATAACCTTTCCCGCCGATCTTGACACTTTAAATTTCTTTGGCGTCGGTGAGGAGGCTCGCTTCCAAGTCATCGATTGTGATTTGGTTTCAGGATCGAAATGGTGGATGGTAGGTTTCGTTCATGGTCACGAAATGTAACAAAAAAAATTGCCTGATCTGCCTGAAACTCCTCAAGATACACCCTCGAAATGTCGACTCGTTTTTTCTTTTGCTCGTCGTTTAACTTCCGATCTGCCAACACAACATTTTCGACTCTTTCACTTTAGTGAGAGACGTGGATGGGTGTCTTTTCTGATGTTCATCTTCAGTGGATGTTCTGCCAGCTCAAACTCCTTGGCCCAATGTGCTACTGTTGGATATTAAGTCACCCAATGTTTTATGTCTTTGGTAGACAGTTTTTTCAGTAGAGGTACTCTAATTTAATTTTTTTTTGCTCCTTCGACGGTTCGACGGGGGTACAAAAAAGCATGTTATGCGGACTGGAAATAACAGATTATCATTACTTTTGGATCACCCCTCGTAATGTCGGATTTCGGGTTGATGTGAAGTTGTTTTCATATCGAAAACTACTAGCACCAGTTCATTTTCAGTGATATGATAGGATAACCAAGCAGAACACGACAGGGGTGATTAGGGGTGGTCGTTGTGCAATGGTAATCATCACCGACTATTGAGCCGAAGGTCTGTAGTCCATCCATAGTCAAGAACAATTCCTATACGGAAAAACTGTGCAACAACATCAGTTGTGAATGAGAGATGATCAAAACGTGCTGATGAAGACATAACACTCGCAGCATAAGATCATTTCAAAATTCGTACTTTGTGTATGAATGGCAAGGACACAAAAAAAATACTGTGAACTACAACCAACGCGACTAATTCAGTCAAATCTCTCGAATCCTATCTAGGACAACCACCCCCGGAGAATAGTGAACGAACATCTTCGACACAAAAACCATCTGCACCCCGTCCAAGTTGTGTGACAAACACTATAAGAGCGTGCATTCTTGAACCTGCACGAATTATAAAAAAAAAACAAAAGGGAATACAGCCAAAAACATTAACAGTGCATCATAGTAAACTCTACAGCGATAGTTCGAAAAACTCCGATCGCATGACATGACTCTTGAAGCATAACCCGGGCACGCAACGCCAACCATCGACAACGACGAGCTGCGAGCTGTTGTGTAGTTTAGTCCTGGCCAAACTGTAAGAAACAGCAGAGAAATTGGGTGTACGCAATTGATTATTTTCCGTTGCTTATAAAAGTAATGCAACTTGGCAAATGTTTTCTTCATGACCAAAACATGACGCGTCGATTGAGGCTTGCACTTCTCTGCTTTCCCGTCGCAGACAAGATCTTCTTTTGCACAAGGTAGTGAAGTGTGATCAAAAGTGGATTCTCTAATAATGATAAACGTTACTTATCTGCGCAATGGCTATATGCTGATGAGACTCCGGAACACATGCCAAAACAGAGCCTTCATCCAAGGAAGGTAATGGTGGCTGGTGGTCTTCTGCTGGCATTACCCCTAGTTCCTTCTTGAAAAGTAGTGTGAGTTTCAATGCTCAGAAAACATATTTAATATATTGTATAAATAGGTATTTAATCCACTCTTAAATATACATCAGAAACTACAAACTAAGCATCCTAAATTGGTCAACAGAAATTGAGTCATACTGTTTCATGACAACGTTTGATCGTTTGCGTTAAGAACACGGTCCAAAAGGCAAACTTTCTAGACCTTAATGGTTATGATCGATTACGTAATCATCGAAGTCGCTTTGAAGGAAAAAAATGCATGGCTTTTGCACCCCAATGGAACAGAATGGTTGATCTTCAAATTCCAGTCATCACAATACTGCTGAATTTTTTTCGAAGAGTAACAAGAGAACTTGATCTGTACGCGGTTAAATCGTCCACGTACGCTATTGTATGGTGAAGAGAAGCTATCAAATCACTGAGGTAAATGTTAAAAAGGATCGACGAGTCTACCGTAACATTTTGCAGATACCGTTGTACATGCCGGTTAAGCTTGTAATAAAGATCTTCTAATCCCAATTAGACGGAGCTTTACGGAACAGCTTCTCGAAGATACTGCTGATACTTGAAAGGAGATAACGACCGGAGGTTTGCCTAATGGAAGATGTCTTTATCTTTCTTGCGCATTGATTGGATATTTTTCAATGCATTGTTGAGCAGTATAGGATACTTCTATACTACAACCATTGGTAAGAGATGTCTTAGCTCAAGATTAGATATACCATCTATTCCCGAAGATTTTTTCGAAAATCATCCGGAGATCCTCCATCGAAATTAACATGGTGTAAGCCCCTTTACTGGCGACGACAATATTTGCCGTGAAATCAACATTGAACCTGATAAAAGCAAGGTACTTTGAGCTCCAATGATCGATATCATGTCGGAGGCAGAAGTAATGAAATATGGCTCTGTTTTCCAGTTAGGTGTTGGGCGAATGCTATCATTCACCTTATACACTTCCCGGAAGACAGTTCCCACTGTCGTCACCTTCTCCTCAGGAGCCTCGATCAAGAAGAAATTGTCATCCCAGACGCTCTCCGGGTCAATACTGACTTTTCTTAAAAGGCGTTCATTGTCTGACGTTGTCGGAAGGTTCAGATCCTGAATGTCATTTTGATTGTTTCTCCGAAATATTTTATTTATTTGGAGGAGCATACTAATGCAATACACTGTTGGATATTTTTAATCAGTGATTTCAGTGTCCTGACCTCCGAGTTTTGTCTGTCGGTAAACAGCCTGTACAAGATTTTGAGTCTGTGTTTATGCAGCGCGACAATTGTTGCGTTTCGGTACATGTTCATGGTATCGTGATGTTCTTCTTCTTCTTCTTTTCCTTTTTCCGGCGTTCTTATGGTCAGAAGTGTAGGACCATAACCTTCCCATTTAACTGCATTCCTACTGGTCCGCTTGTGGGGTCCGCCGGTTTGACCTCAGAAAGTAGCGGCAGGCTTCCCGGTTTGGGATTACTTCATCGCTGAGGCCAATCAAATGCTGGTGTTTTTGCATTTGTTTGCACCAATTGTTTTTCGGCCTGCCTTTTTTTTTTTTTTTTTTTTTGTGACACGGGCATGCTCCAGATTTTTTTTTGTTTGATCTTACTCTTACAACACCGGTGATCTCCAGTCGTGTCAACCCACTGATTTGCATGTACACTTGTGGGGCAGTTTAATGGTGGTATATGTGTCCCTAGGCTCACTTTGGTGTTATCTAAATTGCCTAGATGTGATTTTTGTATGGTATCGTGATGTTCGTCGAGTTAAATGATGAATTGAGTTACAAAAAAATTTCGGGGGATTGACAGAACCACCTGAATACATAATAAGGACTATTGAATCTGATTAAGGCCGATGGGCTAAATAATCCAAATTAGCATTATTGTGTACCGTCTTCCTAGAGCGTGTCACATGTATAGAATAAAAGCAAGATCTAGATCCATCCACTAGATTAGGATCAATTTACTGATACATTTATATTCGCCCAGAAGATGTTGTCTGTTGTTTGCTAATGACGGGCAACTGTAAAGAGCGTATTTGTGGCTCCTTGTCTTATTATTTTCCTTGCACCTACGACAGAACACCTTTTGAGGTGTCTTCTCTAAATCTGTTTAACCAGTTTATCATATTGAATTTGTTGTAACAATTGCCATTTCACCTAATCACTGCGGCCTCTGATAGGCCTATTGTAATGTCCCCCACTTAGAGTTCACTCAAAAATCCTGAGTTCATGATAAAACTTAGTATGCTTTTGAGTGAACTAGCAGTGATTTCTTCTGCTTCCAGATAATGCCTGCCTAGGTTTTTGTGTCGTGTACTGATGAGGCAGTTGCAGTGGCACAGTATGTTCTCTGCTGTTTCTACCTCTTCGTTACACATTCTGCAGATATTATCTTGTGTGATGCCCATTGTTTTAAGATTTTGTTGACAGTGTCCAGTGAGGAATCCTGTGACTATAGGAATCTGACTCCTAGAGAGTTTAAGGAGTTGTTTCGTTGTTTTGAGGGAAGCTGTTGGTAGGACCATCTTGGCTTATCTGCTACCTTCCTTTGTGTCCAGTAATGGTTGGCCATGTTCCTCAATAATTTCTTTATGTAGCATTATGGTGCTGATAGGGATGCCGCAGAATGGTCTTGGCATCATGAATGGTGATGCAGAGGCTTTTCTTGCTAATTGGTCTGATTTTTAGTTTCCTATATGATCACTGTGTCCATGTATCCACATGAAGTGAACTTTGTTTGTGTTGGCCAACTGGCGTAATAGTTGTAAGCAGTCCCATACTAATTTAGAGGTGACTTCGTAGCTTTTGAGGGATAGAAGTGCAGCCTTGCTGTCAGAGAGAATATAAATGTTTTTATTGGTTATAGCTCTGTTTATATTTTCTTTGAGGCAGAACTCAATTACGAATATCTCTGCTATAGGTGTCTATACTGTGATAGATGTATGTTCCAGTGTTAGCTCCGTATACTCCAGCCCCAATACCTTCTTTCGTTTGGGATCCATCTGTGTACCATACATAGGATTGATGATCGAAAGAAGGTCTATTTCGCACCCAGGTGTGTCGAGAGGGAATTGTGACCTTAAAGAATTGTATGTCTGTTTAGTTCATTAAGAATGTCAGGATGAAAAAGCCTAGAATTAGAGTCACCCTCCGCGTTGAGTCTGTGGGCGAATATTATTGCTTCTTTTTTAAGTTGGAGGTGTAAGTGAGGTAGGTCCGTGATGACTTCTAGCGCTGCTGTGGGGGTTGTTCTCATAGCTCCTGTAAAACAGATACAAGCTAGTCTTTGTTATTTGTTGAGCTTGGCTTGTACTGATGTTTATTTTGTTTTGTGCCACCAGACGGGTACAGCGTATGTGAGGATTGGTCTGGTGATGGCTGTATATAGCCAGCGAGATATCTTGAGATTAACGCCCCAAGTTTTTCCAGTGAGACTTTTGCCGGTCCATAGAGAGATCCTGGCTTTCTCAATGGTTTTTGTGATGTGAGAGTTCGAAGTGAGCTTTTAGTCTAGAGTTGCACCTAGATATTTGGCTTCGTTTGAGAACTCTATTGTTTCATCAAATAGAGAGGGTTTTTTTGAGTTTACGAGTATGTCTACTTCTTCTCTTGGTGAAAGCGACTATGGTGCTTTTTTTTTTAGGGTTGACATTTAGTCTAACTTTTATGCACCAGCTCGCAACAAGGTTGAGTGCTCTTTAGAGGAGTTCTGAGATTGTGTCTTCGAATTTTCCTCTAATTAGGATCACACTGTCATCAGCATAGCCTTGGACATAGAAGGCATTTTTGCTGAGTATGCTAATCAGCTCATTGACTACGATAGACCATAGGAGGTGAGAGAGAACCCCGCCTTGAGGGCCGCCTTTCGTGGTTTTTACTCTGATTTTATCATTGCCTAGTGAGGTGTTTATTTTCCTGTTATTAAGCATGTATTGAATCCATCTGTATGTGGTATTATCTATCTCTGTAATGAGGTTGCAACGTTGCATCTGAGCGTGATCGGTATTGTCAAAGCACCCTTAATATCCAGAAAGCAGCCTATCGCAGTTTTTTTTTGTCGCCTAGGGGTATATTGATCCGAGCTGTAAGTTCCTGAAGAGCATGCGTAGTTGATTTCCCAGGCTGGTAGGCATATTGTTTTTTGTGGAGCGGTGATCTTTCCGCGGACCGTCTCTTATATCAGTATTCTTTCCATCGTTTTTAGGAAAAATGAGATAAGGCTTATTGGTCGGTATGATTTTGGCAGGTCCGTTTTGGGATAAATTTTACCTTTACCTGGTTCCAGCTTGTCGGTAAACACCCCCATGCATAGCTGGTTCTGAAGATGTTGATTAGCATGGGGGTGATTTGCGCACTTCCTTCCTGAAGGAGAGCTGGGAAGATATTATTTTCTCCAGGAGATTTGAATGGGTTAAAGGAGTTTATGGCCCATTTTATACTTCCTTTATGAAAAATTGACCTTGATCTCTTCCAGACCTCCCTGTTGGTCTGGTTGCCCTGTGGAGGTATACTGGAGAGAGTGGAGGGGAGGATGTTGGAGTCTGGGAAGTGTGTATAGGTGTATAACAGCTGCCGGAACCTATACAATGCTTCCGTATCTTTATTATGATGTCCAAATGGAATCTTTTTTGTTTTATATTTTTATAGGGTTCGTGCAGGTTCAGGAGTTCAGGAGTGTACTCTCTTATGGTGTTTGTTACACAACCTAGACGGGTTGCAGATGGTTTGTACCGAAGATGTCCGTTCACTACTCTCCGGGGGTGGTTGTCCTAGATAGGATTCGAGAGATTCGACTGAATTCGTCGCGTTGGTTGTAGTTCACAGTAATTTTTGTTCTCATGTCATCAAGATGTTATATAGGAAATGCACACACAGAGTATGAATTTTGAAGTGATCTTAAGCTGCGAGTGTTATGCCTTCGTCTTGTAGGCAAATTAATGTACGAAACATTGACCTCCTTTTTATTATTTTTAAAAAATTCGGAGTTTTATGAGGATACAATAAAGTGACACAGTATTGGAATAACCCTGGATTAAAACTGAAAACTGGCCTGCCGATTTCGTCTGGGTCCGCCGGCCGCCGATGGGCTCTACACGCTAGGACCTTAAGACAATACAACCGCAATTTTTCTTTATTGAAAAACAAAATATTTGCAACCCAAATGTAAATAAAAGGCATCGCATTTTTAATAAAAAACCATTTCCAAATTGGATGTAAACATATCAAAGAAGTCAAACTCATACTCTCGAGAAGAATTAACGAACATGCACTTCTGCTACGGTTTAGCTAATGGTCGAGATCGTGAAGCCGAAAGACTCTACGCTGAAAGATATCCCAATCGGAGGTGTCCCAGTCGTAGCATGTTTTCAAGAATCCACCGACGTCTGCGAGAGCATGGAGTACTAGAGCATCGAAGAAGCGAAAGATCAGTTACAGATGGATCAGGAATCTTAGATGAAAGAATTTTGGATTTGGTCCGACGTAATTCCTCCCTTAGTACAAGGAGGATAGCTATTATGCTTCGAGTGCCCATGGGGGCCAATGGGGATCATATTGAATCTAGAATATGGAGAGTGCTTCATACCGAAAACTTACACCCGTACCATTTTAGGCCAGTTCAGGAACTCACCTCAAACGACAAGTTTTTGAGAGCAGAATTTTGTCGATCATTACTGCTTCGAGATGTAACTGAACGAAACTATTTTGCAAGGATATTCTGGACGGATGAAGCACAGTTTACCTGAGATGGGGTTACTAACTTCCACAATTTGCATCATTGGAGTAGCACCAATCCACACAACAAAAAACAAAATAAATCACAACACCGCTTTAGCTGTAATGTTTGGCTTGGTATTGTTGGACAAACTGTAATCGGGCCCGGTTTTTGAATGCCGTTATTAATGGAGAATCATACCTGCAGTTCCTACGAGACCTTTTGCCCGATTTGATGGACCACGTTCCTTTGGCCATAGCAGATAATTTAATCTACCAGCAAGATGGAGCACCAGCACACTACAGCTTACGGGTTAGAAACTGGCTGGATGATCATTTTAGTGACCGTTGGATCGGAAGAAGGGGCCCCACGGAATGGCCACCAAGATCACTAGATTTAACTCCTCTAGATTTTTATGTGTGGGGATTCATGAAGAATTATGTTTACGAAATGGAAATATTATATTTGGAACAACTGAAAGAACGGATTGAAGTCGCTGGAGTCAAATTGCAGGAAAATTTGTCAAGCATAGACTAATGTGCAGCCATTAGAAGGAGATATAATCTTTGCCTTCTAAAAAATGGGGATCATATTGAAAATTTATTATAATAAAACTCCGAATTTTTTAAAAATAATAAAAAAGAGGTCAATGTTTCATACATTAATTTGCCTACAAGTCCAGCCGCGTTAAAACCAAAAAAAAAGGTTTTTCTTAGAAAAAAATGGTACGGTTTTTTTTTTAATTTCTCAAAAACTACAAGACATTTTTGCATCCGGTTTTCTGTTTTTAACTAAAAATTAATAAGAGAATTGAATTTTTGAAAAAAATTAGTACTTAATTACATACAATTTTGAAAAAAAAAATAGTTCGAAATTGTTTTGTTTTCAATTTTTTTTTTCAAAATTTTGAGTTTGAAAATTAATTTCTCAAAAACTATTCCTTAAAACAGCTTCGTTTAAAAACAAGATGAAAGAAGAGGTTTCTGGCTTTACAAAAAAATATATCACGGCATTGTGGATGTAACTGTTGATTTTTAATATTTTTTTTTCCAAATTAAGTAAATTCTTTTTAGAAAATTGCCGTTCCCGGCTAAACGGGGGGAATAGTTTTGCTCAGTTTTTCTTCGATTAAAAAGCGTGAGTTCGGAAGGTCGTACGGTCAATAAGGAATATTTCCTTGAAGTTATGCGCCATCTGCGTCTGCATTCGTGGCAAAAAAAATTCGTAGCATCGTTGCTTGTGTATAATTTTTTGGCCAAAAACAATACCGTAAACATGCCTCAGGCGTCGTTTTCATCGCACTTGGTTTCCTCTGACTTTTTTTTCTTACAAAAACTAAAAAGACCTTTGAACGGACGGAGATTTGCCACGATTGAGGCATTGCGGGAACAGCTCAAGGCGATACCAAAAGGCGTATATCGAAAGGGCTTCGAGGATTGATAAAAGCGTTGGGGTAGTGTATTATATCTGAGGGAGATTACTTGGAAAGGAATTGATTAATAAAGAAATATTTTTCGAGAAAAATTAAAAGTCACCTCATTTTCTGAACATACCTCGTTATCCACAATGCTATGGATTGGCCATCCAAGATTGGCAAATCAAGTTTTTCGGTTTTCAGTTTAGCAAATTTACCCTACAAAATCTACTCCTTTCCGTCTGGTTGAGGTCCAGCCTAAGTCAGGTTACAACTGGTTTAGTTATTAGTTTATATTCCGTCTACGTACGTTTAATAAATAAGTAAATGACAACGATGATGACGTCTGAAGGGTCCTTGTCATAGCTTAAACACTTGATTTTTTAATGAGATGCATTTGCAATTTGGACCTATGTATAAGGGATTATATTCCCGGCTATAGCTCGACGTTGAGATTCATTCCTTTTCTCATTTCCTTCTCTGAGCTGTACCCTTTTGACTCAGTGAAAGACGCAAGTTTCTTAAGTCAAATTCTAAAGAGAAGATTATCTGCTAAATTTGTTCAACCTATGCCTTTTCGAGACATAAGCTCCTTCTATTCCTTAGCTAATTTCAATCATATTCACTTAATTATTGTCTTTTGCCTTTAGGAAACTCAGCGGATTCAGCAAAGTGGGCAGGTAGCTCGAAATCAGCTTCCCGATCTTCATCCTCATCTTCAACTAGTTTTATGAAGCTTTCGCCATCCTCCCAGACCCTCGCGAAGAACATCAGTTCCATGGGTTTCCCTCTCGAGCGTGTGGCAAAAATAGCCGAACTCTACGGCAACGACGACAAGAAAGTAAGCAAAATCCTTAACCACATCATCCAAATCATCTGTTTACCTTTGTTTCAGATCGTCGAACACCTCATACCACTCAGCGAGTTGCTGGATCTGGGATTCGAAGAATCAAAAATTTCCGAGGCGCTCGTCAAGTTCGATAACAACAAGGATAAGGCTTTGGATTTTCTTATTTCATAGTAGTATCAACAGCTTTTTAGTCCCAATTACCATGCGCATGTGTTCCGGGCTTACTCGTAAATGTGTAAACAAGCGAAGATGGAGAACCGATGATAGGAAATAAAAAATAACGGAAGACCCTAATAAATGTATTTATTAATTTATTATTATTGATTTACTGAAATATAAACATTAAGCAAGATTCTGTGTCTTTGTATGTTTTTGTTTGTCCTTAGCGTGGATCCTGTGCGCCCATGATCAGGTTGACGGCGTTCTCGACATTCCCGTTCGTCATGGTTAGGAAGCTAACGTTCTCGGCGTAGTTGGTGAATCCCATTTGACTCATGAGACGCAGCTGTTCGGCATATTGATGGTCGCGGTAGCGCGCTGGTAGATCGCTCATATCATCGCTGGGCGAGCTGACTTCCATCGGCTCGCTCGTATCCATCCATTGCATGGCTTCGTTATTTGGTTGCGGTGATTGCTCGGTGCTGCCAGTATTTAGACTGGCGCCAAGAGCGCCTAATGCTCGAGCTAGAGCACTGTTAAGAGCTGATGGCAGAATTCGTCCGCTGGACGATTGTGGCGTTTGGGGATTTGTTGCGGTGCCCGAGTCGTTGCTCGTCGAGTTTCGTTGTGCGATATTTGAGAGTGCATTCATCGATGCGTTGCCGGCTTGTTCTAGCGCGGCGGCCAACTGATGTCGACTGATACGCCGGATTCGAGCGTTTTCCGACTGATTGTTGGATGTCCCAGAGTTTTCCTCCTCAGAGCTGGTTGTTGTGTCTGAAACGAATTCGGGGACTGCACGGAAATGATTATTCGATAAATACCTTCGGATTCGTCAAATATCTGTCCACTTTACTCACTGTATGTTGTCGTGTTACGTGCTAATTCCTTCTTCACTGTCTCAACGATATATGGGGCAGCTTCACAAATGAGCGGATACTTCTCCGCAATGTTCTTCACCACCTCGGGCTGGTGGAGTGTGTTGAATAGTACCGAATCTCGGATGAGTGCTTGTGCGCCTAGATTCCTACGGAAATCTGGATATTCAGCAAGGATTTTCTGCAGGATGTTTACTCTAGAGTTGACGTTAATTTGAATGTTTGATATGACATTGAATAGGTTTTGAACTTCATTTTCCAGATCTTTGGGCACCTTTGGCACATGGGGCTCGTACTTCTTGGTCTTCTTGAAAACGTGAACTGTCGAATTGGGGTCAATTGTAGAAAGTTCTTCATCATCCTCCAAGGCGAGGCCTTGATATATGAGTTCTACGATCGGAAATTGCGTTCTTTATCTGTATGTTTGTGTGGGTGTTAGTCAAGGTGATATTTACCGATAGCCTCAGGAGGGAAGTCAATTTTCTCGCCAATTTCGACCTTTAGGTGGTGAACAGTTTTTTGAAAGTCTACATTCTCGATGGGAAGATATTCGTTTGGTTTGTCTGCGATGTGAATGCCAGCGAACAGTCTATCCATGGCTGTTTTCGTTTCAATTGAATTGCGCGTTGAACCAAGTAAACAAAGAGCTTTGTGTTTAAAAATAATTTTTTTTTAATACAGAATAAGAGCCAGACGGACCTCTTGAGCGAAAATCAGTATATGCACTTGTGTTTTTGGCCTTTTGACAGCGACTTTTATTGACATGACATGTGGAACTGTTTGCTGTGGCGAATAGCACAAGATGCGGATCTGTTTCATTTGACAATTCACGTGAGGTCATAAGACATTTAATAGAAGTGTGGGGCATTGTTGATTACATTTATAACGAATTTGGTAAATATTAATATGGGAAATAAAAATAACCGATTTTTAACCGAAAATCGTCTTTTTTTGATAAAGAATTATAACAAAAGCTTGGATAAAGCTATTTTTTGACAGCTGAATTTCTAACAAATGGGGAAACGATGTAGATTCTTGACATCTCTTCTGACAGCTCTTCTATAAGTTACGTAAATTAGGCATAAATCAACCCCTGCTGTATATATTTTACAGGATACGATTCTCACAGTTTCAGACACATTACCATACACATTCACCTTTGATTCCAGGTGCTGATCCCAAACCGCACAGAAAGCGGCGACCCCTTGCTAAATGTCAAAGGCCTCAGGTGGTCCACAGATGGCTCCAAGATGGATTTCGTTGTTGGCAGTGGCATTTTTGGACCAAATCGAAAAATATAGAAGGCCCTGTTAACTAATCCTAAGTGTCTTCCAGGCCGAATTGTACGCCATCCTAACGTGCGCCAAGCTAAACTTAGAGACTACCATAAGTGGTATAACCATCAATATACTTTCAGACAGTCAGGCAGCGCTTAAAGCGTTGAGCTCGTACAGTACGAAGTCAAAATCCGTCAAGGAATACCACGATGACCTGCAAAACCTAGCCAAAAGAAACAGGGTCAAACTCTGGTGGGTGCCAAGGTACAAGGGCATAAAGGGCAACGAAATCGTCGACCAACTCGCTAGGTAAGGTTCCAGAGAAAGGTACATATGTAGGTTACGAAACTTTCTGCGAAGATAAATTTTCTTTTAGGCAATTGGGAAAAATCGCAACTCCTGCACTTTCGGAACAGTGTTCAAGGACTCCGACAGTCGGAAAGATTCATGCGACCCCTGAACAAGCACCCTATTAATATCCTTAAATATAAAAGAGTCGATAGAGTCGATATCAGAAGATTGGTCAGCTACCTTTCGGGACACTGTAGTCTGAGATATTTTACTTACTTATTTAACAGGCCAACAATCCAAGGAGGAGCTAAGCCCGGGCTATGGCTGCCTTCCATCCTTGACGGTCTCGGGCTGCTTCCAGTTGTCAAGACCAAGTTGTCTAACATCCGCGATTACTTGGGGGTTCAGTCTTCCTCTTCTTCTCGAACCAGAGGCTCGGAGTCGACGACTCTCTTAGCTGGGGCGTTGATGTTCATGCGCTCGATGTGGCCGAGCCAGTGTAGTCGACGGATCTTTGCCTTCCGGACTACATCCACATCTTTGTACAGCTCGTAGAGTTCGCGCTCCATTCACCTCTCACAGACAGGACCAAATATCCGGAGCAGAATTTTTCTTTCGACAGAACCCAAGATCACCTCCGCTGTCCTGCTTATCGTCCAGCTTTCGGCTCCGTATAGCAAGACTGGCAGTATGAGCGTTTTGTAAAGCGTGACTTTGGTTCTTCGAGTGAGAAGTTTTGACCCAAGTTGCTTGGACAATCTGAAGTAGCAGCGGTTGCCAAGGGCGATTCTATGCCGGATCTCCACTGTGGTGTCGTTTGTGAAATTTACGTTTGTCCCGAGCTAGACAAACTCCTTAACCATTTCGAAATTGTAGCTGTCAATTGTTACGTTTTGTCTCAGGTGGTGAGCGACGGATCGGTTTTTGCTTGACAGCATGTACTTTGTTTTATCCTCATTGACCTTAAGACCAACTCGTTTTGCTGCTCTTCAATCGCCGTGAACGCTTCTACAACGTCACGGCGCGACCGCGCGATTATGTCAATATCACCGGCGTATCCTAGCAGCTGGACAGACTTGTAGAAGATTGCGCGTTCCCTGTTGATGCCTGCCCTTCGCACTCTCTGCTCCAGCACCAGGTTGAAGAAGTCACAGGACAGCGCATCTCCTTGCCGAAATCCGATGCATGTTAAAAACGGTTCAGAGGTCCTAGAATTTAGCTACACGGTGCATCGCGTATTATTTAGCGTGGCGCTACACAACCGGATCAGTTTTCCCGGGATCCCGTATTCAGCCATCGCATCAAACAATTCTTTACGATTAATGCTGTCGTATGCGGCTTTGAAATCGATGGGTGTGTATCAATTTGAAACTCGTTGGTCTTTTCCAGGATTTGTCAAAGTGTGAAAACTGGTAGCTGCCGATTAGTGTGGTGCAAAAGGGCTTTAGACGTTCACACAATACGACAGGATCTTGTATGCGACATTAAGCAGATATACCTCTATAGTGAGGTATATCGCCTGGTGGGATCGCCTTTTTGTGGATGGGGCAAACAGGGCTGGTATTTCAGTCGTCGAGCGTGCTTTCATCTCCCCAAATTCTGCAGATGGTCTGGTGCATGCTCCCTACCAAAAAAACGCCACCAACCCTGAAGAGCTCTGATGGCAAGCCTGCGTCCTTGCTGTTTTTCAGCTTGTGAATAGCTGTGCCGACTTCTTCGATGCCGGAGGGGAGGACTACTTCAGCGGCTGGAGTAGAAAGTTCTTCGGTTCCTACCACTCTCTCTTGGTCATGCTCGTTAATCAGCTGCTGGAAATGCTGCTTAATTGTCGGTGACAAGATTACCCTCTCAGTTTTGAAGAGCCTGGGTGCCCTTCTTGAAGCCTCCTGCAAGGCCTTTGGCTTTCTTATAAAAGGCTCGAATTTTGTGCTTATCCCTAGACTCCTCGAGCTGGTAGGCCGCGAAGATTTTTTTCTTTTGTCGCAGTAGTTTTTTCTCCTCCCTTCTTCTGGCACGGTACTCCTCTTGCTCTGCCCTGGTTTTCCGCTGTAGCGTCTTTTGATACGCCTCGTCGGTTGCTGCCTTTATCTGCTCACACTCTTCACCGTACCACGGGTTGGTATCGGGCGTCAGCTACTTCCTGAATTGCTGAGCGGCAATGCAGCCACATACTGTTGGCATTTGTGTTCGACGTAGGCATACAGTAGAGTCTTTCGCTCGGTTGCTCCCTGTGCTCAGGCATCCAATGTCGAACTTCCTCAACGGTTATCTGTTGTTGTATCGTGTAGGCTGTGCTTTCCGATCACTCCACCCAGGATGTTCTCCTTACTGATGTTGGCATACGATTTTAACATCGTCCTCCGGACAAGCTCCATAGGCGTTGTTCAGGAGGTCATAGAAGAACTCCTTGATGGGGCCTTCGGCCTCTTCGGTAGGGGCGTGTGCAAATATGAGGCTGATGTTATAAAATCTGCCTTTGATGCGGATCGCAGCCAGACGATCACTTATAGGTTTAAAGACGATGACCTTCGACCTTAACCGCTTTACCACGACAAATCGCATCCCAATATGCGCAATCTTTTGTGACAGCTGTAATAACTGTCGCAGTCTTTTTTCCTCATCACACCGTTTTCTATTCAGCGTATTTCCTGGACCGCAGTAATATCCGCCTTATATTGCGTGAAGATTCTTTCCAGTTTATAAGCAGCTCCGGGGGTTCCAAAGTTCTGACATTCCAGGAGCATACTCGCAAATCGTGTTCCTTTTTTGTGCAGTCGCGTCTCCGTCTGTTGGTCCGAGGCATTTTTTTTTTACGTAGACGGATTGTTGGCCCGCCGCACAACCTGAGTCTGAGATATCATCTCAACAAAATTAGCCTTTCGTCTGAAACCAAGTGCCGACTCTGTTACGAGGACGCCGAAACTGCAGAGCACATACTGTGTGAGCGTGCTGCCCTCTGCATACCTTAGGAAGCGTATGCTCTTCAGAGAAATTATGACTCCTGAGGAGATCAGTTCAGCTCCTACGAAAGACATCCTCAACTTTATTAAGAAGGTAGAAGAACTCCTCGTCTAATCTGCTAGCAGGCACAATAAATCTACATTGGTCGCAGTGCCGTATGATATATTTTGATTCAAGGGTAAATAAAATATGTAAAAGGTGGACATGGGAAGCCATTACCTTTACATACAATTCAAGGCTTTATTTAGCATAGACAGAATGATCCGATTTGCGTCAAATATGCGCAATTGTCATTTTGAAGGTAATTCGTGCTTCTCTCATAGAAGCCCTCGTCTCTATCGCCAAAGTTTTTCAAAAACCTCTTTTTTGGCCAATTTTTCACCAGCAACAGGTAGCAATCACTGGGTTTCAAGTCTAGACAATAAGGTTCTTTAAACGTTAAAACTAAGTCCCAGAGCTTCTGGCGAGTCCGGCATCAATGTGTGTGGCCTGATAGAACACAAATCCTCTCGTATTAACACATGGAAACAAAAGAGTTACTGTGAACTACAACTAATGCAAATTCAGTCGAATCTCTCAAATCCTATCTAGGACAACCACCCCCGGAGAGAAGCGAACGAACATCTTCGACACAGACCATCTGCACCCCGTCCAGTTTGTGTGACAAATACCATAAGAGAGTATTGATTCAATCAATCACCAAATTGTCAGAGAAGTTTTGTAGTACGAAATCTCATCTTTCTAATGCCATCTAGTGTACAATGACAGGACCTATACGAGTACAATGGGAGGACAAGTCTTATAGATGGTAAAATTAGTGCCGTTCGAGAGCTTGTTGAACATGATCGTCGGCTAACTGTTGAAGAAATCTCAGCAAAAGTGGGATAATGGGAGTGCTCTATTCGTCATTACTTATCATCTTACCTTCAGAAAAATGTGTGCTCAATGGATCTCAAAGATCAAGAACAGATCAAAGCAGATGGCCGGCGGGGGCCAAATCTGGAGAATACGGTGGATGGGGCAGCAGTTTGTAACCCAATTCGACCAATTTGGCCGTGGGGAGGGCGGAGGTGTGAGCCGGTGCGTTATCATGGTGGAAGAGCACTTTTTTCTTCGCCAAGTGGGGCCGTTTTTTCTTCAATTCAGCGTCGAATCGGCCCTTCTCCAGGTAGTCGATGTGGATCACACCTTGTGAATCCCAGAAAACGGTGGCCATCACCTCGCCGGCCAATGGGACAGTCTTCGCCTTCTTCGGAGCACGTTCGCCGGGTGAAGTCCACTTTTTCGACACCCATCGCGTCGACAGCTTTCTCATGCCCAAAATTTCATGCAGGATATGACCCACGCGATCTTTGGAAATCCCTACTGTCTCAGCTATCTCGCGCACCTTCAATCGGCGGTCTGCCAATACGAGATCGTGGATTTTTGTCACGTTATCCTCCGTGGTAGCCGTTTTCGGCGCACCTGGACGTGGCTCATCAAAAACCGACGTGTGACCACGTTGAAACTCGTTAAACCAATTGTCACCGTACACAGCATCCAAAAGCTCTTTGATTTCGCTGCGCGATTTCCCTTCCAAAAACAAGAATCGAATCACCGATCGATATTGCTCTTTTTCCATTTTTCTAAAATCCGCGGACATTCCCGCTTCCACACGCGGTCAAAACAAAACTACGAGTCCGACCCGGCTAAAATTTCGACAGTAGCCGTCTACTGGAATGTACTACACGATAGTAAGTTGCTCTTGCGATACTGGCGCCATCTGGCGGTGAGGATAAGTACTTATCGGACCACCCTCGTACTAGTTTGAAATTGTTGAGCTTTGCTTAGCTCAAAATTGTTTTTCGGAGCCGTACTTATTTACGACTAAACTAGTAGGTTTCAATAAGCACAAACGGAAAAACATGCTAGATAAGTCGATAAAATAACAAGTTTACAAAAATTGTTTGAATATGCATTAAAAAGTATAAAAATCCCGAACTTCGATCATCAAGCCTAAAATTTAATATTTTCTGACAAAAATCTTTAAATAAACTCCTAATCACACTATCCGTCATAAATTTGATTTTCTTATTAAAACTTGCCCCGTCTTTCATTGAGTATCCCATGCATTCGTTATTTTTGTTCGACATCGCGCTGAATCCATCCCGGGGAAAACGCCTTTGACCGCCTATTGAATGCACTCAACGGAATGCTTGCCGGATTCAGCATTGAACTCACCCACTCGTCTGACATTTTCCACGATAAGAATAAAACAAAATTACCATTGTCAACATTTTCATCCAACGGAAAAGAGTATTTCGAGCTAAACTAGTTTATTACGGACAAAAAACGTATTTGAATCTAGTTTACCGAAATCAGTGGAATACAAATCCGTGAAGGTATGTCGAATATATACCCCAAACGAGCCGTAAACGTCCTTGGAAGTTTATATAATTCGCCCTACCTCGTTTGACTTGGAAAAAAAATGTATTTTTTTCACAGATGTCTCGGCAGCATTTTAGCCGTGTCGATCGATTCGCCCAAATGACTAAGCAGGAGGAGGTAATCGCAAAGAAACGGCAAGAGATTCTGGAAAAGCAAAGAACTGCCGAATTGGCTAAGCAAGTAGCAGCTGCCCAGAATATTGCATCAAAAATGAAAGGAGATTCATCGTGAGTTATGGTCACGCACCCACTGTATTAGGCAGTTTTTTTTTTTTACATAATCTGTTATGAGTGTAGGGCGTCTGAGGAAGCTGAGACAGTTGAACCACCGGCTCCACAAGGACCGCTTTTGGGACTGCAACAGCGAGTTAAGAATACATTCTGTAATGACGGGTCGTTTTTAGCGCATTTCAAGAAGATTCTCGAACAGAATAAGTATGAATTGCGGCGAGATTTTTTCCTTCTCCAATTGGAGTATTTTTGTTTTTAAGGCCAGCGGTACCAGCGCAGCCAGAGCCCGAACCTGAACCAGAACCTGAAGTTGATCCTCAACCAGAAACTGAAATCGAGCTCGAGTCTGAAGTGCCAATTGTGGACACAGAACAATCACAACTGAGTCCGATGCAGACAAACGTAATCCCATCGGGGCCGCCGGTAACAGATAACGGACCACCGAACAACATCGCTCCGTCATCTTTTTTTAATCCAACAATTCCTCCGCCAATTATAAGTCTACAAGTCACCGTGCCACCGCCACCTCCACCGCCGCCGCCACCGCCAGTGGCATGCATTCCACCGCTGTATATGATACCACCACCTGAACCACTGCAGCTAAACACAATTCCACCACCAAAGGAACTCGATTTGAATGCCATACCCAAGCCGGAGCTGAATTTAGACGCGATACAAGTGCCATCCGAGAAGGACAAAGGTGTGTAGAGAACAAACAAGTTATTGAGTGGATTCTGTGTAGCTAAGACCCTTGATCCCTGTCCATGTCACATGTATGTCGACATAGTATCTCTTTGAAAATTGATTTCAAGCCCCGCAACCCTGTCCTATTACGTTCTCGTTCTTTTTCTTATTTTCTTTTCAATTCCCTCTGTCACATATTGGCTCCTCTGTGAAATCCCCCTCCGGAACAGAACCAAAAGAATGTAATGAACGCTACCACACTAGTCCACCTCTACTATAATTTTTTTTTTAATTTGTTAACTTGTTTTGGTAAACGAGATTTTATGTAGTTTTTTCAGACAACTCAAATGACTCTATTACCTTACCGACATCATTAGAAACGTTAATCGATATGGTTGCCGATTTTGGCGATGGTTATGAAGATAAAGTCCGCTCGCATAAACACGCTATACACCCATCATTGTGGTAATAATTTGATGATTTTTTTTGTATAACTTGCTTTTTCCTTTTCCTTAGTTCGATTGATTCTTTTTCGGTTGTGTATCGATATTGTTGTGAAACTTGTTTTAAATTAATTTTTTTGAAATTGCTTTGAGAGAAGTTGCAAAGTGTTTGATCGAACTGCTTGAAGTGGTGCCGTCGTGATCTGAGTTTTTGGTTAACATTTTGGTGCATAACATCTTATAACGCAAACGGGTAGCATGTTTGTTTCAACAAATCCTGCTAGCAACCCATACGGCTCGTTATATATAATTATTATCCTGCAATTCTGACCAAGCTCAACTCTTTCGCTTTAATTTTTATATGCTAAACCCTCTACTTGTATCCTAGACTGATTGTCTGCTTATTGCCCCTGTATTATGGTAACATTATGGGGTTCCTTTAAGAAAAGCTTATAATTTCCAAGTTTTTTTCACCTTATTTACTGCTCGGGAAAATCCTTAGAGCTTCGGCTTATTCCACAAATCTAGTTTTCCACTCAATTTGGTAATCATCTCAGCGTCACATTGGCCGATGATTCTGGAATCTGAGGTGACATGACGAGCATTGCCCCAAGTCGTCACCCACTTGAGAAGGAACTGAATTTGCTCTTGCTTTGGACCTGTATTCCTACACAACTTTTCCCCTATTCTTTCAACGATAATATGTTCAGTTAGTAAACTCAATATTTAGCAGGGAGGACGACTACTTCACTCTTTTTCCTTTATTTGATACTTTTTAACACTCTTTGCCTCGCACCTCCACATCTACAACAACCCTTCATCACCACCAACCACCACACGTTGGTGTAAAGCTGCAGTGCCGTGAGCTCTCTAGAAAGTGTGACCTGGGTGCGGTCATCTATTGACAAATAAAATGTCTAGAAATGTGCCTGGCAGCGAAACGATAATTTATCTGTCCTCGTGGCGGGTAGTGACCGCTGTATTCTGTACAAATTAGGTGCGAGATGTTAAAGCGCGCATCGCTCATCGGTGCGGCTCATTGTAGACCAGTGATGGCCAGCCGTTTCAAAAAATTTCCTCAATCACCTTAGTACTTCATCGGTTCTTTCCGATTTTCACTTAAAACGTTACTTAGTTCAAAAACAGTGGAGTGGCGAGCAAGTCTCGTGTGCTTAAGAGCCACGACAAACTTGCTAAAATCGTCGCTTTACTCTTTTACAAACGTGCTACTGGAGCATTACTTTCTACGCTATTCGTGTTTGTGTTTTCCCTTCGTTTTCATCGTAGTTTTGATTGCTGTCATACTAACATTTTACCATTGCTAGATATGACGAATATCTAATACACGTGACGCGAATCATCAGGGACGTTTTATCAAAGTATTACCGAGAATGAGTCGGCCATTAAAGGCCATTTGGAACTCGGAAATTCAGAGCCTCATTGACATCCCTTACCCAAGCCTTCATGTCATGAATATGTTGTCTCCATCTTTCGCTCTTCTAGGTTCATCCTCATATTGACCTACCATTTATTGCTCCGAGGAATGATTTTTGGTTGAACTCACATTTGAGTGACACTGTACTTGCGCGAGAAATATCCTGATCCCCGTCTGCCTTCCGACACCTGCCATCCTATTGTGCTATTATTTTACGGTCAAATTTCCATGGCGTCGGAACTGGTTCTGGCCAGATACTGAACCTGGAATGGACTCGCTTGGTTTCCGGCGCTGGAGTTTTCTTTGAGCACGAATACATTCGAATGCATTTATCGTTAGGAAAATATGCGTCTGTCTTTCAATCAGAGATATACGTACATGCACTATGTTGTGAAGCACAAGTGGAAGGGAAAAAGCATATGCGTCAGCAGTGGCAGCCAAGCTGCACTCAAAGCTGTGTCCAACCCTCTATCCAGCTCCACATTAGTGCATGAACTCAAGACCCTTTTGAACAAAGTCGGAAGACTAAATTCACTAAGGCTTATACATATGTATGTGTCCCAAGTCACTCTGGAATCCCAGGAAATGAGATCTTCGATGAACTCGCTAGAAGGGGCTCAGAGGAGAGTTTCTCAGGACCTGAACCCGCCTTAGGTCTACTTGCTTGCATGGTCAAATCTGACATCAACGATTGGGTCGTAGATGGAGGGAATATCCAGGATGCAGGATGTCACAGCCGAAGTGCAGCAGTTCCAAAACGGCCCTGTGTTTTCAGCCAGCACTTCGGAGTGGGCTATCAAGAAACAGCTCTTTAAAACCAAAGACACCGCGGCGTTAATCAACCTCGCGCAGTACTAGCTCAATGATGTATACAAACGGCGATCACCGAAATGTCATGTAACATTGATGCCATGCCCGAGGGGGAGGTTGCCAAGTTCCTGTTCCTGAAATCCGCAACGTTCTCCTTATCCTTAAGGAGAAATGTTTGCGGAAGGCTTGCGGTCGTCATTACGGGTCATTGGCATCAGTGAGTCGCCTGTGCTGCATATTGCGAGGAGGATGACATAACAGACCACTTTCTCTGCAACTGTCTCGCCTTCGCTCGGCCTTCTTGGCCGTCTTTTTCTCCTAGGTTTTCCACTCATTCTTTTAACTTTCCGTCTATTGTGTGTTCATTCTGTGTTTTGCCCATCTTAGTCCTCTCGATTTAATTACTCGACCAATACGTATGGCGAACTAGAGTTCCTCTAGTTCTTGGCTGTGTAGTTTTCTCCATTCGTCTGTTTCTTCGTCCTGTATTCCACCATAAGTTTTCCTTGAGATCTTGTTTTCAAAGACCCGAAATCGAGTACAGTCAAGTGCGAGGTTTGGATCGATCCAAGTTAGTTAGTGACCATATATTTGGCTTTCTCTTCATTTACGCCTAAACCTCCCTTTTTTCCTGCCATTATTAGAGTTTCTGCTTTTCTTTTAAAGGTTTCCTTATTATCTTCCAGAAGGTTCAGATCGTTAGCATAAGCTAGAGCAGATGTGATTTCGTAAACCAGCACTAAATTAAAGTGAACTGCTGACAAGGCATTTTCTTGTTTCGATATCAGCCATACATGGATATGATACAAGGTGCACCATCTCATATGGGTCGATGTAAATTTCAAATAACTTCAACAATTCTCAACCGATTTTGGAAATTCAAAAACTTATTCAATTTAGACCTTTATAATTTATTTTGATTAATTTTTGAAAACAATATCAATTAAATGACCGCCTTTATTGCCGATGAAAAAATGGGCTCGTTTTCGCGCATTCTCCATGACATTTCGGTCGAAATCTCTGCGATTTCCGCACGAATGTTTCTTTTGAGCTGTTTCCGCACGAATGTTTCTTTTGAGCTGTTCTATTGTCTTCGGGCCATTAGCATACACATTGCTTTTCAAGTATCCCCGAAGAAAAAGCCCGGAGGAGTGAAATCCGGTGATCTCGGAGGCCAGTCAGTATCGCCCTTTTTTTGACACCAATCTTCCAGGGAACTTTTTACGCAAAAGGTTCATTATTTTGTCCGCAGTATGGCATGTCGCGCCGTCTTGTTGAAACCCGAAGTGAAATAAGCACTTTTTACGCATTTCTGGGACCACATAATGGGGCATCATCCACCGATATCGATCGCCATCCACTGTATCACCAACTTTGAAGAAATACGGTCCAATGATGGTTTTAGCGCATACACCGGCCCAAATAGTAACTTTTTGGTCATATAGCGGCTCTTCGTGAATAATGTGAGGATTTTCGGTGCCCCAGAAGCGACAATTTTATTTATTAACTGAGCCAGAGAGAGTGTAAAATCTGCCTCATCGGTGATCAAAATTTGCTGCCAAAATTCCGGCTCAGCATTAATCATTGCAACGACATTATGTGCGTATGCCAAGCGCCGTGGCTCATCTTGTGTCAAAATTCTTTGTTTTATCTGCACTTTATATGGAAATAAGTGAAGATCATCCTTTAAAATTCTCCGCAAAGTGGTCCCACTGACGCCTAACTGCTGCGAACGGCACCGATATGACAAACTTCTTGAACACTGGCCTTCACAGACTGAATAGATGAGTTTGAATGCCGCGGACGTGGTTTTAGGCCCAACGCCGAATTGTATCTTTTTTGGGCGCAACACGATCACGATATTGTGCACGATACGCACGTTGAGTTAGCACAATCGAGGGTTCATTTCTAACGAACATTGAATTTCCGCGCGTCAGATTGTCATGCAATGTTAACCCTCATCGTTTGAAGATCGGTAAATTCATAAAATCATATATTTGACAATAGTGGCGCCATCTATATGTCATCCGAAGAACTTGTTGCGTGCTGTGGTAGATGATACCACGGTGTACCTGGCCTCAACTAACGAGACTCACTAGCCAACACGATCTTTAGCGAGATGCCTAGAGTGTCATACCTCCACCTTTCGGCCAGTGTACGCCTATTCAGATGCGGTCACCCTCTGCTGCTTTGTCTTTTGATGTTCGAATCGATCATTCTGTCCGGAGCAGTTTTGCATGGTCCAGCTTAATCGTTGTATCTGTGGACGTCTATATATTCCTTTCCACTCTCAAAGATAGCACGCAGATGCCAAACGCCTGTTCATCCACACTCTCTGCCGCAGAGGAGGAGAGGAATGATTAAGTTTTTGTAAAGAGTTGCCTTTGTTTTTCGAGAAGGGGCTCTATTCAATTTTCTCATGAGCAGCGGTTGGCAAGAGTTAGTCTGCGTTTGCTATCAGAGCTAGTATCGTTGCCACTTGTCACCTACTAGTCTTAGCTACGACTAAGTTTTAGCTGCGAAGGTGGCGTTTAGATCAAAATGTTAGATTTGCGGGTTTATCTTAGACGACATTATTTATTTGGTTTTGCCCTGACTAGCCCTCAGACCCCCAGGAAAGCCGCGCCGTAGGTGGGAGGACAGCCGAAACTGACTACAAAGTACATATGTCTGCTTTTCTTCGAGGTCTCATCCCCAATTTCCACATTTCGTCTAACCAAGTCTCGATGTCAGTCCTTATATTCTCAACTTGTGTACACAGACAGCTTTATAGTATGTAGAATAGCTACATGGAATGGTTATTAGGTATTGCCGATGCATTCCTTTCCCTTGATTTGCATCAATTGCAGCTTCGTACCATACCAAGCGGTTCGATAAAACTCAAAAAGCACCTCCCTCCGTTTCAAAATATATTTTTTTCTCAAATGGTCTATCTAAAGAAGTAGTTTGTAAAGCAAGAATGAAAAATTGTAGTATTTATTAGATTCTAATGCAATACGTTACCATAATGGGTGAGGTTGAAAGCGCCAAAATAGTAAAGTAAAGTACAAAAAAAAAAATGAATAAATGTAATCGAGAGGACCAACCACATCGGATTGGATTTAATTGGGTGATGTCAGCACACGATCACGCGCTCTATTCATGGTGGAAAGCATTCGGGGGGAAAAGCGTTTGCGCATTAGCATTGCTCCGCTACTCGACAATAAAAAAAATTGAGTCAACCGTTATTGTTATTGCAATTTTAACATTACGCCTGCGATATCTCTAATTAAGCAAATTAATTTCATTTCATTTTAATTCTTCAGGTTTCTATTTGAGAAGGATTCAGAGCAATATATTAGTTACCGGCAGGAGCTGCAGGCTGTACGCCAGCGTCTCATGCAACAGGATAACGAGCCCGATGACATTGATATCGATCAATCTCAAATTATGGTAAAGTCAAGTTCCTTCGATGACAAGTACGATCCCGAGAGTGTGATCGATCGGGATGAGGATTCGGATGATGAGTATATGCGAGGTATTATGGATCGTAATCGGGACAATTTGAAACGTCGCATTGAGTGCCGTAATGAGGTAATGGAAGAGGAACGGCAACGCGAGGAGAAGAAGAGAAATCGAAAGAGCCGATGGGGCGAGAAATCGGCCGAGATATCACCTGAAGTGGCGGCTCTTTCTTCTCTGGGTAATCAGAACAAACCGGTTCTGTCGGCGATCAAACGCACCGATCCGGCATTGCTACAATACGCGCGACAAAACTACGGCACAATTGATCTGGAAGAGGACGAATGGCGAAAATGTGAGGAGCATTACAAGGTTAATTTGTTGTATCAGGATATGTTGAGGAAACGACAGGAGATCGATCGTTTAGCTCGAAGTGGTAAATTCAAGTACGAATATGATTCGGATGAGGATACTACGGGGGGAACGTGGGAACACAAGCTCCGGACGGCTGAGATGGAGGCGACGCAGGCATGGGCCACAGCCTTAACTAAACAGTGTGAGGGCAAACATCACATTGGTGACTTTCTGCCGCCGGAGGAACTTAAGAAGTTCATGGAGCAATATGAGGCAAAGAAGGGCAACCGACAACCGGACTTGAGCGACTACAAGGAATACAAGTTGCGGGAAGATAATATTGGTTTTCAGATGTTGCAGAAGCTCGGCTGGAAGGAAGGACAAGGTCTTGGATCAGCCGGCACGGGCATAGTCGATCCTGTGAACAAGTAATTTCATCGCATTTTTGCTGACATTGTTAGTTTGTAATCGACGGCGTTTTTAGGGCACCGCAGAGGGATGGAAATCAAGGTTTGGGAGTAACCAGTGCTGCTGCGCCGGAGGACTGCGACAATGAGTATGATGCCTATCGGAAGAGAATGATGCTGGCTTATAGGTTTAGACCGAATCCTTTGGTAAGTGGTGGGTATTTTAACTGATTGGTGCCCTAATGGTTGGTATTTGTGTTTCAGAACAATCCAAGACGAGCGTATTACTAGTTACGTTTCTGCTTTAAGTTAAATTAAACTAACACTTCCTTGAGTCATTGACAAATGTAATAAATGTTGTTATTACTATGAACAATTGATGGTGTTTTACTTCTAGACCCTTCATGGAATCTCAGATTGACAACTGGTACATTACAACATCCATTATTTAGGTTGAGTCAACAGTTAGTGTGGATGTTTCAGTTAAATTAAACAAATCGTGAAATCAATGTTATTCTTTATTGGTTAATGAAGTGGATTGTTGGCATAGATCTCACTCTTTTAATATTTCACAGAAATAGGTCTAAAGGTGTTACACTGCATGATCTCTCCAAATGGCCTAGGCAACTTCGTTACGAGTTCTTTTCTGAACCTTAGCCTGTGCAGTCGGATTTTAACTCGCTCCTCTCTTAATTGTGCTTTTCTTTTCCTGTAAAACCATCCGTTTTTCATAATTGAATTTTTCTCCAATATAATCAAAAAAGCGCGAGTGCCCAATTGTGCGCCCAATTTGTCACCTTAACAATTACAAACTTCTACCTCATCAAAAAATATTAAAACGCGCGTGATTCATCTTTACCCTATCGAAATTCTCTGACGTAGTCAAAAAACGCGAGTACTCGCAATCTACGCCTTAAAATCAAAAATAAAATTTCTGAAGGTGAATGACCCGCTTTGCCCTAGTTTACTTACCTCATTAATTAATATGGATCGCTGTGATTTTGTCTACTGGGCCGCCGATACCAGAAGTGCTGACTCGGTTATTTGCAAGGGTATCAAATCGTTTCACCTTCCCTCCATCGGCCCAAGCAAAGGATCGATCACGTATGTACATATATCACTTCAAAATGCATAGGTACTCTGAGTGTACATTTCCAATATTACACTTTAATGATATGGAAACAAAAGAGTTACTGTGAACTACAACCAACGCAAATTCAATCGAATCTCTCAAATCCTATCTAGGACAACCACCCCCGGAGAGTAGTGAACGAACATCTTCGACACAAACCATCTGCACCCCGTCCAGGTTGTGTGCAGAAAAATCTCCCACTCTGATATCCTGATCGCGATTAAGTGTAACAGTGATAACATTAACTCCGTAGCCAACAATAACATATTCTTCAAGAAACTAGAGTCTAAGAGTCTGGAACAAATTCCCTCCCCTGGCCATCCTAACAAATTTAGCCAATATAAACTCCGAAAGCAGTTCACCCAACACCCGCAGTGTCGAACTTAAGGGCGACCTTATTTCCAGTCTCAATGCACACTTCAATCCCTTAAATGTGAAAATTTTAAACGAGAACCTAAATTCCCTTCGGTCTGACATTGACATTCATTTCAGCCACTCATCTAATAAAAGTGCTCCACCTCTTTCTCCACCCTCTTTTCAAAGCTATAGCAAAAAAACTAAATGACATTAGGAGTGAACTCACCACTACCAGGTTTACCCTGAGCGATCTAATTGATGAAGTGAGAACACCACCTACTACGATTGACGACATCCACATCCCCGGCCACTTACACCATACAAACCCATTGCTTGCCAATACCTCCATACGTGATGAATAGGTTGAAACAAATGTGTCTGCCCTGTCAAATTGTGTTTCTCTGCTGCCACTAAAAACTACATCCTCAGTTCACACGCAAACTGAAGGCCCAATTTCGGAACACCCAACCGTTGAAATATTGAGCGCTTTGGCCAAATATGGAGTTTTAGTGAATGGAACCAGCGACTCCAAAAACTGAAAAAAGGCAATGAAGGAATTTCTACTTTCATTATTGATGGTTTAACCACCGACACTCATGAAAAATGGCCACAAAAGTTCAAAAGGAAATTAAAATTCCAATAGTGAGTTGCCAAACGCTTCAACGTTTCAGATCGCTCAAACTGAAGCTATCCATATCATTACAATACGAGTGGTTATTCCTAAACCCCTTTCACTCTTGGTAAAACAACGGTCACCAAGTGGAACGAAAAGAACGATATCCATCCCAAGCTGCTCAATAAACCTAATAATAAAACAGAAATGTATGTACCTAGCTCTAAGAAACCTGAAACTAAGCCTAACATTTGTGGTAAGTACCCTAAACCTCAAACTAACCCCCACCATAACTGGAGCTTCAAAACAAAACTTTTCCCATCTTTCTCCCATCCCTTCATCTCCCATATACCGACCTCTTCCTCTGGTCCACCAAAACCGCCACGTCAACGAGATTCCTTCAATCTGAATCCAACTGCTTGTTCTGCCACCACTAGCCCCTCGCTTTCTTCCAAATTTCGATCTCAATCTGGAGCCAAGTATCCTAATTTCCGCAGCTTCCACGTCCTCAATCCCTCAGCCCCCGCCTTTTCTAATACATCCACACCATACACGCCCTCTCACACTATAGTCAACTCCACTTTTCTTCCAACAGTTTCACCTCCTTCTTCAACAATGTCTCCCCCTAACTCCTCCTAATCTTTCATTGATCGCCTTTTGTCCCCGTCAGTCAAAATTACCTAGCGAGTTAGTAACACCATAGAATGCTGCTCTCTCGTCTAAGGGATAAAAAGACGTATGAAAATACCCGTCTCTTTTTGGCTTATCTCCATGAGAAATCAGACTCGATCTGCTATAAAGGTAAAACTAAAACTAGCCTAATGGTCTCCACGCAACAGGAAGGTCTCTCTACTGACTTTGCCAGCCTCAAGAGCCTCTTTGCTAAGTATCACGAGTTCTTCAATACCCCCGCCCAAAAAATATCAAACCCTAAATCCTAGATCCCTTCGTCAATATATCCACTAAAAGCGGATATCCCACCTCCAGCGTAGGAGAGCTGACCTCGACAGATATTTCCGCCCCAAATTTCCATCCTCGTACTGCCCTTCCTGCTGACCTTTCTCTCGCCTTCTACACATATTATCAGAATATAAGAGGTCTTCGCTCAAAAACCCAACTAATCTTCGCTCTGACTGAAACCAACTTGATCCCTAGCATAAATAACCAAGAATTGTTCCCATCAAATTTTACTGTCTACCGCGACGACTATCTCAACCTATCTACCGATAACTCCCCTTGTCGTAGCGTTTTAATAGCCGTCCTAAACTCAATCGACTCATCCCTTATTTCAATCAAGATTGTTCTGCCCCGTCAAGCGTTCTATGTCATCTGCTCTTCTAGCCTTTTCAAACTATTGAATCCTATGAACTCACCATTAATACGATTGATAGCACAAATGATTTTCGGGATCCCCATGATGAAATCCTCCTCTTTGATGATTTCAATCTTCCTTCTCTTAAATGGGCTTCATCAGACGATCAATCATTCTACATTGCCACTAATCCTTCTGCTGCCAAAGAATATCTTTTCTTAGATCGCCTAGCTGATTCAAACCTAAGCCAGTTAGTGGCATCTCAAATTACATGGGTAGACAGCTAGACCTGATTTTCACAGCAGACCCCCTTAGTTCCTCTGTTTCACTTTGTCCTCTTTCTTTATGAACTATCGACAACTACCATCCTCCTCCCCAACTCCGCTTAGGTCTTACGACTTCTACAAAGCAAATTTCAACCTGATGTCAATAGCGCCTCCTTCTACATATTTTGACAGCCTTACAATAAATGACGCCATACCCCGTTTCGACAGAGAAATATTTAATTCTATTTCTCTTTACGTTCCCCTTTACTGATCCGACATTTATCAACTTCCCGCCTTGGTAAAATCGCAGGCTCCGTTCTCTAAGAAACAAAAGGAACAATCTGTGGGCAATCTTCCTTCGTACTCAATCCCCCAATAACTTTTCTAACTATATTGGTATTTATCTGCAATTCACCGAGCTGCATAAGTCTCTCTACGAACGCCATTTGATCGAAACGTAAGCCAGTCTTAGTAACGATCCTAAGTCCTTCTTTCAGTTTATCAACTATAAAAGGAAATCTGATGGCTACCCAACTTCACTCTCCTTCAATGGCGAAACCTCGACTGTTCCCAAAACTATCGCTAACTTTTTCAAACAATCTTGAAGAAGACCTTGAAGAATTTCCCCAGATATGGAGAACCGCTTTTATAACGCCTGTTTACAAAAAAGTCGGAAGGGTGATGTTAACAATTTCCGCCTCATCGCCAAACTCACTCACTGTATAGCCAAACTTTTGTAAAGTTTCCACTGCAAACCACTCTCCTCTAAACAACATGACTTCCTAAAATGCTGGTCTACAACCACAAACCTTGTCGAATTTGTATCCTTCACGCTTCACCCTAACATTACAGAATGGGAATGAAGTCGATTTCATTTCAACTGATTTCAGTAAAGCCTTCGACAATCTCCCACATACTAATACTCTCCAAACTGTCTTCCCTTGGCTTTGAACCCAATGCGTTTAAGTGGATAACTTCTTATTTAAAAAGCCGTTGCTACAGTGGTCGTTTTAGATCTGTCATTTCTAACCCTTTCTTAGCTTCTTCCGGCGTTCCCCAAGGCAGCCACTTAGGTCCACTTATTTTCATTGTTTCCATCAACGACATTGAGTTTGTTATCAAACATTCCCAAATCTCCCTGTACGCCGACGACACCAAGTTCCTCAAGACGATTTCCTCTCAACAAGATTCTTCCTTGTTGCTCCGAAAATTGCTTGGAACTTAACATTTCCAAATGCCATTCAATCCCTTTTCCACGTAATCGAATCAAACCTTCTCCTCGTCTCTATTTCCGCAATAATCAGCACGCGACGAGGAAGCGAGTGGCCAAAGGCCATCCTTTTAGCACGGCTTGGCTGGATAATAACAATTTGAACGCGTTATTGAATAGCGCGTGGTAAAATGGTAACTATGACAGAATATAAACGTCAAGGAATAACATCGTTGCCACTTGAAATGTCAGAGCAATCAACTGTGAAAGTTCGGATATAGCTATTGAAAAATCCATTCGATTTATCAAAGCTACTGTGACATAAGGCTCTCAGCTGTAGTCCAAGCAAGCCACATATTATTAAAATGCGGTCTCTGTAGCACATGCTGTCAGTCTTTGGGACAAGGGTCCAATACCTGAAGACACCTCACAAATTTATTTCAACAAGCCCGCCAAGCCAAATGAAACTGCCAATTTAAATTGAAGTGTTCATCCGAACAGTTGGTTTGATTTATTTGTCTTCATTTCCTATGCATAATATCATACAACACATTCGCTTTAAAATAATTTTAATAATACTACTGGTCCTTAAAAAGTACGAATTTAGGCTACGGGACATAAATAGCAACAAGACTTGTAACATTATCTGTAATAACAACGGTGTATGACTAATACTTTGCTTTGCTTTAATCATATTTTTTTAGGAGTAGAATGTCAATACGGGCGTCTGGTTGCCACGCGCGAGGATAATTGGGCACTTAATATCACTTGTCAGCATTTCTAGCCAGGACATGTAGAGTGTCGGCGAGATAGCTTCCTAGAAAGAAGGAAAGATCGTGTGAAGTAAGATTATGTGAGATTAGAAAGGGAGTTACTTACTCTTCTTGGCATTGGTAAGGACATCACGATCAGTGATGCGTCCGATGAGTGATCGACGAGAAGCTCGTGGATGCGGAGCTGTCGATAAGTCTTCTCTTCAAGAATGTTAATCTCGTCCTCAGTGACACAACCATCGGGATTAGATGGCGATCGTACAAAGCTACGTAGCAGGTGTCTATGTCGATCAATGGTGTCCTGTCGTGGCCTGTCAGTCACACCTTGTAACATGACCAAGGAGGAGTAGTTGATTCGAAGTTTATTAAGAAGACTCGACATACTAGAACGAGAAAGGGCAATCATGACTCACATTCAATATTGAGACAGGCTAACTACCTCTTCTCTTCTTCTGCCAGATCCAAGCGACGATTGGTCAGGGCAAATACTCGCAACTTACACTGCGACCAATTCGATCGTGTAGAAATGATGTACGGTAGGAGCATCGTGAGACCTAAGCTCATACCATTTAGCTAAAGTATTTAGTGACTACTGTAAAGGGCTACAAACCTCCATCGTCGTACATCCACCAAATATCGATGGTTCCCTTCGGCTGCTTCCTAGAGAAAATCGTGACCGCGTCCAGGACATCCTTTGGCACTTCTGATCCACCTTTGGTCGAGTAGACTACGTCATTGTTGCTCGATTGGTATTTCTGCGCCATGGTTTGGCTCATATTTGGCATCGGAGGTGGTTGTGGTTCGGTCAGAGTACTCGTGGAGCTGATCATTCCGGCAAGATTGAGGTTAGAATCCACGTGTAAGATATCTGAAGTCGCTTGCATGTGGGGTATCGTTAGATTGGCAATACCCTGCGATCCGGGTATCATTCCCCGTCCATTGTGGGTTGGCAGGGGTGTGCGAATCTCGTGATTTAACTCGGAGAAATCCAATCCGTGAGGCACGCGCACTATCGCTACACCCATACGGAGCGAGAAGGCGTTGCTGGAAGATCGCAAAATTTATATGAAGGTTGAGAAGAAGTTGTTATAACTTACTGCAGAATTTCAAAGTACGAAGTGACCTCTTCACGACGGCATATCCTCCAATCATTCTTGTAGCCCATGAGTACGATGTTGGGAGTGAGTTTTCCAAATCCACTTGCTTTGATGAGGGCAGAAATGCCGTCTTCCATGGAGAAACCATCGATCACGTTGTAGAAAGCCTTGATTTTCCTCGCGTCCAGGTACTTCTGACCTTCCTCGATCATTTGCTTACGTCGTTTGTAGCCGATTTTTAGCTACAAGATTCAGGAATCAGTTGGGGTCAGTGATTAGACATTCAAAGGCTTACCGGAATGACTCTGCCGACCATCATAAGTGAACTGTTCTTGGTGAACAGGTTACCGAGGTCAATGAGAGGCGGACGAACTTTCGGATCACCGGATAGGACTAGCACTTGAGGATGATAATTCTTGACGTGGTCCGAGATGGTGCTCAATTTCTGGGTGGCACTTAAGGCTGCTTTATAGGTTCGAGCTTGTGTTGAGTCACCCCAGTTCACATCTGGCAAACGCGGAACCATTAAGTTTAGTTATGGCAGGGCTATTTTCTTCCTTACCTGGCTTCCGGTACACGACTAGAAGGTAAAGGGCAAATATGATGATAAAGGTTATCAACGACGATATCCATTCAATCAGGAACATTATGGCCACGCAGAGGGCGAATCCAAACAGACTTAACCACGCATTGTAATACTGTAAAGTAATGTTTCGTTATAGGTATAGAATAGATCACTTGGGTGTCTAAGGGCTTACCCTAAAGGTGGGTCTCCATCCCAGGGGCTTCACAAACGCCGCATGAAACGTGCAGAAGTTAATTAGAGCATAAGATGCCAAGTAAAAGTTGGAAATCAATGGAGCGATAGCATTTAATTCACCGATCAGTAGGAATCCAGCAGAAATGAGGAACGTCAGAACGTAGCCACGGTAGGGTTCACCGTGCTTGCCATACGGTTTTGAGAAGAAGATCAGTCCAGGATAGATCTTATCCACTCCAAGGCATTGAATCAGTCGTGGCACCGACAGGATATTAGTAAGTGCGGTACTCAAAGTTGCGGCGAAGCATCCCGCGTAGATCAATGGAGCCCAAACGGACATAAGTTGCATCACAGAATACGAGTTGGCTAGACCATATTCACAACTCTGCAAACAGTCAAGGCATCAAGTCAGAATATTGGTTTGGAAACATTAAAGTGTTAGACATACATTATTGGCAATGCAAGGCATGTTTTCCCTGACGAATGTTCCATTCACGAGATCTGCCACGTTACCGGACGCGTCACGGGCTGCAGCACTGCCCGCAAACATCACAAACGTTGCGTACGAAGCCATTGAGATCAACAGAGCCAGCATGGTTCCCTTCGGAATCGATGTTGCTGGGTTTTTCAGATCTCCGCAGATATTGGCTCCGGCTTGGATGCCTGTTACGCTGGGAAAGAAGATGGCAAAGACACTGAAAAAGTTCTGATCAAGACCTTCCGAGAATCGATAGCTTGGCCCTAAGTTTTCATTCACAGTCTCCACTAGAAGGAAGATCGTGAGTACATCAATAAACCATGGGAAAATTTAAGGAAACTTACAAGAAAATCCCACAAATCCTTTGGCAATCTTCTCCTCATTGCCCTGGGGACCGATGGCAGCACCGATCAAAAAGTTAAAAATCGCAAGGACAATAGTGACAATGAGGAAGTTCTGTGCTTTCACTTCCCATTCCATGCCCACGGCACAGATAAAGATTAAGACGAGCACGGTAGCCACTCCGACGATACGTACGTCGTTGATTCCTCCATCGACAATTTTCAATCCGTAGCTTTCTGGAAAATCGAGAAATTCATTTATGACCTATTGGACCACTGGAAATGGGAAATACTTACTCAGTAAATCGTTCAATGAGTCACAGAAACCAATGGTATTCATGGACGCAGCGACAGCGTTCGCAAATGCAAATACCACGCCAACTGATGCTCCGAATTCGGGCCCTAGTGAGCGTGAAATAATGAAGTAAATGCCACCTCCCTTGACTTCACCATTTGTGACAATGGCAGAAAGGGACAAGGTGGTTATGATACAGACGACAGCAGAGACACCGATGATTACCAACGACTGAATGATACCGGATTGAGCGACGACCCAACTGAGACGCAGGAAGAGCATGACACCCCAGATGTTGAGGAGGCATGGTATGACGACACCGACAATCCATCCCAATCTGATGGCATGGCCACTGGGCGATGAGGCATCTTCCGCATGGTTGAGTTCCTGTGAAGAAAGAAAAGAAATTAGTCAGGCATGCAGGCTTCAGTTGACTTGTTGAAAATATTTTTTCTTCTGATCGAGTTTAAATCGAGTCGTGGAATAAAATGTAAATTATTGGGCTCCCTGAATAGAACAACACCAAACGCACGCACTTTCAGGTGTAATGTGGATAGGCTAAGAAACAGCAAGAGTCTTTTGAAGCTCAGTAGTGTAATCCAGATGAGCACTGAAGTGCTGTGGAACATATTTTCCTAATCTGTTTTGCTAAAGAGGTCCATTAACACTCTTGCAGCAGAGGCAGACGAGCTGGCATCAGCCATTAGTTAAGGTCATCACAGTCACCCAAGTGCCAACGGTGTGATGGTTTTTTTTTAAAGAAATCTTATAGTAACGTACTACGGCGATGCCAGACTATTCGAGAAAGCTAAGGCTGCATTGGGTTTGCTGTCACGAGTTACCTGCTTCATGTAAAGTTGTGTTCAAAAAATAACTGGAATTATTGCTTAACCTTAGGGCAAGAGCTCATAAGGGAATGAACGGTTTATTTTGAAAAATATTATGCGAATGAACTTCAAATGTGACCCAACTCATCGAACTTTTTTCATCCTTCGGGACTCTAGAATGTCGTTCACTCTGTGACGTGCAAAACAGGCACCTAGACCTGGACCACTCCATACTTCTTCTCCTAAAGCGGAAGGAACTTGTGGGTGTTCCTGTGGCGGAGAGAACCTTGACACTGCTTAGTCCTTAAAGGGGTTGCATCATAAGAGTCTGATGTGTTGGGCGCATGGTCCAACGGTGATCGACGGACGGTTTCGCAACTGTGGATAGACGTTGCAAATACAAAATAGAATAGGCAGTCCTAAACATAGGTTACAAAGACTGCCGCCCAATCTAAGGAAACATTGCTTGCCGAAGAAAATTCTTAACTCAATTGGTCGCATCGTCCCTAAAAAGTTATAATTATTATACGGGTAGCTCGATATCCCCTAGCGACCGCGAAGTCTTTCAATATTAAAAGACGTTTAGGTACAGCATAAAAAAGAGGTGTGACATATTGTATAATAATTGTAAATTTATTGTGGAGGCGTTGAAGCTCTGTACATGATTCCTCTTGTTTTAATGGCCAATTATTATGGAATTGAGTGAATGTCTACGAAATTGTTTAAAAAATAAGGTGACTTCATTTTTCTCCAAAATTATTTATTATGTCTCCTTCAAACGACACCAACTACAACATTTTTTACAAAAAACAAACCGGTAAGCCCAGAACCTGTATACTAGCTAAGAAACATATTAAAGCCTTTTTATGTCCCCACCTTAGCTCCGAAGATTTAACAGTCGTTAATCTGGAAGGTTCTGGCCAGCCGAACCTCATTATAGCATCAAGCTACATGTCGCACGATATGCCATCTCCACCGGTTGAAGTGCAACTACTGGTTAGGCAACTTCAAAAGGGTAAGGATACCCTTCTTCTCGGATGCGACGCCAACGCCAGACACTCTCTATGGGGCAGTTCGGAAATCAACGAAAGGGGTGAGTCTCTGTTTGATTTCTTAATTACCTCCAAGCTCAATATATGTAATGTAGGTAGCTCCCCAACCTTTGTATTTCCGAGTTCGGAAGCACATCCTGGTTGGGAGGAAGTACTTGATATAACCCTAATCTCCAATTCCACCAATTATAGGGTCGACAGCTGGAGAGTATCCAATCTAAAATCGTTTGCAGACCACAAATGGATACTCTTCAATGTGAATTTCAGTGCCGACCCCTCCATCCCCTTCAGAAATCCTAAACGTACTGACTGGAAAAAATTCAGCAGGATTATTAACTCCAAACTCAATAACCTACCCGATCCAGACATGGAATCTGTAGAACAACTGGACACGAAAGTTAGGACCTTTGAAAAGGCCATGGTCACGGCCTTCAAAGTTTCGTGCCCAGTTAAGCACAGCAAAAAAAACCTTCCCACCGTGGTGGAATGAGGATCTCTCCGTTTTAAGGAAAATGACAAGAGACCTCTTCAACATCTGCCACAGACACAAATACTGGAAACCCTACAAAGACTGCCTTAAACTCTACAAAAAGGCCATTAGCAAAGCCAAAGCTCAGGCGTGGTCAGAGTACTGCCAGTCTATCGAAACACTAAAGGATGCTGCCAGGCTGAGCAAAATCCTATCCAAACAACACCAGAATCCATCCTACATTAGACGTAACGACGGTGTTTGGGCAGATTCCACAGAAGAGTCCCTGGAACTTCTCTTGAACACCCACTTCCCCGGATGTAAAGACTACGGGACTACTACGCAGATCCCTCATCATACGCAGCACACACCACGGGACGATGCTAATTTGATCATCAACCCCGATAATATATCTTGGGCCATCAGCAGCTTTCCTCCATACAAGTCACCGGGACTTGACGGAATATTTCCTATAATGCTACAAAAGAATTTGGGCAAGGTTATACCCTGGCTAACGGTGATTTATCGAAGTCCGCTGAAACTCAACTACATCCCCCTAGCCTGGAGAAGAGTTCGATGTATCTTCATCCCGAAGGTTGGCAAGCGCGGTCATGAATCCGCAAAGGATTTCAGACCTATCAGCCTCACATCCTTCGTCCTGAAGACCCTCGAACGCATCTTGGACAGGCACATCCGCGACTCCCTAGGAAACACAAAGTTTTCGAAGTCCCAACACGCTTACATTAAAGGCAAGTCCACTGAGACCGCCCTGCATGAAGTCGTGCAGACAATCGAAAAATCCATCCACCATAAACAATTTACCTTAGCTACCTTCATAGATATAGAAGGTGCTTTCAACAACATTCACACTGAATCGATCCAAGAAGCCCTCACCACGGCAGGGGTAGAGGGACTTGTTAGCAGATGGATCATATCCATGCTCAGAACTAGGATCATTCAGGCCCAGATGGGCAACACCACTATAGTTAAGACCGTAGATAGAGGCACACCCCAAGGTGGGGTAATATCGCCTCTACTATGGCTCTTGGTTATCGATAAAATCCTGAAAGAATTCGAGAGAATCGGAATAAAGGCGGTTGCTTATGCTGACGACGTGGTCATCCTAGTATCGGGAATGTTTCCCTCGGTAATTAGCGAAATCTCAGAGAGAGCTCTGACTAAGCTAAGCGCCTGGGCCTCAGGATGCGGCCTAAGCGTCAATCCGAGTCAAACAGAACTGATGCTGTTTACCACCAAATATAAGATACCGTCCTTTAATCTCCCTCGACTCAACAACCAGCCGCTCTCCTTGTCTTCCGAGGCTAGATACCTAGGAATTATCCTAGACCCCAAGGTCAGTTGGAAGATAAACCTTGAACATCGGGTACGGAAAGCATGTGTCGCTTTCTATGCCTGTAGCAGAACCTTCGGCAAAAGCTGGGGACTTCGACCCAAATTGGTGCTGTGGATGTACACGGCTGTCATCCGCCCCATCCTCACCTACGGAGCGCCTGCCCTAAGTAAGGCATACAACATCAAAAAACTAAGCCGCGTACAGAGATCGGCCAGTATCGGGGTAACCGGTGCCCTTCGGTCTACTCCGACCGAGGCACTTCACGTACTCCTAAACCTCCTCCCTCTGGACCTCTTCATCAGATATTAATGCAGCCTGTAGCGCCATTAGACTCAGAGAATCTGGGTTCTGGTCATCTAAACCCTACGGTCATAGCAAGGTGCTGGACCTATTACCTAGTGACCTGGCCACGACTGCAACCGATTTCACGACAACCATACACAACCCAAATAAAGCCGCCCATGTCCACTTCCCATCCAGGATGGCATGGAAACAGGGACTGCACTCTGAGAACCATCAGGTATCTTTTTTCACCGACGGTTCGAAAATGGAGTGTGGGGTTGGCTCGGGTATCTTCTCAGCGGAACTGAATATCTCCAAATCGTTGCGACTTCCAGACTCGGCCAGCGTGTTCCAAGCGGAAATACTGGCGATTAAGGAAACTTGCAAGTTACTCACGCGCTATCCTATTACCAAGAGAGATGTCAATATATATATTGATAGCCAATCAGCTTTCAAAGCTCTCGACTCTCACTCCATAAAATCCAAATTAGTTGCACAGTGTAAGGATGAAATCAGCTGTGCAGGAGACTATTTCAACATTACTCACATTTGGGTTCCTGGCCACAGCAAAATAGAGGGAAACGAAAAGGCTGATGCTTTAGCAAGGCACGGCTCTTCCCTCGACTGTTCTTTGGCGGAGGCAGTACTCCTCCCCATCAGACTGGTCAAGGTAAACCTTCTACAACAGTTTCTCTCGAGGGCGAACTCCAGATGGTGCAGTCTTAGCAACTGCGTCATATCAAGGAAAACATGGCCCTCCTATAACAGGAAAAGAACCCTCGACCTAACTAACAGACCCCGACAAGAGATTGCCAGAATTGTAGCCATCTGTACTGGCCACTGGCCTGTCGGTACCCACGCTGCTAAGTTAGGCATCCCATTCAACACCTACTGCCGAAGTTGCAAGAACCCACTGGAAAAGGAAACTCTCACCCATTTCCTGTGTGAATGTCCGGCTCTAGCTAGAACCAGACAGCGCCTACTCGGCAAAATCTCCTTCGACGATCTATCAGAATTCAGGGAAATAGGATTCTGTAATATCATCAAATTCCTTAATTCCACAGGATGGATATGAAACTCCAATAATAGCACACTAGGTCACTGAGTGGTGGCATCAAAACGGCGCATAAGCGCTAATTGGGCCTGGCATCTCGATATCAGGCGGCCACTCCTACCTACCTACTTCCTTCAAAGTAATCCTCCTGAGATATAAAGCAATTACGCCAACATGTTTCCCAATCCTCGAGCCATTTCTAATATGCGCTTTTGGTATAGCCCTGAGCTTTTTTATTGTTTTTGGCAAAACAACCCCATCATCAAGAATAATGATGATTTGGTTTTGGTTTAGACGTCAGAACCATATAACCATATTTTGCCACCAGTGATGACCCTTTTCAGCAAATCTGGATCGTCATTTATGCCATTCATTAGTTCCTGAGTGATGTTCATGGGACGGTTCTTCAATTCAATTCAATTTCAATTCAATTTATTGGGGTACAAGTAAGACTCAAGTCTTTTATAGTACATTATACGAGCATACAGATACATTAATAACGGTAATTACAAATAAGATCTTAAACCTAAGATAAAGGAGGAAGTGGAAAGAAAAGGAAAAAAGATAGTTAAAAAAGAAAAATGTGTATAAATCATCACCTGTCCATTGTTTGACGTTGCTGCTTAAAGTATTTGTAGATTTCATGTTTCAAATGCTTAGTCTGGGCCTAATGCCTCACTTGCAATGGCAGTGAGTTCCAAAGTCTGGTGCCATGAACAAAGAATAGGCGTGAAGAGTTTAAGTATACCGATACTGGTGTAATAAGATGGAGAGTTCTGGGTGATTGCGCAAATTGAAGCTTATTAAATAAGTATGTTGGTAGTAGCTTCCGAATAATTTTGTGCGTAAAAATGCAACATCTAGCATCTAAAAAGTCCTTAAGGGTAATTCCAAGGATAGTACGATCATAACCTGTTATGTGATCATGTTGTGAAGTCCATATACGTATCTAACCAAGTCATTAAACGCAACAAGTAATTTATGCAGTGACCGAGAGTCGAGTTTACAGTAGACTACGGTAGCATAGTCAATGATCGGTAAGAGCAAAGTCTTGATAAGTCTTAGCTTAGTATCAATCGGTATGAAGGCCGCAGATAATGAGAGCTTTCGTAGTGCCCCGTAGATTCGACCCACAGTGTAGTTAATATGCTCCGTGGCGGAAAGAGAGCAAGTTATCTTGAATCCTAGGCTAGTTATTTTATCTACAAAATAAAGCTGCGTATGCGATATGTAGACAGGCGGTAACATTTGAGTGTCATAATATTGTTTCGAAATTGCAATACACTGAGATTTACTAGGATTAAGAGCGAGACCATTGTTCACTGACCAATTGTGAATATTTGATAGATCTACGTTGAGTCTATAGACCAAGTCTTCAATCAGGCCGACTGGTCTGGACAAGTAGACTTGAGCGTCATCTGCATAGAGATGCAGTGATACATTTCTACACACTTTAGGAAGGTCGTTGATATACAAACAGAATAAAATTGGGCCCAAGATCGACCCTTGCGGAACTCCAGTTGACAAGTTGGAAAATTGAGAGGAGCAACCCCCAATGATGACTCTTTGCTTTCTGTTACTTAAATAAATTTTTATCAGACAGACCGATGCTTCACTGAAGTCAAAATAGGATCTTAGTTTTTGACACAATATGATGTGATTTACCCTATTAAAAGCTTTGGAAAAGTCAAGCAAACATAAAACTGTAACAAAGTCCTGATCGAATTGGGTCCTAATGTCATCAAGAACCTTAACAATTGCCGTTGAGCAACTGTGATGCTCATGGAAATCCGACTGTATAGGGGACAACAGGACGTGATCCACAAGGTGTTTTGAAATTTGTTTAGGCATTATTTTCTCAAGAACTTTTGACAGGCATGGTAAAATGCTAATTGGGCGAAAATCCGATGCAGATACCGGATGAGGTTTTTTAGGCACAGGGATAACTTTTGCTGTTTTCCAACTATTAGGGAAAGTGCAAGAGTATATATGTATGTACATACAAAAGTTGAATATGTGAGTAAGTGGAGCTATGATAGAGATAAGAATCGTCCTGATAAACGAAGCGGTAGTCCATCTTCCCCAATCGCTTCCGACTTTAGCGAACGGATATTTTCGATGACTTCAATCTCTGAAACCGTCTGAAAGTTAAAACTATTTAAATTCTGAGAAATTAACTGACGATTAGGAACAAAGTTTGTGTTTTCGACATCAACAATAGAAAAGGCCTTGTTAAGTTCATTTAAATCAGGTGTAGTAGAAGAAGAAATATTTTTCCCAATACCAAGCGAATGCAAGTTGTTCCATAATCTCTTGGTTGGCAAGTTAGAACTTAGTTTCGAGAAATAGTATCTTTTTTTAGTCCTACGAGTAATGGCGGATGCTAGATTACGAGATTGGCGAAACGCTTCCCAATTCAAATCAGTGGGGTTAGTTTTACACTTCGAATAAGTCTTCCTGCGTAACTTTATAGCATTATGTTCTTTTGGTCAAAATTTTGAAATTTTAGAATAAACTTCGTTGACATACGTTTCATGCCCAAAATATAAAAGCGATGTCCTCAACAACTTCTCTGGTAGTGATTCGACGATTCTCCATAACAGTTTTCCTCACTGCTTCAACGTTTTCATCGTGCGGGGACGTGCAGGGCGGGCATCGTCATTTATATCTTCTCGACTAGACTCGTTAGTTACGTTGGAGCACTTTTTCACACAAATTTTGATCCAATTTTTTCAATAGTAAAAAATGGCGAAGCATACCAAAATACATTTAACCTTTATATCTGTGGAAAACAAACTGAATGTCCAAAATGGCTGACAATGTCAACAGAAGTCAGGGCACATGTGTACGAACATGACAAAAAAAATCGAAGATACTTAGTTCAAAATTCAAAAAGTCAGCTTAAGTTTTGAACAAACCTTGTCTCGTAAACAAGACAAAAGGCGGGGACGAATCAAACGAGAACGAGTCTTACCCTATACAAGGGCATAATTATTGTAAGGAGTATCAAGATTGAAATAATTTGTGACCAGAGCAGCGCTGAATACTCGGGTGTTATCAGTAAGAAATATTATCATTAGCTAGGCTCCCTTACAGCATCGTCTATTACTCGCCATGATTGAATTTCTTGTTGTCCCAAGGTCAATGTCAACTCAACTAAGCAAAGTAAAATGCTACAATTGTGACACAACTCGTTTGTTTTATCAAAACTTGGGCCAAAAGTAGGCGCATCTAATGGGTACTTTTTTTTTGGTAGCTTCAAAGACCGTGTGGCTAAGTGGTACAGCGTGCGCCATTTCATATGGGGTGATGTAAATTTCGAATAACTTCAACAATTCTCAACCGATTTTGGAAATTCAAAAACTTTTATTCAATTTGGACCTTTACAATTTATTTTGATTAATTTTCGAAAACAATATCAATTAAATGACCGCCTTTATTGCCGATGCAAAAATGGGCTCGTTTTCGGGCATTTTCCATGACATTTTCGAGCATTTCGGTCGAAATTTCTGCGATTTCCCTCCGAATGTTTCTTTTGAGCTGTTCTATTGTCTTCGGGCCGTTAGCATACACCTTGCTTTTCAAGTATCCCAAAAGAATAAAGTCTGAAGGAGTCAAATCCGGCGATCTCGAAGGCCAGTCAATATCGTCCTTTTTTGACACCAATCTTCCAGGGAACTTCTTACGCAAAAGGTTCATTGTTTGGTCCGCGGTATGGCATGTCGCGCCGTCTTGTTGAAACCAAAAGTGAAATAAGACTTTTACGCATTTCTGGGACCACATAATGGGTCAACATCCACCGATATCGATCGCGACCCACTGTATCGCCAACTTTGAAGAAATATGGTCCAATGATGGTTTTAGCGCATACACCGGCCCAAACAGTAACTTTTTGGATGATATAGACATTATCGCGTGCTCAAAGTGATTGAGAGCAATGCTGTCAAGCAGAAACCGATCTGTCATGTCCCATTTGGAACAAAACAGCACATGGCAATCGACAGCTACAGCTTTGGGGTAGTTAACTAGTTTGTCTACCTCGGAGCAAACGTGAACTCCACGAACGACATTATAGTGGAAATCTGGCGCAGAATCACCAATGCAGCCGCTAGTATTACGGTCTGTCAAAACAGGACCAAAATCATGCTCTAGAAAACTCTCATCCTGCCAGTCTTGCCCTATGGAGCAGAAAGCTGGACGGTAAGCAGGACGGCAGAGCTGAATCTGTGATCCTTTGAAAAAAAAATTCTCCGTTGGATATTCGGTCCTATGTGTGAGGAAGGCGAATGGAAGACAGGACACAACTGCAAGCTCTATGGACTATATAAAGATGTGGAAAGCAAAGATTCGCTGTCTATATTGGGTCGGCCACATTGAGCGTATGGATATTAAGGCTCCAACTAAGAACGTCTTCGAACCCAAGCCTCCTGATTCGAAAAGGAGAGGAAGACCGAACCACTGGTTTAAAGACTAAGCAATAGCGGACTCAAGGCGACTCGGTCTTGACAACTGCAAGCAGCCCGGGCGCACTGTCCGTCAAAGATGGAAGGCAGTTTTAGCTCAGGCTCAGTCCCTCTAGGGGACGCTGGCCTGATAAATATTGTGACTAGTAATGGGAAGTGCAATAATCCAAGACGAAGGAAATCGTGGAAGTGGTCAAAATCCATTGTCAAGTCAAAGGTCGAAGCTCATAATATGTATTTGGTGAGGCAGCCCGGTGTGGTATACCCGTATACGTTGTTGCAAGTGAATAACATAATCACAGGAGGTCGTTATTTATCGAACACAACTAATTCGTTTGAGCCGAGTATTGAAGAGAAAACTGCCGCAGAACAAGCAAATACACGACAAAGTTATTTTGAAGCACGACAACGCTCGGACACAAGTTGTGCAGGTTGTTAAAACCTATCTGGAAAGTCTAAATTGAGACGTTCTAGCCCACCTGCCGTATTTTTCAGAAATCGCCCTTCTGACTAACCCGGTCGCCCGGTCAGCACTTCCGATCTTTCGAAGAAGTCACAAAATAGTTTGATTCGTTGATCGCCTCAAAAGACTGCAGCTTTTCAGCCTGGATCACGAGCTCAGGGATTAATATAGAAGTGCCCGTGGAGGGGCTCGTGGAAGGCTCGTTGGGTGGCGCTAATCGGGCGCCCGAATTAAAAAGTAAGTTTCAATGGCAAACGCACACTGCTCTAACGCCCAACATATTTCCCTTAAAAGATTAAAAATATTCCGGCCTAGCCGGTCGATTGGCTGCGCATGCGCACCTTCTAACAGCCGAACCTCGCTTTTTGGCGCCAAATTCAATTCATCACATTGTACTGACGCACACGATACTTGTTCATAGCTTAATCCCACGGTTCTTTCTCTATTAGCTATACGGATTTCTTTTCACGAGCTTGAGCAGGGTTATTCCCTAATCAAAGTATAAGTACGAGCGGTATTCCCAAATTTAGCGAGCTATTTCATTAAGGAAATTCTGCCTCAAATGGTCAGCTGATAAAAGAAGCTGTCAAGCCCTTAGGCACTGCTACCGTACGGTAATGATAAACATCCAATTTCTGTAAATACCACAGAAAGAAGCATCGGATCATCTGACCAAATAACCGGATCCTCCATGAGGCTGTGACGGAGGTATTCGTGGTAAAAACTATTGTACCAAAACCCGAACCGCTGATTGAAATAATTAATTAGTTTTGTGGCGTCTTCATACTAGTCATTTCTTTAATTTTATACAAAGCCATTTATACGAAGGCAACGCAGCTTGCTCAGATCTATGATACTATTTCTGCTCGTGTTGACCTCAAGCATACGATTACCAAACTTTGAGCGCAAACAATTTCATAGGTGCAAAACGATTCACTTTGCAAGCCACTTATGTGTCCATTGAAGCAACCGATAAATAATAATTCACACGTCAAGCCGTAGAAGCGCTTAAATTTCAATCGATATCTCCCCACTACTAACATCACCCAATTTGGGGGTTTTGCAAGGCTACGATAGCATTCAGAGTACATAATCTGGAAAGTTCAAAAATAAAAAGCTCCTAAGAGTTCGGATTGGTTTAAACTAGATGTAAGCACCTGCGGTCCCCCACTACGCCAAGCAATCCGCACTAAAAACGAAATGTATCGAAATCGTTATTTCAAACACGAGTGCCACATAAGTAATTGTTCGAACTGATCCAAACCAGATTTACCCAAACGGCCAACTTCGTTCTGCACTTGTTTGTACGGCGTTCTTTGATAATTAAGATAAAAGCTAAGTTTTCGGATCTGACGCATTCCCCAGACAGAGGGCAACCTGCCTCGCTTCCTTCCTTAACCCATATCAGATCGTCGGTGGGGGTTTAGGTTTGTCAAGTGCTAAATGTGAACGAATTTGATAACATAGCTGAATGAAGCCTTTAAGTCTCGTCGGACGTTTTGGACTTAATGGGATTTCGAGAATGTCACTACGGCTAGAGTGATCAATCAAAGTCGTTTGTTCATTATGCTATTATTTCCTATTTGTTTTCAGAGGGTTCTATGACATGACAGAGTGACAAGGTGAGTCTAGATAGTTGGGTATCAATCTAGGTTTCGCATGTTTTAATTAAAGGCATCATGTTGTGTTTGGCTATGAGATAAGAAATTGGATGAACGCAGTCATTCGAGATTAAGGGCGGAATGTTCGCATTCATTCTCGAAAAATGATTACATTCATATGGTTAGGAGGAAGTGAGTATCGGCCCTGATTAAACAGTTGCAACGTAGTCGAGATGAATAGGGTTTATTGCGCACTAGGTAAGGGATATTCTTTGGTGAATCGTAGTCTTTGTTGTGTTGGAGGTCTTGTGACGTCTTCTTACCTTTGAGACTAGAACAGAAGGCTTTCGAATTACACGTTCTCCTTAGTGTGTGTTAGAGACACATAATCTTATCTCAGGCCTGAAAGGTTTGTTTTGGCCTTCCGCAAGTATGGATAAGAGTTGTTTAAAATTTGTTGTTGTTTAAAAAAAGATTAAAATTTGAGTTATTCGTATACATCCATGTTATATTCTTGACAATTCTTATTAGATGCTCTACACTTATAGCAGGGACAACAAAATTTCTATTAACTGGAAGATCCGGATTCTAAAGTTTCCCGAACCTGTCTGCAAGCCTTTTGTCTATTCTTTGACGAGGATGTGATCTAACTTATAGTCTCCGAAATACATAAATATGCAGAACAATAACTAAGTCGTTATCTCGTTAATCTAGGAGAAGGAAATAAGTTCCAATACACAGTCCAGACGTAAAAAATTCTTTGGGTTGTTGCTATTGATGGGACTTATAAAGGTGAGGTTTTTGGATGACTATTGGTCGCGGAAAATCATTTGGAGCTTTGGATTTCCGTCAAAACCATGTCTTGAAATCGGTTCCAACTGGTTCTAAATTTCGTTCATTTTGCCGACTAAATAAATACGAGGGTGGTCCGATAAGTACTTAGCCTCACCGCCAGATGGCGCCAGTATCGTAAGAGCAACTTACTATCGTGTAGCACATTCCAGTAGACGGCTACTGTCGAAAATTCAGCCGAGTCGGACTGGTAGTTTTGTTTTGACCGCGTGTGGAAGCGGGAGTGTCCGCGGATTTTAGAAAAATGGAAAAAGAGCAATATCGGTCGGTGATTCGATTCTTGTTTTTGGAAGGGAAATCGCGCAGCAAAATCAAAGAGCGTTTGGATGCTGTGTACGGTGACTCTTCTCCTTCGATGGCGACCATCAACAATTGGTTTAACGAGTTTTAACGTGGTCGCACGTCGGTTTTTGATGAGCCACGTCCAGGTGCTCCGAAAACGGCTACCACGGAGGATAACGTGACGATCTCGTATTGGCAGACCGTTGATTGAAAGTGCGCGAGATAGCTGAGACAGTAGGCATTTCAAAAAATCGCCTGGGGCATATCCTGCATGAAATTTTGGGCATGAGAAAGCTGTCGGCGCGATGGGTGCCGACCACTTCAGAGTAGTGTTTGACGCTGTTTAAGTGCAATCCGTGAATGCACATGTGCAAAAAGTGAATTTCTGGGATTCACAAGGTGTGATCCACATCGACTATCTGGAGAAGGGCCGATTATTGGGCTGATGCGACGCCGAATTGAAGAAAAAACGGCCCCACTTGGCGAAGAAAAAAGGGCTCTTCCACCGGCTCACACCTCCGCCCTCGTCACGGCCAAATTGGTCGAATTGGGCTACGAACTGCTGCCCCATCTACCGTATTCTCCAGATTTGGCCCCGTGCGACTTCTTTATGTTTCCAAACTTGAAAAAGTCACTCGCCGGGCAGAAATTTCAGTCGAATGAGGAGGTCATCGCCGCCACGGAGGCCTACTTTGCAGACCTCGAGAAAACGTATTTTTCAGACGGGTTAAAGAAGTTGGAGCATCGCTGGGTTAAGTGTATCGAGCTAAAAGGAGACTATATTGAAAAATAAATCGCCATTTCTCCAAAATTTTTGTTTTTCTTTTGTAGGCTAAATACTTATCGGACCATCCTCGTTGCAGTATGTGATAGAATTGGCAATTTAAACCTCTGTTGAACAGGAATGTTTCCGGGGGAAAATATGGTAATTAATGAGTCCGAAATACTTTGGAGAGAAGAACTAGTTTTTCGGCAATGCATTCTAGTCGAAGCCCATTCTTTAGGTATAAAACACTTCAAGCTCTGTTCAGCCGAAGGTTTCACTTGGTCAACAAAAGTTTTTCGGGAAAGAGTTCAACAGGTGGGCGTGAAGTTGGCCTGGGTAAAAATGTTTGTGAAGAGCTTATTCCCTTGTTGAGAAATGAAGGCCGGACTCTATTTAATGGACATTTATGCATAATTTTTACACCAGTTACGAACTTGCGGGCTTCATGCTTGAGCTAAAAAAACTCATGTGGCGGGAGCTCTCCAAGTTAATAAGAGTTATTGGTCTGAAGGGTGAAATGATAGCACCGAATCAAAGGAACCTAATTGTTGTTCCCAACTGGAAGAACGCTTTCAACAAAACATGTTCCTGTTATGGCTGCCTTGTCGGATCAAACAATTCCTGACCCTAATATAACATCCACCAGTAGATGTAGGAGATCAAGCCGACGAAGTCGAGATATTCGTGACAAGCACCTAGCTGTTATCGACTATAATAAAGACAACAACCCATTTGATGCATGAATTGCTCGGGCAAGTTCAGGCGATCGTGCTGGCAAGTTGGGAATATATTTTTCAGTTTAAGTACTCCTCTACTTCTTACCCTTAAGTGATCTTCGTCAAGATGCAGCACGGGGCAAAAGCATGGGGGAGAAAAAGGGAGGAGGTATTGCTACACATTAGTTTTAAACGCTTGTGGATTGTTATGTGTGGAGAATATTAAGCTGGGGAGAGCAGTCCGTAGTCGTCTTGTTCGGCTTTACCTTTCACTGTACGTCCTAAGAAATACATATTTTAGGATAGATAGATGAGCATTCCTAGCGAGATCAGTTTTACGAGAGGAATGCAATTGGCTAGCTCGCTTGAACACTGTTTTTTGAAATAGTGATAAAACAATAGGGGAGAAGAGGCGATTTTCAAATGAGTCAAATGACTTTGCTGTATCAATCTCTCCTATAAGTTTTATGCAGTACTTTTGAATTTTATCTAGCAGGTATAAGGAGGTCTTGGGATCACTAGGTCAGATATGAACGTTGATCTCAAGCCTGAGGCGGATATAAGCCTTATATATTGAAATCAAATTAGAAGGGATGAAATGTTTCTTGCATCGTTTAAGAAAACCTAGACATAAATGCTTTCGCGAAGGAGTGGATGGGCTTAGAAGCAGCCGACAGGCTCTCATTTATAAAAACAAACTAAAGACCGCTGGGGACAAATCAGAGCCTTGGCGAGCAACAGCATTTATATGGTCAATATCGGTCTTTAAACCATCCAAAACGACTTGAATTGAACAGCCCAAGAGACGATTTCTTATCTATAAGAGAATAGATTTATCGATACCTTTTTTGAAAATATCATGCGCAACATACTTGCTTCCACCGAGGTGAGGTTGTGCAGAGAATGGTCCAAATGATTGGCCATCAAATCATCAGTAGGCCTGTTGATACGGAGACCATATTGCCGGTCATTAAGAAGCTTCCGCGTTTCAACATTTGTCATGCGCTGACGATTTATCAGCGTTTCCATGACCTCGGATAAAAGGGACGTTGTTGCTATGGTCAGGTGAAAGGCTGGGTAAATGCTGTTTTCCATCAACTCGAGAAGAGACCAGAAGAGCAGGATAGATGAAAAGCTTTCGCAGAGTTTTGTCAGCGTGGAAGAATATTTTTCCAGAAGTATGGATTGATAGCATCAGGGCCAGCAGGTTTGGGCGCTCATTAAATATTAAAAAAGTGGAAGATTCGACGCTCTCGAATACCGGAGGAGACAGAGTGCAATCTGGAAGCGTTCGGCTGGCTGCAAGATGTTTCTACTGTGCGACTTTTCTCCCCTGACCTTGCTCTTTTTATGGACTTGTAGAATTCGGAGAAGAAAAGGTACTGGTGCAGACGCCTTTCTTTATTATTTTCTTTATTGTATTTTCCCCGTTGTAGAGCTAAGAGACACCGTACGCCAGGGGATGGCGGGACAGGAAAGTCGCAGAGAAAGCGGCTTGCTATGTCATCCTCCTCGCAACATGCAGCACAGGTAGGCGGCTCACTGATGCCAAGCACGTAAAGATACTTAGCAAAAGTGTAATGGCCCGTAATGACGCTCGCAACCCTCTGCAATAATTTCTCCTTAAGTAGAAGAAGTCAACTTGCATCCTGAATATTCCCTCCATCTACCACTGTGTGCGTTAAAGACCCAACCGTTTATGTCAGATTTGACTGTGGAAGCAGGTAAACCTAAGGCGGGTTCAGGTCCTGAGAAACTCTCCTCTGAGCCCCTTCTTACCCTTCGGGGATCTCATATCCTGGGATCCCAGAATGGCCTGGGAGCCATACACGCCTTAGTGAATTTAGTCTTCCGACTTTGTTCAAAAAGTCTTGAGTTCACTGATTGGGAGCTGGTTAAAGGGTTGTACACAGCTTTGAGTGCAGCTTGGCTGTTACTGCAGACGCATGTGTTTTTTCCCTTCCACTTGTGCTTCACAATATAGTGCATAGCCATTAGGATTGCGTATATCTCTGATTGAAAGACAGACGCGAAGTCTTCTAACGAGAAGTGCAGTTGAATGTTTTCGCGCTCAAAGATAACTCCAGTGCGAAGACAGTCCATCAGTATCTGGCCACAGCCAGTTCTGACGCCATGGAAATTTGACTGTGAAATCATAGCGCAATAGGATGGCAGGTGTCATTGTGTCGGAAGGCATATCCATCAGACAGGGGTCGTAGGATATTTCTTGCGCGAGGACACTGTCACTTCAATGCGAATTGTACCAAAAACCATTTCTCTTGAGGCGGGGCATGGCTTTCAGTGCGCATCCTCTGATATATATATCAAGGGGTGGAAGATTCATCATAGCTTCTAGAGCAGCTCCCGGTATGCTGGGGAAAGCCCCCGTGCAGCTGAGACAAACCGCACTTTGGAGTTTCGTGAAAGAGGCCATGAAGTGTTTGGGTATTAGCCTGTTCCACCAGACAACCGATGCATACTCGTATAAGATTATCGGTCTTATCATTGCCGTGCAGATTCAGAGGACCTCTTTCGGCGATGTTTTGCCAACGACACCTCTGCATTGCCAAAAACCTGACAGCGCTTTGGTGGTTTTGGGCCCAACATGCTTTGACCAAAGAAGCTTGCTATCTAAGATGACTCTCAGGTACTTAGCTTCCTTGAATATTCGAAGCTTGCCTTTTAGCACCAGCTGAGTTTTTTCCTCCCTCTCGTGAAGAGAACGACATCAGTCTTAAGAGAATTAACCAACAGCCCATTACTCGTGCACCATTCCTCGATCATATTTATCGCCGCCAGTGCTTTGAGACCAACGGTCACTAAACGGAAACATCATTCGCATAGGCCTGGGCATCAATTTCAGAGGCACATCTTTATTTTTAAATTGGCTCTAACCGAAAGCAATCTTTTGTCCATCACAGTTTGTTTTATCCCAATTTGTGTGAATCCCTGTGCATCATAGTGTTTCCGAAAATAAAATAAGCCGAAAAACATCGAAAACTAAACTGATGTCAAGAGCAATATTAGTATCAGTATCAGTATATTTTATGAATCATTCTCAACTTTCAAGTTATGTCATCATGAACAGGTCCAATATGAGTCAGATGCCAGGGGTTTATTCACATCAGAAATATTGTGGAACGTCAATGGAATTTCTGTTCTGAAAATTGGTGCCTATAACCCCTTTGAAATAGGCGTGCTAAAAATGTTGTATAGGAAATAGGTTGATTCGGGATAGGCATGTCTACTAGTAGAAGAGAAAGGAAATTCTTATATTCCTTCTTCAACTATAGCCTCTTAGACATCGTGTAAAAGGCATTCTCTGCTGAATTGTGTTGGAAATCGTTCACCTCGATAGATTCGTATCAATGTGGTTTCAGGTCAGTAAAATCTGCGATAAACCAACATTCATAATGTGTCAGAACTCGAAGGAAGACTCACAAACATGCAAAACCCTTTTGTGGACTTTAAAGCCACATATGGTAGTGTCTATAGACGAGCTTTATTGAGCCATGACATTCTTGTCAAGGATGACATCGAATACCTTTCTCTGCTAACCGATACCGTCTGATGTTATTGACGTGGTGGGAAAAAACAGAGCAAGACCCCAATGAAACTTTCCCTTATCCCAATTGAACTACAGCCAACTTCAGAAGGTCGTAACTTCCTAAACAGTTAATAATGAATGTTGGGTATAGGCACGCAGAAGCATTTATGTCTAAGTTTGGTGGAATTTTTTCATCTGTTATGGAAATCCAACGTAATAGTGTGATAACGATATATTTTAGTGGAAAATCACAAGTGGCATTTGTTAGAGCTCGTTTGCGCCCCGATGCAAATAAATTTTTCGTGTCTCGAACCGAAGTACTTTACAATACTGCTAGGTAGGTAGGTAGGTAGGAGTGGCTGCCTGATATCAAGATGCCAGGCCCAATTAGCGCCAGTGACCTAATGTGCTATTATGTATTAGAGTTTCATATCCATCCTGTGGAATTAAGGAATTTGATGATATTGCAGAATCCTATTTCCCTGAATTCTGATAGGTCGTCGAAGGAGATTTTGCCGAGTATGCGCTGTCTGGTTCTAGCTAGAGCCGGACATTCACACAGGAAATGGGTGAGAGTTTCCTTTTCCAGTGGGTTCTTGCAACTTCGGCAGTAGGTGTTGAATGGGATGCCTAACTTAGCAGCGTGGGTACCGACAGGCCAGTGTCCAGTACAGATGGCTACAATTCTGGCAATCTCTTGTCGGGGTCTGTTAGTTAGGTCGAGGGTTCTGTTCCTGTTATAGGAGGGCCATGTTCTCCTTGATATGACGCAGTTGCTAAGACTGCACCATCTGGAGTTCGCCGTCGAGAGAAAGTGTTGTAGAAGGTTTGCTTTGACCAGTCTAATAGGGGGGAGGACTGCCTCCGCCAAAGAACAGTCGAGGAAAGAGCCGTGCCTTGCTAGAGCGTCAGCCTTTTCGTTTCCCTCTATTTTGCTGTGGCCAGGAACCCAAATGAGAGTAATGTTGAAATAGTCTCCTGCACAGCTGATTTCATCCTTACACTGTGCAACTAATTTGGATTTTATGGAGTGAGAGTCGAGGGCTTTGATAGCTGATTGGCTATCAATATATATGTATATTGACATCTCTCTTGGTAATAGGATAGCGCGTGAGTATCTTGCAAGCTTCCTTAATCGCTAGTATTTCCGCTTGGAACACGCTGGCCGAGTCTGGAAGTCGCAACGATTTGGAGATATTCAGTTCCGCTGAGAAGATACCCGAGCCAACCCCACACTCCATTTTCGAACCGTCGGTGAAAAAAGCTATCTGATGGTTCTCAGAGTGCAGTCCAGAGGGAGGAGGTTTAGGAGTACGTTAAGTGCCTCGGTCGGAGTAGACCGAAGGGCACCGGTTACCCCGATACTGGCCGATCTCTGTACTCGGCTTAGTTTTTTGATGTTGTATGCCTTACTTAGGGCAGGCCACCATACGAGCGCTCCGTAGGTGAGGATGGGGCGGATGACAGCCGTGTACATCCACAGCACCATTTTGGGTCGGAGTCCCCAGCTTTTGCCGAAGATTCTGCTACAGGCATAGAAAGCGACACATGCTTTCCGTACCCGATGTTCATCGGAATCATCTTCCAACTGAGCTTGGGGTCTAGGATAATTCCTAGGTATCTAGCCTCGGAAGACAAGGAGAGTGACTGGTTGATGAGTCGAGGGAGATTAAAGGCCGGTATCTTATATTTGGTGGTAAACAGCATCAGTTCTGTTTTACTCGGATTGACGCTTAGGCCGCATCCTGAGGCCCAGGCGCTTAGCTTAGTCAGAGCTCTCTCTGAGATTTCGCTAATTACCGAGGGAAACATTCCCGATACTAGGATGACCACGTCGTCAGCATAAGCAACCGCCTTTATTCCGATTCTCTCGATATACTATACTGCTATCAGAGTTGCAAAACGCTATGATGTTGGCCGACAAAACGCGCATCAGTGCCCAAGTGGTACGGAAGGTCAAAGCTCACATTGAACGAAATTCTCGACGAATTGGCAGGGAAATTACTACTGAGCTGATGATATCAAATACAACTATGCAACTCAATGATGATGCCCAAAGAGGTTCGACTGAGCAAGGCCAGTTACCGATGGCCAGTATCTTTCCAATCTTTCCAATCGAACAATTCGTGAATAAACAAAACGATCGTGTTTATTTGATCGAAAATGTCAACCTTCGATTGGTTATTAGAAGTTAAACGAAATTGTTTGTCATGATTTGGACGATAATGACAGTTGAGGGACATTCGTTTTTGAACCGTGGCGATTACTGCGAATGTTTACGGCGAAAAAACTTTGAAAGGCCCTTGGGCAACCATACATTTTGAGAAGAGAATGGACATTCTAATAAGGCTTAGTACGCAAAGCACGTTTCAACCAAGAGTGATTAATACAACGTTCCTCGTTCCATTTCATGGAAACAATAGCATCCTCACCTTACTTCACTTTCTTGTAGGGCAAGTGCAGCACTAGACCGTTCATGCGTTCAAATAAAAAAATACACTGTTTCGAAAAAGTTCATCTGGATCATCTTGTAATACAGGGTTTGTACAAAAAGTTTCCGGAATAATTTTTTCGTGTCGTGACTGTACGTCGCGACGGTGATGGGGGCTCAGATCTTCCAAAAGCGTCAAGCTTCAGGGACCCTCGACCGTTCCTTTAGCTTAGATGGTGGACTCCTGTCGAGTGACTTGGTGCAAAATTCTGCGAAGGATTAAACAGCCGTAGTCCAATAAATTTGGATATATAGAAGTTGAGCATGATTCACCAAGTGTTTAGAGATGAAAACATGCCACAAACTGCCGCTTTTAGGTGGCACAAACTCTTCAGAGATGGGCGAAAGAGTGTGGGTGACGAGCCGAGCACTTGACTGCGGTCGACGTCAAGAACCGACGACAGCTGCAACGTGTGGGTGAAGTGCCGTATTGAGACTGTAGGTTAAGCATTGATTAGAATTTATCATGCCATTATTATTAAAAATTTGGTCTGCGCTAAATTCGTCCCGGATGACTAAAAGCAAATGCGAGAGATTGCTTACGAAGACCTTCTGCAACGAAGAGTATTTCGGCTTTTTGGACAACGTAATCACGCTAGATTAATTCCAGAAAAGGTACTACCCGGAAAGTGTTATGGTACACAATCAAGCTAAGCCAACAAACCCATGTCTTTCTCATCTCGCCGAATTAAGTAATTCTAGGTTTAAGAGACACTTTGTTGTAGATCGTTAACCGATACAGACGTTTTATCATTTTGACCTATTTATTATTTTGTTATAACTTCGTGACATACTGCTCAAGGGGTTAGTCCACTACGAATTTGTACCTGAGGGACAGACCCTAAATGGTGCTCTTTAACCGGGTGGAGCTAGCTATAGCTGGAAATTGGAAATCGCAACACGACAATGCATTCAGCCGCAACTGTTTCAGTTTGATCGACCACCGCGTTCCGATGATACCCTAATCTGCTTATATTCCCGACCATATACTCGTAAACCTAAACTTGTCCCGATAATTTTTTTACATAAAAGAATGACTCGCAAAAGAAAGCTTGGCCAGAATGTAACTTTTGATAGCTGAAACTTTAAAGTAGTTAAAGATTTCGTCTACCTTGGGTCACTAGTGAACAGCGACAACAAAACCAGCGCTGAGATCAAACTCTTGCCGATCGCTGCTTCTTTGGGCTCAAGAGACAATTGAGAAGCAGGCCGTCTCTCAAAAAACCAAGGTAGCACTATATAAATCACTCATCATCCCGGTCCTCCTTAACGGCACGGAGGCCTTGACCTTAACGAAAACCGTTGGGAATGCCCTTGGTCGCTTCGAGAGGAAAATTCTTCAATATATGGTCCCGTTTATATAAACAGAGAGTGGAGGAGAACATACTACGACAAACTGTACGGGCTGTACAGCGACATCGGCCTAGTACAAAGTCTCCGGATCAAACGTCTAAGATGGCTAGGCCATGTAGGGCGAATACGTCTAAGATGGCTAGGCCATGTAGAGCGAATAGACAACACAGCTCCGGCACGAAGAGTCTTCAAATCCAACCCTAAGGGATGACGCAACAGATGACGACCGAATTCAAGGTGGCACACACAGATTGAAGGGAACCTTAACCAACTGGGAGTGCGGCGCTGGTTGAGACCCAGGTTCAACACCGGACGAAGAAGATTACGAGAAGCTATTAGCAACAACATCTTCACAGCCCATTGAGCAACTGCTGACGCTACCTAATTAGACGTGACAGCCCCACCACAAGCCCAGACGAAAGTAAGATAGTAACCACTTTACAAACCCAACAAAGCTTCCGCACCAGACAATATAAATTCAGAATTGCTTAAAGCTGATCCCCTGGTGAATGCCCGAATTGTGCTTCCTCTGCTCAAAGACATATGGACCTCTGGAAGGATCGCAGAGGAAATGTAAGGAAGGGGGGGGGGGGGGGGGCATTACGTTGCTTAACAATTTATATAAAATAAAATCATAGCACTCATGATCAATCAAAGATTATCTAATGCCTTGATGGCCGGCCTGAGGAAAGAATAAGACGGCTTCATCCACGGTCGATCATATCAACACTTTGAGGATAATTGTGTAGCAGTCTGCCGAGTGGCGCACACCACTCTATCTTTGTTTCATCGACTTCGGTACTCTTAGACATGACGCAATATGGACAACTCTGGCATGCAAAGGAGCCTGAAGAATTATAAATCTTATAAAATCTTATAAAAGAACTGTATGCAGGCCGTGTGAGAATACGAATATTTTCTAAGCCACGTTTATCTAGTGCAGACTGGAGTTAGGCAGGGTTGCGTATTATCGCCGCTCTTATTCAACCTGGTTTGAAAACTGCGGTAAACAGGGACATATTCTGGGGCATAGGTGGCAGCCTTGAGGATATGGACTATGCGGACGACATCTACTTACTGTCTCACATTCAGATATCATTTCCAAAATGGAGGCAGTTAGCCACCTTGCAACGCAAGCGGACCTAAAAATCAGCGTCGCAAAAACAAAGATGATGTGCATCAACACCAACGAAACGCACAACTTTAGGAACAGTGGCTTAAAGTAACGTCATCGTAGTGGACGAGTTCTGTTATTTCGGCAGCATCATCACTAAAACTGGCGGCTCAGCAGCTGACATACGAAACCGAATATCAAGAGGTCGCGTCACCTTTGGTGTGCTGGACAAAGTGTGGCGATCATCTCTCATATCTAAACGCCCGAAGCTGAAAATGTTCGAATCAAACGTGAAATCAGTGGAACGCGACACTGCGCGAAGCACATTTATCAATCGTAGTCACCAGAAGATCATGGGCGTTTTCTGACCCTATACCACCACAAATGCCTACCTCTGGGACTCGTCGGGGTAGGTATCCATCCATCTGGAAATTCGCCGCCGCAAGTGAATGTGGCAAAAATAAATCGCACACAACATACGAGTACATAAGTGAATGAGAGAAGCTTGACTCTGAGCTGTAACGCCATCTTATAAGAATAAGTGGATGTGGATTGGCCATACACTCTGCAAGCCCCATGACGACATCATAAGAGGGGCCCAAGAGACAGCCGCAGACGCGGTAGACCATCCAACACGTGCCAGAAGCGCTGCAAGCAGGTCGCTCATGATGACCGATAAAATTCCTAGCTTAAATAATTCAAATTATAACTTGTTTAATGAGGTCCTATGTTTCAGCTAGGAAGTACGGGAAATATATGAATAATAGATTCATAATGGCCTGCTGGGAGCGCTATCCAAAGGAAAAGCTAAGGACGTCGTTAAAAAAAGTTAATTCCAGGGTGATGTCAAAGGTTTAAAATCATAAAGACCTAGGCTGAGTCTCTTTTTAAACATATTTTCAAGCTCATTTGGAGACAATTTAAACGTTTCCTTGCATTGTTATTGAAAACGTGCTTTAACTCGGTAGGTTGACTGTTGATAGTGGATCACATGCCAAAATGCGCACGAAATTCTTAACAATTGATAATGGGATTTTGAAATTGATTTCTACGTAAACATGCTTTTGAAAAGCGAAATATACATTGACATAGATTGACACCTTCACAACCTTATCGTTTAAGAAATATCGATCCATATCAGTGAAGGCACCAACAAAAAATTCCTATCAACAAAACAAAAACGTGAAGATTAGCTACATATATCGATAGTGCAATCATAAGCTATCCGACTAGACTGACATGCATTTGATTCGCAACTGTTTTTAATTATTTTCAAAAGGAGGTCGGTACCACATGCGAGTGGGACGAGTGAATCAGAATGCCACTTCTTGGCAAAACAAAGTTTTATGACACTTCCTTCGGCGGCAATAACATTCGAAATTACTTCTTAATGAGTTGGCTTGTTTATTATGATGAGTTGCCACGACCCATCGCACCATATGACAGAGCGTCTTAACTCACAGATCACGCTATCTCTTAGCTCCATAAACACATTCCTAAAATCAATCACACCTCACCGCCTTAGTCAGGGGATCTACTCTGAATAATGCCTTCATCTATTTAGCAAAAGAAAAAAAAAAACACTTTTCAACCACAACTAAAAGCTCGATAAACAAGGTGTTGAAAAACAAATTTTTATTAAAACAATCGTTCAAGCAACTGGTTGCCGGTAGCCTTGAATAGGCGTCGTAGTCTAGTTTTAACTAAAAAACACTTAGCGCCTTTTATCAAGTCCAAATTGCGCTAAGTATTTGTGTCAATCAGTTTAGGTTTTTGTTAACGTCATTTATTTAGCCGAATGGTTGTGCTAATTAATTGTCAAATGAACTTCAAAGCTATGACAGTCATCGTGAAATCGATGAAAACACTTTGTCGTTTGTCATAGGTCTGGCTAAGTGGTGATTATCACTGTTGATTCACTGAAGTGAATCGATCTATTGCTACTTATCACCTTGTTCTCGCATAGTATTTAGGGATTAGGTCGAATCGAAACAGCCAAAGCCCTAACCGTTATCTATCAAGTGCTTTGATGACAGCAGGATGTTATGGAATCGTTGCAAGCACTCGAGTGACAGAAAATGCACTCGCGCCATTAACATCACTGACGATCCGCCCACCCTCCCTCTAGCTGAACGAATGACAATTTAGTGGATTATTCAAAATATCACGCGCGGTGCGACTAAAGGTGATTTTCGACGAAATATGAGAAAAACAAAATTTCACACCGCGTGACGGCGGCATTTAATTTGCATTCATGTTTACAACTAAATAGTGTCATACACTCACCCGAGGTTCAGCTGAGTCTTCGCCGTGTAACTCCCCGATCGAGGGCCGTTTCAGGTTCCTTTTCGACAGCCTATAGTTGTCGAGCCGTGGGAGAGTTTCTCTGAAAGAACAAAAAGAAAAAAGAAAATCAAAACAAATCGAAATCAATTTTGACTGAACGAGAGTGTGATGAGAGTTGGCTTTAACTGGTTGGATGCAATCCCACCATAACTACCCGTAACCAGTTAATGAATTGACTCGTGATGGCGAGGCGGTGAGGCAGGCAAACAGTGAAACATATTGGCAACGCTAGTGGATAAGGGTTTTTGACTTTTGTTTTGTCTGGCTATATGGCTTTTGTTTCGTTTGGTTGACGTTTTGCTACCGCTAATGATAGAGTTTTTAAACATTGTAGACGGTCGAGTCATATGACTTGCGAGGAGGGCAGGTGTTTTAAGACGTTCAGTGCGGGTTGCGAGTTGAAGAAGTGCTGCTTGAAGCGGTTTGCGGTGGTTTTGGAAAGCAGCCGAAAGTGGGGTAAGCTGCGGATGTACTCGTGCGTAACACTTCATGTTTGCATCTTCACACATCACGAAGGGGATGATGGATGACTAACGAGCGATGTAATTTTTTTTTTAAGCTGTCTTAGTGAGTCACTGTGCCGCTATTGTGGTAATGTGCACTTTTGTAAGAGCTCAGGCACATTCTGCTAAAGAGGACAATGTTTTTGACTAGTGTTGTTGAGGAACAGTTAACGGCCTCCTTCATTTAAACCCAAGGAACTTAACTTAATAGCATGGCAGCTTGCCAATTGGCCTCTATGTTAATGTTAAGTTAATAAGAAAGGCACTGCGGCCAGAAAGATTTATTGCGCCAAGTAATCCAATTGAAAGAAGATATCCTCAATCCACGTAATACAGCTGAGGGTTAACCCCACATGAATAGAGGTCACTTCCACAGGAGATGCAACGTTTTTCTTAAATTAAGCTTAAATCTAGACAAAAATGTTTAAAACTAGCCTTACTATGATAATTAATTGAAACTTGATTGGTTTTAGGTGAACTAAGTTAAGCAGAAATTATTGAAACCATTTTTCGACCTTATGTGGGTCGCGACTTCTCTGAGATAGGTGCGCTTTCTTAGGTTTCTTCATCTTCAGGACAGAATCTTATATCGCAGTGTCTAGATAGGAAACGACTCGTTTCTCTTGACTTCGCGATATTTTCTTTGGCTAAGAAGTCAGAAATTTCTTTACCATTGATGCCTTTGCGCCTTTGAACCCACCAGGGTCTTACTTTTAATTCCCACTCTGTGAGCTCAGCGCTTTTAATGTCGCTAGACTGTCGGAAAGAATGTTTATAGTTATACCTCTGATGCTAGACTCAAGACTTAAGGCACATGTAGATGGCGTGCGACTCTAACACACTAAACCAGAGCCTGTCTTCAAAGAGCCAGTTGAGTAATATTCATTACCTCTCTAAACGGTCCACTTCTCAGTTTTGTAGTCAAAGATGTACATTTTAGTCGGGTATCCGGACAATGCTTAACATAACCCGCTTGGGAAGTTAGTTCGTGATGTCTGCATGTTTTTTCTTTTGCTTATAGAGTTAACGCAGGTTCAAGAGTGTACGCCCTTAGGGTGTTTGTCACACAACCTGGACGTGGCACAGATGGTTTGTGTCAAAGATGTTCGTTCACTACTCTCCGGGGGTAGTTGTCTTAGATAGGATTCGAGCGATTCGACTGAATTTATCGCATTGTTTGTAATTCACAGTAGTTGTTAGAAATGCACACACAGAATATGAATTTTGAAGTGATCATTTTGATCATTTCTCATTCACAACTGATGATGCACAGTTTTTTTTTTCGTATAGGAGTTGTTCTTAGCTATGGACAGACTTGAACTACAGACCTTCTGCTCAACAGTCGTGATGATTACCATTGCACCACGAGCACCTCCAAATCTTACATAAAGTGAATTGCACCTTTAGTGTCTCTAGATATAGGCAAGATATGCGAGCCTTTCAAAACGCTGTAGCTTGTTTTTTTTGACACTTCTGCTATTTGTTGGAGCACTCAGACACAAATACTGGTCCATTATACTGTCAGAGAGACACCTTAGATGGCGTTAGAGATCACGAAGAGCAAGAGCCAAGCTACCTTTTTATTCACTTATGTTGTGTGGGATTTGTTTTGTTTACACAAATGAACCGAACCTAAAGCTTAATGCCGATTCCGAACGGCGAGAGCCGAGAAGTTTTTTAAGTCAAGTATACAACGGGCGATTTTGCCAGTACCCCGCCGAGGAGGGAAGCCACGAAATAATCATTCGATGACGTTGGTGTTATCGGGATACGAATTCGCGCATCTTGCGTCAGCGGCCGACACACTACCCACTGCGCCACGGCGCGGCGCTCCTTGGCACTGTAGCTTGGTGATTCACGTTTTTTACTTAGTCTTTTCCATCAATCTAGAAAATCATAGCTCTCACTATCGCGGATATAATCAGAGGATGAACTAAGGTTTCCATCCCCAGCTTGTATGGTACCAGCTTGTAATTACCTTGGTCACTTTTGATAGTTTGTTATTTACATTGGAATCTCAATTGAGTAATCCTAAGACAGTCTTAGTTGGATAATTGAATAAACTCTCTTGCAAAATAAACTCTGAGTAAGTAAAAGTCAAACTAGTATTTTACCGGAACTTAGACCTGAAGATTTCATAAAAGATGTTTGTCTTGAGAAAAACTTTTCTAAATTGATTTGTGGCTAATATCATTAGTGTTGGCGTTTATAAGACCACTGGTTTTGGAGTTAATGTTTCCAAATAGAATTTCATTGAAATAAGTGTTTAAGACTAATAAATGATTTCTTAAGCGTTTGGTATTTAATTGTCAACAAGAAATACAAGAAAATTGTAGAAGTGCAAACAATCTTTATTTAAGGTGGCGAACCAATGCTTGCCATTTATCTTTTAAATACTATTTTGTGCAAATATTTACTTCGATTTCGTTTTAAGTGGTCCATACGGAGAGTCCATTCTGGGTCACTTTTCCAAGCATATTGGCTGCAATTCAAACCGGTTTATCGGCATATACGAGTGATTTAACGTATCCCCATAATAAATATGTGGTAGGTCAGGGCTTCAGTTCTTATATGAGCTGTATCTGATAAAGTTTTAGATCAAGACCCTTGCGCAATATCTTTCTCTTAGTCGTATAGCACAATCCCGATTGCAAATCACTGAACTTTGATGATAAAATTCAATCATCTGTAAGCATTGTTCCAAAGTAGGTCTTTTTAAGATAAAACGGCAATACTAACTGAGCACGTTTAACTTTGACACATGCCACAAATCACCCGTGAGCTGTCAAAACAAGCACCCTGAAAAACCAAGTAGCAAAAAAATCGCACTTTAGTAGGTAAACTAAGCTAACTAAGCTTCATCTGAGACCGAGCGCATCTTTTGATAAGTGATGTCAAAAATACAGTATGGTATCTGTTGTATTAAATTCGACTCCCTTTTATTAAGTAGATTGCCAAAGCAAGCTAATTGCTGTTCATTCAGTTTTAGGGCTTTTCTAGAGGACTGCCAGTGCAATAGCAGTTTAACCCAGGAAAATTCTTCTATCTCAGAGTAAATTAAAAGAATTATTTCTCAGCTTGACCCACAAAGTGTAGTTGATTTTTTCGCATTAGATTCCAGCGTTATCGGGGCGCCTGGGGGAGGGAGCTTGGGTTATCTTCTTCGCATTCCTTGAGCGTTTGTTTTGCTTTGCATTAGTCAGATGTCATAATAAGATGCTTCACATTTGTATGTCATCCTCATGTACAGTGTGTCATCGATAACGATTTACAGTCCTTTCACCATCAAGCCTAATCGTGACTTTGTAAAGCTTTGTATTTTAAAGGATTAATCATCTTGACACTTTAGGGATGTGAAGTCTCTGACTAAGAAGGAGGAAAATAGATTTCGAGTCTTTGAAAACAAGATCTCAAGGAGAATCTGTGGTGGGAGACAGGATGAAGAAACGGGCGAATGGAAGAAACTGCACAGTCAAGAACTCGAGGAACTCTATTCTGCCCCAAGCATTGTTCGCGTATTTAAATCGCGAAGACTAAGATGGGCAGGACGTGTAGAACGAATGGACAGTGGACGAAAAGTCAAACGAATAATGAATTGAAAACCCGTAAGAAAAAGACCGCGAGATGACCGCGCCGTAGATGGGAGGACAATATAACGATGGAAGCAGAATAGACAGTACAGAAAAGCGAAACATGGTAGAAACCCACTCACCAAAGAGAGGCTTGGCGAAGGGGGGTCAACGAGGCTCTGAAATTTCGAGTTCCAAAAGGGCCGGTAATAGTAATAATAATAGTCATTTAATCTCACTTGTAGGACTATTACAACTATCCGTGGAGGACTAAAGCCCAAGAGCCACCATGGCATAGAGGTTAGTGTGGCGGTTACTGATGTCGATAATGCATAGTTCAAAACCCAAGCAATCAACTTATCGTCTTGTTCCAGGGTACCGACAGTACCCAAGACCCCATATGATTTGAAAAAATAACTTCTCGCCACAGTATAGGTGATTGAGAGAAGCTTCAACTTCGGCTGCGCTTACTTTACGCATCAATATTAGCCATACAGATGGTTCTGATGAAGGTTGGCTTATCAAAAAAAAAAGTCCATTGGCTTCCGAAGGTGAGGCATACAATTCCCTAATGAGCTTAACTTATAAACAAGCCTTTACGTTCTCAATTGTCGACATTTAAGGCGGAATGAGAGGCTTATTCGTAGTTGCACGAATTAAGATCTGAAGTTTCTTTTTTTTCAAAATTGTCAGCTCTTTTCCGAAAAATGGTGACATATTTCTCTTGAAAGTATCGTCTATCACTAGCTACATCTTTTGTCTATTTTCTTTAAAAGCACAAAAATTCTGCTTTGGAGAAAATTGGAGGTGCTTTGAGATTCTTGTTCAATTAGAACAAGAGGTAGTCTGAGGAAGTAGGTACTATCTGGTGATCACGGCACGTTGGATATAACCTTCTATTTAAATTTTATTCCGAGGTTTTAACGATCATAGATCGTAGATCGTAACGATCACTTTGACTTATCTTTACTCATATTGTGGGTATTTTACTTTCGATGCTCGGCTTAAGCCCATTAGTTATGTTCTGTAGTGAGCTTATATGATGCTGAGCTGGTCGCAGGAAGCTTGAGTTGATGGATATTTGGTTTGGCCGTATTTGGTTTGGTTTGGGTATGGCCGTGCACTCGCGATTTCTTTTACTTGGATTATCGTAATGGATATACTTTACATCGGCAGTCACAAAACGATTCAAGAAACCCTTCCTTTCTTACCTTAAGTACAGCAGTTCGATCGTGACAAAATGCCGCTCGACGTCTCTGGGCTTTAACCTAATCGGCTTCCAATTTCCTTGGATTTTAAATAATGGGAATTTGATAGTTGAGTTGCAGTAAATGATTTCGCATGTTTTTGTTGCGTTTGACATGGAACTCGATCCATTAATGTCTCCAACTTTGCTCCTTCAAAGATTTTTTTTTTTACCGATGCGGGACGGTCCTTGTCTTCCACGTTAATGATCGACTTTTCTAATGTTGAAACCTTTAACGACCCGTTCTTTCACTTATAGAAGCCTTGCCTTACATTTTTATAATCTTACGAATACACCATACAACAGGAAGCGGTGAACTTTCCGATACTGTTTAACATTCATTAGCGGGGAGGAACGCGAGTATAAGTATATACTGATATCTGGCTTGGCCAGCATCTATATATGTTTGAATAGACATATGGAGGCTCACGTCTTTTATTGGAGCTAAGAAAGTGATATTAAACGGAAACGGTTTTACAAAAGTCAACTTGACCGCCAACGTCCCAGTTCATTGAGTATTACCCTTTACGACGGAGCAGGCCTAGACAAAAATTACAATTTTTTTATTGAAATAATTCGAAAGCACATTACAAGAGCTGTGACTAACGCCAATAATCTGATCTTTGGGGATAACTACAATACTTCAACTACAGAGACCACGAAAGCCCACTCCGATCAGTTTTTTATTCCTTCAGAGGTGTCCCTCCTTATTGACTGGTCAGTGCATAATAGAGATTGCCACCAGGGTGCCTAAATAAACGGTTTATGCGTGACAAAAACGTTGACAGTACTCATGAGTTCATACGTTGTATTGAAATTGTATTGTTGGTAGAGTGGAATTCGTGGTTGTCAGGTGAAAGTGCTTCTCAGAATGGTGTGTTACTCTGGTAAGGTCTATCTCACTTCTTTGTTTATAGGTGAGAAAAAAGGTTTATAAGGAAATCTTTTGGGGTCTGAGCGCGCCATCATACTTAGATAGACTGAAAGCCTTTAAGCCCTGGTGAGATTTCGAGTATGCAGAGTGTATGAGATGGCTCAATCGCTGAAAGACGCAAGGTTCGAGGGGTCACCTGAAACACAAGAAAACTAACCAACCGTACAAGCTTTAACAAACTCCCTAGTATTAGAGGACTTAGCTGAACTATTAATAAAATACGTCTGATATAAAAGTATCTTCTGATCTTAGATTAGGATAAAATCTCTTAACTAAAGGCTCGCTCGAAGTAAACATTATTTCCAAAAAAAACAAAAGTTGTTTATGGCGATGTCATTAAAAGTTGTTTTGTTACTCTTCCGGTTCTCGCATATCTTTTATTGCAGTTGGTTGATTCGAAACGCATTAGATATTTATCAGCATTTTTTCCAGGTTAGATAATATTTAATATTGGATCTTTATCATCAGTATCAATCTACATATCTAGACTTCTTAATTCAACGTGCATAAGTCTTTTCAAAAAAATAGTTGGTCTCACCAGAAATCACCACTTTAATCGAAATTAGCAACATTATCTTATGTGGCATCTAATCATCTAAAGATATTTACGGTATTTACGTAGTAAATATTCGCTATCAGTCGAAACACTTTCAATCAGATGGTAATTTTCCAAAAACGTGTTTATTTTTCACTTATATACGTACATGTGTATCTATGCACTTAAGGAAGATCAAATATGGATTTCTGAGTGATTACAAGTGTTTGGTGTGAAGTATTTATGAGAAGTTTGGATTTTTCGATTGGATCATTCGGCCAGGGGATCTATGTATGTAGGTCAGAAAAGTGGAAAAAGTGTGGGCTAGATACTCGTGACCGGGTCAATAGAAATTTTTTGTTTTTGTGTTGTATATTGCTGAAATCCGGAAAGTAGCATTATGACTTTGATCGGTCAAGGAACTAGATTCACGTGGTCTTATTTTGTTTATCATGGCAAATGTTAATTTGAGGGGTCATATCAATCCCTTTATTGAAGGCTGTGAAAAAAAACGTCTTTTACTAAAAATGCCAATATATTTGAAAACACCGAAAAGTCTGATGGGGCGCTCGATGTATTTCTAATTCTATATGACTTATTTTCGCCCACATCACTCAGATTATTAGCCTTTGCATTATCACATCAACTTTTCCTCAGTCTTGGAAAATTGCAAGGTTTCTTCTAATAGTAAAAAAACAAGCCACTCCCTTAGTGACTCCAGGCCAGTGAACATACTACCTTGAAAATCAGGCATTATTGAAAAAGTTTTTGAAAGGGTTTTTCAATTGGCCCGGGTAGATTTTTTGCCGGCCAATGGGGGCCCTTTTTTTTTTTTGGTGACATCTGTCAAATATGTTGCTTATATTCAGTTGTTGATGCCAAATCATCATGGCAAGTTACATGATTAAACACATCCAAATGATAACATTTTTTTTTACCAAAATGAGAGTTCGTTAGAGCACGTTTGATCGCCAAATTTAGGACGACCGCTTCGGTAACCAATCAGCTAACATTCGTAAGTCAAAGGAACGCAAGATCAGCCGAGAACATCGCCGCGGTCCGTAAAAGAGTACAGCAGAACCGGAGGCAGCCGATTACCTGCCGTGCACAAGAAGTCGGTTTTTCGCAGAGTTCAACTCGAATTTTGTGTCGGGACTTGGGCTTACACCAATATCCAACAGACCCAGGAGCTCAAAGGTTCTGACCATGGATAACGCCGTTTTTTGGTTGGCAGGGCTTTGAAGCGTTTGGAAGAGGACCCCCATTCTGGCTGAAAAAAACAACTTTAACGACGAGGATGAATAGCTATGTTAACAAGTAAAATTGCCGTATATAGGCAAACACGAACCTACACGAGGTTCACCAGGTGTCAATGCATCCTCAAAAAATTACTGTTTGGTGTGGATTTTGGGACGGTGGTGAAATTGGGCCATACTTTTTTAGAAACGATATTAGCGAGGGGGTCACCGTCAATGTCGAGCACTACAAAACGATGACATCCAATTTCTTACAGCCCAAATTGAACCATATGGACCTAGACAACATGTGGTTCCAGCAGAACTTTGCTATGTGCCGACGATTTGAGGGTAAGATTATTTCTCGCAGGGGTGACATGAATTGGCCACCAAGGTTATGCAATTTGACCCCGCTAGACTTTTGTCTTGTGGGGTTTCTTGAAGTCACAATCACCCGATGCCCTTAAGGTGTTAAGGTGAACATAACAGAGGTCATCGCTCAAACTCAACCGAATCTATGCAGAAGAGTCATTGAAAATTGGACCACTAGGATCCGTGCCACCATAAGAAGCCGAAGTGGGCATTTGAACGATGTTCTATACATAATGGCATGGGCCTTTTAAATAAAAAAATAATTTGGTTAATACCTCACAGCACACACCACAGAAGCTTGTTTCATTCAATTTCAACATCTACCCGACCGTATTGAAAAACGCTTTACATGTCATGCCACGTACAAGCCATGTAACTTCTCACAACTTGTTTTATCCGAACCAATCAGGCTTTAGAATAAAACACAGCTGATCTACGGCTACTACAAACCCATTTGATGAAATAAGGCTGGATTACGACAAAGGCTATGCGAACCTACATACTTCATTTACTTGATTTTTTCGAAAGCTTTCGATAGCATAGATCATAGAAGTCGGATTTTTATTTGGTTTCAGTGATTTAGCTATTATATTTATCGGGAAGATTTCAGAGAGTTACCATTGGTGGCAAAATCTCTTCGCCAAAGACTATAGTTCAAGGAGTTCCACAAGGGTAAATTCTTGGGCCAATATTGATCTAAATGTTCATCAACGATCTCCCGTCAGGGTGCACCCGAACTTCTGTGCATTTACCTAGTCCTGCCACAAGTTCTGTTACACAATTTCCAGCGCTTATCGTTCAAAACTTTTTCCGGGACCGTTAACTTTTTTCCAGAACAAATTCACTGATTGTGAAGAATACTAGTCAGTTTGCGAACTATTAACATGGAGTGGGGCGTAAAAGAGTCGCGGTAATAGCGTTGCATAAGTGAGGCAAGAGTGCTGGCCAAATTTTCGAGTTGCTAAAACCATTCGGAATATCAAGAATATTCGTTTATCAGGCTATTGCTCGCTTCAGCGAATTGTCTGGAATAGAATAGAAAAAGTGGTCGCCCGCGCGTCGTCCGTACGAGTGCGGTAGTAAAGGCAGTACATGAACGAATTCGGAGGAATCCCCTTAGAAAGTAGAAGATCATGTTCAAGGAGTTGGATATATCAACCAGATCCATGTCTAGGCTGATTCGGAATGATCTGCATTTGAAAGCCTATCGTCGGTCCATGGGTCGTCTTCTAACCCCTCAATTAAAAAAGCGACTTTTGCACTGGCACGCGGACAATGGCCATGAAAACATTCTGTTTACGGACGTGAAAATTTTTACCTTGTAAAAAGTTTTCAACAAACAAAATGATAATATTTATGTTACTTCATCCGAGGAAGCGAAAAAAAATTGTTCCAAGGGTTCAAGGCCATCATCCTGTGTGGTGGGGGTCACTCACCATGGTGTCACATCCCTCCATTTCTGTGAAAAAGGCGTAAAAACTGGTGAAAAGGTTTAGCAAGAAGATGTGCTAGAAGGTGTTGTGAAAGCTTTGACCAATACCCTTTTCAATGGACATAGATGGATCTTCCAACAAGACTCTGCTCCAGCGCACAAAGCCTTAACCACGCAGGAGTAGCTCAGAGTCAATATTCCTGGCTTTATAACAGCAGAAGATTGGCCGTCGGGGAGTTCAAATATGAATCCACTGGGTTATGGTTTTTGGTCAGAATTGGAGAACATGGCCTGCAAGACATCCCACAGAAATTTGGAAAGCCTTAAAATAGCATTAACCAGAGCAGCGTTCATAATCATTCGCCAAGACTCCTTGTCCTGAGTGTGCTTCTACTAAGTTTCGCTGTCTTCTCTTTTAATCTTTCAGGTTCATACCAATATTGACGTCCCAATAACTGCGCGGCCTCCTGGCGGAGTAGTTCTCCTTATTCTTTTGACTGTTGGCTCACTCGCTCTATGGGTTTTGAGATAGTAGGACGAAAGAGTCGCTTTGAATAGTTCGTTTATCGCGAAGAAACACACGTTGCAGATTTTTATTTATTTAGATCTTTATGTCCTTTTTTGGCATTCAATAGGTTCCCTTAGACATTTTGAATCCACCACTTTCTCGGTTTGGATCCATCCAAGCCGGTCAGTTATCATATACATATGTATTTAGTTGTCTTTTCATTTACCTCTACACTTACTTCCTTTGCTGCCTTTATTGGACTTTCTGCGTTTCTCTTAACTGTTTCCTCGCTATCTCCCAGAAGATCCGGATCTTCAGCGAATGCTAGAATGGATGTGATTCCATTAAAGGTTATTTCCTTATCACTTTCCTGAAGGAATCTCTCCTAGTCCAGCACCAAATTTAGGTGGAAGTGATAATGAGGCGTCTCTTGTTCCAATCCTTCCTCCTTTCTTTAATCATGACGAATGTCAAAAAACCGACTACTTCGCCTTTGAGTTGTGAGAGCGTGAGAGTGGCTTGGATGCGATTGATGATCTGCTGGTATTAGCTGATAGTCTCCACTTTGAAAGGAAGCCTTTTTGGCGAAACCCGCCGCAGAGACGTACGCTAATTACGTGGCACATCGTCTGGTCAATGTTGACGACTCTCCGCGCCACCGTCAGCCACAGTCGTATACGTGGTGCAGTGGTAAACATCACAGACTGTTCAGCGGAAGGTCTGCAGTTCAAGTCTGTCCATAGCCAAGAACAATTTCTATACGGAAAAACTGTACAACAACATCAGTTGTGAATGAGAGATGATCAAAAAATTCCGGCGAAAGCTTAACCTTAGTGACATGGAAACAAAAAAATTTACTGTGAACTACAACCAACGCGAAAAATTCTCTCGAATCTTATCTAGGACAACGACCCCCAGAGAATAGTGAACGAACATCTTCGACACAAATCATCTGCACCCCGTTCAGGTTCTGTGACAAACACCAGAAGAGCGTAACTTTTGAACCTGCGCAAATTCTATAAAAAAAAAGAAACAAAAAACTGAAACAAATTGATATTCTCGTCTATGCAAGCTGTACAATATCTTCCGAAGCCTTTTCTGTAACGTGCGACAAAGCATCTTAATATTGACCAGTTGGTGTAGTGGCGTGTGGATTCTGTGCCGAAATTCACGTTGAGCCAAAACCTCGGTTACATTTTTTCAGTACAAAAATAAGTAGTCGCGAGTATTTCATGAACTTACGGAGTATGTTCCGCATTCCGGATACGGAACTTCGCTAATATCAAAACAGAACTGACAGTTGCCGCCTTTCGCAAATGTTAAAGCATTTTCCACTAGGTTTGACCTGTCCAGTTCAACTGTCCGCTTATGCGGATTCCACAACACGAAGTATCTGAGTATAGTGTCACCAAAAAAGGACTCATACCGCCAACGTCTTGGCAAACCTATTGGCAGATATAACTTTGAAACAGTCTATGACTTCGTCTATCGAGGCTCCCAGGTAATATTTGTGCAGAATCAATCTTCTTCGGGCTCAGTAGGTTTCCATTTCTTGAAGAACCATGGACTTATTAATCTGGTCCTGATACACGGTATAGATACAATGACCTTGTAAATGACAGGAAATGACGACAACTGTACGGACTATATAGCGACCTAATAGGCCTACAGAACCAAGCTTGGGATTGCTGGACCATGTTGAGCTTGTGGACACCGTTTTTGAGTCCAACCCTGAGGGGTGCGGCGATGCAGAAGAGGATGACTACATATACGGTGGCATATATAGGTGGAAGTGAACCTCAACCGACTGGGTCGTGCGACACTGGGAAGGCTAGCACATCGGGCCGGCTGGAGATGCATGTTTGTTAAGCTTCTAGTCGGGCCCGGACTGTAGTGTCACCTAAGCAAGTACTTTATACGGCGACGAAAATCAGAGAATATATTCGAAAGTCTTGCTATCGAAAGAGATGTACACAAGAAGCTCGTTGCGAAGTTAAGTTAGCGAGCTTCAACAACAAAACAGCTCATGTACATGGAAACACTTAATTTCATTGTAAAGTTTTATAATTTTGAAACATAATGGGTCTATTGACATTTGCCAACAATCGCTACAACGTTTTATCTCACATGACACAACATGAGCAAAGCTTCAACAACATGCTATCTACATAACATATCCGCTAATTGACTTGTATAATACCCTCATCTCAGGTTTCCATATTCCAATGTCAAGGGCATGCTTACATCAACAATACGCCGTAGCGGCTACGTGTGTACCTCTACAACTATTGTCAGTCATGATATTGACGTTTTATGCGAAGTCGAACGAGCCGATAAACCCGCGTTTATTGCTCATACTCTCGTGTTCATTCATTCTGAGTCGCTTGACGTTAGTCATGGGTGTTAACCGGCTGGCGACCCGCAAAGTGCTGGACAATTTCATTTGTCGATTCCATTTGCTCGGTAGTTAAATCAATCAAAATGATCCAAAGTGATTGATGAAGCATCGAGTCACTTAAACGGCTTGAAGCCTCTTTATCACGATATTGCATTGATGCCTACGGGGACTTCACTGATATCGATGACCTCTGCACTCGATAAAGCTAATCATTTAAAGGTTATTTAAGAGGGAAGCAGAATTTTAAAGGGTTGATTGAACTGTTGATACCCGATCTGATTTTCCTACATCAATAAACCTTGGAAAGTGTTTTCATTTCTGATGTTTTGTTATTGTGTCAAGTGTGTAATGTAATTTCAGGTGTTAATCTACCAAAGCAAGGCTAGAGATTAGGCTAAAGTCGATTGATTCATTTATCTTACTTCGCGTGTGAGTCGTTTTATGTCTCGATTTTGTAGACAATTGCAATAGACGATTTAAGCTTTCTTAATTACGCTGTTTAGAGCCGTTAAAAATTAGTTTAACAAAAGGTATTCATCTTAATAGCCTATAATAATAGGCTGAATAAGAAAATAAGCAAAGGAAGTTTGTGACTTGGTTAGGTTATTATTTAACGGTTAACGTATTGAATCAATGTGACGCGCTTTCGCGAAGATGTTCTCATTAGTTGCAGTTTCGAAGGGCGATAAAATTAGGGTTAAATGTCTGTCGAATCGAGATGACAAGTCAAGAGCAAGTCGATCAGATGTATGGGCGATCGGATAGACTAATGCGAAAGCAGTTAAACATCGTGAGACTTACTTATCAGTTGACCAATTCTTCATGACCAAGGTGAAGGTTATATCGAGATTACTCACCACCGAAGCTAACCGCAAAATTTCATTCTATTCTTTGTTTAGCCATTCCACCAGACCAATGTTGGTCCACCCACTTCGTAGGATGATATACATATATATGGCGCCGCCGGTTTTGTCAACCACCAAGTTTTAAGCAATACGTATCAATTTGACTTTTAGTTCATGAGTTAAAGTGGTTTTGTTGACGTAAACATTCTAAATTTCGTGCTTTTTAATGAGGAAAAACCCTTCAAGCAAAGTAATGGCTTGACAAGTGTTATTCGGACTCTGCTCTATCGAAGAGTAGGGAGGTGGGTTGCTGACTTTAGATGAAGCCGTACAAACGCCGATGAATCCTGAACGCCCTGATCTCTCAAAATCGCTTGTTGTTTCAGAAAACATGAAAAAGTCCAGAAAACTATTTTGGCCGATCGTAAACATTTCAAAGCAAACTCGGCAGCAAAACAGTCCAAAGCGACCAAAAACACAAATTTCAGCTGGGAGCTTGGCCTCCTCTATTGGGTTGAGCACAGCGCGATTTTTGAATGCCTATTTAACGTTAAATAATTTGCAGCAAATGCAAAAATCTAGTCATCAATGTAAATTCCTCCATTGGACAACATTTCCGCTTACCGCTCCAACTTACCGGTAACTTTTAATGTCGTCGTTAAAAAAATTGTTTGGCTTTGACGAAAAAAACACCCCAAAAGCCTCTTGGGCATCATCCAGAGATCTAATTTTTTTCTTAAACAATTGGAAATCTGAAAATGCTAAATCTGGAGAAGCGAGCACCTTTTTTCCCAACCGGACTCTTGTATCTAATACATCAGCGGGCGAGCATTAGCCAGACCTGGTCGTTCTCGCGCCGCCCCTAGTCTGCCCAACTGTTGAGTAGTCTGATTATGAGGCAAAGGCTTAAAGTGGAGTAATCCCCTTAGCACCCCACCATACACTTAGTAACACCTCGAGTGAATGAAGTCTATTTCGGGGATATTGTGCTGATTGGTCTTCTGGACTAAGCCATTGGTGACGACGGCTTATGTTGATTTCACTTGCCAGTTCCCTTACCTTAATAGTGGGATTTCTTTCGACGGTTGCTTCATGAGCCCATCGTTTATTTCTTCTGGCCTACCCGAACGAGGTTCATTTTTTTTTTTTTTTTTGTTGGAGGCTTCAATTATCTGCTGGAGCACTCAGACACAAATACTGGTCCATTGAACTACCAGACAGGCACCTTGTCTTTATTGTATTTTCCCCGTTGTCCGGAGAAAAGTGAGGAGGGGTTTCAGTGATGTAGAGCTAAAAGATTCGGCACCCACCACGTGCGCTACCGTGCGCGAGCGAAGGCGGGACAGTCGCAGAGAACGTGCGCTGCTGTGTCATCGTCCTCGCAACATGCAGCACAGATAGGTGTAGAGATGCTTGACAAAAGTGTAATGGCCCGTAATGACGCCTTCTGCCATCATTTCTCCTTAAGGAAAAGAAAGATGTTGCGGACTTCCTGCAGACATCAGGGCGTACGCGCTTAGTCATCCTGCATCCTGGATATTCCCTCCATCTACAACTGTGTGCATTAAAGACCCAGTCGTTGATGTCAGATTTGACTGTGGAAGCAGGTAGACCTAAGGCGGGCTCAGGTCCTGAGAAACTCTCCTCTGAGCACCTTCTGGCGAGATTTCGGAGATTTCGTTTCCTGGGATCCCAGAGTGACCTGGAACCCATACAAGCATTAATGAATTTAGTCTTCTGACTTTGTTCAAAAAGGTCTGAAGTTCATGCACATTTGGAGCTGGTTAAAGAGTTGTACACAGCTTTGAGGGTAGCTTGGCTGTCACTGCAGACGCATATGCCTTTTCCCTTCCATCTGTGCTTCACAACATAGTGCATGACCATTAGGATTGCGTATATCTCCGATTGAAAGACAGACGCATATTTTCCTAGCGAGAAGTGCAGTCGAATGTTTTCGCGCTCAAAGAAAACTCCAGCGCCGGACCCCCGCCCAGTCCTGAAGCCATCTGTGAAAATGCGAAGACAGTCCATTCCAGGTTCAGTGTCTGGCCAAAGCCAGTCCTGACGCCATGGAAATGTGACTGTGAAATTACAGCGCAGTAGAATGGCAGGTGTCATTGCGTCAGAAGGCATATCCATGAGACAGAGGTCGTTGGATCTTCATCGCGCAAGTACACTTTCACTCCAATGCGAGTTGTACCAAAGACTTTTTCTCTTTAGGCGACACATGGCTTTCAGAGCGCACTCTCTGATATATATGTCAAGAGGTGGAAGATTCATCATAGCATCTAGTGTGCTGAGGAAAGCCCCGTGCAGTTGAGACAAACCGCTCTTTGGAGTTTGGTAAAAGAGGTCATAACGTGTTTGCGTTTGGACATTTTTCGGCGATAAGCCAAAGGCGCTTTCGCATTGCTAGAAAGCTGACAGCACTTCGGTGGTTTAGGACTCAACAAGCTTTGACCAAAGAAGCTTACTATCTAAGACGATTCCCCGGTACTTAGCTTCCTTGGATATCGGGATGAGAATATTTGTTAGCACCAGCTGAGTTAGGCCAGTATTTTTCCTCCTTCTCGTGAAGAGAACGACATCAGTCTTAAGAGAATTAACCGACAGCCCATTACTTGTGCACCAGTTCTGGATCACATCTAGCGCCGCCTGCGCTTTGAGACAGGCAGTCGCCGACATGAGTCGACAGAGAGAACAGCAACATCATCCGCATTGGCCTGGGCATAGACTCCAGAGGCATTGAGAGCATCGAGCAGAGGGTCGACCACCATGCACTATAACAGCGGAGACAAGACGCCACCTTGCGGGCAGCTCCTGTTTACTCCAACTTGACACATTGTTCGAGGCCTGCATCAGCGATCAATGTCCTGTGCACAAGCATTGCTTTGATCCACAAAATCAGTGCTTCATCTACGCCATGCCGTCTAGCAGCGTCACACATGCTATCGAAAGTAGCATTATCAAAAGCTCCCTCAATGATTACGAAAATGCCTAGTAGGTACTTTTTCCTTTCGAGAACGCATTCAATTCTTCTCACTTCCCTGTGAAGACATTGGAGCTCAGCGTTCCACCAGGGAACCGATTTTCTTGCTGGGAGGTTTTTTGACAGGACATGCGAGTTCGAAACAGCTGGTGATGGCGCTGATCAGGTTATGAACGGCATCCTCCACCAATTGCTCTGTTTTGGGTATAGGCAGGGCTTGAGTGGATTTCTCACGCTCCTCTGTGAATCGCACCCAGTCCGTCCTTTTCGGATTCCGCTTGGGCTGCGAGGGGGAGATCCCACACTTCAATTGGAATTCGATATATCTATGGTCTGACAGCGTAACATCTGGTGAGTCTCTCCAGTTAGTGATGGCCTTCACATGCCTATTAGATAGGGTTAGGTCAATCACTTCTTGTGGTCTCGCCGTCACAAAGGTTGTTGATGAGAAGGTAACACGAAAGAGTGAAGTTTAAAAGATGGTGTCCTCTCCGGTTGCATTTGCTGCTGCCCCAAACAGTATTTTGAGCGTTAGCATCGCAACAGATGATGAGTCCAATCCTTTTGGCTTCGCAGTACTCTACGAGTTCAGAAACCGCCTTAGGTGTCGGGGGCAGTACCGAGTCGTAGGGAAATTAAGCAGACGCCACGACGAAGTGTTCAATTTCTCGGTGCGCTTTGTAGCTAACCAGATCTTGACCACAGAATTGACTTGGTTTGGTCGATATGATGAGGCAGACTCTAGGCCTGTCGTATCGCTCATAAAGAATCGTAGCATCACATACACCAAGACCACACAGGCGTTTATTCCACACCCATGGTTCCTGAATGGATACAACGTGAGATTCATCCTTTAAGTTAAAATTGCTGAGAACACTAGTAAGAAAAATTGTTTCAAAACTGCGAAATCAACATAAAATAACATGAATATGTCGAGCTCTGTTTTGACAGCCAGGATGACATGAATTTTGTGATCCATATATTTAACACTGTCGTCGACTATTCGTGACGATGACGACATATTTACTTTAAGATCCGACATAAAATATCAAGAGGCGGCACAAAACAAACAGATGACACTCAAATAAAAAATTAATTATAAAACAATCATTCACTTGGTCGTCGTGTGATCGTCAACACAGAAATTATAGAACTTCGAACTGTCAGTGCGGCTTTAGTACCCCATTTTTGTCAATGAATGTCAAATGAATTTATGGTCAAAACACTGTTTTGTTGGAACATCTTTCTGTTAAAAAAAGAACTCGCTTTACCCCTCTTTTCTATAATAGTTTAGAATCACGTTCATTAAGCTTTGTAGTTGGATAGAGTAAGCTTTTTTAAATTGCAAAGTATGCCGATCCCAGCTAAGCAGTTGGACCTTTCATAAACGAACACTTGAAAATACATCATTCAAACCGTATCTTTAAATTATTTTCAATAAAACCGAAATGTACGTGTTATTCTCTCCTATTACACAGAGATTAAACATTGCAGTGGGGCTTACTGACTTTTTATGAACCCATTTTTGGAATTACACAGTATTATTTTTAAATTACTTATCCAAATTTGTTCATTAGTTTAAGGCATGCTTAAAGTTATTACATCAATAGAATAGCGACTAAATGAGATTTTAACTTGTTAACTCAGGAGTTGTTCACATTTTGAAAGGTGCTGTTCTGGAACTTTTGTAGACTTGCAAGCTAGGTTGAAGGAAAAATCGAAAATCTTTACCCATTCTTCATTCAGCAGGAGCTCGAACCGAAAAAAGTAAGACGGCCGCCGAGGACAACCTTGCTGGGGAGAGAGAACATGATGTCTCCTCCTCTGACGTGGCGGCGGGTAATGGAGTCCGAAGCTAGATGCGGCGATCAACAGAGATCAAAGCAAAAACCTGAAGACGGAGACAACCAAAGATTGCTCCTCGGAGGCGGCACTTCACACAAAAAAACCCTTTCCTCTGGAAAGGAGTTACCAATGACCGTAAAGAGTCGAGACAAGCAAACGCGCGCCATCTGCTGGGTTGGATCTGCCAGGAAAACCAGGAACCAAGCTGAAAGTGCTGACGCGACTACGTGCGCAAAGCTCGGGACTCGACATGAGGGCCTGGACTATCTATTCCTACAAAGAGAAAAAGGGCTCTCTGAAAAAAAAGGAGGGTTGTGGGATTGGACAACAGCTCTGTCGAGACCCTGAAATCCGCATACGATTCACGTCCCTACTTCGGCCTTGATAGGATTTTATTCCATTTTAATGTCAAGTAGTTGAAGGATGGAATGTGCTCCGTAGTCTAAATCTATGGTCTTTATTCAGATTAATCTACAGCATTGCAAGGCCCTTCTCAGTAGCAGAATCGCATGCAGTAGTACAAATCGTCACATTGTATCCATTCAGGATGGGTGTGGAATAAGCGCCTGTGTGGTCTTGGTGGTGTATTTGCGTATTTACGATTCTTTATGAAGAGCGATACGAGAGGCCTAGAGTCTGTCTCATCATATCGAACACGCTATCGGCAACAAAACCTGGTCAATTCTGTGGACAAGATCTGGTGGCTGCGAAAGTTAGCTACAAAGCGCACGGAGAAATTGAACACTTCGTCGTGGCGTCTGCTTACTTCCCCTACGACTCGGTACTGCCCCCGCCACCTAAGGCGGTTTCTGAACTCGTAGACTACTGTGAAGCCAGGAGGATTGGGCTCATCATCTGTTGCGATGCTAGCGCTCAAAATACTTTTTGGGACAGCAGCAAATGCAACCGGAGAGGAGACCATCTTTTAAACTTCACTCTTTCGTGTTACCTTCTCATCAACAACCTTTGTGACGGCGTGACGACAAGAAGTGATTGACCTAACCCTGTCCAATAGGCATGTGAAGGCCATCACTAACTGTAGAGTCTTACCAGATGTTACGCTGTCAGACCATAGATATATCGAATTCCAATTGAAGTGTGGGATCTTCCCCTCGCAGCCCAAGCGGAATCCAAGAAAGACGGACTGGGTGCGATTCAGATAGGAGCTTGAGTAATACACTCAAACCTTACCTAAACTCAAAACAAAGCAATTGGTAGAGGATGCCGTTCATAACCTGATTACCGCCATCACCAACTGTTTCGAACTCGCATGTCCTGTCAAAAAACCTCTCAGCAGGAAGTCGGTTCCCTGAGCGTCGAAGATCGAAGCAGTATTCAAAACTAAGGACTGTCAGTAAGAAAGTAAATCAAGTTAAGCCTATGGTGAGTTTTCCCAAATCTGAAATCAACTTATTCTTAGACAGTTGGAAAAAAAACAGCATCAAGTCCAGGGGTGAAAAAGAGATACATAGCTCTTGAATGCCTTCTTGTCATATGCCTAAAAGCTACCCATGTTCGGAGAGTGCTTGTCTTCAGGATCCCATACCACCAAGGCTCCCTCTTATTCGTTGCTGTCGATAAAATAATTTGTGTGGAGCTATGACCAAGGAATGAAAGGTTGCATATGGGCAACACGTGCTTCTTCGCCGTGAAGGAACCATTTAAAACGACTCCCGCAATGTCCAACTAAATATTTTTAAAACCATAATAATGTCAGCGAAACCTTACGGATGGTGTCTTGCTGGAGGAGGAAAATAGATTTCGGGTTTTTGAAAACAAGATTTTAAGAAGAATCTGTGGTAGAAAATAGGACGAAAAACAAGAGACTAAGAAAGCTACACAATCAAGCACTTGAGAAACCCTATTCAGCTCCAAACATTGTTCGAATAATAAAATCAAGAAGATGGGCATGACATGAAGAACGAATGGACAGTGGACAGCAGTCAAAAGAATAATGAGTTGAAAATCCGAGGGAAAAAGATCGTCTGGAAGGCCGCGTCGTTAATGGAAGGACAATATACATATGAATGGACTCACAAGAGATGGAAAAGTAAGAAACGTAGAAGAACTCCACTCATGACAAGAAGGGTTGGCGGGGGGTTTCAATGAGGATCTGAACTTCCGAGCTTCAAATGGCTTGTATTTTCGAATACCTTTTGAACGTGGGTGGTGGGATTCTATATGGTTGCAGTGGAACAAAGAAGAAGCATGGGCGGCTCAGAGCGAATTATTAAAAAATAAGAAGAATTATTAAAAAAAACCCTTTTAAGAGAAATTCACACGTATAGAATGCGTGTTACAGCAAAAACACTAACCCCTCAGGGGATCCACAGTAAGATGGATGTAAGCTGTAAAAATTATTCAAGCCTTGAGTCTGTAAATCAAGTCTGTCCATAGCCAAGAACAATTCCTATTGCGAAAAACTATGCAACAACACCAGTTGTGAATAAGAAATGATCAAATGAAAAAAAAAAAAGATCACTCAAGATCACTTGAAAATTCATACTCTGTGTCTGCATTTCCAATATAACACCTTAATGACATGGAAATAAATGTATTGTGGACTACAACCATCGTGGCAAATTCAGTCGAATCTCTCGAATCCTATCTAGGACAACCACCCCAGGAGAGTACTGAACGAACATCTTCGACACAAACCATCTGCACCCCGTATAGGTTGTGTGCCATAAGAGCATAACCCTTGAACCTGCGCTAACCCTATTAAAATATAGAAATACTGCTCAACTTCCTTTCGCGACAATGTAAACGGATAATAAAAATAAACTTTTCCCTGACACAGAGTGCAGTCTGTCTTGAGGACGAAGAGACTGAAGAACTTATACTATCTGAGCTTATTTTGCTCTGATACTTAGGTAGCCCATCTTCGTCAGAGAAGTTATACCTCCTGAGGAAGTCACCTCTATTCTGCGGTATCCAGTTCACACTGAAAGATGTTACAAAAGATAAAGATAAGATAAATAATAACAGCTTCAAGCTAAACGAAAAATGGAAAAAAGTGGAAGGCATCACAAAGAGGTGGAGGAAAGCCAAAAAACTTTGATGAGTGCAGTGAAAAATCGAAAAGATGAAGCCTTGACCGACAAGAAATAATTAATGTTAAAGATAGTGCAGAGTAAAATGAGAAAACGCCATTCGGCTCAACTCATTAAAGATCTATCGGAAGCTTCATCCAGAAAATGAAAAGATCTTTAGAAAAAAAACTAAGCTCTGTGACTACTTCTTCACTAACGAACCATTGAAAATGGTAATTTGACGGTACAATTTGAACTAAACTGTTGAGCAAAACCAAGCAAGCTCAGCAAACCATTTATTATTTTAAATAAAGCTACCTCCACTTTATACGAGTATACGAGGTTTGTTAAAAAAATAAGGTGACTTTTTGAACTTCGAGAGTTAAATGCATAAAGTTTTCGAATTGTGTTTTTCTGTTATGTTGGTACACGTGTTCTCTAACTAATGTTGACACTGTCAAACATTTTGGGTTTTTAGTTTGTTTCTCACAGATATAAAGGTTCGATGTGATTTGATGTGCTTGGCGGTGTTTTGCTGTTAAAAAAATTATATCCAAGAATCTGTATAAAATTTTGTGTGAAAAGTAAAATTAATTATTCGAACGCATTTGCTATGTTGATTGTGACGTTTAGCGAGTCTACCCTGAGCAAACAAATATTTATAAGTGGCACAAGCTCTTCACAGAAAACCATGGAGATGTTAATGACGATGTGCGCCCTAGACGCCTCAGCACGTCGACAATGGATGAAAATATGGAAGCAGGCTCATGCCATGAAATTTTTTTTAATATTTTGGTCATGAAAGCTGTGTCAGCGAAGTTGCTAAGTTTCGATCAAAAGAACCATTGCATGAACATCGCTCGGGAGTATTTGAATAGCGTGAATGACGATTCAAATTGGCTGAAAAGGATCATCACTGATGACGAAACAGGGGTGTGCGAGTATGGTTATGACGTCGAGTTATAACACGAATTACTCCGTGGTATAGGGCCTCGAAGGACATCAAAGAGAACTGGAGGAAATTCGCGATCATTGGGCGCAACGACAGATATCTTGGTGTCTGGCTTGACGCTTGTCTTGCTGGGACTAAGAAAATCTTCAGTGTGAATCTGTTTAACAGTAGTCAACTTGTCCAGAGGATAAAAATCATATGCTACATGGTCCTAATAGGGCCTGTCATCACATATGATTGTACAGCATGGTTTCATGTAGCGCCATCTTATTTGGAAAAAAATCATGTATTCAAGAGACAGTGCCTTAGGATCTGTCTTGAAATGTACAGAGCAGCATAGTTCCAGTTCATTAAGTATTACCCTAATAAGGTCCTGTACGACGGAGCAGACCTAAACAGAAGCGACAATTTTCTTGTCAAAATGACTCGAAAGCACATCGTAGGGCATATGATTAATAACAATAACCTGCTCTCCGGAGCTTCTACCCCAATTATAGTTATCACGAGAGCATACTCTGATCGGGCTTTATTCTCCCAGAAGCTTGATTCCGAAAGGTGTGTAAAATAGAGATGGTATCCCGGTAATTTACCACCGCGCTGCGTTATTGGGGTAAGATTCTCTTCACTCGTTTGTAAGTTAAAGTAGAGTTAGGTAGAAGATCTTTTGAAAGCTAGGCCCGTCATCGTACTTAGATGAACCTGAGAACTGACTGAGGCCCTTTAGCTTTAGTTAGATCTCGGACATGCATACTGAACGAGATGGCGAAGACCAGTTGGAGAAAGGCAATCAGGAGGGTGACCACTCGGATCGAATCACATGAGTGCTAGCCAACTTGATTATATTTCAGATTAGAATTCAGTAGCTTAGGATAGGTTAGGCTATTAGAATAAGGAAAAAAATAAAAATCATGAATTTTAAAATGTACATATGTATGGGAATAGAATTGATAAGTTTGAGCTGAAAGCCATAAGTAATTAAGAAATATAGTTAGACGTGCAGGGCCATTATTGTCTAGGAAATAAGAATAGAATAAGAAGAATAAAAAATGTAATCAAAATGAGAAACAAAAGACATTTTTTGAACAAAGAAAAAGTTATCCAAGAAAATGACTCCCATGCTTCAGCGCGTCTTCCATAGAAGGATATTAAAACTACAACCCCCTAGACGCCTTTTCTTTAAAAAGGGTTCATGCAGGTTCAAGTGTTACGCTCTTATAGTGTTTGTCGCACAACCTGTGGACGTGGCGCAGATGGTTTATGTCGAAGATGTTCGTTCACTACTCCCCGGTGGTGGTTGTCTTAGATATGATTCGAGAGAATCGACCGATTTTGTCGGGTTGGTTGTAGTTCACAGTACCTTTTTTGTTTTCTTGTTTCCATGTCATTAAGGTATTGGAAATGCACACATAGAGTATGAATTTTCAAGTGGTCTTATACTGCGAGTGTTATGCCTTCGTCAGCATTTTTTGACCATCTCTCGTTCACAACCGATGTTGTTGCACAGTTTTCCCGTATAGGAATTGTTCTTGGCTATGGACAGACTTGAACTACAGACCTTGCGCTCAACAGTCGGGGATGTTTACCACCACGACCACTCTCAATAAAAAAAAATTTTATTGATGTTAGCTAAAGTTTACAAGCCCTCCTGCGGGATAGAGGGTAAATATACCCGCGGCTCGAAATGCCAGACGTAAGAGGCGACTAAATGGGACATCTTTCTCAATGAAAACGATATCAAAAATCGTTGACCCACCGTGGTGTTAAATGTGGCCAGTTTTCCTTGGGTAAAATATTCCGCAGGTAAACTAGTTCCCTGATCAGATCTCGGGTGGAAACTATCAAAGGGAGAAGTTCACAAAAATTAAATATATGTCCGTGGAACGTACGTAGCTTGTACAATATACTTTGGCTATGGTGTTATGAATATACACAATCTTGGAACAAGATTCTTCATCAGCAATAAAATTGTACAGAAAGTAATGGACGTAGTATTTTACAACGACCGAATGTCGATGGCCAAAATCTGGGGTCCTTGCTATAACTATGCATTTCCGAACTTGCACTGTCCAACGGAAGATTACGATTGAAGAAGTAAAGGATGCGTTTTATGAAACAATGGATGAAATACTTGACAATTTCCCTCCTTCGACGTGAAAATAGGAAAAAAATAGGGATGTGCAGGCCAACAATAGGCGAAGACTTATCACTTAGGACAATACAATATTCAAACACGAGAAATACAAAGTGTTATAGCGGAAGCAGTAGAAAACAAGCGTTGGTTCCTGGAAGATACTGAAGAGATCATGCATACAATATATCAGATATTATATTGGGATAAACAATTTCAATGGCGAAGGAAAACATATTAATATCCAGGAAGAATGTGTGGCTGAAAGCTTGAAAGCAGTATTACAGGGTTAAACGCTGTACAGAAAGGATACATGCCTAGATCAGGACTTACACGAAATAATAATGAAGAGCCCGTTTCGCGCAATGAAAGAGTTGCAGCCCAATGGAGCAGATATTTTGAAAAATGGATGGATGAGAATGGAGAACAAGCACCAATGGTAAATAGTGTTATCCACACAGTAGTGGTCAGGTGGAACTGTGAACCATTGTTGACAAGAGTAACAATCAATAGGCTTAAGGACAGGAATCGACCTTATACCATCGGAATTAATAAAATATGCTTAAGAAAAATTAACAGAGAAGTTACATGGGCTCATCACAACTATATGGAACAATCAAATTATCACAAGGTGTGCTGATGTTATACCTTTGTTCAAAAAAGGCTCCGCCGTAGAACTGTGTAACCACAGGCCCATTTCTCTTCTCCCTGTGCTAAGTAAGATCTTTGAAAAACTTATAAAATACAGAGTAGTACATTTTCTACATCAACAATTAATTTAGTCCTAAACAGTTTGGCTTTCGGAAAGGAAAATCTACCGAAGATGCTCTACTACAGTTCTGTGCCCAAACAATGTCTAATATTGATGGTAAGAAGTGTACAGCTGGCTTATTCATTGATATTACCAAAGCCTTTGATATGGTCAATCACAATATTTTGGTTGGAAAACTGGAAAAAGCTGCATTTCGTGGTTTTATGCTTGGTTGGTTCGTGGCTTATCTAAAAAATTGATTACAAGGAGTAAACATTGATGAGATAAGGAGCGAAATAAAATTGTTTAACATGGATTCAGCCCTGGGTCCAATTCTATTTCCCATCAACATTAACTCACTCTTTGCACTTGACTAATTTCTAATCACAAATTACGTGGAAACTCTTCGTACTTGGTATCTGTTCCATTTGCTGGTACTACTGCATACCGTCATTTTTACTCCGTTTTGTCATTTCGCCTATTTAATAAGCTTCCACAGTCTATCAAAGCAATAACAATACCTGGAATCTTCTTAAAATGTGTACAAAATTGGCATCTCAATCTCAACTATGCTAGTTTGGAATCTGTTACTTTCGGCATTCTGATATATGTAAGTCTTACTTAAATTTCTTTATTCTCCTTGATCTTTACTAAGAATCACTTGTTGTTTATGGCCACCCCATCATAAACGTTAATTTAAGTTTCAATAAATATTTAAAAAGGATTCAAAACTATTTTACTACTTTAGTTAGTAAAATACAAACCGTGCAGGGACGGGTTAAGAATATCCCTGCAGCGCTACCTCTCGCTTGTCGTAAAAGGCGACTAAAACAAAGGTAAACAAAAATCACATCTAGGCAATTTAGAAAACACCAAGGTGAGCCTAGGGACACATATACCACCATTAAACTGCCCCACAAGTGTACATGCAAATCAGTGGGTTGACACGACTGGAGATCACCGGTGTTGTAAGAGTAAGATCAAACAAAAAAATCTGGAGCATGCCCGTGTCACAAAAAAAAAAAAAAAAAAGCAGGCCGAAAAACAATTGGTGCAAACAAATGCAAAAACACCAGCATTTGATTGGCCTCAGCGATGAAGTAATCCCTAACCGGGAAGCCTGCCGCTACTTTCTCAGGTCAAACCGGCGGACCCCACAAGCGGACCAGTAGGAATGCAGTTAAGTGGGAAAGTTATGGTCCTACACTTCTGACCATAACAACGCCGGAAAAGGGAAAAGAAGAAGTTAGTAAAATACAGAATGTCTCAATTTTTAATGAATTGTACTTGAATTATAGTACAGAAACGCCTTGTCACAATTTCTTTTTAATTTGGCGCTAGAATCTGTAATGAGATCCCAAGGAAAAAGAGAGAGGAATAACCCTAAATAAAATCACATGCATTCTACTCCTAAGCTGATGGTCTGGAGCTACTCTGAGGAAACAGTTAAGAGAAATGCAGGAACGGAAGTGCTTTTAGAAGGAAATGAGGATAAACGCTTGAGAAAGTTGACGGTTTAAAATATCCTAGGGAGCCCTACCAACAACATCATAAATCATCACCGACTGTGGAGCAGAAGGTCTGTAGTTCAATTGTGACCATAGCCAAGAACAATTCCTATACGGAAAAACTGTGCGATAAAGGCATAACACTCGCAGTATAAGACCACTTGAAAATTCATACTCTGCGTGTGCATGTCCGATATAACACCTTAATGACATGGAAACAAGAAAAAAAAGTTACTGTGAACTACAACCAACCTGACAAAATCAGTCGAATCTCTCGAATGTTATCTAGGGCAACCACCCCCGGAGAGTAGTGAATGAACATCTTCGACATAAACCATATGCATCCCATCCAAGTTGTGTGACAAACATCATAAGAGCGTAACTCACGAACCTGCACGAATTATAAAAAGAAAAAAAAAACAAGGCAAGACATAGGGGCTAAGCGCAAAAATGAGTCTTTGAATATACAATCAGATGATTAAACCAACCATACTGTTTGGCGCTGCTATTTGTTGGAAAAAATGTAAACAAAAAGGCGCCATGAATAAAATCGATAAATGCAAATGCTAGCGTGTATCTGCACAACTGGAACAACAAAAATAACTCCGACTGCTGGGATGGAAGCAATACTGAACATTCCATAATTACACACTTCTATACTGACTGAAGCTGCCAAACAAGCCTTAACCTTACAGAGAACCTACAAATACAAAGAAGGAGATCTCGGACATCTAGAAATTCCTAAAAAAGTGGATAACATATCGGAACTAACCCGAGTGAGTGAACTGATGACCCAAAATTAAAAAAAAATAATGTACTACGAACGGAATCTGTGTATCCTACTTGCATGGGAGACTACAACGTGTTGTAACTGGCGACCGACACTCTTCCCTCTTGCCTGTAAAGTGCGGAGTCCCGCAAGGATCAATTCTTGGTCCCCTACTCTTCTCCATGTATGTCAATGAACTCCCTCGACTGATCAAGTATTGCTCAATACATATGTTTGCTGACGACACACAAATTTACGTAAGTCGTCCTCTTGATCGAGTTAACGAAGCCGTGACGCTCATGAATGAAGATCTCCAGCTTATTTTCAATTGGTGCACTAAATACGATCTACGATCATTATGGACGTTTACATAAATCAAAGGCGCTGGTAATATACAAAAGAATCTTGGATCTTCCTAATTTTCCACCAATTACATTAGCACAAACCCCTATAGAGTACGTTGAAACCGCTAGAAACCTTGGCCTGATATTTAATTGAAAACTTGGGTGGAGCTCACACATAAATGCAACAGTTGGTAAGATTTATGGAGGTCTTCGTGCTGTCTGGATTATGTTTCAAGACGGAAGCTAAATGTCGCATTCAATAACATCGTCCGATCCGTTTTTAATTTAAGAAGATACGATCACGTCTCCTCGTACTCGAAACTGTTATACGGATACTCCTTTAACAATCTTCTGAAATATAGGACATTATGCCTATTACATAACATCATGCAAACCAAAGAACCTAACTACCTGTTCAAGAAGTTGCGCTTTATGCAGTCAGACAGATTGCGAATGCTCGTACAAACAAGTTATATCTGCTTTAAACGTTCCCTCTCTCGCTATCTGGCCGTTGAAACTACCACTAATGACTAATTGGTATGTACATATAATCACGATAATCAGTATGCCTTTTTCCATTTGTCTCTAAAATTTAATTTAATATTCACATCTTACACACATCAAACTAATTGCTAATTTGAAGGCTTGCACAATTATAAGATGTATCTTATCTTGTTACTGTAAGCAATATTTACACTAATAAATGTTAAATATGGGTCGAAATCTGGAAACAAGGTAGGGGCTGGTGTAATAGGACCAAATTTTGCCTACACATTTCCCTCTACAATGGGTCAACTATAATTCAGGCTGAGCTATTTGCAATCAATAAAGCAGCACACAGCATCAGCGACAGGAGACTCATTAACACAAGGATAACTATATTCTTAGACAGCCAAGCGGTTCTTAAAGCGCTAAAGAGGTACGCCTTTAACTCTAAGGCTGTCTAAGAATATCACAATACACCAAACAAACTGACTGTAAACAACGGATTAAGATTGATCTAGATGCCAGGTCATGAAAACCATGAAGACAAAAAAAAAGCTGACATACAAGCCCAGAAAGGTGCTCAGATACCTTTTACGGGGCCGTCCCCCCTTCAGACATAAACCTATACTCACACAAATTGATCATAAAACAAAAGAACCAATTCTGGAACACCCAAAAACAGTGAACAGAATCACAATCCCAAACGTGCCAAGGAGGCTTTAAAACTATTTAAATAAAACTGACTTAAGGGTGCTATGTGAGGCACTAACAGGACACGGGGCATACAACTACCATCTTTATAAAATGTTTAATCTTAGTAGAACAGAAATCTGCAGGCGTTGTGGGCAGGCCAAGGAAACCATGGAACACATACTGACCACCTGCCTAAACCTTGCCCGAGAAAGATACAAAATGACAAGTAACACAACCTTACAGGGAAAGACTTCCAAGAAATCCCATCTAGAGAAGTTGTTACATTTTTGAAGACAGCACTCAAATCCTAGATTAAAGAAGAGGGTACAATAGGTACAATATGGTCGCAGTACTAGCGTCTTCAAGTGACCTACCCCGAGTTTTTCAATTCAATACGTACAGCGCGTACTTGTTGGCGATGAATCGACTCAAGACTAAAATAATCCCAATGATATGAAACTTAGTCTCTGGCTATGAATGAGAGTCTGTGAAAAAAATGTTTAACTAGGAATCTATGGTGGGAAACAGGAGGAAGACCGGCGAATGGAGAAAGCCAGACGGTCAAGAACCCAAGGAACTCTATTCAGCCCCAAGCATTGTTCGAGTAATTCAATCGCGAAGATTAAGATGGGCAGGATATGTAGAGTGCATGGGCAGTGGACAATAGTCAAAAATAAAATCCGTAAAAAAGGATCGGCAGAAAGGCCGCGCCGTAGATGCGTGGAACAGAACAGCGAAACATGGAAGAAGCACACTCATGACAGGCAGGCCTGGGAAAGGCTGATCAACGAGGTCCTGAACTTCCGAGTTCCAAACGGGCGATAATAAAAAAAAACAAAAAAAAAAACAAAAAAGTTTACAAGGCATATGGCCCAATGGATTATTCCACTTGATGACCAAAAAATCGCACGCTTCTACTCTTTTAAAGAATTTCCACAAAATGCTAAATTTATTTCAACAGCATCCTTTAGAATGATCAATTGATAAATTTATTGATATTTTTTACTATTTTTAACAAGACCTTGCCACAGGACTTTTTAATATTAAAAATTAAGGCATTGTCAAAAAAATACTTGATAGCCGAGGTGTTCAAAAATAATCACTGCTGCTCCTAGGTAATTATTTTCAAAAATTTCCAAAAGACTGCCTAGTCTTCTGGCAGCCACACCTTTTATTTTTGTCCTTTCAATAATTATTTTTAAAAAATTAAAGAATCTTGCATTAATTAAGTTTTTGGAAAAGATTCCCGGAAAACTACAAAAAAGTATAAAAAATATTCGAAGTTTGTAATCAAAATTTCTAGCTTACTGCCCGCACACCTCTCTTATTCTTGAAAGCATTTTTTTTTTAAACACAAAGCAAAGCCATTTCCTTATTCCTATTTCCACAACACTATCACTCTGAAGCTTACCTCGTTAATTGAGCCAAACTGAATTTTCTCGAATTGGCATCATCTTGATCACTCGTTCGCGAGGACTTTCTTTGCAAAAGATTGAATCCTTTCAACGAAATGCCCGTGTTATTCTGCTTCTTCTCCGATGGAAGTTCGCTGACAATATCGACTCCATTAGGATCACCATTCGGAGCCAACTCGCCACCGTTTATATTCACTTTCGTCACACTGAACCGATCGGCCATTATTTCCCGATCTCTACGAATTTCCTTTTACACAATCAAAATTCCTTTCAAATCTCAACGGACGTAGTTTAAATACAATTCGCAACTAATATCACATAAAAAATCACATAACTGTTTCAGGGAGCAAGGGAATGCACGCACTATCCACTAACACTGACCTTATCACACCTAAATAGCAGGAGAGTAAATTTCAACGCGCGAGCAAGTGATATCCGCGCCAAACCAACAATAAGTCGCGATTGAGAATTCGATTACCTGTCGCAGGTACTTTTATCCGTTGCCCGATGTGGAGTAGAATGCGCGACTTCGATATCTTTCGAGAGTCAGCGACGCGTGTTATAACACAACTCGGCGTTGGTGTTGCCTTATCGATTACGCGAGAACTTTTATCGCCGCAGAAGCTTTCGCGTTCGGAAGCAGTACTCTTCCATTTGCTCTCCGGCTCTTTACGGATCTTCTTACCGAATCGAGAACCGGTCTGATTGGTGTGGTTGATCGAAGCTTTTGGGGTAGATAATCGTGATTGTGATTCACGCATTTTCGGATTTCGGCGGAAACGAAAAGTTCGTCACGAAGAGATTCGGTTGGTTTACGAGAGTAACGGGCGTGCAGTTTTAATTTGTGTCTTGTTGCTCTTTAATTGTGGTAAATGGCAAATTAGATTTGGTGGATAATGAGGAGCCAAACGTGGTTGTGGTTTGTTGATATAATTAGCGGTCGAGTGCGACACGTCGCGGTGATGACTGACAAGCATCGAGTTTAAATGATCAGCGATCCAATGCGAATTGATCGTGTTTGAGTGGCATCACAAATTCCCTGGATAATTTTCTCCACATGGATTAGAATGAATGGGCGACGCGGAGGTGGTTGGTAATTACTTGGTGACTTGAATGCTTAATTAAGGGTTGAGGTGTTGTGACGGTTGGGGTTGCAAATTGCATGCGTGAGAATTTTCGCCGCGCGATCAGCTGTCGTTTGTATTTTGTCATAGTCGGGCTGATTGTGCAATGTCACGGCATCAACTATAGCTTGGGAAAATATGTGAGAAGGGGATCTCGAGCCAAGAGAGCGGTGTTTAATGGAAACTGCAATTTCTAGTACCCCCTGCGATCTAGAAGACTAAGTAATCGAAGCGTATTTAAGAGAGGGAATTATAGTTTCTCACTTATCGTTTCTCAGATCGATCTTATAAAAATCAGATCACGACTGCTTTCGTCGCCCTTGAGAATGAGCTCACAGCCGCTATTCGTCAGTTAGGGTTACCGTAAATTGTTTTTCTTATCTACTCGCGTAAGCCAAACATCACGGAGCGTGATTACATAACGATAAGTTTCAAAGTCACTACAAAATTATTTAATATCTAATATCAACGTTGAGCCTATGTTAGTTGAATAATATTTGGTTTTTGGTCAGTGCCAAAAATATAAGAAGGATAGTAAGAAATTCTCGCTGTCAATGTCGGCAATAAAAGATCTAAGGCTGGCAAAGATTATACAGAGTGAGAGTGTTAGCCGACTCCAAACTGTGGAAGATGCCATCTGTAGGGTGATTATGGATAAGCCACGGTATAAGTAAAAGCGTTAGTAAATGGTAGCCCAAAGCACGATCTTGGGAGCATTCCACATCACCTCCTCTGGAAATAACGTGTTCTGAGAACAATCCTCTGTATTTGTATTAGAACCACATTTCGTCCAGGTCCATGTCATCCAATAAATCCACAAAAAGATTGTGAAAGAAGGTTGTGTTCCCCACACAATTGGGCATTTCAATCGCCGCGGGTAGGTTTTGACGGCCTGTCGCGGCCATGTTGTTTTGGTGACATCCGTCAAATCTGTTGCTTATTATTCAATTATTGATGCCAAATCACCATAGCATCGAATGCCATTATGTTAACGATTGAACAGGACGTCCAACTGACCCAGGAGCTCAAAGCTCCTGACCATAGACAACGTCATTTACTCGCTGACTAGGCTTCGGAACGTTTTGAAGAGGATCCCAATTTTGACAGAGAAAAGAGAACGTATTTAAAGAGTTCCAAGGAACGTGTTTATTTTTGGCTTCATCGCGTAACCTCTTTAGGAGAATAATATCCATTTGTGATGTATTATTTTCTTTAGCCAACTGAATACCCCTGACGAATATTTTCCTTGCTTCACTATTTGAAACTTTCGCAAATTTTTATTTTCATTTTGATCTCCTTCACTGTCTTCTTCGTCTTCTTCCTCAACATTTTGTTAGATTATTAAAGCGGACTGGATAAAGGCTTCATCGGACAAATCGTAAAAGCACTCATTTTGACCAATTGCCTATTTGCTTATTTCAAATTGGCACATGATGATTTCTTTGTCAGATAAACCATGTCATTCAAGCTTCCTTTACAGCTGGATGTTCTTTTTTTTTTTTAATTCATTTTTAATATTTAATATTCATTTCTTACAACTATCTTACGCGCTAGACAAAAATGATTAAACTAGCTTAACTAACTTATAAATACCTTATTGGCCCTATACGTACGCTCTAAAATAAAACGTACAGAGTAAATCATACCTTTCGGTCTTATGAAAAAAAAAAATAAGCTAAGCTACAATAACCTAAGCAAGCCTGCCATTGGTGTTTGGTGGGCTGACGTAGTCCGCTCTAACCACCAAAACGTTGATGCTGTCGGATGACGTCTTCTCGATCTCGGCGTGAATTCGACTTACTGACCCTGAGGCGCTCGGGCTCGCGGAGCGCGACGTCACGGTCGTAGAGGAACTGTCGTTCCACGGAATTGCAGGCTACGTGGAAAATTAGCGGTACTGCCAATTTATCTTGGATCAGCCCGCATTGGTCTAAGTAGAGAAATGCCTCTGGTGGGACAAACCCGTTAAAGCGCACCCTCTCGTGGTACAGGTAGTCCCGGATATCAATTTATTGACCGAAGTCTTTGCTCTTGTAACGTGGCTTCGAATCAGTTTTATCAGAAAGTTATCCACCCGTACAATCCTGGACCTCGTTCGGGTAAAATTTCGTGTACTCAGATTCAGGTGTCCTATGTAACCCGAGACAGGTCCTGAGACATTGTCTCTCAAACACCCGAATCCTTTCCATTAAGCTGGCTCTCACATTAAACCAGACGGGACATCCATAGGCAACCATGGGCTTGATTAACGCCATGTAGTAGATTACCTTCACTCTAGAATCAAGTTGGCTGCTATGACACAGCCATCTTGCCAGATCAAAAGCGCCCCGGGCCCTTGCCAGAGCAGGATCTACATGATTGTTAAAATACACGTACTGATCTAGCACGATCCCAAGGTATCTGACTACACTTTGTCTCGCCAGTAGACGCCCGTCCGGCCCAAAGACAAAGAACCTGCGCCAATTTTTTCTAGACAAAGGCGTTCTGAATAAAATAGATTCAGATTTCCGGAAGTTGATTTTCAACTTCCAGTCATCACAATACTGCTAAATTTTTTCGAAGTTACGCTGCAGAAGAGTAACAATAACGTCGATCGCCGAACCTGATACGAAATTAAATCATCTGCGTACGCTATTGAATGGTGAAGAGAAGCTATCAGATCACAGAAGTAAATGCTGAAAAGTATCGTCGAGTTTACCGTACCCTGTTGCAGTCCGTTGTTAATATCAAATGTTTGAGTAGAAGTCACGTGTATATCAGTGGTTTACTTATGGCCAGCCGATTGAACTTGTAATAAATCTTCTAACTATACGGTGTCGAAACCTTGCATTGTTTCTTGCATTTGAATATCACTGAATATCCGACACGAGTTTCGACGCGGCATGAATGGTGTTATGCCCCGCTCTTAAACCGAATTTGTTATTGTCCTCAACCCAGGGCTCTATGGACCACCTTCTCGAAGACCTTGCTGATACTCGGAAGTAGACTTATCGACCGGAGATTTGCCGGGTTAGGGGTGTCTTTTAGTGCACGGGATAATATGCATTATTAAGTGCATTGTTGAACAGGATGGTCTACATCTCCACAGTTACTGGTGGGAGGTGCCTGAGCACAACATTAGCTATTGCGTTGGTTCCTGCGGATTTTTTTCTTTTTAATGACTCGAAGATCATCTGGAGGTCCTCCGTCGAAATGAATAGGGTGTTAGCCCCTTCACTGACGACGGCATTGTTTGCCATAAGATCATCATTGAACCTGGTAAAACCAAGATTCTCTGATCGCCCGTGATCGATATCATTTTGAAGGTAGAAGTGATGAAGAAGGGCTCGGTTTTCCAGGTCCAGATCAAAATGGTGTATCCAGGTCTTGTCCATGGTCATGAAACGTTACAAAATATTGCCCGATCTGCTTGGAACTTTTCGAAAAGCACCATCGAAACGTCGACCCGTTTTTTTTATTTTGCTCGTCGGTTAGCACTATCGGTACTAAATGCGCAAAAATATTTTTCACATGCAAATCTTTCGCAAGGATTCTTTAAACATTGCCACATGGGATCCCTGATGACCTGCTACTCGTATATGCCTGATGGTCACTCTTCGATCTGCCAACACAACATTTTTTTACATTATCTTCAGTGAGGGATGCGGATGGGCATCGTTCGCGTGAACATTCTGCCCATCTTAAACTTCTTGGCTCAGCGTGCTACTGTGGAATATGGAGGAGCAAAGTTCCTCAATGCTTTCACCAAATCGATGTGTATGTCTTCGGTAAACAGTTGTTTTCAAGAAGCTCTATGGCAGCTCTAATATCGTTTTTATCGGTTTTAATGTTACCCTTTTGACGGTTTGTATTCAAATAAATGTAACTCCTGGGAATCGTGGTCTATTAATACAGCGTGCGCCTTTTTATATGGGTCGATGTAAATTTCGAATAACATCAACAATTCTCAACCGATTTTAGAAATTCAAAAACTTTTATTCAATATAGACCTTTACTATTTACTTTGATTAATTTTTGAAAACAATATCAATTAAATTACCGCCTTTATTGCCGATGCAAAAATGGGCTCATTTTCACGCATTCTTCATGACATTTTCGAACATTTCGGTCGAAATTTCTGCGATTTCCGCACGAATGTTTCATTTGAACCATTCTATTGTCCTTGGGCCGTTAGCATACAGCTTGCTTTTCAAGTATCCCCAAAGAAAAAAGTCTGGATGAGTCAAATCCGGCGATCTCGGAGGCTAGTCAATATCGCCCTTTTTTGACACCAATCTTCCAGGGAACTTCTTACGCAAAAGGTTCATTGTTTTGCCCGCGGTATGGCATGTCGCGCCGTCTTGTTGAAACCAAAAGTGAAATAAGCCCATTTTTACGCATTTCTGGGACCACATAATTGGCCAACATCCACCGATATCGATCGCCATCCACTGTATTGCCAACAGCAAACAACATTTTTTTTTGGATTCTTATGTGGACTAGAAATAACCGATTTTCATTACTTCTTGATCAACCCTCGGATTCGCACACATATTGCTCGAATTTTACTTGCACTTGGATATGCGGTCATTTATACTTACCCAAGAACCACTGATCAGACTGTAGCAGTTGGAAGTTAGCCCAAATTTCGCCAAATAATCTTTAACGACAAGGTCTATACTAGGATAAATGGGTGCAGAAAGCAGAATTGTCGAATTGGAGACGATACCAAGTTACACGATATACCCCAGCCCCAAATATATCCCACTCTTTGCCACTGTTTGGTGAGGATATTAAAACTGGCATCGCCATAACCCTCAATATCGTATGCTACAGATCGATGTTAAGTACTTCCACTTGAAATGACTTCAAATACTTAATATCAAAGTTTCCAGGCCTCTCGCAGGTAAAGTTGAAGGAAGGTGTTAACTTCTTGTGTCTTAAGCTGCATGATGTGGCTACTAATGATTTGTAGTTCCAATAGGAAGGCTTCATACCATAAAACGCATGCCACGATGAACATTCTTCACAAACAATTTGAAGGCATCGTAATCTTGGGCTATATCTACCAGAAAAAGCTATCGATCATGCCATTCAACTTTTGCCATTACGAGTATCTTAAATAGCAGATATATTTTCATAGTATAACATATAAAACGTGATTTTTTTGCTTCTTGGTTTTTCAATGTTATTTTTCATACCTCAAACATGACTTGTGACTTGTGTCTAAATCAAATCTAAACTTGCTTAGTATTGCCATTTTACCATGAGGTATATAGCTCACTTCCAGCAACATTTTAAATCTTTAAAAAATATTTTTCGGTCGTCATAATCGATCTTCTGATCAAGCAATTCAAGTCGTGATGACCAAATCTTGATCCTGATTTGTCCATTCGCCGCCGTTCATATCAATTGGGATTGCGGTACTCGACTACGTGGAAGATTTTACCCAATAATATTGGTCTAAAGCCCTACACGATATAGCTCGTATAAGACCTGAAGCTGAACGACCTGCCACATTGTAATTGAGTGGATATCTCAAAATTGAGTGGACACAAAACTTATTTTAATTACTAAAAATCGCCCATCCTTATTGAAAGACACTTTACTCCAATCATGCAATAAGGTCTGATCTGGAAAAAATTGGTTTTTGAGAGGCTCAATTGCGTACAAAGACTACAATCGTCCACATACAGAAGCAATAGAATAACAACTTCAGTTCCAATTGAAAAAAGGTAAGAGGCAAGTAGCAGTGAAAAAATAAAACAAAACTCAAAAATAACCGACCAATGGTGATGACGACGTAATGAGAATCCGCATTCACCTTTCCATTCCGTTCTGGTTGGGTCTAGTTTAGTCCGCAGAAGTTGGTTTCCAGCGTTAAGTCATCAGCAAGTTGGCATCTAACATAAAAGCGACAACCACAACCACATTGCATTGCATTCATTCATGACAATGGAATATCTACTTTCCTCTCCCAGATACCTATGTATGTATTCGTACATACGCGTAGGTACGTCGGACAGAACAAGTTTTCTTGCTCTCTCCGGGAACGGGATCAGTCTTTATTCAATGTATGCTCAAATGGTATGTGCTTCGAGTGGTTTATGTTCTAATCAAAGAGTTGGATATCGGCAGTGTTGCCCTAGGTTAGTTCGACAAGCAAAGAGTTTAAACTGTTTGATAGCCATGTACACCGCAGGTTGAATGAATGAGTCGGCAAAGTGGTAATTCCCCATTCATTCTGGACTCAACTGGATAAGAGCTGAATCTGTAGAATACATCAAATGTAGTTTCCACTGAAACGGCTATTAGGCACGAGGAGAAAGAGTTTCTTTTTCTTCGGCTTGAGCAAAATATTTATTGGAGATGCGTTGGTAATGGGCACGTGAAATGAAGCATTTTAGTTTCTTTGGTGACTAAAGAGAACTCTTCAGACAATTGTCTTGATATTCTCTTCTTTTTTTTAACTGAGACTCAACATCACAATGTGTTCGAGTATTTAGCGGAACCTGGTTTGCTCCAGTACTCGTTCAAAGTGCACCTAGGTAGAGGCAAATAAACACTTGAGCAGGTGTCATATCTCTTCGAATTGCCCTGAGCCAGTTTTATTCACCACATAAAGTAGTCAAACGGTTTTTAGATAAATTTCCAGATGTTATTGGAATTAGTCGACTATTCCACTTCAGCGGAAAGCACTTCAAAAATTTTTTTTTGATTTTGTTTTATTGATTATTTTCAAGATCATTGTTTCTGGAAAGGAAAGAGTCACATTCAAGAATAAAAAAAAATGAATACCTAAAAAATGACTTAGTCGGTGAGATTAATACCTTGAACTGATATTAGTTTTGGATTACTTAAGAGCTCATATTTCCGAACTTCTGGGACAAGATTTAAGTAGGCTTAACCTAATCAAACCAAGAATAGAATGAAAGACAAGTTCATCATTAAGTTTTTCTATACATATAAATGAGATAAAAGAATTTCAATAAATTTCGGTCATTAAGCCTATATCTGCGTTTGAAAGGCTGATAAGACTAGAAAGATATGTAAATGCACCCAAGTTGTATATTTTGTTCTGAAGTTTTGGTCCCGGATCTTATCTTCTTACGTCGAATTATTTTTATGAGCCCGTCTTATCAGATTACACACTGTCGCACGACATTATTAAATGCGAGCACGAATGTATTCAAATGTGTTGGGTATTCTATGTCGGCATGAGCTTGAATTAGAACTTGGTCCAGCCACTTGGTAATTCTTATTATCCTGTCCTTATGTATGTATATTCTAATTTTGTCTGGTTCTTAAAAATCCTCTTCGTCCGACATATCCCAACAGCCGATTCTTATCTACGAAATGCATATTGGTAAGTTTTTTTTTAAACCACTCTACAAGCTTTTAATTAGAATAGGGATGTGAGGCTGATTTGGCCATATGGTGGTGAATAAATGGTATTTATTTATTTATTCATCAATGGATATTCATCTTTTGACTACAATTAACCAAAATCCTTTGCAATCACGTATCATTGAAAAAATTCAATACAATATTTTTAAACATAAATCTATTCATTTGAAAGTCGACTTCATTGCAAATTGAATTAACGAGTGACAAAGAACGGGTTACGGGTTCAATCTGTCCATAGTTCGTCCTATGGTTAGGAATCATAAAGTGAATGTCCTTGTTTCTTAGACTTCTCTCAGGAACATAAAAAGGTATAAGAGTCAGCAATTCTGAAGAATTAATTCTGCCATTAATAATGTCCTTTACGAAAAGTACTCCAAGGGTTGCTCTTCGACTTCGAGCACCTAGATTTATATGAAGGGGAATTTTCAGACCACCCCAAATTTACATTTAACATTTAACATTTATTAGTGTAAATATTGCTTACAGTAACAAGATATGATACATCTTATAATTGTGCAAGCCTTCAAAATAGCAATTAGTTTGATGTGTGTAAGATGTGAAAGTTAAATTAAATTTTAGAGACAAATGGAAAAGTCATATAGATTATAGTATTTATACATACCAATTAGTCATTAGTGGTAGTTTCAACGGCCAGATAGTGAGAGAGGGAACGTTTAAAATTGTTAGTACTTCTAATTCTCCTGATATTAATGGGGAGGGAATTCCACAATCGACAGGATACAACAAAAAACTGACGCTCGGAGTTTAAGCAGTTGTAACTTGTTTGTATGAGCATACATAATCTGTCTGACTGCAAAAAGCGTAACTTATTGAACAGGTAGTTAGGTTCTTTGGTTTGCATGATGTTATGCAATAGGCATAGTGTCCTATATTAGATTGTCAAAGGAGTGTCCGTATAACTGTTTCGAGTACGAGGAGACGTGGTCGTATCTTCTTAAGTTAAAAACGAATCGGGCGATGTTATTGAATGCGACATTTAGCTTCCGTCTTGAAGCATAATCCGGACAGCAGAATACCTCACAGCAATATAACAAAACAGGTGTAAGAAGAGTTTTCGCCAATAAGAGATTTGTCCGAGTGGGGATGAAGTGTTGGGTGGTCCAGACAGCTCGAAGACCTCCATAAATCTTACCAACTGTTGCATTTATGTGTGAGCTCCACTCAAGTTTTCGATTAAATATCAGGCCAAGGTTTCTAGCGGTTTCAACATACTCTATAGGGGTTTGAGCTAAGGTAATTAGGGGAAAATTACTAAGATCCAAGTTTCTTTTGTGTATTACCAGCGCTTTTGATTTATGGGCGTTTAATCGTAGATCGTGTTTTGTGCACCAATTAAAAATAAGCTGGAGGTCTTCATTCATGAGTGTCACGGCTTCGTTAACACGATCAAGAGGACGACTCACGTAAATTTGTGTGTCGTCAGCAAACATATGTATTGAGCAATACTTGATCAGTCGAGGGATTTCATTGACATACATGGAGAAGAGTAGGGGGCCTAGAATTGATCCTTGCGGGACACCGCACTTTACGGGCAAGAGGGAAGAGTATCGTTCGCCAGTTACAACACGTTGAAGTCTCCCATGTAAGTAGGAACTTAAAAGCCTCGTAGCGGAGGTTGAAAAATTAAACTCATCTCTAAGTTTTGAGCATAGGGTGGTATGGTTGACAGTGTCGAATGCTTTGGAGAAGTCGAGTAAAGTTAAGAAAGTGGCATGGTTTTCATCAGTAGCTTTCCTGATGTCATCAACGACAAGTAATAAGGCAGTTTTACAGCTTCGTTTAGGACGGAAGCCCGATTGACTTTCGCATAAAAGTTTGTTACAAGAAAGATATTTTTGAATTTGCACTGAGATTGTTTTTTCAAACACTTTTGAAAGGTATGGTAGAATTGATAGAGGTCTGAATTCCACTCCGGAGCCTAATGACTTCTTAGGGATAGGGATAGCCTTTGCCTGCTTCCATTGCATGGGAAAAACCGACGTTGTTAGGATGTTATTAAAGACATAGGTTATGAATGGCAATATATATGGCAGTAGTAGTTTGACAAATTTAGGATGAACATCATCGAGTCCCATAGCATTGGATTTGATAGATAGTAATGCTTCCACAATATCACGCTCACGCAGTCCACAAAATTCAAATTGAAAATTTTGATTTCCTTCCGGATATAGGTCGAAGGCAGGTGCGTTATTCGATACTAAACTTCCGCTACATGACTCTAAGAACTTCCGGTTCAATTGCTCACAGTCAACGTTGTCAGGAATTTTCGGCTTTTGTTTTCCAATACCAAGGCTCCCTAATTGTTGCCATATTTCTTTTCCCGACGAGCAACTGCCAAGTTTGCTGCAGTAAAACTCGCGTTTTGCATTTCTGATTTTAGACACTACCTCATTACGAAGAGATCGATATTTGTTAAGGAAAACTGACATTCTGTACTTCTTCCAGGTTTTATAAGCATCGTCGCGCTTTTTTATAAGCTGCAATATATTCGAGCTTAGCCACTGGGGTGCAGAGAATTTGGCTTTTTTGGACTTTAAGGGTACATGCTTATTAAAAAGTGCGACGATACAGTCTTGAAGGTAAGCAGTCTGATCATTGACTAAATGTAGCTGGTAAATGTGCTGCCAATTTGTATTAACAACGTCCTGTCGTAGGAGAGTGTAGTCGATATTACGAAAGTCCCTATACGTGAAGGTAGGTTTGGTATAGTAGTTTTCGCCTTGGTATGTTAGAAAAAGCAAGTCATGCTTTGAGAACCCAGGTGCCGAAAGTTGATTGTAAAGCAATGCCTTGTTTTTGTCCGATACGAATATTGCATCTAGTAAGGTGGATGCAGTGCTTGTAAAATGAGTGGGAGTAGAGGTGTTAATAGGAGTAAGGCCAAGTGAATTCATATGGTCCAGAAAACCAATTGAGCGAGGTTTGTCTAAGAGATTGCAGTTAAAATCTCCACAGATTATAATATTGTTGTAACTACATGCCATCTCATCGAGGACATTGAATAATGGTTCGAAGGCGATGGTGTTATTTGGTCTGTAAACAACCCCTATCATGAAATGTTCATTGCCTAATGTAATGTTTAGAAAAATGTAATCAATGGGGCAGTCTGTGATTGTCCTAAGTATGATGTTGTATTTGAGGGTTTTGCGTACATATACCGCTACCCCACCTCCTATGCGGCCGATCCTATCCGATCGAACAAGGTTCAAGCCTTCTACGTTATAAATTTCATTGGCTATTTCGCCATGAAACCATGTTTCTGAAACACATATGACGTCAATTTTGGAATTGACAAAGATATGTCTAAATTCGTCGATTTCGGGGAAGAGGCTTTGAGCATTAAGATGGCAAATGTGTAGTCCTCCGTGTTGTGCCATTAACACCCGAATCATCTCATACAAATATCCGCTGATCCCGATCTGTGTGGGTTCCCTGGTATCTGGTTGACTACCCGTATTCATAATTGTACAAGTAAGTAGAATTAAATTTTTTTGTAGGAGAATTAGTTGTACTATTAGTATAAACAAATTGTATAATATGCAGTATGAAATAATAGCTTACCATGGTCGTTGAAAATATACAGGTGTAAGATATAACGGATATAAAGTACAAAGTACAATGTAAACCGATATCAGGAATGACATGAGAAATGAAAATATGATAAAAAATAATGGTATGAATGTGCATAGCAGCATGAAGTACTGCAGCAAAAAGCTACGACGGCAACACTGAAGTTTCATAGAGAGAGATGTCATTTTCTCTTCGTTCGGTGATAGCTTCCAGGGTTTCATGATTCTGTATTACTAGGCTTCGTCCTTCCTTTTTCAATTTAACGTACACTCAAAGCAAAACGAGTAAATTTTTTCTGAATATTTTCAATCTTTTGAAAAGAGTATAACGCAACAGTATTTCAGTATAGGTATGATCCAAGATGTGTAAATCGTTTTAAGAGTATAGTAATCCCTTAATACTACTGTGTTACGCTTTAGAAAACCCAGCAACGAATTTGCTTTGGATATTTAGTAATTAATATATGTTGAAAAAAATAACCTAGTCTCAAAAATAACACCAAGGTCCTTTACTTCATTAACTGACTCTAACTAAACACTATCCTAGGTATTGACCGAAAAACTCTCAAAATCTTACATTTGGAGATATGTATTTAACTCAAGATGATTGTATTTACACAACTGAAAAAGTTTATCTATGTCTTTCTGGAAGTTAAGGCAATCTTCTAACGACGATATTTGCAGATATAATTTCAGATCGTCTGCAAACATTAGACAGTTGGCAAACTGTAAAAAGTCCGGAATGTCATTAATGAAATGATTGAAAAGAAGAGGCCCTAGATGACTACCCTGAGGAAGGCCTGATAAGATACGAGGGTGGTCCGATAAGTACTTAGCCTCAACGCCAGATGGCGCCAGTATCGCAAGAGCAACTTACTATCGTGTAGTACATTCTAGTAGACGGCTACTGTCGACTACTGTCAGCCGGATCGGACTCGTAGTTTTGTTTTGACCGCGTGAGGAAGCGGGAGTGAAATTGAAATTGTTTACATGTGAGTTAGATTTTTAAAGGGAAACTGCGAGAAAATAAATAACAAATGGAATTGTAAATAAATAAATAAATAAATGAATAAATAAAAAAACAATAAATAAATAAATACAAAAGAATAACAAATAGTAAAGTACTGAATGAGTAAATAAATTACATGCGTCAAAAAATTACAATACAACCGAAGTAAGTTAAATTATTTAACACAGAAAATAGATACAATGTCAACTATTAAATTACGCATAATTATCACTAAGTTTGTTCACTAGGGGATTATCGGCCAAACTACAACGAGTTAGAAAACGTTGATTTAATTTCTGTATTCTATTGAAGATCAATTCAACATATTCATTTCAAAGGAAGGTCGTCAGATGATTTTCGAGTCATTGAAGAAGAAAAAATCCACGGGAGTCGACGGTATATTACACCAGTGGCTGTAGAGAGGTACACCATCCTGTTCAACAATGTACTGAATAATGCGTATTATCTAGTGCACTGGAACACAGCGATGGTGCAACCAATCCCCAAGAGGGGTAAAGACACCTCTAACCCGGCAAATCTCCAGTCGTCCATAGAGTCCTGTCGAAATGGCTTGAGGACAATAAAAGCATTCCGGATAACCAATCGTATGTCCAATGGAATAAATGCAAGAACCAATGCACGGGTGCCTGTCTGATTGACTTGGAAAAAGCCTTTGACACCGTATGGCTAGAAGGTCTTTATTACAAGCTCAGTCGGTTGAGCATAAGTAAACCACTGCTATATATGATTTTTGACATGTTAACAGGTAGAAAGTTCGTTGTGAAAATTGCCAAAGCGACTTCTTTCTACTCAAACATTAGATGCTGCTCTGGCAAGGGCCCGAGGCGCTTTCGCTCTGACAAGATGGCTGTTTCATTGCAGCCAACTTGATTCCAGGGCGAAGGTAATCTACTACATGGCCTTAATCAGGCCCATGGTTGCCTATGGATGTCCCGTCTGGTTCAATGTGAGAGTCAGCTTAATGGAAAGGATTCGGGTGTTTAGGAGACAATGTCTCAGGACCTGTCTCGGGTTACATAGGACACCCGAATCTGATTACACGAAATTTTACCCGAACGAGGTCCTATACAATAGGGCCAGGATTGTACGGGTGGATAACTTGATCAAACTGATTCGAAGCCACGTTGAAAGAGCAATGATTTCGGTCAATAGCCTGATCTTCGGGGCTTACATCCCCAATTATATCACGAGAAAGTTCGCCTTAACGGCTTTTTCGCGCCAGAAGCATTCCTATTGAAAGTGGTGAGCTCATCTAGGATAGATTGGTGGTTCCGCTAATCTTCTAGGTGGGAAGCAATTCCGTGGAATGGCGATTCCTCTAGGGACCAGATGTCACACTCTGCGAGCCCGAGTGCCTCAAGTTCTGTAGATCGGTCTCATGCCGGGATCAAGAAGACGTAGTCCGCCAGCATCAACGCTTTTAGTAGCTGGAGACAGCTCCGTCAACAGGCACGCTAATAGGTTCAGCCTCTTCTAGGCAAAGCTTGCCTTCCACCAAATGCAGGTTTATATAAGGGCTAGGATAGGGTAAGGTAGGTTAGAGTAGTATAGGGCAAAAATATTTTTTTTTTAGCTCAAGCTAGTTATAATTAAGTTAATTCTTAGATTATGTTTAGTAGTCGAAAGACATAGCTCTAAGTTGCACTGTTTGTTTTAGAGTGTACGTTTGGGGCCAGTAAGATATAGATTTGTTTAGACAGCTAAGCTAGTTTTAAGCATTTTTGTCAGAATAACGAATAAAAATGCGATGAGTTTTTTTTTGCCTTTTTGATTCTAGATGGAGAAGTGTATTCTAGAATTTCATCAATGCCACTTACACCATGACTAGTGCGATGCCTTATTGATTACATGATCCGAGGGTGAAAGTGACTAGTCTCTGCTATTCTAAAAGGCAGGAAATGGGTATCGGAAGAGAGCCGAAGGCTCATTCATAAGTAAGTTCTTGACAAGGTTGATGACAATAAAATCGTCAGAGGTAATCGGTTCGGTTTCGCTAATTTCAATTCTCGCCTACATCATAAGATACAAAATCTCCTTACACTTACGAAAAGTATCGCAACAAAAATAGATTTACATCTCCTATTACAGCTAATTTTAAATGGCAATAAACCGCTACATCGCAGTTGCTATTATTGCATATACAATTGTAAGCTAAATAAAATAGTAAACTAGCAAATATTGAATTTTGTTCTCTCATCCATTCCTCAGTTCGGGTTGCTTTGAATTGTAAATTTACGAAACACTCTACTGGCTTTAGCCTGCGATACATAATACTAGGATTATACGATCGACGATTTGGGTCAATATTTACGCTTTCTTGATGTCCAATCGACGTCAATCGCGTAAAGGCACAATTTCCGCAGCTCTTTTCTCCAACTGCTTATAAAATTTATTTGCAAGGCTTATATACATGACACAAATGATTTGGCGCCAATGATTAATTCGATCGACATAAAAAGGAGTCAATCATGTAAACGGTGCGATTTTGCGGTTGACGGTTTAAACTTTTCTTTTTTTTGCGTTAATCGATATATTTATTGATATTGACAAAATGAACGCTTTTTTGTCAATCGTGTAATAGCAGCAGGGTGCCTTTCAAAAGCTTATTTTACTTTTAAATGATTTTTGATTTTTGAAAAGTTGGAAAGGTAATTTTAAGATGTTAGATTCGTTCATTCCCTCGATCAAATATTCGATTTACGAATGGAAATTCGCCCATTTTTTTTTCCAATTTCTATTTCAGAAAGTGGTTATATGTTAAGCCCTAGCTACAACGTCCGCTTATCTTTCTAGCAGTATGCGCGCAAAGTTTCGACGGGAACAATTTGCACGTCTTTCAAGTCGGAAATGCTGCTCAGTCGGGCCATGTACCATCGTTTTAAATATTTGATAGTTTCCAAGTAGATAATAGCGACCCGAGCAACATATGGCCGGGCACCATCGTGCTGCTGTTCTCTCTTGCTTTTGGCGTTGAATTTGCTTTATAGTCAGGGTGCCTTCTTTCTTTCTTTTGGAAAAGGATCCTTTCTTAAATCCTTTCTTTCGCTGGAGCACCGAATTCGATCGTGAAAAAAGGCGGTGCGACGTCTCTCAACTTTATCGGCACCCAATTTTTTAGTTTTTGGGCTGTTCTTAAGGCTTTCAAACGATGAGTAAATTTTTGTTGAGTTAAGGCCAATGAATCTAGAATCTGTCGTTGACATTGAACACAATCTAGTTATGCTTCCAGACCATCCACCATACGTTCTTCACTAATAAAGGTCTTGCCGTAGATTTCAGTAATCGTGCCTCAAATTTTTTGAACCAGGACTTCAAAAGCAACACTTTCTCTAAATGGCATTTATCTGAACACTTTCACCCCCAAGAAATATATGACGCCGATTAAAATTCAAATAATAAGGAGTTGTTGTGAGATGCCCAAACTTACCATGTGATATTTCTGATCTGACATTTCTGACCTGCATGTACCGTTAGCGCCGTCAACTCCTTAATATCCTACTATTTCCTCTTTTTCGGTGAGGCTATACTCGTATACAATACATACATAGCTGGTATTAGGTTAGGTTCCCTCCGTAAAAGGCGATGGAGACCAATTAGACCAAGATCGGTCAATTGTGCTACCATTTGAGTCGGCTTGGTCACCGCTACTTTTGGAACCATTTTGAGTACTGAATAAAATTTTGTATTTTGTGGATCTCCATTTCGGATAGATCCGTTAGTTCATTACAGAAATATTCCCCAGAAGTCGTCTTCTTGAGGAGGCTAGGACAGGGCAATTACAGAGGAGATGAGATGGAGATTCTTCCTTTTCCTCATCATGACACCCAGCTGGAATTATAGATCATGTAAAGCTCCAGTTGAATTACCTATATAATGGGTGATTATGTTTTCCACCGAAAACTGAAACACTTTGGAAGGTCTTTACGAGGGTGGTCCGATAAGTACTTAGCCTCACCACCAGATGGCGCCAGTATCGCAACTTACTATCGTGTAGTACATTCTAGCAGACGGCTACTGTCGAAATTTCAGCCGGATCGGACTCGTAATTTTGTTTTAACCGCGCTTGGAAGCGGGAGTGTCCGCGGATTTTAGAAAAATGGAAAAAGAGCAATATCGGTCGGTGATTCGATTCTTGTTTTTGGGAAAGGGAAATCGCGCAGCGAAATCAAAGAGCGTTTGGATGCTGTGTACGGTGACTCTTCTCCTTCGATGGCGACCATCAACAATTGGTTTAACGAGTTTCAACGTGGTCGCACGTCGGTTTTTGATGAGCCACGTCCAGGTGTCCCGAAAACGGCTACCACGGATGATAACGTGACAAAAATCCACGATCTCGTATTGGCAGACCGCCGATTGAAGGTGCACGAGATAGCTGAGACAGTAGGGATTTCAAAAGATTGCGTGGGTCATATCCTGCATGAAATTTTGGGCATGAAAAAGCTGTCGCCGCGATGGGTGCCGCGTTTGCTCACTCCGGACAACAAACGCAACCGTGAGACCACTTCAGAACAGTGTTTGACACTGTTTAAGCGCAATCCGAAGGAGTTTCTGCGTCGTTTCGCGACATTCGACGAAACATGGATTCACTGGTACACACCAGAGACCAAGGAACAGTCGAAACAGTGGACTTCACCCGGCGAACGTGCTCCGAAGAAGGCGAAGACTGTCCCATCGGCCGGAAAGGTGATGGCCAACGTTTTCTGGGATTCACAAGGTGTGATCCACATCGAGCCCTCGCCACGGCCAAATTGGTCGAATCGGGCTACGAGCTGCTGCCCCATCCACCGTACTTCTTTTTGTTTCCAAACTTGAAAAAGTCACTCGCCGGGCAGAAAGTTCAGTCGAATGAGGAGGTCATTGCCGCCACGGAGGCATACTTTGCAGACCTCGAGAAGACGTATTTTTCAGACGGGTTAAAGAAGTTGGAGCATCGCTGGGTCAAGTGTATCGAGCTAAAAGGAATCGCCATTTCTCCATGTTTGTTTTCTTTCGTAGGATTCTCCATTTGGATGTATGTGTATATCACATTAGTTCGTATGATAACTTGGCTACCGTGCGGTCATAAGTTTTTTTTTTTGGATGGAATTACCCCTAAGTAAGTTCATCCGAAGTTGGCGAAAATTTACGGAGATACTGCTCCGTCAACGGTTAAAAAGGCTGTGGGAATATTTGAAGAAAGGGTGCGGTGACTGTGATTGCGAATGTGGGTATGACTTATCTGCGATTTTTCTTTACTGTTCCTGCTGATCAGATTGTGAAGACACTTCGGTATCTTCCTGGATTCTTACCACCGAGTTAACATAGTCTAATATGTCTTATCGCAAATCAACATGCGAGCCTTTTCCTTTTAGGGCTGTTAATGAGGGTTTTTATTGACAGATCTCTATCGAGTGGACCATTTTGCATAGCGTAGAGTTTTTTTCTACTTTTAGAAAGTTAAGACTTAACACAAGTGCTGGAAAGGAAACCGCTCACCGTATCAACCCTTGCCACCTAAAGCACTCCTTTGCCAACCATTCCATATATTAAAAATTTAACTGCATGCAGAACATCATTCACTTAGCATTCCACACTCTCGAACCGCGTACCAGTTTGCGTTCAGATTAATTATACCTTCGGAAAAGCCTTCCAAATGTCTGGTAATTTTTCGCGTTTTGATTATTTTGTAAAAGGCAGAATTTTCTTGACCAGCTGGAGAAGAGGCCTGGCTTGAAGAAGAAAAAAATTATCTTTCACCGCACCTTTAAAGGATTCGTTGGCTATGGGAAAACTAGCGACTACTGGAAAACTACGTTCGCCATCACCCTATTCTCCTGATTTGGTACCCTCAGACTTCCATCTGCTCCCGATCTTGAAGAACCGCAGATGAATATTTTCACAGCCCTCCAGACCTTCACTGCTCGAAAGGAATACCGATGTTGGAGAAAGGCTGGTTTAAGAGTGTTAAAGTTAAGGGAGATAAATGAAAGAGCATAACTTTTCGCCTTACCCTCGTAGTTCAGTCATTTTAGGCTTTGGCTACAAGCACATGTGCTTAACTAGGGTGATGTTCGGCGTAGAGAATCGATTATAAGAATAATTTTTTTCTCAATACGGCTTCTTAATGTTATTTTTATAAGGTCCATTTCTCTACATCATACGATTGTGTTTCAAATCTTTTCAATATAAATTGCCTTCTAAACTTTATAAGCCTGCTAAAACCAAAGTAATTCTGCATCTGCCGAGGTAGACCCTTTCATAGGAAAAAGTCCGTGAGTTTCAAAACTGTGGAGGAAAAAGACGGACATTAATTCTTGAGAAATCAGCTCCTGTCATATTGTTAGTGGCTCCATCCTGCAAGCGAAATCACGTTCATGAACCATACGTAGGACGATCCCAAAGCCAAGTATGAAATACTCAGAAGAGTTATCGTAGCTGATTTAATGCGGAACTTCTCATTTATGAATCAAGTTTTGCCTTGATACATCTTGTAAACTTTGGACGTTGTTTTTGAAACAAAAGTGCCACCAAACTGGAGCGTACGAAAGCCTTAGATAGTGTACTCAACCCTCAATGGAAAACTGTTTAACTTAACTGTTTAACTGTAGCTAAAATTGGGTAATATCAATGTTCCACTTCTCTCAGATGTAGCGAACTTTAGTCTCTGGTAAAGGTATGGTGGTGCTTTGCTCTGCATGAATTTGAAAAGCAAGTTAGTATCCTATACTTAAGGAGGCTTTGAAAGTCCATGCCAAGATGTGATCCCGCCGCCGTAATCTGTATATGAAACGCACTGTGCTGTTAAGCGCAAGGGTTAGCTTGCGTGAGCTGTAACTATCGAGATCGCAGAAGGCTGGGAGTGCGAACGTTAAAATAGGGATCAATAGCGTCTTGACGAGCATTGATTTAATACTAATTGGGAGGCAATTTCCAGCGTAGCATAGTATACGCAAGACACCGTAGACTCTACCTGTTACATTGGTGATGTGATCCCCTCACGTAAGCTGTTGATTAAGGATGACCAAGGTTTTTAACAGTGTTTACATAGTCGATGTTGCTTCCGTTGGCTTAGATTGGTGGGAAGTTATTTAAGTCTCGGACAGTACGACCAATGACAATAACTTGGTTCTTGGTGGAGTTGAGCATAACTTTCTTTTTATATGACCATCGTGTAATGGCAAGGAGATCCTCATTTAACTCATTTAACCGCGCAGTAGCATCTACCTTTAAGTGGAATTGGTAGCTGATGTACTCGTATAATTAGAAGTCGTCTGCGTACATCTGTACCTTACAGTGTTTGAGAACGGCAGAAATGTCGTTATCAAACAGCGAGAACAATAAGGGCCCTAGGATAGATCCTTGAGGGACCCCTGTTTTGGTTTTGAAAAGAGAGAGAAATTACCGTTAGCATATACAGATTGGCTGCGATCTCCAAGGTAATTCCTAATTTGAAATTTGAGTTTTCTTAAGAAGAATTTCATGTGGGACGGTATCGAATGCTTTAGAGAAGTTTAATAATACTAACGATATCGCATGGTTCTTATCAGTTTCAAAAGGCGAAAGTTCATTATATTTCATTATTATTTCCATGCATAGGGACGGATATGGTTTTAGAGGCCTTCCATGAATTAAGATAGACGGAGGTGGTAAGGATGCTATTAAATACATATGTGAGAGATTTTAAAGCGATGTGGATGATTAGTTTTGAGAATGTGGGGTTCATGAAACCCAAGCCAATGGCGTTAGATTAAATTGCAAGGGCCGATTTAAGCACATCTTCTTCGTAGATTCTAGAAAAACCAAAGCTATAAGTCAAGTTGGGCATATTACAGGGATCCATAATGTCGAACTCCGTCGGATCCTCATTGCCATTGTCAGAGAGAGTCTGGTGAATTTCTTATTTAGCTTTTCGATATTGATGTCTTCTAAAGTCTCAGCCTTGATTTGTTTACCCAAACCTAGCGTCTTAATAATCTTTCACGTTTGTTTAACGTTTAAGCTGGTTTTGAATTTGGACCTCCTGATATCCTTCGTAACAAGGTTACTGAGGCGTTTAAAATCGTATAGCAACTCGGGGAGCTTAATGTTCTTCCATCTTTTGGAGGACCTGTCTCGATTTATAATCAGTTGTTTAATATGTCTAATATGGCATTTGGTGTTATGGATGGTGAGGTTTATGGTTGGGACATGATTCTCAAACAGGTTATTGATGGTAGATGTAAAAAATTCTCCTGGAGCTCGTGAGCGACATGACCACCGACGCCTTCCTCGCAGCGTTACGACGGTTCTTCGCACAGCGAGGCTATGGCTCTGACATCTATAGCGACTGTGCGACAACTTTCGTTGGAGCAAATAACGTACTCAAGGAAGATGTTGAGGCCTATTGGCAACAGTTAACTGAAGGTGCTCGATCGGTTGCGTGCCATGGAGTATCATGGCACTTCATCCTTCCGGGGTCACCTGATTTTGGAGGCCGGGATCAAGAGTCTGACGCAAGAGTGGCCGCTGACGCAAGGTGAGCGAGTTCGGATCCCGATAACACCAACGCCATCGAATGATTATTTCGCGGCATCCCTCCTCGGCGGGGTACTGGCAAAACCTCCCGTTGTACACTTGCCTTGAAAAAGCTTCTCGGCTCTCGCCGTTCGGAATCGACATTAAGCTTTAGGTTCCGTTCACTTGTGTGGAGAAACAAAAATGGCACACAACATGAGTGAATAAAAAGAAGCTTGGCTAACGCCATCTAAGGTGTCTGTCTGGCAGTACAATGGACCAGTGTTTGTGTCTGAGTGCTCCAACAGATAGCAGAAGCCTCCACCAATAAAAAAAAAAAAAAAAAAACAGTCTGAAACATAATCTAAAGCGTACTATAGGTGATGCTGTCTTAACGTTTGAGGAGTTTTATACAGTGCTAAAGCAAGTCGAAGCGGTGCTGAACTCGAGGCCTCTGTCGGCTCTGTCCGACGATCCTACCGACCTAGTCGCTCTGACCCCTGGCAACTTCTTGATGGGCGGTCCCATCACTGCCGTTATAGAGCCAAACTTTCTGGATGTTAAAACTAACAGACTCACTAAGTGGAAACAGTTACAACAAATGCGGCAAGATTTTTGGAAACGGTGGAGCCGTGAGTATCTGCATGAACTTCAAGTTAGAAACAAATGGCAGCATACTAAGAAAATTCTTCAAGTTGGTGATCTTGTGCTCATACGAGATGAATGCGCTCCACTCATTCAGTGGCCATTGGGTCGCATCATTGAAGTCCACTCAGGAGATGACGACCTAACTCGGGTTGCAACAGTGCAGACTCAATCTTCGATTATGAAAAGAGCAATTTTCAAGTTAATAGCACTCCCAATCGACAGCTAAAGGGAAGATGGACACGGTGGGCGGTATCGATCCATAAAACTTATTTCGTCGCAAGACATGGCGAGGTGGGCGGAATATGTTAACAAAGATGGCAACACTGTGAGGAGTTTGAAGGCTTCTCCCATGCTGTCACCACACTGCCACTAGTTCTGGCAGCTATCATTCCTTTCAAGGAATAAAAAGATATTTTTAAAACACGAAGTTTCTGGTCTTTTTTTTGCTTTCTTTGTCTTACAGAGGTATTAAGCAACGCAATAGCATAGAAAATAGATGGAAAAATAATTATGTGATTTAAATGATTAAGAAGCTTAGAACTTAGCTTTCACATTATTAAGATTTGTTTACTTTACATTACTCTTTTTGAACGCTCTCTAGATAGTGTCAGACGCACATCGAATTTAACCAGAAGCACGGCAACATGGTTACTTTAAATTGTAAGGAAGAGTGCACGTGTCCGGGCGCCCACTTTCCGCCATCTCTAGGTAGTTACTATTTCTACACCCAAAACAAATAATTTGTTTAGTTAAAAGCAGATAAATCACAATAATCACGACTCATTAGCACTCGAAAGCCTTGTGAGCCTCATCCACCCAAATGATATCTCAGCATTCTATTTCACGATCAGAATTTGAGCAGCAATTAGCATACCTTTTTGAATTGGTTATATGGATGAACGCCTTGGGCTTACGACCTGCCAGTTATAAACTTGAAAAAAACAATAAAAGCCAAAAAAAACAAAGAAATATAAAAAGCAAATATAAAGAAATTAAAAAGAAGAAATATTGTGTCTAATGGGGGGAAATAAACAGAAAATCTGCGTCCAAATTGCTCCAATCAAAAATGTGTCGGCGTTTTGTAACGAAAATTAGCGCGAGATATGATAATTTTGTGGCGGAGCGCGTCGACGTGTTGTTCCACGCGAAACCAGATGCGGTCTGGTCGAAAGCGGAATGATCCCGCATTGCGCTCTCGGTTTTGTTTGATTTGAGTCGATAAATGTGAATCAATAAACGACGTTGTACGCGGAGATAGATAGTTAGTCGCCTCTCTGCACGAGTTGTTTCGCGTAGATATGTTACGCTATCTGATAAAGGCGTTACGCTGCAGTTGAACGAATAGTGTGCGTGGTGGAAGAGCATGGCAGTGTGTGGTAGAGGTTAATAGTTGGAGGACTTACGCAAGGCAAATGCAAATTGGAAAAGTGCGTCATTCGCCCGAAATAAAGCGAAGTGGAGCACTCATTTGAATGTTTGTGCAATATTTTTACTGTAACGACGGAGACTGTGAACTATTCTCAATAACCAATGTCGTGAGGAATGGTTAAGGGAATGTGTGTTTCTGCCAACTTGACGTCCCGCCTTCCCACTACTTACTCTACAGAGGAAAAAAAGCAAACAATAACCCTAAGGGGGATTACGCAGGTAGTGTATAAAAATTTCGTAATGTAACGATGCGAGAACTCCTTGGGACACTATTTCACAAAGCCAAGGGCGTTTGATGATGTTGTCGGCGGGCAGGTCAAGTTAAGTTCTTGGTCACAGATATAACCCAAGTCAACCATGAATTTGACGGGAACAACTCCTCGACATATGTATGTATATGTAACGTAGGTTCTGGGAAGTGGAATGAAGCGCTTACGGAAGTAAGATAGCTTGACATTTGTTACGGTTTTTCTGACACCAAATTGTGAACCTGTTTAGGTTAGATTGGAGGGAGCGGGAATCAGCAGAAAAAGATGCATGCGTGGAGATTTTCATATTATCAGCGTATACGGAAAGATGAGAGTTCTTGATGACACAACTGGCATCATCAATGGTTAGGATAAATAACAGTGGACCAAGGTGGTTACCTTGGGAGACTCCGGAGATGGCATTAACTGGCCTCAAGAAAACCCTTGATAAAGTATGTGTGAATCTGGGGGCACGGCAGTGCCCCCGCCAAGTCGAGCAAAAAAGCGGCACGGCCGTACCATCCTTTTCTCGAAGCAGTTCGGGCCATTTTCGACCCCCTATAACTTCGTTGTGGATAAAACTAGAAGCCTGAATTTTCAGTAACCAAGCAGGCATCGCATAGACACGGTATATTTCAAATTTCATTAAATTTGAACCAGTAGTTTAAGAATTATAACTAGTCAAAGTTTCTTAATTCTGTCACTCACTCACTCACTCACTCACTCACTCACTCACTGACCGATCATCAAAACTCTAGGGCACTTCTAGCAGACATAGAAGCTTGAAATTTAGAATACAATTAGTGTTTAGTGTATAAATCAAGGAAAAACTAAAATATTTTGCAATTTTGGTCCAGTTTTCTAGATACACCAAATATTATTACTAATAGGATAGTGTCTGCATGTATCCTTTTTCAATTTATCTAGATGGCGATTAACTCCTAAAAATATGCAATGCAACAATCAAATGGCGGTTGGGGAATTGGGCTTAGTGGTCAATGTGGTTCATGTATTTGACGGAATATAAAATAAATATCTTTATTATGTACATATATTTAATAACCATTTGATGAACTTATAATTAAATCAATTTTAAAACAAATTGTATGTTCGGTGTCCGGCCACGGGTTTTCTAGTACATAGGATTACAAAGTTACATTTGCAAAATATACAACCAAAAGCGAGAAAACTGATGCTGCTGATATCTTTCAAGACATAAACTCTAAAAACCTTTAAGAAGCCGCCTGTTTAACATTGGCCTTAGAGTTTTATCTAATAGAGAGTGCGGCTCTTTGGAAGCCAGTGACACTCCACTTGGTATTCCTTTGTACGGTACAGATCCTACCACAACAATTCGATGGCTGGACGTCAACATCTTTCGTAACCGGCGCGTTAAATCTAAATCTGATATTATGATGCTGGAACCGGAGTCCACCGATATTTATTACGAGTCTTGGATTGATGACCACTATCCCAAACGGTCTAAAGAGTTGGAGACTACTAACTTGTACAGTTTCGCTCAAAATTACGATATTGTTAAAACACGCCCAGTCTCCTCTAAAGTCGAGTGCTACGAGATAAATGACGGTAAAAAGTTCCTGAAAAGAAGAGATAACCCATATTTGATCAATCACTATTTCTACGACGGAGAACAAGTACCAGAGAAATACTTCTTCTCTTTACTTCTTTTATTCAAGCCATGGCGTTCTTTAGATGAACTCAAAATGGGGTGTGATACTTACACGGATGCCTTTAATTTGGCGAAAGAAGATTTAAAAGAAGGAGTCCATTATGGTAATTTAATGATAGAGTCAAGATATAAGATACAAAAAGCATGTGAAATGATAGAATCTAAAGTTGCTGAGATAAACGAAAAAAGGGAAATTGTTGATGATGACGATGGTCCTGAAAACCCTTTAGACTTTGAAGCTGTGGAAGCTGCAAACGCAATGGATGACAATGAATGACAGAGAATCAATCTGGTAGAAGAAGAGCAGACTGATCTTCAAAGTATGATCGCAAAACTTAATGCCGATCAGAAAAGAGTCTTCGATATGATCACACATAAAATGGACACAACTGATAATAACGCTGACGTTTTACGCTGTTTTGTGAGTGGAACTGGTGGCACTGGAAAGAGCTTTTTAATAAAAACTCTGAAAGTTTGGGTTAAGATGTATTTAAACAAAAAAGTGGCAGTTAGTGCTCCAACAGGCATAGCTGCATTCAATGTGAATGGATTGACTATACACAGACTATTGCAGCTGCCTGTGGAACACAAGCAAACACCGAGGTACAAGCCACTTTCCGATGAAGTGCTCCAAGTTCTGTGATCAGATTTGAAAGCAGTAGTGTTGTTTATCATAGACGAAGTGTCGATGATATCCAATGTTACTTTAACATATATTCATTTACGCTTGTCTGAGATATTTGACACAAGCGATGATCAGAATGGGTGGTTTGGAAAAAAACATCTTGTAGTTTTCGGGGATCTTTTACAGCTTCCGCCGGTAAGAGAAGTCACCTTTTGAAAAACTCAACTGCTGAAACTAACAAGTTGTTAGGTTCCCTCAGTATGCCGAATCTGATGAACTTACTATTAACATGCGACAGCTCAATGATTCTGACTTTGTTGAAATGCTAAATAGAATAAGATTAGGTGTGACTACACAAAAAGACCGCGACTTACTCTCGACTAGATTAATAACTCTAAAAACCAATTCAAATGAAAACAGATTGATTGAAATAATTGAACACCTCTCGAAACTACCTGATGATACCGTTTGCTTATTACCTACAAAAAACATGTGTCAACAATTAAATACTGCAATGCTTAGATCTCTCCCACATCCCGAAATAAAACTTACAGCTGTAGATAGCATAGATTGCCCCAGATACCTAACAAAAAGAGCTCGTGAATGCATAAAAAAATTATGAAGACGATGCTTTTATGACTACGGGCCTAGAAGAGAACATAATTATAAAAATAGGAGCAAAAGTCATGTTAAGGCGAAATATTGACGTGAGTCTTGGTTTAATTAATGGTTCTATCAGTAAAGTGCAAAGAGTAAAGGTTGATCCGGAAAATACAAAAATAATTAAGAAAATATACATTACATTGGATAAAGAACAGGTTTACGAGCTTGGTCCGGTCAAAACTAAATCTGAAATTATTAATAGAGCTTATGTTCATCGCGAACAGTTTCCTATATGTATAGCCTATGCTATAACTATACACAAAAGTCAGGGCCTAAGTCTAAATAATGCGCTGATGGATATCGGTTCTGCAGTATTCACATCCGGTCAAGCTTACGTGGCACTTTCGAGAGTTACAAGTCTGGGCGGCTTACATCTAATTAATGTCGACTTTGGAAATATTAAAGCGCAGGAATCCTCAATTTGTGAATACAATAGATTAAGAAGTATTTACCGTCCAGACTTGACAAAAATTGTAACTTCAAAGCCTCCGAGAAAAACCTATAGAGGGAGGGAGTGGGCTTTGAGAAAAACTGCAGCTGAAGCTCAAGAAGTAGTACCGGAAAAGAAAAAGAGGAAGACAACCTACAAAAATAAGAAAAGCTCATAAGACACAGAGTGGGCTTTAAGAAAATCTGTTGTTGGTATACAAAAAGTAGAAGGTTCCGGAAAGGAAGAAAAGTAGGACTATCTACAAAAAGAAATGAGATGCCATCAAAAACATAACTTGTAAAAAAAAACCAAGTCTCGCAACTCAGTTCTTCTACCGTAAAAAGTTGTGAGATCTATGTAATACCAAGTCGGTTAATTTATTCAGCCCCTACTTAAGGGACCTTCTGTCTTAAGTTATTACGTAATTAGCTAACCTAACAACATCTTATAGTGACCATATTAATATTAAAAATCTTTTATGTTTTAAATAAATAGATTGACTTGTCCATCGCATGCATCTCACAAGTAATACATATTATATTAAATTAGATTGTTTAGTGCGATTGCCAAGGAACCCATGCTTCGAAAGAATATTGTATTGTTGGTGATATTCTCAAAAAGTTGTGGAATGAAAAAGAGGATAGCAATAGGGCGATAGGTGGACACTTCATTCTTTTATGTAGATTGGGATGATGTAAGCATTTTTTCAAAGCTGAGCAAAGAGTCTTTATAAGATATAGGAGTAGGAACAGATAGTTCGCGCCTTTTTTTTAAGACTATAGCGAGGCGGCAGTCAGAACCAAGCGAGTGGTTGACCTTTAATTTACCTATTTTCTCGATGATTAAGGCAGGAGTTATATTCACTTACGCTAGAGACTTCTGAGGGCAGTTTTTCATATAACAAAGGTAGTTATGATCGGATTAAAGGACTTGACCGGTGAACGACTGACTGAAGAAATGGAAAAAAAAGTTCGGATCAATGGAGGAGGTATTGGGAAAATTAAAACAACGAGGATAGTTAAAAGCTTTTGTTTTGGCATTTATAAAGTGGTAGAAAGGTTTTTTTTGTATAGGGTTCGGGCAGATTCAAGAGTTACGCTCTTATGGTGTTTGTCACACAACCTGGACGGAGTGCAGCTGGTTTGTGTGTTCTTTATCTGGAAAAACAATTTGGAAACAGCTCCGACAAATTGGTGTCACTAAGCAGAGTCCAAAAATTGGAGATGACATTGACTGCGATAAGCTAAATGCTGAATTCATCGCCTCATCTGGCTTTCCCTCAAGTAGATCCGAGTCTATTGAGCAATATTTTGAGGGAAGCGATGATGGTGCTTTTCGTTTCCAAAGAATATATGAAGTAGATGTAGTTAAGGCAATATTAGCTATTAAATCGAATGCCACTGGTCTTGACAACTTGAACCCTAAGTTTGTCAAATTACTGTTGCCTTATGTACTTAAGTACATCACATCCATTTTCAATCATATCTATGACATCAGTTTACCCCACAGAATGGAAGAGAGTCAAGATTGTCCCCATTCCAAAGAGAGGAAGCCAAAGGAAAGTTGAATACAGACCAATAGCCATACTGAGGTAATTACGCCACAAATACAGAAACATCTCGCTGGTGAATACCTGTTATACTCTCATCAATCCGGCTTTCGACGAAAGAGAAGCTGCAAAACAGCTTTTATCTACGTTGCTGATGAGATCCGAATTGCACTGAACAATAAAACGGCAACGCTTCTAACGCTTCTCGATTTTTCAAAAGCGTTCGATACAGTAAACCATTAGGTTCTATGCAAAAAACTTAGGAAAGATTTTAAGTTTTCAAAATCTTCCACGAAACTCATGTACTCTTACCTCAATGGACGGAAGCAGCGGGTTGTTGCCGGGGAAAATGTCTCTCAATTTATTGATGTCAACACTGGGGTACCACAAGGATCTATACTAGGACCTTGTCTATTCTCACTCTATGTCAATGAATTGCCAAAATTTATTAGAAATTGCAAAATCCACATGTATGCGGACGATGTGCAACTTATACTGAGCTGCAATCTCACCCAAATTAACGAGGCTATAGAATTGATAAATGAGGACCTCGCAAACATTTATCAATGGTCACTCAGACACAACCTGCACTTAAATGCTGTCAAATCTAAAGTGCTTGCTGTTTATCGGAGACCCCTCGACCTCTCCAGGTTTCAGAAGGTACATCTTAATAATAGCCCCATAGAGTGGGTTGATTCCGCCAAAAACCTTGGTGTTATATTTAATAGTACTCTGTCTTGGGACACTCACATAAAATGTGCTATAGGCAAGGTTTTTGGTGGCCTACGTACACTATGGGCTACACGGCACTTCATACCAACCAAAACAAAGCTGTTGCTGGCAAAAACGCTACTTTTACCAGTTTTATTATATGGCTGCGAGATTTTTTGCAACCCAGATGCCAAGAGTAGAAGAAGACTAAACGTTACTTACAACAACATTGCTCGATACTTTTTGAACTTAAAGAGAAATGATTGCGTCTGCTCTTTCTCTAAGTAGATTTCAGGATGTTCCCTCGACGACTTAATAAAATATAGATCATTATGCCTCCTTTATGACGTCATGCAAACACAGCAGCCAGAGTACCTGTATGATAAACTGCAATTCCTCCAGTCACGTAGATCAGTGATGCTGGTCCATCCAAGATGCGCTTGTCTTGCATCAGAACGTCAATTTTTCGTTCATGTCACTAGGTTGTGGAACTCCCTGCCCAGAAACTTGAGAGAACTGGGAGTCGAGAGCGGGTATGGATTTGAAATAAATCTCCTCAAACTCTAGGCCGCCGAAACGAGTTGACCTTTTATTCTTTTTTCATCTGTTTCACTTTATATTTCTCTCTTTTTAACCTTAGCAATTAGTTACTTATTTCTCATTCCAAATTTCTTTATTAACTTAACTTACTTCAAGGGTTTTTCCCAGCCCTTATTAAAGTCTTACGAAATTTATAAGATTGTAAATCTTACTCTGTAAGAATATTCAAATAAATAAATAAATAAAATGTTCCTTCACTACTCTTCGGGGGTGGTTGTCCGAGATAGAATTCGAGAGGTTTGACTGAATTTATCGCGCGTTGATTGTAGTTTTTTTTTGTTTCCATGTCGTTAAGGTGTTATTGAAAATGCACACACAGAGTATGAACTTTCAAATGATCTTATACAGGGAGTGTTATGCCTTGGTCAGCATCTTTTGATCATCTCTCATTCACAACTGATGTTGTTGCACAATTTTTCTATATAGGAATTCTTCAAACTTGAATTACAGACCTTTCGCCCAACATTCGGTGATCACCATTATTATTGCAACACGACCACGTGGTAATAACGTAGATTTGGCCTTCAGATGAGAAGGTTAAGTTAAGTTGTCGGTTCATGTTGTTGGTGGCGTTGCTGAGTTGGAAATGACCAGATTCAGAAATACTGGAATAGAAATTTCTTACCAGATGAGGTGTTACCTGGGATAAGTTCAGCCTCGTCATCCGATTTGCCCATTTCAAGTACGGAAGGTTGAAATCGCCACAGATGATGATAATGTCTTTGGGATCAATGATGTCGACTACGGAACCTAAGTCGATGGCAAGTTTATAACAACTATTGGGTTTAGAAAAGGTAGAGTTTCCGTCTCGGGGAAATTGTTAAATCACGGAGTTCAATGATTTAGAGGATAAAGAATCATAACGGATGTGAATTGCTACAAAAACTCCGCTACCGCCTGGATCGACAGAATTGTTGTTGCCATCAGCACGAAGCAGAGTGAAATCTAATGTCAGTAACTCACTACCTCCAGTTTTAGGGCACAAATGTCTTAAATGAAAGTATGTATATATTTAAAAAAATGTGTGTACAAAATTGCAAGTCAAAATTTCAAAAATTGACTAAGTTACAGCGATTTTAGTGAGAGCATGTAGGCCGACTGTTTGTCGCTTTACATTTGGATCAGAATTTCAGTCCCTTGCTCTAATGTAGTTAACATTATGTGACGTAGTGGACTCTTTTCTTCGAATTTCATTTTGTAATATAAATCTCTGTTATCTAGGCTTTAAAATACAAGAGTCCCTTTCATCAATTTAAGTACCTAGAAGTTCGGCAGATGTTCAATTACTCTATGATTTCATTGCAAGACTAAATCTTTAAACGCGTTTTTCTCGAAACGACTTTTTTCAAACTGGTCGCATCGATAACTTGGTCAATTCTTAACCGATGTTTACATTTTTTTTTTGTTTTGTTCATCTTAGTAGTGGCTAAGGTTAAGCGTAGCCGATTTGGAAAATTTTGTTTTTTACTATTTTTTAAACTGTTTGAAAAAAAAACGGTCGAAAAAATGTAAATATTTTCAATCAGTCGCCATTTTGTTAAAAATCAAAAAAACAAAAAACCGCTACGTACAACGATAACTACATTCATACAAATTATAATAAAATTTTTGTTTGATTTTTAAGATTACTGGCTTTTGAATAATCGATGCGACCATGGAGGGGGAATTTTTTTTCAGGCTCTACGGCATCGTTTATATTTTTGAAACTATTCAATATTTTTCAATAAAAATTTGTGGAAACATTATTGGATGGGTACTTAATAAAATAAAAAAACGCAATCCAAAAATTTCTTCATTTACTCGGTCAAAAAAATTCTTGAAAATCACTTAATTTTAAGGCCGTCACAGTGGCTATCCCCCTTAAGGCAAAAATATTGTTAGGTAGTTTTTGGAAACTAATCTGTAGGTATTGCGGAAGTTTTGGCCTGCAGTCCGCTGACATTCTGGTAATTGAAGGAAATGTATTTTGGGAAAACTGTGCAATTGCTGAAGAGGCACAACGGTTGTTAGGTTAGGGATGAAAATGGGAATGATACCATTAACTATTACTGTTATTACTATATTCACTATTCATATTCACTATTCAAGCGAAAGCAACAAGCGATGAAAACAAATGATACGAAAATGAAAACCAGCCAACAAAAGAAAAGAAAAACCAAAAATATTGCCCGCGACTCAGGGCCCAAACCCATAGAAGCCATCTATTCGTTGCTCTGTCGTTCCCCGTGATACCGGACAGCCAACGTATTACCGGACAGCCAACGTATTACCGGACAGCCAATGTATTACCGGAGTAGGCTGATCTAACATTGGGTTTTTCACATGTTTATTCTCTATTACTGCTTATATCTATTATCTTTATACTCCCGAAAACTTTCAATACATAAATCGTTCCTCTTGTGCCTCTTTTCATTCATGATGTCACCTTACAATGCATTGGCCTATCTATATCTCTGTCTTTTTTAGTTAAAAGTTTCACGATTCTCGTCCTCTATTTTCTTCTACAGAATTACGCTTGATGCACCCCTCTTTTCTGTCCGTAGATCTTAACAACGGCTCTGGTCCGTCGAGATAGCCCTATATGCATTTTCTTGGCTAAATAGAAGCCATTTAACCTGGGATTTGAAGCTGAGTACGTTAGATGCGGAATCCCTCATGGCACATTAACCACTGTCCCAGGACCACTACTGTCCTGTAGTTTGTCAGATTTTCCCGGGTTTTAGGGTAACATGGATGTTGAGATGTGAGAATCTTGTGCTGAGTATTACGTCTCAGAAAATGAGGCCTATGTATTTCTGCGATCCATTCCAATATGTCTTCCTTATACGACCTCACATCAAACTGACGCTACAGCCAAGGTACTCGGATAGAAGTTCTCCTCAAGTCGGTATTCTCTGTTGAAGGCAGATTTTATAAGATCAATAATGCTGCGACAGAGAGTCTCAATCTCGTGTAGAAGAGGAATTTCTGGTGAATAAAAGCTCATACTAATAGGAACAAGCACTGTCAAGCATCATATGGTCTAGAAGTGTATAAAAGGAAATCCGTCGTTTTTTTTATTTTCGAAATTTGGGGATTTATTTCGAAAAAGTGTTACAAGCTAACGAATAGCTTCATCTTCTCCCCTTTTTTGGCAGCACATAAATCCCGCGTTGGAAAAACTGAACGTCTCCGACACATTTCTCAAATTTCTACAAACATTCAACGGGCTTCAGCCACATATTTTTGAAAGTTATTGTTGACAGATGCCCCGCCTTACGGAGGGACAACATGTACCAATAACACCATCTATTGACTAAAGACTGGGTCTTAAATGCACACAGTCGTAGATGGAGGGAATATCCAGGATGCAAGATGACTAAGCGCCTATGCCCTAAGTCCGCAACATTCTTCTTTTCCTTAAAGAGAAATTATTGCAGAAGGCTGCCGGGCGTTATTACGGACCATTACACTTTTGCCAAGCATCCCTACGTGCTTGGCATCAGTGAGACGCCTACCTGTGCTGCATGTTGCGAGGAGGATGACACAGCAGAACACTTTCTCTGCGACTGTCCTGCTTTTACTCGCGCACGGTGGCGCTCCCTTGGGGACGTCGCGGTGTGTGCCGAATCTCTTAGCTCTACATCATTGAAGCCCGTCCTCACTTTTCTCCGGACAGCTGGAAAATACAATAAAGAAAGGTGTCTGTCTGGTAGTAAAGTAGACCAATATTGGTGTCATAGATAGTAAAGTCTAGAACAAAAAAAAAAAAAAGAAGATCTATTGGAAAACGACAGATTCTTATATATACATCTGAGATATATTTTTGGAGCGCCCTTAAGGTTAGGTAACTTTTGGAAGGAAAAGAGAAGAGAGAAGAAGCCGAGAAATATTGCTCTTGAAAGTCCACAAGTCATACTGAGGAGAAAAAATCGAACATGGCAAGGTCCATATTCCTTTGTGTGGTTTGGTTAAAGAAGGAAAGAACCATTTCTAAGAAACAAATGCTAATGATGGATGACTGCAGGTGGGATTACGCTTCAACAACAGGGAACTGTGCAGTGTTTTTAAAGAGATAGCTTCCATTCTATTGGTTTTAGCCTATTTATATTGAAGCTGCCTTTCAAGTTAAACTAGCAAGGACAATACCGTAAATTAGAAATCAAGATGTGAAGAAAAGAGCATATTTATAAAAAAAACTACAAAAAGTATTGAAGACAAAATGGAGCCCTGAGGGATACCAGCATTTATATGGTTAATGTTAAACTTGAATTGGCCCAAGGAACTTTGCTTAAACTTTTCGAATGGAAGTTTTGAAGCCGTGATAGACCGATCTTAAACGCAAGTATTTTGAATAATGGGATGCCGTATCCTGTGGAATACTTTCGAACTATCCTTTCGAACTTTACCGCCTGTTGGAACAAGATATGCCGTAACATCATCGGCAGATCTGTTACTGCGGTTATGGAGAAGTTTCTCCTAAATTTCATTAACCTCGATCTTAGGTTAGGATAGGTTAGAATGAACCACGTTTGTATGGCAGTACGTCAGGAAAACCAACGTCTCGACTAAAAGTCTCCAATAAGCAAGTCACCGCAATATGCCGTATATCCCCTCAGCGCAGACAAAATCTCTTGTGTCTTGTGTCTGCCTGGCTGTTCAACGAATTAAGAAAGCAAAAGGCTCAAAAATGATATCTACCATCGAGATAGAGTTGTTTACGACTTACCGGATACAGCTTCTGTATTGACAGCTACCGCCGACGGAATTCCCTTTCTGTTAGCTCAAGATAGGCTACTTAAACAAGATCATTTATTTTAAGATCTTTCAGACGATCCTTAATTAGACAAGCTCGAATTGTTGTCGCAATTTAAAGATTCGTACACTTTTATAAATAACTCTATTATTTTAATATCTATTTTCATCTATCTTATGAAGCCTTTGAGATAGTCTGATGTCGCAGACAGTTTGTCAACCTTATCTTACTTATATGAATGGAAAAATGGTGAGAAGCTTACTCTCCAATAAAATATAAACTGCTACTGTATCTTTTATGGCCACAATAAATTGTAAGAGATAAGAACGTATAAAAAATTGGCTCGGAATGCTTCTTGTTTTTATTAACTCATGGGTGTTAACTGTGGCTCTGTTTCTATGGTAACTCGGGCTAGTTGAGTCGACATACTTTATCGATGACTTAGAGCTTGACATGTTTTTCTTTTTCTCCATTTGGGGTTCATGAAGAGTGAGCCCAATAGTCAAGTTTATTATTATTTTTTCAAATAATCCAATTTGTTATATTTTGCATATGATAGTACAGGGTGAACCGATTTGAGGCTCTTAATCTTTTTTTTTTTTAAATATTTATTGATTACGAAAAATTTCGTCAGGTCTCGAGACATTTTAGATTTAAATTTCGGAGCTAAGATGATGAATTATCGTGAGTCTGTCAGTGAGACAATTAAATTTATATCTTCTTCTTGTACAGTGTACATGGACGATTTAATCGTATAGGTCAGGTCCAAGCTCATAGTTTTCATACGTCTCGTTCAACATGTTTTCGAAAACGCTTTTGTCTAGTGCATCAACATGTAGATACTGAGCCACCCGTGCCCCGGAGCGTATTTACTTGACACCAGAGTCAAGTGCATCTGCTATATGGCTTTAATCACGCCAATGGTTATCTATGGATACCCCTCGTGGTTCAATATGAATGGCAGTTCAATGGAAATGATTCGGGTACTTGAGAGGGAGACAATATTTGAGGACGAGTCTTAGATTACATAGATGAACCCGAGTACGCAAGAACTCACCCAACGAGATTCAATAAAATAGTTATACAATTATACGGGTGAACAATTTATTATTTTCTCAAATAACAACAATTTACTAATTAAACTGATTCGAGACCAATATCAGCTGATCTTCCACGTATTGCGCACAACTGCTGCGACTTCCTTACAAGCGGGTGATGGTGCGCTCTGCAATATCACATCTCGTTTAAGTAAAACAGTGTCAAGAGAGATCGGGAAAATGTTATTCGACAGCATCTGGCGTCTCGAAGAAATTCCGTCGTTGATTTATGCAAGTGCTACCTCTGCAAATTAAAGTCAGTGCAATACCAACGGCTGGTTTATTTCAAAAGAACCCTTATCTCTGTGGCTATACGAGTAAATACGTATTAAGCACACATCATTGTATGCTGGAGCCATACAAGATTTGTTAGTTAATAAGGTTTGTTTTATAATTATAATCGCCACTAACATCTGCCTCTCTGCCTCTCTGTGAAGAGCTTGTACCACTTATAAACTTTTTTTTTTTTATTCAGGGAAGAGTCGCTAAATGCAATATTTCAACTTCGTTTTGTTTCACACATAATTTATTCCTGATTCTTATATCTGTAAAAAACAAAAAAAAAAGTTACATATTCGTATGTATCAACAAAAAAAATTGAAAATCGAATTAGCACACGAAATTCAAAAAGTCTCCTTATTTTTTGAACAAACCTGATAGTCTTTTTCATTTTCTGTTATTGTATTGTGGAATTTTTTAGCCAAAGAAGATTAGTTATATTTGAAACCACAATTTTTAATGCTATTTTAAGTGTGGTAAATATGAGTAGTGCAAAGTCATCAGCTCTGTACTTACTGCTGCTATATGTACAATATATTTCGTTGCCAGTATTGCAAGGGTTGAATAATAATGGATCAGCGAAATTCCTGCTTACAATATTTAGTTCTATTTAGATCTAACCGAGGACTTATTAGAGGGTATTTTGGTTGTTCTTCCGAAAAAGGCGATCCAATCCATCACGATCCTACGCTCCTATCCATAACGTCCAAATTACTGTCCAGTAACCTTTAAGCCGCGTTAAATCGAAGCTTGACCAATCACTGAGAAAGTCAAAACTACTAAATCCACGACGTTCTTGCATTGACCAGATTAACACCCAGCGGATCATAGTTTTATAGCATATACCGCCGAAGTATTTGTCCTTCAACCAAAAAAGAGAGTACAATCCAACGTTATTTCAGTATACTGCTCTATGCATGCGAGCGAGACCCGGCTTGTAGCCGACCATCTAATCTGAAAAATTCAAAGCTTTTTTAACATATGCCTCTTATTTATTTCCAAGGTTTGATGGCCAAATATTATCAGCAGTGATGATCTATGAAAATGTACTTATTTTCCAAAATTCCTTACAAGTTTAATAATGAACAGTGTTTAAAAAAATAAATTCATATTGATGCCCCAAAATTATAGTACCTGGTATTTCGCGTACAGTTAACGTCCGATGAATCCTCCTTTTTTAGAAACAGTGTCGTTTGCCATTGAACTTACTAATTTTTGGATTGTTTCTTTTTCAATTTGTTTGCCAACTGTAAATATTTCCGCTCTTATGCTCAAGAACATTGTTAAATTATCATCCTCCAGAATACACCAGTCTTGCTAATATGCCCCATAAGTTTTCGATTGAGTTCATGTCTGGCGAACAGGCAGGTATTTTCACGACCGTATTTTGATGCAAAGAGTTGACGCGAGTTCAGATCTAGGCTATTAAGTCAAAGCTTGGGTGGTTTTTTGATGTCAACTTAGCTGCCCGGGGTCGTAGTGGAGCAAGTACAAAAAAATTTGAAAATGTTACGTATACGCCCCGTAGTGCTTATGGCCGATCCCATTCTCGGCTGCCACAGCCACTTTCACGAGTGGATTTTGACACAACCAGTTGACCCGAGTTCAGATATAGCCTATTAAGTCAAGTCTTGGGTGGTTTTTTGATGGCAACTTAGCTGCCCGGGGTCGTAGTGGAGCAAGTACAAAAAAAATTGAAAATGTTACGAATACGCCCCGTAGTGCTTATGGATGATCCCATTTCTCGGCTGCCACAGCCACTTTCACGACTGGATTTTGATGCAAAGAGTTGACGGGAACTCAGATCTAGATTATTAACGCAAATCTTGGGTGGTTTTTTGATGGCAACTAAGCTGCCCGGGATCGTAATAGAGCAAGTACAAAAAAATTTGAAAATGTTACGTATACGCCCCGTAGTGCTTATGGCCGATCCCATTCTCGGCTGCCACAGCCACTTTCACGACCGTATTTTGATGCAAAGAGTTGACGCGAGCTCAGATCTAGGCTATTAAGTCAAGTCTTGGGTGGTTTTTTGATGGCAACTTAGCTGCCCGGGGTCGTAGTGGAGCAAGTACAGAAAATTTGAAAATGTTGCGTATACGCCCCGTAGTGCTTATGGTCGATCAAATTTCTCGGGTGCCGCAGTTACTTTCACGACTGGATTTTGATGCAAAGAGTTGACGGGAACTCAGATCTAGATTATTAACGCAAATCTTGGGTGGTTTTTTGATGGCAACTAAGCTGCCCGGGATCGTAATAGAGCAAGTACAAAAAAATTTGAAAATGTTGCGTATACGCCCCGTAGTGCTTATGGTCGATCAAATTTCTCGGGTGCCGCAGTTACTTTCACGACTGGATTTTGATGCAAAGAGTTGACGGGAACTCAGATCTAGATTATTAACGCAAATCTTGGGTGGTTTTTTGATGGCAACTAAGCTGCCCGGGATCGTAATAGAGCAAGTATAAAAAAATTTGAAAATGTTGCGTATACGCCCCGTAGTGCTTATGGTCGATCAAATTTCTCGGGTGCCGCAGTTACTTTCACGACTGGATTTTGATGCAAAGAGTTGACGGGAACTCAGATCTAGATTATTAACGCAAATCTTGGGTGGTTTTTTGATGGCAACTAAGCTGCCCGGGATCGTAATAGAGCAAGTATAAAAAAATTTGAAAATGTTGCGTATACGCCCCGTAGTGCTTATGGTCGATCAAATTTCTCGGGTGCCGCAGTTACTTTCACGACTGGATTTTGATGCAAAGAGTTGACGGGAACTCAGATCTAGATTATTAACGCAAATCTTGGGTGGTTTTTTGATGGCAACTAAGCTGCCCGGGATCGTAATAGAGCAAGTACAACAAAATTTGAAAATGTTGCGTATACGCCCCGTAGTGCTTATGGTCGATCAAATTTCTCGGGTGCCGCAGTTACTTTCACGACTGGATTTTGATGCAAAGAGTTGACGGGAACTCAGATCTAGATTATTAACGCAAATCTTGGGTGGTTTTTTGATGGCAACTAAGCTGCCCGGGATCGTAATAGAGCAAGTACAAAAAAATTTGAAAATGTTGCGTATACGCCCCGTAGTGCTTATGGTCGATCAAATTTCTCGGGTGCCGCAGTTACTTTCACGACTGGATTTTGATGCAAAGAGTTGACGGGAACTCAGATCTAGATTATTAACGCAAATCTTGGGTGGTTTTTTGATGGCAACTAAGCTGCCCGGGATCGTAATAGAGCAAGTACAAAAAAATTTGAAAATGTTGCGTATACGCCCCGTAGTGCTTATGGTCGATCAAATTTCTCGGGTGCCGCAGTTACTTTCACGACTGGATTTTGATGCAAAGAGTTGACGGGAACTCAGATCTAGATTATTAACGCAAATCTTGGGTGGTTTTTTGATGGCAACTAAGCTGCCCGGGATCGTAATAGAGCAAGTATAAAAAAATTTGAAAATGTTGCGTATACGCCCCGTAGTGCTTATGGTCGATCAAATTTCTCGGGTGCCGCAGTTACTTTCACGACTGGATTTTGATGCAAAGAGTTGACGGGAACTCAGATCTAGATTATTAACGCAAATCTTGGGTGGTTTTTTGATGGCAACTAAGCTGCCCGGGATCGTAATAGAGCAAGTACAAAAAAATTTGAAAATGTTGCGTATACGCCCCGTAGTGCTTATGGTCGATCAAATTTCTCGGGTGCCGCAGTTACTTTCACGACTGGATTTTGATGCAAAGAGTTGACGGGAACTCAGATCTAGATTATTAACGCAAATCTTGGGTGGTTTTTTGATGGCAACTAAGCTGCCCGGGATCGTAATAGAGCAAGTATAAAAAAATTTGAAAATGTTGCGTATACGCCCCGTAGTGCTTATGGTCGATCAAATTTCTCGGGTGCCGCAGTTACTTTCACGACTGGATTTTGATGCAAAGAGTTGACGGGAACTCAGATCTAGATTATTAACGCAAATCTTGGGTGGTTTTTTGACCGCAACTTAGCTGCCCGTTGGCACACAATATAGTTGGAATATCTCTGTCAGGAAACAACTTTTTAGAAAAAACCGCCACATGAATTTGAGCATTATCCTGGTATAAGGGTTTCCTCAAACATGACTTGGTACTTCACCGCATTCATCCTGTTAGGAACAATTGCTAACCGGGATGTTCCATACCAACTAAAGGAGGTCCACACCATTACACTACCTCCTCCATGCTGACGTTTGGAGAAAAAAATGTCTTCTTTTTTTAAATCATGCCAGCAGTGTGCCCATCCGTCCGACCCGTCCACACAACTTTTTTCCATTCTCCATCATGTGCTTTCCAGCCCAGTTCAATCTGGTTGTCCTATGCTGTATACTCGTAGTAACAGGTGGTTGTGACTTTATTCTTTTCGATTGTAGCCGACCGGACGCCTTTACAAATCTGTGAACGGTCGAATACTGTTTGTTTTTCCCGATTACTTGAGTTTATTGATCGAGCGGAGCGTAGCGGAGCGAGAGCAATCACCCACTTTTTGGCCTAGCGCGTGCATGTACGGGGAATATAGTGGTCCGAAAACGATTTCGGACTAATCTTGTACGCACTAAATGTAGATATCGGCTATAACCACACATGTGTGCAGCATGTCATTCGATAGATCTAGGTCTGTAGATGAGCCATAAATTATCAAATGAAATTGTTTGATTGAAAAATAGTGAGAAATAACGAAGTAAAGTTTAGAAAAGTGCCATGCGGAGCGAGAGCAAGGTTGATAAAACAACAAATTTGCTCGCTCGATCAAAAATTTTCAGTAGCGAAGTTAAGCCCGCGCATACTGATCTGCCTAGTTTATTTACACAGAACATTTGGAGGATGGCGCTTTAATTTTGGGACGCACTTAAAGTCTAGTAATAAGGAATATGCTTGGAATAGAGGACTTTAACGCACATAATATTTATTTAAGCAAATTTTATTGACATGGTATTCAGTTATTATAATCTTTTATATTAATGAAGAAAACAAACTTCTTTGAAAATGTTGGTATATTAATTCAAATTAACAGTCCTCAGTCCGTGATACACGAATCCATGACTCTAAAGGGCCAACCATAATAGACATAAAGAAGCATATGCCAGCTTACAGAATTTTTTTTTTATAATTCGTGCAGGTTTAAGAGTCTACGCTCTTATGGTGTTTGTCACACCTGGACGGGATGCAGATGGTTTGTGTCGAAGATGATTGTTCACTACTCTTGTGGTGGTTGTCCTAGATGGGATTTGAGAGATGAATTTGCGTTGGTTGTAGTTCACAGTAACTCTTTTGTTTCCATGTCATTAAGTTGTTATGTTGGAAATGCACACACACCGTATGAGCCATTCTGTGCTCTATTCTGTTATATGCACTATCTCTCAGGAGTATTTGTAGGTCATGTCCCTTAGAGTGCATTGCAAACCCTATAATTTTTTGATGACGCGAATTTTAATCTGGCCCTTTATCAACCGTCATAATCACCACTGGTTTTACAAATCCATTGTTAGTTTCAGCTTAAGCTTTAAGGGCTTAATCATCTTGAGATATGAAAAATACTTGATCTGGTCTAAGTATTGATACTATGTTCTCTAAATAATAGATCGATGTTTCGGCGAAATTGCGATCTTAGGGCTTTTGGGGTATTCGATCCTTGCCCGAGTGAGCTTAAAAGGGACTGTTGATACTTGTCTTGTATGAGTTCAACGAGAGCTTTTACACTGCGAATAGATTCCGTTTGTCTTTTATCATCTGCGTGAAATTAGGTGATCATCTAGGTGAATTCCACCGCTTTCGGAAAACCTCATTTATCACCCCTATACACAAAAAAAAACTCAGAAAACGTTGTTAAGAACTATCGTCCCATTGCCAAACTGTCACATATACTAAAACTCTTCGAGAGTATTTTGTACCAAATTCTAAGTTTTCGCTGCAAGTCTTTAATCTCCCCTAGACAACATGGTTTCCTCAAATGCAGATCCACAATCACTAACCTTGTTGCATTTGTGTCCTTTACCCTATCAGCCTTTCAGTAAAGCTTAAAAAATTCGATAAAATCCTCCACAGACTGGTACTCTTCCAATTGTCCTCCCTTGGCTTCGACCCTATTTCTTTGAAGTCGATATCTTCTTATCGCTATTACAGTGTTCGTTTTAGATCTGCCTTTTCTAACCTTTTTTTTTGCTTCCTCCGGCGTTCCCCAAGGCAACCACTATTACACTTCTTTTCGTTCTTACATAAACGATATTGAAATGGTGATCAAACATTCCCACATCTTACTACATGCCGACGACACCAAGGTTTTCCAGACCATTTCCTCCAGTCATGACTCTTCCCTTATTCAATCTGATCTCAATAGCTTTTCCATCTGGTGCTCCAAAAATTGCTTAGAGCTTAATATTTCCAAATGCCAATCAATTACCTTTTCACGTAAACGAATCAAACCCCCTCCTCGTCTCTACTTCCTCAATAATCAACCCATCTCCACGGTTCAAGTCATTCGCGATCTTGGCATATTATGTGACCAGGAGCTTAATTTTCGGGCACACATCGATGAGATAATCGATAATAAAAGTAAGGATTCGAATTAACAATTCCCAGCATACGAGAAATAGGTTCATTGGAGCCATAGGCACTACGGGGGGTGGGTAGATAGAAGAGACGGGGATTTCGTACGTTGCGGGGGTTAGTGTTGATAGAGACAGAGTTATAGAGAGTCGCGCAGTCAATGGTACCTGAAAGGATACGATGGATGAAAAGAATGTCAGATACAACTCTTCTTTCTTCCAACGTGTTCATGTTGATTAGTTTAAGGCGGTCTTGGTAGGGTGGTAAAATCAAAGGATTGCCCCAGGGGAGACCTCGAAGAGCAAAAAATAGGAATCGGCGTTGGATGCTCTCGATTCTAGAAATGTGGGTTTGTTGGTAAGAAGACCACACTTGAGAGGCGTATTCAAGAAGGGGCCGGACAAAGGTTATGTAAAGAGATTGGGTAACGTAAGGGTCCGAGAATTCTTTAGATCATCGCTCCACGAAGCCGAGTGCAGAATTGGCCTTAAGAATTGTATCGCTGATATGTGCAAGGAAATTGAGTTCCTGGTCGCATAATACCCCAAGATCACGGATCACCTGAACGGTGGAAAGGGGTTGATTATGGAGAAAGTAGAGGCGGGGAGGAGGTTTGTTACGTTTGCGGGAGAAAGTAATAGATTGACACTTTGAAATGTTAAGGTCGAGGCAGTTCTTGGAGCACCAGGTGGAAAAACTGTTGAGGTCCGATTGAATAAGGGAAGAGTCATGTTCTGAGGAAATGATCTTAAAGAGTTTAGCATCGTCGGCATATAGAGAGATGTGGGAATGTTTGATAACCATTTCAATATCGTTAATGGTGAGGATAAAAAGAAGCGGCCCTAAATGACTGCCTTGGGGACACCGGAGGAAGCAAGGAAGGGGTTAGAGAGGGCAGATCTAAAGCGAACGCTGTAGTTGCGATTTTCCAGATAAGAGGAAATCCACTTTAATAAGATGGGCTCAAAGCCAAGAGAAGACAGTTTGAAGAATATTAATCTGTGTGAAATTTTATCGAAGGCCTTACTGAAGTCAGTTGAGATAACATCGACTTCCTTGCCATTTTCTAAGGCTGAAAGGGTGAAGAAAACGAATTCAATAAGGTTTGTGGTTGTAGACCTGCCTTTAAGGAAGCCGTGCTGTCTGGGGGAGATTAAAGACTTGCATTGAAAACTTAAGTTATCATACAAAATACTTTCGAAAATTTTGGGTATATGAGACAGTTTGGCAATGGGGCGGTAGTTGTTAATGTCATTCTTCGGACTCTTTTTGTGTATATGTGTTATAAAAGAGGGGAAATTCACCTTGGGAAAGGGATAGGCTGAAGATTTTTGAGAGAGGTAGGGAAAGGGAGGAGAAACATTTTTCTAAAAATATACATAGCTGGAAGGCCGTCGGGGCCAAGGGTGAATTCATCGTTAAGTTGCTTTAATCTTTCTTCGATGATAACGGGGTCGACACTACGAGGGAGAAATGGTCCAAAGGAGAAGTTTGGTAAATAGTTGAAATAGGTATGATCGGGTGCAAAGGAATCATGGGTAAAAGATTGATTGAAAAATGTGGCAAAAAGGTTGGCGATGTAATGAGGATCATTGGAAGTTTCATTATTGAAGGAGAGTGAGTTTGGGTAGCCATCAGATTTTCTTTTGTGATTAACGAATTGAAAGAAGGACTTGGGATTATTTATAAGGTTGGTTTGCATCTCAACTAAGTAGTGTTGATAGAGGGATTTATAAAGCTCTACAAAATGCAGGTAAGTACCGAAATAGTTCGAGAAGTCATTTGGGGATTGAGTACGAAGGAAAGTTGTCCAGAGCTTGTTCCGTTTGTTTCTCAAAGAACGGAGCCTGCGGTTATACCATGGATTCGATTGCGATTATACAATGAATTCATCATTAAGTAGATTTAATTTGTTTTCGATGACATGAGAATCAACTGTGTGTGGGAGAAATGGTCCAAGCGAAAAATTCGGTAGATAATCAAAGTATGAGAAGTCTGGAGCAAACGAGTCTTCGGCGAAAGACTGTTTAAAAAGGTGGCGAAAAAGTTGGCTATAATATTGGAATCATTCGAGGTTTGATCGTGGAAGGAGAGGGAGGTAGGATAACCATCGGATTTTTTTTGTAGTTAACAAACTTAAAGAAGGACTTTGGATCGTTTATAAGATTGGCTTGCGTTTCTGTTAAATAGCGTTGATAGAGGAAATTGTGTAGGGTGGTAAAGTGGAGATAGCTGCCCAGGTAGTTAGAAAAGTCATTGGATGATTGAGTACGAAGGAAGATTGTCCATTGCTTATTTCTTTTGTTTTTTGGAGAACGGAGCCTGCGATTATACCAGGGTGGGGAGGTGGACGAAGTTGTGTGTTGTGAAACGGGAACGTATTTGACATTCTTTTCTTCCATCGACTACTTTCAGGTGACATTGACTGCGCGACCCTCTACAACTCTGTCTCTATCAGCACTAACCCCCACAATGTAGGAAACATCCGTCTCTTGTTGTTTGAAAATAAGTGCTTTGTGCCTAAAATGGCAATACTAGTTGAGAATGACTGACTTTAATACATGTCACGAATCGTTCGTCAACTGTTTAAAATAGAACAATAAAAAACCAAACAGTAAGCAGATCAGCTTTTATATGAGTTACCGTCTTAGATCATCTGTTGCAAAACCATCCGATCTCATTCAAGCTCCCAAAAAAAATGAAAAAAAAAAATGTTCATGGATAACAAATAGATGGCCATGCTGTATTAATAATACCCTTGTGGTAAGTAGGTCTTTGGATAAATGTCTGCTGCCAGAGGTGGATTAAATAGTTTTCAAATATTAAATTTTGTCACTTTCCAATTATGCGATCCGCCCGACTTCAAAAGAAGAAATAAGCTAGAAAGTATGCGCTTTTTGTATTAATAATATAATTTATATATATTTCTGTATTTCCTTTGTGTTACTATATTATAATTTGTATTTGATTAGAAAAGGTGTATTTTGTTTTATTTTATTTAACATTACTTGTGTAGCTTATTATTTATATATTGTTGCGATGTTTATAATTATTTCTTTTGTTTTTCGACAAACTATTTTCTTTTCAATTTAAAAAAAAGTGTTTTAACTATATATATCGTAATAAACGTACGTTCAACGGTCAAGCTGAGAAGGTAAAATATATTATTACTGGCAAAAATAATCGTTTATCGTAAGGTTTTTAAATTAGCTGTCCTCGGCCTCTCGTATTTGGTTTTACTCTATTTACAATATAATATTTACCTTATTAGCTGCATGTTTAATCGAAAATGTTAAGCTTGTACATAAGTCGTTATTTATATCTATTTCATGCTAGTGGCGTAAATAGCTTGTTTAATCAGGGATGGCATTGGCTAGTTATTGAATGGAGTCATGAAAAAAAATTATATTTTCGTATACAATTTAAAGAAAAAAGAAAACAGAAATGTCCTTGATGCCATCCCTTTTATATTTAACTGAATCCTATCGAAACTGACGGTTTTTTATTTCATATGTACTCGTTTATGGACGTAAGAGATAGAATAGTGGAAGCAGATTCCTTAAAAATAGAACTTTGTACGTAGAAATAAATAGAATCTAGATTGGACTAATAGAATTTAATCGTGTACAAGCTAAACTGTATCCAGCGGATAAATTAATTAATAAATTCCGTTAAACTGTATTTGTGTCTTTATACTTAAATGCATAATTACAATAATTAGAGGCAGTTATCATACGAAAGTTGATTGGAAGAAATACTTTTTAAAGTCAAACTCGAGTTGCCTTCACTTGATCAGCCCTGGTGTAGGAAAAGATAGCTTTTGTTTCCTCGCTGAAAAAGATGTGTTAGATGACTCAGTTTAGCTCACGTGTACTTCGGTTTTTCAGTTAATAGAACTTAATCCGTATGATCTAATAATGTCCTGATGCTAGTCGAAATCAGAAAGATTTTGGGGATTGAAAGACTATAACAGACTACCATAAGTATTTTAAGGAACTGCCCGGGGGAAAGAAGTTAACCGTGTCCTTCGTGCGACTAAAAACACGAGATCAATGTATGTACGTATGTATGTATGATTAAACGCTTTACGGAAAGGATACCAGGCCAGATCAGGATTAATCGCAAGGGCAAATAGGGAGCTCGTTTCAGAAAAGGAAAGGGTTACAGCCCAATTGAGGAGGCATTTCGGTAAGCTGCTAGATGGGTAGATTTTGGCGGCCCTGTTGTTCTGGTGACATCTGTCAAATCTGTTTTTTATTTTACAATTACTGATGGCAAATCACCATAGCTTTATTATCAAAATGGGTGATCGTTAGTGCAAACTTTGCGTCCATTTTAAGGTAAACGTGGTGGTCCTTCACAGTCGATTGTTCAACGTGATGATGATGACCAAATTTGAGACGATCTGTTCGGTACTCAATCAGCCAACATTCGTATGCAAGATCGACCGAAAACATTGCCGCGGTCCGTGAAATGGTACAGCAGAATCCGAGGCAGTCGTCGATTCCTCGCCGTGCACAAGAACTCGGCCTGTCGCTGACTTCAACTTGGCAAATTTTGCATCGGGACTTGGGCAATGCGTTTGTTCGCGTTTGGAAGAGGACCCCAATTTTGGCTGAATGATGAATGAACGGATGAATGTCTGAGCTAACAACCAAAATTACCAAATTTGGAACGACACAATCTCATACAACCATCAATCTTGACAGAGTACGAGACAAAAAGGCGCCTGGACCCGACGGAATAAACAAACAAAGCATTAAAGGCTGCTATTCAAACAAGGCCTGAGATGTTCATAGCAGTCATGCAGAGATGCTTAAATGAAGAAGTGTTCCCAAAAGCATGGAATATACGATAGGCTACTTACTGTAGCAGAGCAGAAGGGAGCCCTCTCAAATCATCAGTACGGATTCCGAAAGCCGCGTTCTACTACCGACGCAATCCAAAAAGTAGTCGATATTGCGTCTGAAGCCATAGCAGGACACTCATGGAGGCGGGGGTCAAAGAAGTACTGTGCAGTAGTGACTTTAGACGTTAAGAATGCGTTCAACTCTGCCGACTAGACCCTGATAAGAAGGTCATTGGCAAGAATGGGAACACCTCACTACCTGCTAAGGATAGTGTCCGACTACCTCAAAGACAGAAAACTGAGGTATGTCACAGTGTAAGGAACTAAATATTACGACACACCGCCGGGGATCGGTGTTGGGCCCACTTCTTTGGAACTTAATGTACGAGGGTGGTCCGATAAGTACTTAGCCTACAAAAAAAAAAAAAAATTTTGGAGAAATGGCGATTTATTTTTCAATACAGTCTCCCCTTAGCTCGATACACTTGACCCAGCGATGCTCCAACTTTTTTAACCCGTCTGAAAAGACGTGTTCTCGAGGGTTCTCGATGTCTGCAAAGTAGGCCTCCGTGGCGGCGATGACCTCCTCATTGGACTGAAATTTTTGCCCGGCGAGTGACTTTTTCAAGTTTGGAAACAAAAAGAAGTCGCACGGGGCCAACTCTGGAGAATACGGTGGATGGGGCAGCAGTTCGTAGCCCAATTTGACCAATTTGGCCGTGATATCATGGTGGAAGAGCACTTTTTTCTTCCCCAAGTGGGGCCGTTTTATCTTCAATTCGGCGTCGAATCGGCCCAATAATCAGGCCCTATAACCAGGTAGTCGATGTGGATCACACCTTGTGAATCCCAGAAAACGGTGGCCATCACAGTCTTCGCCTTCTTCGGAGCACGTTCGCCGGGTGAAGTCCACTGTTTCGACTGTTTCTTGGTCTCTGGTGTGTACCAGTGGATCCATGTTTCGTCGACTGTCACGAAACGACGCAGAAACTCCTTCGGATTGCGCTTAAACTGCTCTGAAGTGGTCTCACGGTTGCGTTTGTTGTCCGGAGTGAGCAAACGCGGCACCCATCGCGCCGACAGCTTTCTCATGCCCGAAATTTCATGCAGCGATCTTTTGAAATGCCTACTCTCTCAGCTATCTCGCGCACCTTCAATCGGTGGTCTGCAAATACGAGATCGTGGATTTTTGTCACGATATCCTCCGTGGTAGCCGTTTTCGGGGCACCTGGACGTGGCTCATCAAAAACCGACGTGCGACCACATTGAAACTCGTTAAACCAATTTTTGATGGCCGCGATCGAAGGAGAAGAGTCACCGTACACAGCATCAAAAAGCTCATTGATTTCGCTGCGCGATTTCCCTTCCAAAAACAGGAATCGAATCACCGACCGATATTGCTCTTTTTCTAAAATCCGCGGACACTCCCGCTTCCACACGCGGTTAAAACAAAGCTACGAGTCCGACCCGGCTGAAATTTCGACAGTAGACGTCTACTGGAATGTACTACACGATAGCAAGTTGCTCTTGCGATAATGGCGCCATCTGGTGGTGAGGCTAAGTACTTATCGGACCACCCTCGTATGACGGTGTTCTAAGACTAAGGTTTCCCCAAGGAGTAAACATCATCGGATTCGCAGATGATATAGCTATCGTGGTGGTTGAAAGGCACATACACGAAGTAGAATCAGCCACAAACACAGCAGTTGTCCAGATAAAGCAGTAGCTAGAATCTGCAGGCCTCGAACTGGCAGAAATTAAGACGGAGGCCGTCCTCATAACAAGCAGAAAAACTGTAGAATACATCGATATTCGAGTGGGCAACCAGAATATCCGATCCAAGGAAGCGGTCAAATACCTAGGAGTGATGCATGGCAATAGGCTGCGGTTCAAATTACACGTGGACTATGTGAGCAAAAAACCATCCTCACCACAGGATACTGCCAAACGTGGGTGGACCCGGACAAGCGAAGACGATTCTGCTGGGCAGAGTGGTGAGCTCAGTCATGCTCTATGCTTCACCAGTGAGGGTAGATGCGCTCAACAGGAAGGAAACATGCCGAAAACTGTCATCGGTATACCGACTCTGTGCTCTAAGGACAATAAGCGGATACCGGACGATTTCGGACGAAGCCGCATTTATCATTGCTGGGATTATCCCCATTGACATCCTCGCAGAGGAGATGAAAAGAATCCAGCGGAGAAAACTCTCAAGGCCAACCATTGCCGGAAAGTAAGAAAAATCAAGGAGGAAGAGAGGTCGCGCTCGATGGCTCAATGGCAATCTTGGTGGAATAATACCTCAAAGAGCAGATGGACCCATACCCTGATTCCATCAATCGATATATGGCTAAACAGAGCAAAAGGAAACTGCAACTACCATCTTACGTAGGTCCTCTCTGGTCGCGGTGGTTACCGTAAATACCTATAACGGTTCGGGCACGATACCTCTTCTCTTTGTCAAGACTGCTCAAACCAAGAGGAAGACGTGAGGCACACAATCTTTGAATGTAGACGCTTCACAGATTGGAGGGGCACTCTATCAAGGTCAGGAAATATAATTCAGCAAATGTGCAGACAGAGCTGAGGAGAGTAGAAGCGGCAAGGAAAGCAGAAGAGACCGCAAGACTAACAGAAGCAGATGGAAGTCTGCAAAGTCAGGAGTAGCATGAATTGCTTGCCAGTCCCGCGGGGAGAGTGGCAGATGAGTTCAGGATGTGTTTAAGTACGTAGGCGCAAGCTTAAGCAAATAGACAGAGCCTGCGAATCGTGCATGCTAGCGGCACTGATCCATTGGCGGATCCAAAAAAAGAAAAAAAAACAATCTCATACAAAGTTCATCAGGTGACAATGCATCCTCAAAAAGTTGAGTGCAGATGAGTGCAGTGGTGTGGATTTTGGGCCGGCAGCGTCATTGGGGCATACTTTCGAAAACGACGTTGGTTAGGCGATCACCGTTAATGGCGAGTGCTACAGAACGATGATAACCAATTTCTTATGGCCCAAAGTGAACCATGTGGATTCAATAAATAACTTTGCCGCTAATACTTTATGACACATATAGTGATATATGACATATATTATGTTACATATAGTGACTCATAATTGATCACGTTTTTTCATATGTCTACGGTTTCCTCTCAAGTCGCCGTTGTTAACTTACGTACATATGTTCAGGTCTGCTATTTGCGCAACTGGCAATTAGGTGCTAGCTATTGGAAAAGTACTGTCCTGCAGATAGGTTTTGTAGCCGATATTGTAGAACCTTCGAAGTGATCAATTTTGTGAGTGATCATGTTCTTGTAATTTAAAGGCAAAAAGCTTATTGGATGGTAAAAATTAAGATTAACAAATCACAGCTTTTGTAAATGTTATTTAACCGAACTGATCACAGTTTTCCGACTTATTGATAACTGATCAAGCTCTAGAGGAGAAGGCTTTAGAGATGAGGACTATGCCAATCGACGTGAAAAAAGTCATCGAAAACGCCAAAGATAAGGGAAATAGCTAAAAATTGATTGGCTATGTGTCCATATTGAATCTGCGTCATACTAAAGCTCATCTGGCTTCAGCTTGTAGTTCATATCCATTTGTCAATGTGTAATTGGTGACCACACTCCATCGATTTCGAAAGACCAGAAATGTCAGGGCCAGCCAAAAAAGTTTGAAAATGAAGATCGATGAAGATGAGTGTCAAACGCAAGAAGAACTTGCAGATACATTAAATATTGACCAAGCAACAATTTCCAACGGTTGAAAGCTTTGGGAATGATTCAAAAGCAAGTGGCTACCCGACTATGCCAGCCAGGGTACAATTAGCGCTCAGGATAAGGAGAAAACTAGTTGTGTTGGCGAAGCTGAGGTTGACTACCTCTGAGAGGTCATCGAGGAAGTATTTGCCAAGGGCATGGAAGCTGCGACTTGCTAATGCTGGGCATTCGCAGAAAAAATGGTGCAGAGTTTTCTCTGCGTGAGTATTGTGACAACTACGGCAGTGGGTGTTAGACCGGATGCCTACTCTGGTAGCGTGAGTCCCTAGAGGCCGATGGCCCGTACTCTCCGTGAGGATTCTAGCTATGTTGGCGCGGTGTCCTCTATGTCCCTCCGTGTTGCTGTGTCTTAGAACCCAAAGGAGTGTGATATCAGTTCAGCCGCCATCTCGTTTAATTTCTTTTTTGCATTGATCCACCAGTTTAGAGACAGTGGTAGCAAACGATAGAGCTTTATTGATGGCTTGGCAGTCGCTATAAATATCGGTGGACATGGTGGATCGCTATCACTTCAGCTTGAAAGATGCTCGAGTGATCGAGGAGACGGAATTAATTTAAGATATTTAGTTGTGTCGAGAATATTCTCGATCTTACCCCGTGATCTAGCTTAGAGTGAAAATCAAAAGTTGGAGTTTCGCGATTGGGTTACACGGTTTCCATTTTTCTCTGGAATGAAAGTGAGAGTGCACCACAATATTGAAGTCGAGAAAAGATGCGATGCAGTCCGTAGAAAGCGAGGTCAAATTCGTTGGCAGAAATGACAGAGTTCTGCCGTGGCCATAAGGTCTGGGTGACCAAAAGCCCGCTTCCTGATAGCGCTGCCGTGTATTTAGTGTGAAGGTCCAAGCGGAGGAGATGCAATAGTGGTTTGGATCTCATTAAGTTTTTCGATGTTATAAGCTTTGCTAAGGGCTGGCACTGGAGTGTCATGTGAGGATAGGATGTGACATCCACAGGATCAGCTTAGGTTTGAATCCCACCTTTTACCAAAAATTTTGCTGCAAGCGTAGGAAGTTACACCAGCTTTCTTTACCCGGTTTTCTAGATTGAAGCCTGGTATAGTTAAGCCTGGGATCTAGGATAACGCCCAGATACTAAGCGCTGGAGAAAAGAGATAGGGTCCAGTTGTTTAGGCGTCGAAATTTAAATGGCGGCATTTAGACTAATTACAGACTGTAGCCCAAGCGTAAACTCTGGCGATCTATGATTTCACTAATCACAGAAGGGAACATCCCTGATACTAAAATTATCACGTCGTCCCCATACGCTACCTCTTTTATTCCCTTGCTGTCTAGCTCAACTAGGATACCGCTGATGACTAACAGCCATAAAAGAGGTGAGCTAATTCCACCTTGGGGAGTGCCTCAATTGACGGATTTTGAAAGTAGGCCTTTGCCTCATTGTGATGTTTGGTTTCAAGCATGGAGACTATACACTTACGGATGAAACCTTCTACTCTAATTAGGTTATTAGGGGCTATTAGGGACCTAGGATCTCCGACCTTCAGAAGGAACCGCTCGACAAGTGACCGGATTTTCACTATACGGCAGCTATTAGAAAAGAAATTAGAATTCTACGAAACGACGTACCAACTATCCGTAGATTTTAAAAAAGTTTATGACTCTATAAACCGATCGAAAATGTGCCCTTTTAAGGCTGGAAATCCCGAAAAATTGATTAAACTGATACGCATAGTTGTACCTAAAGGGAAACAAAGGAAAAGTTAAAGTCTTATCTGAGATATTCGAGATACGTGAAGGATTAAAACAAGGAGACGCTTTGTCACCACTTCTTCTTTTTATAATGAAAAGAGAGGCGACTTTTCTAGAGTGAAGAGAAGTTCCAAGCAAATCAGGAAATGTTTTTGTTACATTCCTCATGGACGAGACGTGAATCCATCATTTTGATTCTGAAACCAAACAATCGATGGCCTGGAAGCCTCTTCACCAACGCCAAAGAAAAACAAAGTGCCAAATTCAGCGGTAAAGGTTATGGCATCCGTTTTATTTGGAAGTGGGGGCCACTATTTCCAGATTTTACTACGCAGAACAAATAAGAAGATTACGATAGAAAAAAGAAGAGGCAAACGACGAGCTGGAGTTGCGATGACTGCCATCAAAGAAAGAACTGCTCGAACACCCGCCCTATTCACCAGGTCTAGCTCCTAGTGACCTTTACCTCTTTCCTCGGCTCAAGGAACACATCCAAGGCAAAAAAAAATGAAGACGATAATGAAGTTATAGCCGCAGTTGGGGCGTTTTGGTAGGCTCAAGACAAAAAAGAATTTTTTGCGAATGATACTTTACAGACGTGAAAGAACTGACTAAGAAGGAGGATAACAGGTTCTTTGAAAACAAGATCCTAAGGAGAAGCTATGGTGGACAACAGGACGAACAAACAGGCGAATGGAGGCTCGAGGAATTCCATTCAGCCCCAGGCATTGATCGATTAATTAAATCGTGAGGACTAAGATGAGCAAGACACGTGGAACGAATGGACAATGGACAGTCAAAAAAATAATGAAAACCCGAGGAAAAAAAACCGCCCGGATGGTCACACCGTAGATGAACTACAATATCATGATGGACCTAGAAGAAATGGGACAGAACAGCGAAACATGGAAGGGACATGCTCACGACAGAGAGGTTTAGCAAAGGGTGACCAAAGAGGCTCTGAACTTCCGAGTTCCTATGCAGCCTATTTTCTAGCTAGGTCGGGGTCAGACTACATGTTCAGTCGTCTAGCAATTTGGGATGATGAATCTCATGTGTTCGATAGTTCTCGACAAACTGCGCGTTTCACAATAGGCGACTATTTTGGAGGGAGTACAGCCGGCTTATTTTTTATATGATTTTGTCTGATAATGTCTCAACTCTCAAAAAGCGCAATTCCACGTCTTGTACGTCTTCTACAAAAAAAAAAAAAAACTCAAATCCACGTTAGAAACTCTCTTGACAAGCTCCGGATGGCAAGCGAGTTTATAATTATTTCCAGCTGCTCAATGCCTTTTTTCATAGCGCTGTATGAGTGTCAATGAATTGTTACTAAACGTTATATGTAAAGTCAATATTGCACGACACTGCACCAAGTTTGAAAAGGTAAAACCCAAAAACTTCTATTTAAAAAAAGCCTCGATCTTAGCTTCCTCAACCAAGCAATGAAGGCAACTCCAAAACTCAAACGAAAACCAAAAATAAACAAAAATAAAACAAAAAATTATTTTAGTTCATATTGCCAATATATGAAGATGCTTCTATTAAAAAAAAAAAAACAAAATTGCTCACAAAAACAAAAACTAAAACCTAAATTTGTTCGTTATGCATACGTTCCTTATTGTATTCATGTAAACTCGTATCTTAGTTTGTATAAAACGGTGCAAAATATAAAATAAAAAAAATAATTTTTAAATACCTGTGTATACGTACGTATAAAAAAACAAAAAACTTTGTTCATAGCTTAAGTGTTAATACGTTTTAGAGAGCGTTTTCGGATTTCCTATTTTTTTTTTTTGTTATAAACTCTTAAAAAGGCGATTAATCTTGTTGGTGTTTATACATGGGGTTTGCCGACAAAACTTTTTCACATATCAGGTTGTCCTCCTTGTTCTCTATCGTTATCGACGATAAGTGAGTGTTTGTGAAACTGTTAAGACTAGATTTTGGTAGTTTCTCTACTGTTTTTCTACTAAAGGCCATTCACATATAAACAAAAAATAAATAAGCGAAAGAAAGGGAGAAAGGGGAATTCAAATAAAAAATAATCAAATGGGGGAAATAAAGCTTAAACGGTTGTTCCATAGGCGCTAAAGACCGCACGCGAACTGTCTGTGTCTAATGAGATGTCTTCCGGACTGGCTAGATTCACTCGGACGTTGGAATTGCGACGGCGTGCGTTTTGCGTGGCACCCCAGTTGTTAAGGGTCCAGTGGAAGCCTGACGAGTGTGGGTGCTCTTCGTTTACTTTGATTGTTGTGTCGACCTGGAATGGAAATATTGACAGGAATCAGTATCGGTTTCGAAAGATACATATAGAATATGCTTGAAACGAAATATTTTTATCAAGAGCAAGCTCAAGCGGGCGCCAGATAAGCAATATATGATTAATTTACGGCGATGAATACTGGGCAAAATCCAGGATCACTTTGCAATCTTTAACTCGTGGCTTCATGAAACTGGATACCAAATGATAGTCTATTTGAGTTTCATTTCCGCCGCTGCTATAAGTGATCAGGTTCCGGTTTTGTTTGACGAACATGGTATTTAGCACTATAAGACCGTACGACTTGCACATGTTTAGGATATCTTCACCTGAAGAGTTCCTGGTGCCGTATCCCAGCCCTCCGTGGTAGTCTTCATAGTCTTCGATTGTCTTCCTGACATGTCCGTTTAAATCTCCCCCAACAAACAAAAGCTCTTCCTTTGGGATGATTTTGACAAGGTTGTGGAAATCTAGCCGGAATGCATCTTTTTCTTTTTGTTCGCATCCTACTTGAGGGGCATATGCGCTTACGATGTTCCACACCTCACCATGCATCACCAATTTGAGAGCCATCAAACGGTCACTGGACTTTGAAATGGTTAAGACATTGCCATGTAGCTCTGCCGCAAGGATGATGGCGATTCCGTTTTTTCCTTGTTCCAATCCATAGTAAAACATCTTGTAGGCTTTTGTTTTAACGTCCAAGAAACGTGCCCGATTACCGTTGTTTCGCCATAACGTCTCTTGTACGCACAGGATGTCTACTCGCCTTCTAACCATCATTTCTTCAAGCTCATAGCTGCGACCACTCATGCTTCCAACGTTCCAACTCGCGACTCTAAATTGTGGCTTACGCCGTTGCATTACTTTGCTATCCCCCGGAAATCCTACAGCTCTGACCCGAGCATTGCTGCTCGTCCCAGGATCACGACCATTAGCAGTGCCTGGCTACGGTTCGACCGTTTTCTTTCTTCTCCCTCCTTTTTTTGACGCGGGCATGCTCCAGATTTTTGTTTTTTTTTTTTGTTTGATCTTACTCTTACAACACCGGTGATCTCCAGTCGTGTCAACCCACTGATTTGCATGCACACTTGTGGGGCAGTTTAATGGTGGTATATGTGTCCCTAGGCTCACCTTGGTGTTTTCTAAATTGCCTAGATGTGATTTTTGTTTACCTTTGTTTAGTCGCCTTTTACGACAAGCGATAGGTATCGCTGCAGGGATATTCTTAACCCGTCCCTGCACGGACATGTTGGCATAACACCGGTCATTTACGGTTCCCCACAAAAAAAAAAATAGCAGCTCCAATTGGCCAATTGACATCGCTAAGGCGGCTGATAACGCGATTTGGGAATTTTGTGCGCAAAAGATCGATTGTGGCATGGGCTGTATGACATGGCGCGCCATCCTGCATGAATCAGAGGTCGTCCAAATCCATGTCTTCAATTTCAATAAAAAAAAAAGTCGGTTAACATGGCTCTGTAACGCCCACCGTTGACCGAAACGTTGTTCCCAGCCTCATTGTAGAAGAAAAATTGTCCAATGATGCCACCACTCAACAATCCGCACCAAACTATCACTCTCTGTGGATGCATTGGCTTCTCGACAATAACGTGCGGGTTTTCCAAGCCAGATGCGGCAATTTTGTTTGTTAACGCAGCCGCCGAGATGAAAATGCGTCTCGTCAGAAAACATGATTTTTCGTCCAGAATTAGGTGAATAGTGGTGATCCCGCATTTTTCCATCTTCAACCACCCTTGCAGAGGTGTATTGTCCTGATGAAAGATGGGGAAAGCATGACCCAGGAGGTCGTCTCTCCTTCAGACATCTAGGGGAGGGGTGCCCGTATCCCAAGCAATTGAAGCAGCTTATTTTCTCCGAGGTTAGTGCTTGAAGTGCGGATGCGGCTAGACGCCTCACTGAAGTTGACGGCTTCATGTTGACCTGAAGTTGGCGGCCAGAATTCATCGCTTAATTGTAACATGATTCGTTTGCTGAGTGTGTTGCCGATTCTTCTTTCCTCGCTCCTCGTCCGTCCCCTCAACGGTTCGGCTGGAAGCAGCCATCGGATGTGCCCTCTTGGCAAGAGGGTCGGGAGGTACAGGAAATCCAGAATATGCAGGAAGTCCGGAAGGTTCAGAAGATCCAGAAGATGCAGTAAGTCCGGAAGATTCAGAAAGTTCAGAAGATGTAGGAAGTCCGGAAGAGCCGGAAACGGTTATCAATTCGTTGCTCTCACTTGTCTCACGGGCATGGTTGGCGTGATGTCGATGCCGATTGTTCTGAGCGTATCCGCCATGTGCTTCTTTGTCAAAACTCAATTCATTTTGATCCGGGTAAATCTAACTCATCCGTTGAGGTTTCGATTAGATTTTAGTATTACTTCACACCTGAGCTTTAGTACTTTACAATATTAACTAACTTTTATCAATCTATCAACTAATTTATTGGTTTTTGAGGTTTTAGTACTTTACAACATGATGCTCTCTCGACGGTGTCCGGAACAGAAGTGTTTACTAAAAGCAAAATGTCCGACCTCGGTGTGGTATGTCATCTGAAGGCTCCCTTTCGATTCTCGTAACTTCGTTCAAAAGCGATGATAATGATCGCTGACATTGGGTGCGTTCACGCTTGCTACAAATTATTTTTTCGATACTACAATAATGCGGTGGTTGTGGAGAGTTTTTAAGAGTTTTTATTGGCATAGATCCGACAATTATGTTTATTCACGGTTCCATTGAAAAGTAAGATGGGATCAGCTCGCCGGGAGCGAAGCTACAATTCCAGGTCTTTGACCTTGAATTTTGCAAACTTTTACCTGGATTTTAGGAACCACTGTACCCTATTCCACATGCAAAGCAACGGGTTAACAGCGCATTGTAGTGGCGTACACTGCTCCATGGCATATATGGATTTTCATGGATTGACGACTCGAACGAGAGCTGTCATAAACCGATCTGAAAACGGACGTGAAAGCTACAGGGTTGCCCGATTCGGAAGGTTTAAATGGCCCACCCTTCAAAATCGGAGTTTATGCGTTCGAACAAAACAAAAAATGATCGCTTCTCAAAAAAGGGTTTTCCTAATCATTTAAAATGACATCCCTTTGGAGATGGTCCCATACAACCTGCGAAATCGCCAAATTCCCATTACTTTTTGAACACACTATGTTCCTATTGTATAAATGGCATCCCAGGTCGAAGAGGCCTTTATTCATATTCATATTCACTAGATTTACAGTGGCTTAGCTGTCAACCTTTTTACATTTAACAATCCAGTGCAGATGTTGAATGCGATAGGATCTTGTACATTCAAACATAATTCTTCCATCACTCATAACTCAAACAAAGACAAACAATCAGAATATAAATTTACCTCTCTATTCCCACAGGGCAGTGTTTCGGTACCACCTGCAGCAGCTGTCGAGTCCCGTGTACCAATACTAGTATCCGAATCCAGTGAATCAATACTCGAACCACCTGCACCGCCACGATACCGCGCAACTGGTGGTACGGCCTGCAAAACAAGCAAAAAAAGAACATAAAATTCCCTAACAAACCCGAGTCTTCTCTTGCGAATTACCAAAATATCGCCATTGCAGTCTTCGATTGCCTTCAGGATTTCCCAACACAATTCCGAGTCAAGGGGTATGGGTTGCTCCGAATCACGATTGTGTATTGCTATAGCGATATGTACAGGATGTGGAATGGGTAATGGAATAAGCAGCTTATCGGAAGCCGATTTATCTTGATTTTTCCTCTTCCACGGACGCCACGGTTTGTTCGGCTGTTGCTGATCATCCGACTTGGACTGTAAAGCACGGAGTGCTCGTACACGGGGTGTCGTCAGACCAACTGTCATGTCTCTGCAAGAAGCAAATACAATAATTAATATTCCTCGTAAAAAGATTGAGACAAACCGTTGCTGTGGCTTCCTGAACGTCAGGGTTATCTTGGATCTGGGATTGAATGCCGTCACTTCGAGGAAAGGCAAGTGCACTTGAACATTACCCCGCGGGGCATAGACGTTCCCCAATAGATCGGGACCGTTCGAACCGATGACATCAGTTGCGTTTTGTACCATTTGTGTGTATCTCGTGAGATCCAACTGTGAATGCGGTTCAAGCTTGAAATAAGTGTCGGTCTCCGACAGTGGCGTGAGAAAGTCTAAACTGAAGATTTCCGTATACATCAGACCGGCTAATCCGGGCCAATCGTTCGGCGAGAGACCTTTATTATCCCAAAACTCATCTTCGGTGATCGAGAGCCTGGCTATCACGTGTCCCGGATAGTATTTCTCTAACATATGGGCGGCTAGTTGGATGGCAATCTAAAACAAGCTCTCTGCTAAACTGAGCCTCAAATAATTGAACAACTTACCTTGAGTTCCAACGTATTCAATTTGATTCTGGTTTTGATCGCACTTGCAAGCCCGGTTTGAAGTTCCCAACGCCGTTTCTCGAGCTTCTCGTGCAACGAACCCATTAAGTCGTGCGCTTCCCGATCTAACCTAAGGTATGAACCGTTCTTAGCAAGCTGTGCGGAGAAGGGGCCAAAACAGGCTTCAACAAATTGACTGTAGTCCTTTTGGGGCTGCAGAATTACACGTTCCATTGCATGCTGATAAGCTTGCAGCTCGTCTAGCTCCATTTTCGCCTCGAACGCAGCCAACGCTTGTTCTGGAATAATGATGAAGTAGTAGTCCAGAGCCAAACCTGGACCGGCAATGCGACGAACTGCTAAACTATCTGAAGCAGGCACGCGACCACACTTTTTTATGAACAAGTGGAATGTCAGTGAATCCCAGAGAAGCCTCAACGAATACCGAGCAGCTCCAACTACAAATAAGCGTTTCAATTATTACTACCATCGCCGCGGCAATCAAGACTCACCAATCAAGACGAGAACGGACGCTAATGGACAGAGAATCATCGATACAAAAATGGCAGCAATCGGCTGGATGCATCCCTGGATCAGTATATTCCACACGAGAGCCTCTAGCAGGATGCAATAGCGATTTCGAGAGAAATCCGGACAATCCAAGTCGTAAATGAGGACCATGAGCACATGTACGCCGGCAGTCAGAGTCGGCACCCACAAGGGAGCCGTTAAGGCTAAGAATATACTCAGAATGCTGACTGTCAGCGAGACAAGCGGGAATATCAGTAGAATTGCCAACGTCCCAAGGAAGCCTTTCACAAAGTAGTTCCACACGCGATTCATGTTTCTCGTAAAACCTTTCCCGATGAAACCTACATTTCAAGCGGCACTTACAATCACTGTCCAAGGGAACAATAACTGAGAACAACTTACCGGTATCAGGTTCAGTTTCGAAATGCGACCTTGACTTCGATATGTGCCGCCAGAGCTCGATCAACCTCGACGTCAATGTCTGGGTCATGCTCGTCTTTCGTGGAAACAGAGTTCCATTGATTTGTGATAGTTCCAAGTCCGCCATGAAGGGTTCCATACTACACAATGCTCGCAGTCCGAACGGACTCAGCCACGGCACAAAGATGCCCAAGAAAAATATCACATTCCACGTCCAAGTCCAGGACCTTTGAACTAAATTTACAATTCGCCAAAATGGCCAACGCGTACTTGTCGTTCGTGTCTTCTCCTTTTCTACCATGAACACGGGTTGACTGGGATCGGAGCGTGGTGTCACGATCGATGTCGCCTGCTGACTGATCACTGTCGGTATCACTTCCGATTGCCCTTGAAACTGACGTCGAATAACCCAGGAATTTGGCGACCAGATCCGCACGGTCCACTGAAATGTTCGCGTTGGTGTTTTAGCATTTTTAAGCTCCTTCAACAGAACAGGTTCACGTTCCTTCATAAAGGCCATGTCACGGCTAAGGAAATACGACGTCTGACTGAGGTCGTGTTTGCTACACATGCGCAGTGCTTCCTCGTGAGCAGCCCAAGTTGTCTTGTTCAATTTTGTAGCCTCGGCCGCACGAAGCTTGGACCGCAGCCAAGGTGCTATTCTTGACAGAACCGAATGATCGTTGGTCAAGCACTTCTGATGATCTTCCCGGGAGCGTTTCAGTTCCTTTTGAACCTTACCGACGGCTTTGTGCATGATCACCACAGATTGGGCTTGCTGGACGAGCAGACGAGGGATTCCATCTCCGAATTCAGCAAGCTGGGGATTGGAGAGGATCGAGGTATAAACACGCTGGAGGTACTCCTTCATCACGGCATCATTAACTTCCTGAAAAGATGTAAGCACGATCGTAAGGCTGATGGAGGTGGGTCGATAGTAAATAGGAAAAAACCTCTTCGATTTCCTTGTCCGTGAGTTTTTTCTCACGCAGCTCGGCGATCAGTCGCTCGCGAAAGTGGAGAAACCAACCTCTAGTTTCCCGTTCCAAGATTCCAATCAGAATGGGCAAAGCCTTACGCATTATATCACGTGAGAAGAGTCTCAGGTCAATCTCTTGCCCCTTTGGCGTAAGAAATAAATACGGAACCGGCTGCGAGGTTTCGCAGTTCTTCAAGTCGATCTTCTCCATTGTCGCCCGTCGCAGCTGTTTGCGGACAAATGAACACAACGAATAAAGGCAGTCTTCATACTCGGGCTGCAATCGAAATGTCATCTGAAAAGTCAGGATGGAATGCAAGAGGTTAACTCACCCTGCAAACCAGTTCCGCCACCAGGAATCGGCATCGTTCCTCTTTGATTTTATAGTCCAAGTCATGGGCCAACAGCGACGGGACACCTACAACACAGACACATTCGTTATCATCCATAAAAGCCATCATAACCCATTCACCCACCAACAGCCATATCCAGCAACTTGATGAGTCCATGAAACAAGGCACGAACTGCATGCGCCAACGAGAAGAAATGCGAAAACAAACGTCCACGTGCGGTCACCACAACAAATCGAGCTGCCAAGGCTAAATCGCTTAGAAACGAATCGTGCGCGCGATACGTCCCCTTCTGCAATAGCTGCGACAATCGCCATTTATGAACCTGCCCCGGGAAGTTCAAGCTGGGCACATCGAATTCTCTGAACAGAAACAAGTGGGTCACTTAGAAAAGCTGGACATTGCATGATGAGTGAGAACGAGTATGTATAGGTTAACATGCAACTATGGGATACATTATTGCGTGCAGTTTATAAATAATAAATGGACGATTAGTTTCTTTGCTGTTATTATTCGTCTCCAATTGGTGGGTGGGTAGGAGGTAGCAGGCGCACTCCTTACATTCCTGTAAAACTTACAGATTGAAGCGTTGCTTGGTTGCTAACTAAAAATAAGTTTTTTTGTGTTTTATGGTTAAATGAGCGGCGGCGAGGACGACCGTTAGGGGAAGTCGACTCCGCTTAGCATGCATGGTCACTGGTCGATGGTTGAAAGGGAAGACGATAGTGCAGGATCAGGGAAGGGAAGTTAACTTAAAATGGGTAGCCATATCCGATGACCTGATATACTACCCGGTTCGGGCGGGTTTGCGATAGGAAACATGCATATGGGCCCATCACTAGAGGATTGTCCTTAACCTATAACCAACCTTTCCCATTTTTTGGTAAGTTAAGGGTATAAGGTAATTAAGTTATATGGTATAGGAGGAGGTCTAAGAATGTTTGTTTTGTACTCAAGACCATTTTTCTACTGTTTGAATGGCAGTCTGTCAGAGTCACTTGTAACAGTTTCCAATAAAAAAAAAAAAAAAATTCCCTAGGTAAGGTCGATACCTTCGAATAAGTCCTCGGAAAATACAACTTAAACAACACCGCGTCAGAGAACCGATCCAGTTTATTAGACTTCGAGATGGGACCTAAGCTCGTTGGAGCCAGTTCCCACACCATTCCTTGATCTTAACATCCATGAGGCGATCCCCTGAACAACTAAGACATTGAATATTACGAGGAGTCAACATCGGAATGGACCTTTACCTTGTTGTAGTCACGGTAGGGGTGCGGCTTCGGAATCAACAGAGTTGAGTAAGATAACAAAAAAATGAGATCGCAAAATTGCAGTCGCAAGTGTCTACCAGGACCTTTGTCAGTCAAGTCTTCCTCAGCTGTCCTACGTCTCAATGCAATTTGCGTGGAACATAGACAGCAATTAATACGTTATTAATACACGTTATACTAAAAGAAAAAAGAGCAGGAGAAGCATTAAGCCGGAAGAAAGCTGGTCGATGAATGATCTCAGCATCATGATCCATAGTCTGATGCATAAAAAAAGGGATTCCTACGAAAGTATCAACTATGGAAAAAGTCTGTCAAGCATCACTTATACTTCTCTGTTTTTCTGCCGTGCTATGAGAACCTCTGAACAACCTGAAACAATTCAGGAATAATCAAGCAGGTTCCTGAAGGGGTTTACATTACAGGCCAGGAAAATCCGCTATAGACCAAATATCCACGCTTTGCTGGAGCATGGGGGAGACTCATGAAGTTCAAGCCCACACACAGCACCTTTTTGTTGACTTTAAAGCCGCATATAACAATGTCTATTGAGATGAGGTATAAGACCTGACTCATATTTAGATATCCCTCCAAACTCGCCATGATGACAATGTATGAGGTTTGTTCAAAAAATAAGGTGACTTCAAATCTCCTTCAACTATTATACATCTGCGTCACCGTTTTTTTCAATCCTCGAAGCACTTCTGATTTGCGCTTTTTAGTATAGCCTTAACCTCTTTCGGCGAAGAGGTCTTTATCTCCTCAATCGTGGCAAGTCTGCGTCCAGTTTAGGAAGAGAAAAAAGAGAAAAAAGTCGGAGGGGCGCATGAGGCTGAGCCATCATTGCGATATTGTTTTTGGCCAAAAAATCACGCACATTCAATAATGAGTGAGCAGGTGCATTATCGTATGCAACGGCCAACATTTTTTTTTTCTACAAATCCGGACCCTTTCTTCGTAATGCTTTACGCAAAACGACGCAACATTTCAAGGTAATATTCCTTACTGACCGTACAACCTTCCGGTAAGAACTCATGAACGAAACCTGCACATTTGACCCAACTTGTCGTGCTTTTTCAAATTTGGCTCTTCTGGTCGCTTTCACTGGGATGATTTGGCTTTGGTTTCGACGTAATAAGCCATTTCTCGCACATCTTTCCCTTTTCAGCACATCTGAATCGTTATTCACGTCATTCAACAGCTCCTGAGCAATGCTCATGCGACAGCTCTTTTAGTCAAAATTTAAAAATTTCAGGAAATAACGCTGATACACGTTTCATACCCAGAATATCAGAAAAAAATTCATGGTATGAGCGAACCGATATGCCAATATCCTGAGCAACTTCGCTGATAGTGATTCGACGGTTCTCCCTAACAATTTTGTTTACTGCTTCCACGTTTTCATCCGTTGTTGAACCGCTGGGGCGCCCAAGACGGGTATTTTCATTAACATCTTCTAGGCCTATAAACATTATTTTAGTAGACTCGCCAAATGCCATGGTCAGATACGTTGGAGCACTGAATTTTATATTATCGAATGTACGCGAAATTCAAAAGTCACCTTATTTTTTGAACGAACAACGTATAATTCAAACAGGGCAACGCCTTGTCATATGTTTTCTTTAATATCATTCTTGAACAAATCGTACGGGGCTCAAAAACGAAATCGATTTCAATTATGCCCTATATAGACGAACACAGACGTCCATTAATCGTTTGAGAGCATCAAACAGAAGCGACTTAAATGGGTAAAAATGTGCACCACAAACCTCTAATCTCCCGTAAACCATAGGACTTCCTTTAGCACAGGTCAATCACAAACCTTGTCAAATTTGTGTCTTTTGCCCTCTCTACTCTAGAGGATAGCAAATAAGTCGACGCTGCTTCAACCGAATTCAGTAAAGGATCCAACAATATTTTCCACAAGCTCTTCAAATTGTCAACCCTTGCCTTTAAACCCATCTTATTGAGGTTGTCGTCCTTTTATCTGGATAGCCGTTATTACAGTGCTCGCTTTTTCTATCTCTTTCTTAGCTTCCTCTGGCGTGCCCCAAGACAGTCACTTAGGTCCATTTCTTTTTATTCTTACCATTAACGATGGCCATTAAACTTTCTCACTGTGCGCCGACGACACCAAGTTCTTCAACACAATTCCTCGGGACATGGCTCTTCCCGTACTCAGTCGAATCTCGACATTTTTTCGAATTGGTGCTCCAGCAACTGAGCGAAACTATTGAAGTCCCATTCATTTACCATTTCCCGGAAAATCAACAAATCTCCTCCTCGCCTGTACTTTTACCATAATCAACACATTTCCATTGTTCAGGTGATTCGTGACCTGAGCATATAACGTAAGCGTACACGTATTGGCGATATAAATCTTGAAGCCAATTAAGCATTCGGTTTCATGAATAGATGGTTTAAGATATTCTCCAATATGTTTTTAAATATAATCCCGTTTAATATCGTTTTTAATAAAGCGACACCTCCTCTGTTTAATCTACCTGCCCTTACACCTCCTATGGCTTGAAATGTCAATTCAATAAGAAACAATTTCGATTTCAACCTTAGTACTCCATGCTTCAAACTCCGTCTTTTCCATCGTCTCCCTAACTCAAATCATTGATATTAAGTTTAAAAATAGACTAAGTAAGATTATTATAAACTGACCGACTCGATGACATTAACAGAAAGAGGAAGAATAATATGGCTGGGCCTTGAAGGGCAAACTAATACCACTATCCGCCCCCAAGGACGACGTGGCAGAAGACCAAAAAGAATGGATGCACCACATTACCTTGTGAAGATAATTTTTAACTCTATCACTAACAGGAAACTGAGGTATCAAACGGAGGACGGCATTAAATATTACAATGTTTCCGCGGGAGTCCCCCAGGGATCAGTCCTTGGACCTTTTCTGTGGAACATAATGTATGATGGGATTTTGCTGCCACAAGAAATCAAGTTTATCGATTTTGCTGACGACATCGCCGTAATTACTGTAGCGAATCACATCGACCAGGTAGAGTCCGCCACGGATGTAGCGATCACCAAGATCAAACATTGGTTAGACCTTGAACTAGCTGACCACAAGACGGAGGCTGCCTTAATAACCAGCCGAAAGACTGTGGAATACGAAAACTTTCGGGTTGGCAGTCAATCAACCAAGTCTAAAGGGGTATTGAAATACCTGGGTGTAATGCTCGACAACCGACTTAACTTTAAGACCCATGTCGAATATTGCAGTAAAAAGGTGTCACAAATGCAGGCAGCGCTTTCCATAATGCTGCCAAACATCGGGAACCACGATACGCGAGGAGGATTCTGCTTTTCAGAGTGGTGAGTTCAATACTTCTGTACGCTGCGCCGATCTGGGCGGGAGCTCTTACAATGAAAGAGATAAAAAGAAAGCTCTCTTCTGTATACAGGCTTGGCGCAATAAGGACAGTATGCGGTTTTCGGACAGTCTCGGATGTAGCAGCCTGTGTTATCGTGGGTATGATACTTATCGATATCCTCGCTGACGAGATGCACAAGGTTTACGTTAGGCGAACTACGGTCCGTCAAGAGACCAGAGGAGAAAAGCAGTAGAAAAGGCAACATCTGCAGCACTGTGGCAAGCCAGGTGGAATAATACGACAAAAGGCAGATGGACCCAGAAGCTGATTAGAAGAACACACGGGGACTGCAATTACCCTTACGCAATTTCTGGCAGGTCACGGCGGCTATCATCACAGATTTGGACACGATAGCTCGCCCTTCTGCTCAGAATGTCCAGAGGAAGAGGAAGACTCAGAGCACGCAGACGCAAGAATTGGTCTGCCGATCCCGGAGCTTCTAGTAAGCCACATGATAAGCTCAGGGAACTACTGGTTGGAGCTCTACTCCTTCATAACGAGCGTGAGGAACGAGCTAAGAAGACTCGAAAGATTAAGAAGAGCTGAAACGGCAAATACAGAGCACATTGCATAAGTTGCTAATCAGCCGCGTGAAGTAATACCTAACGGCGGTCCCGAGGGGAGGGTATGGTTGTACGTAGGCGTATTCCTGGCATCGAGATTCGGGTTGTGAAACGTGCATACCAGTAGTCCGGGCTACAGATTTCACATCCTTTGGGTCCCAGAAACAAAGTCATCCGGCAAAGGAACTCCACACCGCAGAGATTCAGGTAGAGCTGCCAACTATTAAGCAAGTAAAAGAAGCAATCCATCGGCATTGGCCCCAGGAGTCGATCTAATACCAACGACATAAAGATCGAAACGAATGAAAGGCTGTATGTGGACAACCATGGAGGAACGACTCAAAACAGCTCTTTTGTCCCGCGACGTCAAAATCTACCTTTATAAAATCATAATGCTAGTGCCACTACGGATGTGAAACGTGGGCTTTGACTACGAATAGATTTCAGTTCTTTGAAAACAAGATCCTAAGGAGAACCTTCTTCTTCTTTTGATGGCGCTACAGCCTGGTGTGGGTTTGGGCCCCAACCAACAAGCGTCTCCAGCCAGCGCGATCTCCTGCCAGCCTTCTCTAATTTCGCACACCAAGTTGGTAGAGGTCGTTTTCCACTTGTGTGCGCCATTTGAGTCGAGGGCGTCCTCTGTTGCATTGTCCCAATAGCTCGGATTCAAAGATTCTTCGGGCCGGAGCTGTGTTGTCCATACGCTCTACATGGCCTAGCCGTCTTAAGCGTTGCATCCGTAGACGCCTAACCTAGCATGCCGCCGTACAGCCCAGATAGTTCGTGATTGAATCTTCTCCTCCAGATGCCATCAACGCAAACAGGACCAAAGATCGCACGCAGAACTTTCCTCTCGAAAAGACCAAGAGCTTCCTCATCCGCTTTTAACAGCACGCTTCTGCACCATAGAACTTGGTCCTTGAGAGAGGGCTCTATTACTAAATTGCGTCTTGAGTCCAAAGAAACAGCGATTGGCAAGAGTGGTTCTGCGTTTGATCTCGGTACCAATGTTGTTGTCCCTATTTACTGCGGAGCCAAGGTAGATGAAGTCCTTGACTACCTCGTAGTTCATGCTGCCCCTTGTGACGCTCTGTTCGAGATGTCGATGTTGTGCGTCCTTTCTTGATGACAACATGTACTTCGTTTTGCCCTCATTTACCGCTAGACCCATTTTAGCCGCTTTCGGTTCAATGCCAGCAAACGCCTTATTGACCGCTCGCTGTGTTCGACCAATCACGTCAATATCAATCCGCGTAAGCCAGCAGTTGAGCGGACTTTTGGACCTTCATATGCGGCCTTGAAGTCGACGATTAGGTGGTGAGTGTCGACCTACATCTCTTGTGTCTTTTCCAAGATCTGCCGCAGTGTGAAGATTTGCTCAACTGTCTTCCCTGGCCTGAAACCACACTGATATGGATCGATCAGGTTATTCACGAACGGTTTCAGGCGTTCACATAAAACGGCAGAAAAGGTTTTTAAGGCGATGTTAAGGAGACTTATCCTTGGCGCAGTCAAAGGGGTCTCCTTTCTTATGGATCTAAGGAGAACTTATTCAACCCTTAGCATGGGCAGAACAAGTAGAACGAATGGACAGTGGACGAACAGCCAAAAGAATAATGATTTTCACTCATTCCACCCAAGAGAAAAATGTATCTAGGAAGGCTCAATGAAGCTCTGAACTTCCGAGTTCCAAATGGCCGTCAATAATGTGTGACTAACAATAGAATAGTAGATTATGTGCGATTACCCCATGGTGTAAGCTCGGCCATGCATTAAGACCGTCTGTAAGAGCAAATATCATGGGATTCGCAGGGTGTAGTCTATTATGAGCTACTTTCACGCCTATGAAGATGTGAAAAGATGAAAATTCGTGGATAGCCTCATACGTGATATTTTTCTGACGTTCAATTCATATGCTGCTAGAAAGACGGGAAAAAGACGTGCCTAGTGACGGCCAATATTTTAAGCGACATGTGTTTTACGACATATTTTAAATAAAGTCTTAATTTTCAAGGACTTATTTCACGCTAATATAACTTTCTACAGGATTGACGGAATATAAAGTTGTTTTCGTGAAAATTGTAGATTAGAATGTCACCTCGTGTTAGTATAACGTCATCTGATTAGTGTTGCCCTTCATATGGCTCCAAACACCGTCTGAAGATATCTCTCAATCCTTTCTCCCCAAATGCTATGCTAAATATAAATGCTCAACATATACTAAATATATAATTTTTTTATTGACTTAAAATGCCACCTCTTGTTGAATGACCACAATGAACCCATTTTTTGTTTCTTGATATTACTTACAATAAAACACGTGACTTAAACTATTTCAATCCTTTACTAGTCAAGTTACGAATAAATTATCTTAATTTATCCATCCCATTTACCGTCAAAGGAGATTTTAAATCCCCCAGGCTATAGGCCATAAAGCGTGTATGAAGATCATCATAACCAATACTTTTACGAGTTTTTTATCTACGCCTTTAATGCCTATATAATCTGTCGATTCAAGGAATAAAACAACATATGGGCACCAGGAGTGTAGATAATGCGAGTTTATTCATAATTCCCAGACTATAGACTCCACGTTCCCCTTTCATTAAAACCTTTGTTCTTTCACGCGTTTTTGTTTTTAGATTTTTATAGCTGTCGATGTCGGTCTATTAAGCATTGAAAGCCATAGAGAAATGGACTATCGAGTTCCCGGACGGTGAATGAGCTTGATCCGTATAGCTCAATTGTAAAACAATTGAAGGCAAAGTTAAAATTAAAAACCCGATTTAAGCATCAACATGACAACATCATAAAATGATATAACGACAGATGACATTGAAGCCAATTTGCACTGCGAAACATTTTGAATTCAGCATTCGAGCTTTGAACAAAAGCTGTGAAATTAATCTCTGTGACTAATGTTTAATTAGGGTTACATCATATTAGCAGGTTTGGCACCTGAGCGATGCGCCAATAGATTATTTTTAATGTAGGAAATGATCTCAAAGTGTGACGGTGCTGATGCACGAAGATACGAGTACCTTGTTCACTAGTTTGTGTATATCCCTTCTATTAAAGGTTTTAAGTTTATCAGTGCGGGATTATAGGTAGAAGAAGAGCGGCGCCTTTCAGCTTCTGGACTTTTAAAAGCCTTTTTACCCTTATGTAATTTATCAAACGTCTTAAGCTTTGCTTCTATGCAATAATATACACTCAACGAAGTAAAACATTTTCGATATAGAACAACAAATCGATGATGTTATAAACACCGTTCAGTGTCAGGTTCGAATCATCGGACAATGTTGGCTGAACCATCAATAATGATAGGCTATAGTTGTTGGCGATCATGGACAGTATGGACCCATTTTGAGCTTCATAGTGTAGAGCGCTCATTAGGAGTGCTCAACTATTTTGCTATGCCAATATCGATCGTCAATTCACTTGTGTGAAAGATAAATCGCACACAACATAGGTGAATGAGAGAAGCTAGGCTCTGACTCTTCATGAGCTCTAACGCCATCTAATAATAATAATATCGATCGTTACTGATCGAAAGCATTCAGTGTGACAATGGAGTACAGCAAATCAAAACAGCCGTGAGGACACCCAGAGCAAATGACTGGGCGGAACGTTGTAACCAGACAAACAGGCGGCATTGAAATGTGCACAATCCACAAAAAAAGTTTAGTTCCCGTCGTCCTTCGTGTATATACCGAGGAACCAGGGAAACAAGTTACTGTTAGAGCTGGGGAGCTAAGAAGCAGTCATACATCTAGAAGAAGCCCGAGGTGGACAATGATCGAACCCGAGGCAGCCACTATGTAGCGAAACCAGAGGAAATAACGCACCGTAATGGGCTCGTACAAGCTCAAGTGGTGAAAACTCGTGAAGGAAGGATACGGTGATCTTTAACATTGATGACAAAGCTTCATACTGATAGAAAAGACGGAGCGTATCGTATGCAGAACCGACCGAAGGAAGGCGGTTCATGGGGGCATGATCGATAGAGGATGGTCGACTGAAAAGTAAAAGTGGTACTCTACCGGAAGTTGGGCATTGACTATCTAACCGCCGAAGCCGGCGATTTTACGTAACAAATTTCCTTGACGTGTGATTTCTCAATATAGCGACCTCAATCGGCAGACAGGATCGTGCGACTTAGCACCGTTTGAGTTTTTTTCATTGGGGCTGTGCGAAACATGAAGCCTACGTCAATGTTCTGCCGCAATTATGCGAAAACCTGATGAAAAATGTTAACAACAGAGTGACTATAAGCAGGGCAAGGCAGTCATTTGGAAGATTTTGTATTCTACTCACACGTTCTTAGATTGTGTTTTTTTTATTGAAATAAATGTTTCATTTTTCGATAACTTATAAAATTCTCGTTACTTTTTGAACACATCTCTTTTTGTATAGCAATAGGATAACACAGAGGGATGTGATAGGTCTTGGATCTATGTATAATAAGTTTACAATAAAAGTCCGATAAATGTTTTTTATGCCTGACTTGGAATCCTTGAACTTCAGATTAAGATAACCAGTGGTGGCTCTAAGCAAGATATGAGGAAATATAGAGATCAGTTAAATATAAGAAGCCTCTCCCTAAAAGAGATTATATTGCTCCTACTCTGGTCGAAAATATTATTTAACAACTGTTAGCAGTGAACACTTTTCAAACAAATTTTCATTTGAAATGACAAGCCCAAGCTGGATTACAATCTAAACCAGTCTGCTCCTTAGTAACAAAAATAAATAGGAGGCAGGGGTTAAATAGAATCGCCGACCAGATGAGGTTGCGGCACTGGATATGATGAAGAAGATCTACAAAATAGTTGCAGACGACCGTCGACAGAGATTCCGTCTTCTTTCCACCCGCCTAAGTCCGAGCCCCTTAAGTCACCACAATCCGATTGGTTATCGATCCTATTATTTAATTTAAGATAAGCTGGAAACTGACATCTATTCTGCCTAAACAATCATCCCAAAGGAGACAATTCTCATCTCGGCGATCTTTCCCTTTCTCCCTTCGGCCCATGCTGTGTCTCGACTTCTTAACATTTAAGGGTAGTCATAACCCCTTGTGCACGAATTCATTATAAAAAATATAAAAAATAGTTGGTACATATTTATTCTTGAAAGTATTGTTCATTAATGGTTACAATTTTTGAATTCCACGTTAGAAAAACTGCGCGTCTTTTGAGGCGATCCACGAAGCGATCCAATGTTTGGGTTCTTCGATAGTTCGGAACAAATGGCAGTCGAAAGGACGAAGGTTAGACGTCCCATTTCAATGTTTTCATGAAGTGTCCCGGCCGGGCTTTTTTGTCTTGCAAAATCACTTTGCCGAGTCTTTGCTCGTATTATGGTCATGTTTCTGACTCGATAATTATTATATTAGTTGTATTCGGTAGCGGGCTCTTTCGATGGTTTCAATCTGTTCCATAACATACAACACCGAGCTGGAGCACCAAATACAATGCACAGCATTACGTTTTCAATATTTTTTCCCGGTCCATGATGCTTGTTGCCTTTTATGCGCCTTGAAACCACTCGCGCCTTTCACTAATGCAAAATCGGCAGCAACAGCCGCGATATTCTCGGCCGAACGACCAGCTCAGTGGCGGCCACGACCTGCATGATCGCCTGTCTCAGGTCTTCCAGTCTGTTCGAGTCGAGTAGCTAAGCGCTGGAATGTTTGCCCAGTTTGCGCGACACGATTAGAAAATCGACGCCGAAATTCACGCTGCGCTAACACCACCGACCGATAATTAATCGAAAAAACCGACACAATTATTCCAGACTCTTGCGGAGTATAGCGGTCCATTGCTTATCCGTTTATAAACTGCAGCTGACTAGTTCACAAATGTCAAATATGATTGACGTACAACGCCATTTGCAAAAATTATAACATCTTCAGATTAAATGATTAATTTTGCGACACCTTGTAGAACCCCCACCGAAAATTTCTAAAAAGTTGATTTTTTTTTTGCTGTTTGATTTTTCAGTGTTCTATTTTGGACAGCTCACGCATGTTTCATGACATGGGTCAAAGTCAAACATGCTCAGTTAGCGTTGCCATTTCACTATGGAGAGACTTGCACCCGAACATCGCTTACTAATTATTGAATTTTGTTATCGAAGCCTAAGCTCTATGAATAATATTCTTTTGTGCACTTTTAATATTTCAAGGTTGTCATAATCGACTTACTGAACAAGCAATTCAAGCCATAGTGATGAATTTCGCACCTTTTCAACACTATTAGACCTCGAGCCAACTTCACGTATGAATAGAGTGCGTACAGAGGAAAATACTTCTGCTATAACCGCCAATGTTAATGAAGACCGTTAATTGTACATTCGTCAACTTTCGCGACAATAGGGGTTGTGCTACTCGACTACATGGCAGATTTTACGCAAACATCTTGATTTAAAACTTTACAGAATACAAGAACTCAAGCCGAACGATCTGCCATAGTCTCGAACTTTCGGTGAGTAAGTCTTTAAAAGGCTATTGTAGATGAATCCGCTCTTTTATCGAAAAATTGTCCTCAGCGTCAAAGTTCATTTCTGGTTGAATGGGTATGTTAATAGACAAATCTACCGTATTTGGTCCGATGGGTAACCTCAACAGTTTCCAATGCACCCGGACAAATTCACTGTTTATAGTCCGGCGGAGTCATAGGGCCAAATTTATTCAGAGATGACCGTGAGATCAACGTTACTTTCATGACGCGCTGCATGCCGCACAGCACATGAATCGATGGACCAATTGAGAGATGAATTTGATGAGCAATTTATCTCCCGTTTTGGATCGGCTAGATTGTGTGATTGAACGTTTTTGGACGTTTTTTTTATGGGGATACCTCACATCACTCGTCTATACCCATAAGCCGATAGCAAGACCTATCATCATTTATGCGTCTGCTTCTGCCTTATAGTGGGCAAATATTGAACAAAAAACTACAATAATTCAACTTCAACGCCTTCAGAGATTAGCGTATCTCGGCACTACAGGCGGCCCTGCCAACTTGCCCAACGGCAGTCCAAGAGATGGCGGTCCAAGGCGGTGCAATCATACTCCTCCGCTCAGAAACAGACCATCCGTGTAGGCCATTGGGACACATGTCTATCCTATAGCACCTTCCTAAGCTGGATATGATTAGCACAGTTTCGAACCCATTACCATACACGTTCATCTTTGAAACGCATAGCTTGGGAAAGCGGCGATCGTTAAATGTCAACGGCCTCAGGTGGTACACAGATGCCTCGAAGATGGATTCTATCGTTGGCGCTGGCATCTTTGGACCAAATCGGAAAATGTCGAAGGAGCTGGAAATAATTCCTAGTGCCTTCCAAGCCAAACTATACGGCCATCCTTACGTACGTCAACCCAAATTTAGAGAGTGGCACAAGAGGTATAACTATCTATATAATCTCAGACAATCAAACAGCGCGCAAGGCGTTGGGCTCGTATCGCCGACCAACTTGCTAGAAAAGTTTTCAGCGAGAGGTACATACGAGTATGTAGGTGCCAAACCTTTCTGCATAATCCCCGAATCGAAGAATAATTTTTTCTTTGTGGGAAAAATCGGTCTACACATAGCGTTCAAGGACTCCGACAGTCGAAAAGATTCATATGGCCCCTGAACAAATACTGTATTGATATCGTTAAATATATGATAATAGAGTCGATATCAGAGGACCGGCCAGCTAGGTTAAGTTAGCTTAAAGAAGAGGAGTGTGGTGGTTGAGCATCACTTCCACTCGGAGGCCAAAGGACCCATTGTGATTCCCTTCATTTGTGGAGTACACATATAATTAACCTGTACTGTGGTGGCTGAAACCACCCCGTGGTCTTTATGAAATTTAGAAGATCCGATATATCTGCATTTGCCACGTCCGCAATCTCTGTAAAGAATCTTTGGCCCAGCGAAGCTAGGCGCCCATTCTCGAGAGCTGGGCGGTGGTAAAGCAGATGTTGGATCGTTCGGTTTCTTCCTCATTGCCGCAGTTCCGGCAGAGATTTCTAAATCCTGATTTCCATTTCCGAAGCATTGCTCCAATGGGACAGTGTCCAAACGGATCGAGTTAGGGTCCAGCGCCAAGAGCTTCTTTGTTTTTCTGATATTGAGTTCTGGCCACGGTGATCTTGTCGTGTGGTTGTCGTTTCTTGTAAGCCAAGACGAGTTGACTTCTCTTATGATTGTGTCATTTATGATCCGGTATAATGCGCTGAACGGTGGTTGCAATGACGTGTCCGCTTCGCTGATGTCCATTTCAGATTCTTGCCTGGCCAATTCATCCACTCTTTCCTTCCCTGCGATTGAGCTATGACCCGGGACCCAGCAGAGTTTGACTTTGTGGTGTCTGATGGACTTCAGTGAGTCGCGACATTTCATGACAGCCTTTGATCTCGTTGTACAGGATCCTATTGACTTCAGTGCAGCCAAAGATGGTGATATCCGATGGTGGGATATCGGTTATTTGTAGGTGTTTGGCTGCTTTCTCTATTGCTAGGATTTCTGCTTAGAAGACGCTGCACAAATCAGGGAGCCTAAATGATTCTTGTTTGTGCAGAGTATCAGAGTAGAACCCGGCCCCAGTGCCTCTGTCCATTATCGATCCGTCGGTGAAGAGGGTAATCTCATGGTTGTTGATCACGACGTTTGATAGCCGCTCTTCTCTGTCGGGGAAAAGGATTGGTATTCCGAGAGAGAAGTCATTTTGGGGGGAAATATAGTCGGTCGTAGCTGCGAGGCTACTAAAACCATGTTTCTTTCCCAGGTCATCTATTATTCTGAGTATGACCGCATAGTTGGCTTGTTTCCACCAAGAGGACTCCCTTAGTCTGAGATCAGCGCAGCCCTTTATGAATAAATCCAGAGGAAGGAGATGAAGTATCATGTCCAACCCTGCTTGCGGCGTGCTTCTCATAGCTCCCGTTGTTGAGCATGCCAGCTACCTTTCGGGCACCGTAGTCTGAGATATCACCTTAATAAAATTAACCTCTCGTCTGAAACCGAGTGGCGACTCTGTCTAGAGAACGAGGAAACTGAAGAGCACATACTATGTGACTGTGCTGCCCTCTGCCACTTTAGGAAGAGTATCCTTCTCAGAGAAATGTTAACTCCTAAAGGGATCAGTTCAGCTCCTACGAGAGACATCCTCAACTTTATTAAGAAGGTACAGGTACTCCTCGTCTGATAGGCTAGCAGGCACAATAGATCTACACATGCTATTAGCGAGATACCAACCAATATGATTGAGAAAGAGATTCAAATTTGACTCTTCAATGGACAACTTAAAATGTAGTTGTGGCAGCATTCTAAATACAATCCTTAAATGGCAAGTATTGGTTTATCAAATTAAATAAATATTTTATAGACTTTTACAATTTCCCTCTGTTGTTTTTTACAATAAAAAACCAAACACTTAAAAAATCACATATTATAATAATTCAACACGCCTCAGCCGCAGATTTTTCGAATTGAAGGCGAAAAGCCATACTCGCGGCCAATGGCGCGATATCACCTGAATGCACAACAAAGATTTTCTCATTGGGCTTAGAAGTAGGCATTACTGCTCGGAAGCTAACATCGTATTAAACCGCAGTAATAGTATAAGCCGGCTGATGAAAGGATAAAGTGGATTACCAGGACCTTTACTTGGATAGCTAGCTTAAGTCGAAAGTCTGAATAATTATCAAGCACTTATCATTGCAATTGCTTGTTCTGTTCAGTTCATTTCACAAGTGAATTTGAATTCATGCTGAAATGATATCAACAAAAACGTCGATTCGAGTACAGAATATATCGGGAAGCGATAAAAAGTCAATCGAATATGTATACGACTCGGATTACCGTGACAGCGGAGCAATACAAACAAAGGAAAAAACCAATTGCCCTTCACCCTGGACACACACAAATATTGACCCATTATCGTCCGCCAAATCGATTCAGCATTACCCATGCCTTCCCATCAGTCACTGTTTTCAGAACCACTTTACCCCACTAAGTCTACCGGAACATCTGCAAAATCAAATTTGTCTCCCGATAAAATCGCTTATGGAACCGTCATGCATATGAACCCACTACCGGGATAAAGGTGGTAATTAGATAGATACGAAATGCGTTACATGTCACCATGACCGATAGGGGGAGATAAGAACACAAACGAAATGAACGACACAAAACACTACAATTACAACAAATCGTGTTTTTTTTTTTTATAGAAAAAAACAAAAATGTGATGGTGGAGGAAACGAAAAGAAAATGCTTCAAATCAATAGGCACATCGATAACATGATAAACACCATTAACAGAACAAAACGAATACGGAAACGGAAACGGGAAAGAAACCAAAAAACAAAACATCTAAGACGGTAACTAAGACTAAATCGCTTTATTGTTTTTAAATATTTTTTTTCAGCTAACTCATTCGATTAATTTACAATTGCGACTGTTCCAATTGCTTTTTTTGTTTTTTGCTTTTCTTGGATTTGCTTTAGTGCTATTTACCCGTAGTTTCGAATTGTTTCCAATTGATCCAAAGTTAATTTCTTCGGTTTGCCGTATTTATCCTTTTGCAAGCTTTACAGAAATATTTTTGGTTTGTTTTTATACTCGTTTGTACAAGAGATGCATTTGTGTTTGGTATTTTTGATTTTGTTTTCTATTTCAATTTAATTTATTTGGTTTGATGTGATGATTGGATGAAATGAGTGTGAACGGAAAGGTAACAGAAAAGTGAAAAAAAACCTGCAGCGGAAGCACAAGTCTAATTGTGCGGAGAGCTTGGCGATGGATGAAGGAGCATTGTACACATTAGACCTTGAGTTTTGAAAGTAGGAAGGTAGGGATTGGGTAGACACAGACTTCAATTACACAATTATACTAATCTACTAGGGCTACATGGATTTCGGTGGCAGGATTACCAACATTACAAGTAACAAAAACGATTTAGTGCGGTAGTTACAGGAGTCAAAATGGTTACACCCACGATATTAGCTAGCCTGTAGTGCGAGATGAACAAATCGCACGTAACAGTAGTCCTACGCCATAGCAAAGAACGTCCTAACAGAGTATAGGACGTCAACCAGGAATAGTCAGCGGAAAGAAATAACCATGTTAGAGGCTGCAGAAGGCTGTAGAAAAATGTCCGCATCCAGTTACATCAGGACCCCTATACCGAGTTTCATGCTAAATATAAAAAGTTTCTCAATTGGCTCGGGTAGGTTTTCGCGGCCATGTTGTTTTGGTGATATCTGTCAAATCTGTTGTTCGTTATTCACTTCCTGATGCCAAATCGCCATGGCAAGTTATGCGATTGAACAGCACGTCCATTTGATAACATTTTAATATCAAAATGCGCAAACGTTTGAGCACAATTTGGTAAAATTTATACTCTGTGTGTGCATTCCAATATGTGGAAACAAAAATGTTACTGTGAACTACAACCAATGCGACAAATTCAGGCGAATCTCTCAATTCCTATCTAGGACAACCACCCCTAGAGATAAGTGAACGAACATCTTCGACACAAACCATCTGCACCCCGCCCAGGTTGTGTGACAAACACTGTAAGAGCGTACACTCTTAAACCTACACGAGCCCTATAAAAAAAAAAAATCAATCAGCCAACTTTCGTCGTCAAAGAAACGCAAGACAGGCCTAGAAAAGGTACATCAGAACCCCAGGCAGTCGATTCCTCGCTGTGCATAAGAACTCGGTCTTTCATTGAGTTCATCTTGGCGAATTTTGCGTTAGAACTTGGAACTACATCCACATAAGATCCAACTGTAACCCAGGAGCTCAAAGTTAATGACCGTGGACAACGATGTTTGTTCGGCTTCGGAGCATTTGGAAGAGGACTCCAATTTTGTTCGAAAAATCATCTTCAGCGACGAGGCGCATTTTTGGATGAATGGCTGTGTAAACAAGCAAAATTGCCGCATATGGGACGATACCAACCCACACGAGGTTCATCAGGTTCCAATGCACCCTCAACTGCTTGGTGTGAGACGACGTTGGTGAGACGGACACCGTCAGTGGCGAGCGCTACACGACGATGATAACCAATTTCTTATGGCCCAAATTGAACCATATGGACCTAGACTACATGTGGTCCAATAGGACGGAACTACGTACCACACAGTGGACGCCACGATTGAAATTCTGCATGAAGGATTTGAGGGTAAGATTATGTCTCGCAGGGGTGACGTGCATTGGCCACCAAGGTCATATGATTTGACCCTGCTAAACCTTTTCTTATGGGGTTTCTCGAAGTCGCAGGTCTATGCGAATAAACCCACAATCGACCGATGCCCTTAAGCCGAACATAACACGGACCATGGCTCAAATTCAGCCGGATGTATGCGGAAGTCATTGAAAATAAGACCACTTTCAAATAAAAAAAAATTTTGTCAATACCGCAAGCAGAGCTTCTTTTATTCCATTTCAACATCTACCCGCCTTTATTGAAAAAACCCTTTAAATTAGCACTGATTGTTGTACTCATGATTAAGATCCATACGTGGAATGAACTCCAGTATACCAAGGAAGATGGACCATAAAACCCGTTACGACAAATTTTGATCTGTAAAGGGGGATCACAAAAATATCTGATCCAGACACTGTAAAGATCCAAGCTAGTGCCAAAGAATATGAAGAAACGAGACCTGCTTATGGCACGTTGGGTGAAATTGCTTGAGTCATAGTATTTATGTTGACGACGAAGATGGGAGGATCGAAACCATTCGACACAAAACCAAGGAAGGAGCTTAAAATCCAACAGGTGAAGAGATATACACTGCAGTGGGTTTTTCAATGACTAGCTCCGAACTTTGACAGTTTATTGCTCTGATGCTTCGAGTTGCAACTCTGTCATTCATTGACACTTGCATTCTGCCACACTCACCATTTTACAATGAAGAGCTATACCATCCAAATATGCGTTGATATTATTGAAATTTATTGTAAAAAATTGATTTTTGTTTGCCAAACTTTTCGAGCGCAAAAAAATATTTACGGCTGACTGGTCGTCCAAACGAGCGAGCCATTCGACGAATTGTGAAAATCGAAGAAATTGATTCGAGGTTTGCTCGAGCAATCCCTGTACAACGTCAAATCTGAGGATAAGCGAGAATATTACTGCTGTAGCTAACAGTGAGGCTGAAGACCCAAACCTCTCAATTCCTTGCATATACTCGTATGGGTGTGGGAAAAAAGTTCGTGGCGTTGTTCCAGATAGATTTTTCAATTGCAAATAACTCAGGAAACACAGACCGCAGCGACACCACTAAACGCCCGTTGGAAGGTGACAGTCTGAGCGTTATTTTGAGTGTATAAACATCGAAATTGCAGTGGTTGTTTGCATTTGAAAATGGAGATAAATGACAAAGGGAAGAACGCTGTGCAGGATTGTTAAAAAAAATTTGCAGCGAAGGTACTTTATCGAAATCTGCCGTGAGGAAATGGTTCGCTCGTTTTTGTTCCGGTAATTTTGATGTGAAAGATCAGTCACGCTCTGATCGTCCAATTACTAAAAAAGCAGATGAAATTCTTGAAAAAGTGCAGGAAGAGTGTCGATATTGGTATGGAGCTAGGCATTGACCACAAAACTGTTTTGAACCATTTACACAAAGTTGGCTACAAAAAGAAGCTCGATGTATGGGTTCCTCACGAGTTGAGCGCGAAAAATATGATAGATCGAATTAACGCTGCTGAAAAGTAGTGAAATCGAGGCCTTTCTGAAACGTCTAATAACTAATCACATCACATACGACAATCGGAAGCGTAAAAGATCGTGGACAAGGAATGCTGAGCCGTCACAAGCGTTCACGAAGTCAGGATTGACGGCAAAAAAGGTGATGCTATGTGTGTGCTACTTTCAGTTGGTCAGACTATTAATTCTCAAGTCTCAAGTGAATAATAGGAAAGGTGTTATCTTTTATGACGATAAAGCCCGGTCACACACTTGTTTGATGACCCGTGAAAAATTGCGCGATCTTGGTTGGGAGATTTTGAATCATCCACCGTATAGTCCAGATCTAACATCCTCTGACTGTCACTTGTTCCGATCCCTGCAGAACTCTCTCAGTGGAATTAAGTTAGTTTCAAACGAAATCTGTGAAAACCACTTGATTCAGGTTTTCAACCAGAAACCACGGAAGTTCTTCACGATACTACGATGGCATCATGGTGCTACCCGAAAAGTGGCGAAACATTGTCGATAATAATGGATCATATTTGGTTTAAATAAATTCATTTTCACACTATAAGAAAACCAGTTGAATTTCACTAAAAAAAAAAACGCCATAAACTTTTTGCCACACCTAATACTTCAACGCGATCCCAACTTGAGGAATTTTCCGGAAAACTTGGGCATGCATTTCATGTCTGTAATGAAGCCCCAAGATCACCAAGCTCGTCATAAGTTCGTTGATAATGCTCTGGAAAAGTTGGAAACGAACTCAAATTTTGGCCTAAAAATTCTTAATTGAAGAAAGGGAAGAGAGTAATTCACCGAAATGTCAAGGGCCTCGATTGCATACAGAGAAACATACTGATTATATGGATTTTGGACAGGTGGCGTAGTTGGGCCATATATTTTCCGAAAAGAGATTGGCCAGCCGATGGTTGTCCATGATGCACGGTATCGGACCATGATGACAGACTTTTAATAAAGTCGTTTGGATAACATGGACTTGGACGACATGTGATTCCAACAGTATGACGCAAAGTGCCATATATCAGGGGTTTCTGTGGGGTTGTCGCAAGAAGAATTTTCAGAATGTGTTATTTCCAGAGAGGCGATCATTCGATTTAATACCCTAAAACTATTTCCTCTGGGGCTGTGTTAATTAATTGGTTAATGGCAACGAAACAAAAACAAATTACTAAATGGAGGTGAGATTCAGCCCGACTATTGTCACAGGATCATGCAGATTGTATCTCTCCGATCGAATTCTTTAAAGGAACCCCTTTTACTAATATCATTTCTTAGGCATAAGCAAGTTTCTATAAAATCGTTGAGAAGTTAAGGAACGTTTAATTTAACTCCCTTAGTAACGGGCCATCCAACAAGAGGTGTCATTTCGCTGTCAATATTCAATTTACATTGCGATGATTTTGGATAAGCATACACGAGAGGCTTATTAAAAATGGATCGATCGATAGTATCGAATATCGCGAAAATATTTCTCAAAGTTGATACGGCTTTTGTTCATCGACAAATACCTTCTCGTACAGCTATAGTGAATATCCTCTATTAATAGAGAACAGAACAGAATAGTTATGTGAAGACTCCAGCTCGTGCTCATCAAGCAAGATCAGTAGATCACATCGTCGACGTGACTGAAAGCCTTGATGTCCAGTTCAAGACTCACCATGAAAAAAGGTGCAGCTGACTACAGAATTGTAAGCTAAAGAAATTTTGTGCAACAAGCGCCACAACGAGTGACAGTTTGGTGTAGTTTTGTGCGACAGTCAGTGAAAGCATTGCGCTAGCGAATAATGCTTACTTCTTTGTGCCGGAAATTGGTGTATTAGCGTTTACTTTCTGTGTAACGGTGCCACATGCCGCACAGCTGATGATACAATAGCTTTAGCATCCCCGCCCCTTTGACGATCACGATCTTGTCTTCAAAAAAGGTCACCGATACAGAGATAAGAGCCTTTATGGGAAAATGTGGAGAGTTTGCAAAGCAAGTGCGTTTTAAGCATCTACATACTTCGAATACTGCAGTGGAAGCATCACCACTTTTCATATTTTTTTTTTATGATTCGTGCAGGTTCAAGAGTGTACGCTCCTATGGTGTTTGACACATAACCTAGAAGGGGTGCAGATGGTTTGTGTCGAAAATGTTCGTTCACTACTCTCCGGGGGTGGTTGTCCTAGATAGGATTTGAGAGATTTGACTGAATTTGAGTTGGTTGTAGTTCACAGTAACTCTTGTTTCAAAGTCATTAAGGTTTTATATTGGAAATGCACACACAGAGTATGAATTTTGAAATGATCTTATACTGCGAGTGTTATATTTTCCTCAGCACTTTTTGATCATCTCTCATTCACAACTGATGTTGTTGCACAGTTTTTCCATATAGGAATTGTTCTTGACTATGAACGGACTCTACGGACTGGACAGACCTTCGGCTCAACAGTTCGTGATGATTACCATTACAACACGATCATTTCTTTGTCGTTTTTTTATTATTTTTTTTATTAAAATGACACCTCTTGTTGGATAACCTTGTAGAACCACGGAAACCCTTAAGATGAAAAATAAGAAAGAGGAAAATCGACACAGAAAAGAACCAATGAAGAGTTTACAAACATTAGCTTAGATGAGGTGCAATAGGCCTGACTGATGAGCTGCACATCTTGCAATCGTCAACGGTCCTGCTACTAAATACCTTAAGCAAATTGACTAATTCACTCTCTCGTGTTCTATGGCCGTTTTGTGCTTGATACAAACCATTTCGTAGATCAAAAGAATTTTTCTCCGTAGTCATCACAAAGAATCCGTTTTAAAAACAAATAAAAAGGACGTGCCCTAAATACCAATCACAGACAGTTTCATCTTATCATTAAGGCTAATGTGTACAGTACTTTGCGAAGCCTTAACTCTAAGAAAGTAAACTAAAATAAAAGCATAGACCTTGATGTGTTCTCGTGTCGCTGTAACTAAAACCAAATTAAGTACGTTCGATTGCAATGTACATCGTAAGAATCCAAAAACAGAAGGCGAAAACCAAAAAGAATAATCAACTCAAGCTGCAGCTCATGTGCGACTCCAAGTTGACTAAAAAATGAAAAACATAACGAGATTTACGTTAATTGAAGAAACAGAAAAGACGAAACAACTCAATAACAGCTTTGATTAACATATCCGCATTGTTTGCAAATAATTTCATGATCACCACAGAACCAAACTCGGAAACCAAAAAAAAAAAAAAAGGAAACAAAACGAAAATTATCAAAAAGAAGAGAAAAAAAGAAGAAAACTGAAAAACAAAAGCAAGTATCCAACTTACCCCCGTTCGCGTAGCGCTTTCAGCTGTGAGTTAGTCAAACGCCTCGGCTCGCCCGATCCATCGGACGCCACCGCATCCAGTTCATCGAACGGCGGTGAAATGAATAAATCGCGCAAGTTAATCGGACGGCTCTTCCGATTACCCGTTTGGTTGCCAGATGTTTGAGAGTATGACGTCGCGGCCAACGGTTGCGGGAGCGCTATAACAGATCTGATTAATCTCAATCATTTAATTGAGCGCGTATGTTACTTACCAATTGGAAATGTCTTCCAATGATACAGAAACTGTTCGGCTACTAGTTTGATATGTTCAACTAGTTGTTCGACTTCAGGCGGTGCTCCAACCAAATTGACCAGAAAAGTGATCGGCTCGCGCTCGGGTCCGGCCAGACTGAGGGGGCGTGCATGGTGGTTGCCTGAGGAGAGATGCTCCATTTGCATCATTTTTAGGAGTAAACGACTATAAGTCGACTGAGACTGCAGTCCAATCGAGTCGAGAGGTTTTTTGCGTCTTCCGTCGGGGTTATAATGGAGATTCACGTTGGGGCGACATGATTAGAAAGATATCCAATCTGTCTCAAGTGGAGTCGAGTTTGCTAAAACAAAAAAAAATTTGGATGAAAAAACTAAAAAGTAAAGAAAAGATTAAGAAAAAGTTCGTTTTAAGTAAGGCTTAGTTCTCGTATCGTGTTCAGGACTAATTCGTGGCTCAGTACTTTATAAGGGATGGATAGATTCGAGCTATAGCATGACCATCACATTTAACCTTAATTGACAACTGAACCCTAACTTGGGCATCATATCCAGTATTATAGCCTGAATTCGGTGTCTCCTGAGTAAATTTCTTTCACTGCTCTTTTTGTTCCAAATTTAACATGTTTAGAACGAACGTACACAAACTGCTACTTCCTTTGAGACCTGAAAAGAGCTCCATTTTCCTCTAAGTGCGGTGGCTAATCGCAGACATAGATCATGACTAATACATATGAAGTCTAAGAATACGCAATATCAACTAAATACGAGGTTCGTTCAAAAAATAAGGTGACTTTTTTTTTTTTTTTTTTTCTCGCAAAATGTTTATTTATTCTTAATCTATTCTGCCTCCTTTAAAGTAATACACTTGCGTCAGCACTTTTCCCAATCCTTGAAGCACTTCTAATATGCGCTTCTTGGTATTACATGGGTCTTTTCAGTTTTTGGAAGAGAATAATGTCGCAGGCATGATTACGGTATAATGAACAAGTGCAGGTGGTCGTGATGCAACAGCCATGCATTTATGTTAATAATATTCCGTAAAGACCGTACGGCTTTCCGACGCCGCGCCGTTGTAATTGAAGAAGACTATGAACATTTCGCCGAACTTGGTGTGCTTTTTTCAGTCTTGGCTCTTCTAGCCTGTTCCATTGGTATGATTGGGCTTTGGTTTCGACGTCATAAACATGTGTCCCATCGCCAGTGATGACCCTTTTCAGCATTCAAGTCATTCAAGAGCCCCTGAGCGATGCTCATGCAACGGTCCTTTTGGTCAAAATTTAGTATATTTAAAACGACTTGTCTTAAGCTTAAGCTTGTTGTCTCTTTATTTGATTCTTTTATAACCTTATGCCAACCTTCTGGGGAATAAATTTCCGGAGCATATCTTCTGTGCCTCGTCTCTATTAAGGCGAAGTCCCTGTCACCAGGAAATGATGTGTGATTGTTTTAAACCGTTTCTCTTTTATAAGTTGCAACCAAAATGACATCAAGAGCCAATTTTTACTTTGCCCTGGGCAGTTATCGGTAATGATAACCAGATCTTCAACATCACTAATATTGTTGAGAAATTTGAGTAACACAGACGCAACTTCATCTAATCCCCGGCTTGGTTTTCTGTCCATGTATACATGTAACCCTGTCCAGCCGTGCAATCGTCAGCCATTCTGCAATAAAAAGCAGGACCAGTTGTTAGTTTCGCGATAGGCATAGTTTGTTGCAAATCAAAGGATATGACACATTTCTTCGCTCGTTAGATTTTGAATATGTGTATTCTGTCTCAGATTTGAGCAGATCCTGCATTGCCTTAGCTGTATCCTTATGTTGATCTAAAAATGATGTTAGCCTTTGATCATTCCCATTAAGTTTTGCAATATCGAGCTTTATAGTTGTCCCATCACAAGTTTTGCATGTATCAGATTTTGGTAATTTGAAGACAATATTATACTCTGTGCAAAATATTTTCCGATAGGCGCTTTCGTTTACCGGATCAATGACTTGTTCACCGCACCAAGGTACATAGTACTCTCTGTGCAGACTAGCAATTGCCATATCGCAATGTAGGAACGTTTTTTCCATATTATTAGTTCTGCTGTAATGGCTTTGATGTGAAAGGATATGACACATTTCTTCGCTCGTTAGATTTTGAATATGTATGTGTATTCTGTCTCAGATTTGAGCAGATCCTGCATTGCCTTTGCTGTATCCTTATGTTGATCTAAAAATGATGTTAGCCTTTGATCATTCCCATTAAGTTTTGCAATATCGAGCTTTATAGTTGTCCCATCACAAGTTTTGCATGTATCAGATTTTGGTAATTTGAAGACAATATTATACTCTGTGCAAAATATTTTCCGATAGGCGCTTTCGTTTACCGGATCAATGACTTGTTCACCGCACCAAGGTACATAGTACTCTCTGTGCAGACTAGCAATTGCCATATCGCAATGTAGGAACGTTTTTTCCATATTATTAGTTCTGCTGTAATGGCTTTGATACATTGGTAACATGTTAATGTGATTTCTAACCGATTCCTTCCTTTCAGTACTAAGTTGATTTGGTCGGTGTGCGTGTTTACCTCTACCATCCTTTGTAGGTTTAAATGCTCCGCTTCTTATCATTTGGCGATATCATCAACTCTTCCTCTGGAATTCTGAAGTCCGTGCAAGCTTAGAAACTCAACTTTACAAACTTGCCCATCCATACCATCTACATTAACTATATAACGAGCCGAGAAATTCCGTATGGACCCTTGTCGTTTCTGTTTTTTGGGGTAACATCTTTTCTTTCTCCCAACATGAACACAGCCAAACAGGTAGCAGTTCTGTAGGTCGTAGGATCCCATATCCCAAAATTGTTTAAAAATAGCCTCATGAGTATCATTCAACTTCTCCCTATATTTTTTCCTGCAACTGCATGGCGGCCCCAACCTCGGTAACATAATCGTTACCAAGTTGCGCCTTCTTTTGTTCCCTATCCGAACGTAATTCTCTTCTCTTCTCTGTCTCCAACGTGATCTACATGGCCTTCGATGTGATTCTTCATTTGTGACTGATTTAGGGGTATATTTAAAGGGTTTTCCTAAAATATGATCACAAAGACATGATGAGCCACAGCAAAAAATAATAACATTTTTCTGTCCAAAAAATGTAAGGCCACAAAAATTAAAAATTAAATATTTACCTCACTGGTTTCTGAAGATTCAGTATCATCTTCTGGAAAATAATCTTTATCAACAGTACAATCTTCACTATTTTTATAAACATTTTCGGTATCACTAGTATTTTCGTCCAAATCTATGTTTCTATTTCCCGACTGCACAATACCAACTGCAATAAAAGAGTGGCTTGTCACGTTTTCCGCTATCCGACAAACACGATCTTTATTTTGCAATATGTTACTTATTTTACCATTATCCACACTTTTTTGTGTATGAGTGCGTAAGTGGAATGCAACTAATATCTCAATTTTTGAAGCCCTGCTACGAGCCATCACATCTTCGTGCGTAGCGCTGCTCAGCAGGTACGTTACCCATCGATGCATACAAGTGGTAATCGGAAGAAACCAAATCTGGTGACTAACCCGCATGCGGTAGAACTTTCCAGCTGAGTGCTTCCAACGTGTCGTCAAAGGGGTTTACGAAAAGGGTGGGATACAAAAAGTGACATTTTGTTGACGGTTTCGGTATTCTGGCCTTTTTTTAAGCAGCGAACGGTTAAAATCGGACAATTGTGGTTGGCAACATTTAGTGTTACCATGTTTTAATAGCTCATAATAGACCACGTCCTTCTGGTTTCATCAAACACAGAGAGTCGTTTTTCTGCCTAAGCGATTCGGTCGATGTGGATGATGCGCCTGGGTCTACCCATGATTTTTTGCACTTGGGATTCTCAAAATAAGTCTACTTTTCATCCCCTGTCACTATTCGATGCAAAACTGACCTCATTTCGTATCAATCGAGCAAAATTTCACATATGCCTTCGCCCTTTTCCATTTGCCGATCACTCAACTCATATGGTACCCTTCTAAGTATGCTCCGTATCTTTCCCATTTCTAGTAGCCGATTGAAAATATTTTATTGACTTGGTGCGTTGTTTTTGCGTTTGCGAATCATCTTCGTCCAACAATGCTTTCCATTTTTTTTCATTTTTTCGTATTTTTTTGGCGATTTTCCATGTTCCTTGTCTGCAACATCGAAGTCACCACTTTTGAAATGCTGAAACCCCCGTTCACACGTATCTTGTGATGGACCATGATCACTATAAGCTTCTCGAAGTGATCAGTATGATCAGCAGCAAATGAAAACCAAAAAATTAATGCGAATGACAACACAACACTATGCACACACTTTTCCAATTTATCATTCGTACGCATCTGAATCGTTATAACGCAAGCTGCACTGGTGCGTCATCTCTTATCTGAAATGTTTGTTTCATACTGGTACAACTGATAGACTTACGTGGTGCATAAAATGCTTTTAAAACGGAGCTTTCAGCCGGACAATAAACCGAAACATCTACAGAGATGAAGATCGAGAGGTTGAGCTGCACAGTCATCCGACCTATAGGGTGATATTAAAAAGGAGTTAAGGAAGGTAAAACCAGCAAATAATCGCCGGCTTTAAGAGGATTCTATAAGAGGGTTTGTGAGACCTGGTTAAGCCTATGCAGCGTCGCTATAAAGCTATTTTGAATATAAAGGATTCACGAGGAAGTTATAATTATAAACTATTTTTGTAATTAATTTAATTCAACATTAATTAAATAAAAAAATTCAACACTTCCCAAGTTTTTATCTCATCAGTCAAAAATCGATTCAGTTCAATTGCGTTTTTAGTGTAAGGTAGCCAATAGAGGTAAACAACTTTCAGGTGAACCAAAAGATGTTATTGAGTTTTTGAATAAATGGAATTTCTGGCAAAAAAAAAACCTGGGATTGTTAAGACTTAAGGACATCCAAAAGGGAAGATCGAAGTTTAAAAATGATGTGTTACTCGAAGGAAATCAGCAAAACAAATGAGTTCTTATGTTTTTGAAAAAAAAAAACAAAAGAACAGACAAACAAAACAGAAAAAAGCTATTATTAACCTTACAAATGAAAGCTATAAAGTTGCAATTTGCTAAAATTCACAAAATTTGACCGAAAATGGCTGAAAAGCCATTATCTATACTGATGAGAGCAAATGTAACTTCAATTCATCCGACGACACGTAAAAGAGTTCGTTTAAACAAGAAGTACATTTTATGATATGACGCTATATTTTGTACTCAAATCAAGACGAATTATTATTTTCCCTGGTATACAGGGTGTCCCACGAGCAGTGTGCCAAACAGCTAGAGCGTGTAGGTCTGGTCAAGACAAGAAAAAAATCGTATGGAAGGGGAGGGTCTATTCCCCCCGTTTAGCCGGGAGGGGCAATTTTCTAAAAAATTGACTTAATTTGGAAAAAAAATTATTAAAAATCAACAGTTACATCCACAATGCCGTGATATACTTTTTTGTAAAGCCAGAAACCTCTTCTTTCATCTTGTTTTTAAACGAAGCTGTTTTAAGGATCAGTTTTTTAAAAATTAATTTTCAAACTCAAAATTTTGAAAAAAAAAATGAAAAAAAAAATTTCGAACTATTTCTTTTCAAAATTGTATGAAATTAAGTACTAATTTTTTTTCAAAAATTCAATTCTCTTATTAGTTTTTAGTTAAAAACAGAAAACCGGATGCAAAAATGTCTTGTAGTTTTACAGAAATTAAAAAAAAACCCGAACCATTTTTTTCTAAGAAAAACCTTTTTTTTGGTTTTAACGCGGCTGGACTTGTAGGCAAATTAATGTATGAAACATTGACCTCTTTTTTGTTATTTTTAAAAAATTCGGAGTTTTATGAGGATACAATAAAGTGACACAGTATTGGAATAACCCTGGATTAATCTTTCTTTTCATTGATAACGCCTGAAACCTGACCTGCCAATTTCGTCTGGGTCCGCCCGCCGCCGATGGGTTCTACCCGCTAGGACCTTAAGGCAATAAAATCGCAATTTTTCTTTATTGAAAAACAAAATATTTGTAACCCAAATGTAAATAAAAGGCATCGCATTTTTAATAAAAAACCATTTCCAAATTGGATGTTAACTCATCAACACATTACGATGTCAAACTCATACTCTCGAGAAGAATTAACGGACATGCACTTCTGCTACGGTTTAGCTAATGGTCGAAATCGTGAAGCCGAAAGACTAACATGTTTTCAAGAATCCACCGACGTCTGCGAGAGCACGGAGTGCTAGAGCATCGAAGAAGCGAGAGATCAGTTACAGATGGATCAGGAATCTTAGATGAAAGAATTTTGGATTTGGTCCGACGTAATCCCTCCCTTAGTACAAGAGGATAGCTATTATGCTTGGAGTGCCCAAATCTAGAGTATGGAGAGTGCTTCATACCGAAAACTTACACCCGTACCATTTTAGGCCAGTTCAGGAACTCACCTCAAACGACAAGTTTTTGAGAGCAGAATTTTGTCGATCATTACTGCTTCGAGATGAAACTGAACGAAACTATTTTGCAAGGATATTCTGGACGGATGAAGCACAGTTTACGAGAGATGGGGTTACTAACTTCCACAATTTGCATAATTGGAGTAGCACCAATCCACACAACAAAAAACAAAATAAATCACAAGACCGCTTTAGCTGTAATGTTTGGCTTGGTATTGTTGGACAAACTGTAATCGGGCCCCGGTTTTTGAATGCCGTTATTAATGGAGAATCATACCTACGAGACCTTTTGCCCGATTTGATGGACAACGTTCCTTTGGCCATAGCAGATAATTTAATCTGCCAGCAAGATGGAGCACCAGCACACTACAGCTTACGGGTTAGAAACTGGCTGGATGATCATTTTAGTGACCGTTGGATCGGAAGAAGGGGCCCCACGGAATGGCCACCTAGATCACCAGATTTAACTCCTCTAGATTTTTATGTGTGGGGATTCATGAAGAATTATGTTTACGAAGTGGAAATAGTATCTTTGGAACAACTGAAAGATCGGATTGAAGTCGCTGGAGTCAAATTGCAGGAACATTTGTCAAGCATAGACTTATGTGCAGTTATTAGACGGAGATATAATCCTTGCCTTCTAAAAAATGGGGATCATATTGAAAATTTATTATAATAAAACTCCGAATTTTTTAAAAATAATAAAAAAAGAGGTCAATGTTTCATACATTAATTTGCCTTCAAGTCCAGCCGCGTTAAAACCAAAAAAAAAACCAAAATGGTTCGGGTTTTTTTTTAATTTCTCAAAAACTACAAGATACTTTTGCATCCGGTTTCCTGTTTTTAACTAAAAACTAATAAGAGAATTGAATTTTTGAAAAAAAAATTAGTACTTAATTACATACAATTTTGAAAAAAAAAAAAAAATTTCATTTTTTTTTCAAAATTTTGAGTTTGAAAATTAATTTCTCAAAAACAGTTTCGTTTAAGAACAAGATAAAAGAAGAGGTTTCTGACTTTACAAAAAAGTATATCACGGCATAGTGGATGTAACTGTTGATTTTTAATAATTTTTTTTTCCAAATTAAGTCAACTTTTTAGAACATTGCCCCTCCCGGCTAAACGGGGGTAATAGACCCCCCCCCCCCACCACCATACGATTTTTTTCTTGTCTTGACCAGACCTAGACGCTCTAGCTTTTTGGCACACTGCTCGTGGGACACCCTGTATAAGTATACATACAAATGTTGCACATACTTGTATAGAGGTTCTTTGTATAAGTATTGTTATATGCATTAAACATAAGACATCTATACATCATCAGATCAGGAGATCTGAGAGTAGTAAGGAATAAAGTCTACCCTAGCACAAGACATAATCGTGTGTTTTATTTGACATAACGCTTCCAACCCGATACAAGGTAAAACAATCCTTTTTCGTAGAAGACATGACATGACATCTTCAAAGGTATTTAAGACCTCTGCTTGGTTCCGGAAGACCTTCTGCCGGCAAAATGAATCCTGCGAAAAAGATGACAGTCTGTTGGCGAAATATCAGGAGAGTATGGTGGATGCGGAAGAATTTCAAATCCAACTGCAGCAGTTTTTGCATAGTTACTTGTGAGGTATGAGGTCTAGCATTGTCATGCAAAAGTATCGGATCGTGTCTATTGACCAACGCATGTTGCTTGCCAATTTAGCATGCAATATGTCGATTTCCTCACAATATTTGATAGCGTTTATTGTTTCTCCTGGTTGGAGAAATGAAAAGTGGATTGCTCCTTCCGATGTCCATCAAATTATCACCATAACCTATTTTTTTTTATCTAAGCGATACGCAGATTTCCAAGCGCCGTAGTTTTTGACACTGGTTTAATTCATTTTTCAGTGCAATTTGCGAGTTTTTTTAGCTTTCCCATGGGAGAAAGGTGTCGACTTATTGTCATTGGGGATACTCCCATGCTTTGTGCAAAATCTTCCAAACCAACGTCGTAAAGCGCGTTCGTTTGTCGCTTCATCTTCAAATGCGTCATTAATGCTTTTAATTGCCAATGACGCATTTTTTTTTCTTGTTGGAGCCTTCTACTATCAGTTGGAGCAATCAGACACAAATACTGATCCAGTGTACTACCAGACAGACACCTTTCTTTATTGTATGTATTTTCCCCGTTGTCCGGAGAAAAGTGAGGAGGGGATTCAGTGATGTAGAGCTAAGAAATTCGATCTACGAGTTTGTGCATTAAAGACCCAATCGTTGATGTCAAATTCGACCATGGAAGCAGGTAGACCTAAAATGGGCTCAGGTCCTAAGAAACTCTCCTCTGAGCCCCTTCCAGCGAGTTCATCGGAGATCTCATTTCAGAGTGACCTGGGACCCAAAGCTTAGTGAATTTAGTCTTACGACTTTGTTCAAAAAGGTCTTGAGTTCATGCACTAATTTGGAGCTGGGTAGAGGGTTGGACACAGCTTGTATGTCACTGCAGACACATATGCTTTTTCCCTTTCACCTTTGCTTCACAGCATAGTGCATGACCATTAGGTTTGCGTATACGAGCGCCTTTGATTGGAAAACTGACGTATATTTTCCGTAACGAAAATTGCTGTCGGACGCTTTCGCAGTCAAAGAAAACCCAGCGCCGGGGCCCTGCCCAGTCCTGGAGCCATCTGTAAAAATGCGAAGACAGTCTATTCCAGGTTCAGTATATGGCCAAAACTGGCCAAGTCCTGACGCCATGGAAATGTGACTGTGAAATTATAGCGCAATAGGATGGCAGGTGTCATTGCGTCGGAAGGCACTTTTGCATTGCCAAAAAGCTGACAGCGCTTTCGAGGTTTTTGACTCAACATGCTTTGGCCAAAGAAGCTTGCTATCTAAGACGACTCCCAGATACTTAGCTTCCTTGGACATCGGGATGGGAATGCATTTTAGCACCAGCTGAATAATGCCAGTATTTTTCCTCCTTCTCGCGGGGAGAACGACATCAGTCTTAAGAGGATTACCGACAGCCCATTACTCGTGCATCAGTCCTCGATTGCATTTATCGCCGCCTATGCTTTGAGACAGACAGTCGCTAAGAGAAAACAGCATCATCATCCACATAGGCCTGGGCATAGATTCACAATGCACCATAACAGCGGAAACAGTACGCCACCTTGCGGACAGCCGCTGTTTACCCCAGACTTGACACATTGTTCGAAGCCTGCATCAGTGGTCAATGTCCTGTGCGCAGGCATTGCTTTGGTCCCCAAACCGGTGCTTCATCTACGCCATTCCGTCTAGCAGCGTTACACATGCTGTCGAAAGTAGGGTTATCAAAAGCTCCCTCAAAGTCGACGAAAATGCCCAGTAAGTACTCTTTCCTTTCGGGAGCGCATTCAATTCTCCCAACTAGGTTTTGAAGCGCAGTCTCGCATGAGACTTTCCGTGCTGATAAGCATGTTGCATTTCCGAGAAAGGGTGCATTCGAAGGGCAACTTTGCGCACGTGCAACTCTACTAGACAATGCCGCATTTTAAATTTTAAATTCATAAAGGAATTCGAATTTGAACAATTCCTAGGAAAAAAATTACTGTACAGTACAAGAGTACACGAACCCTAAAATTCTCACGCGTGCCACTTTACTTTATACAGGGTGTCCCACGAGCAGTGTGCCAAATGGCTAGAGCGTGTAGGTCTGGTCAAGACAAGAAAAAAATCGTATGGGAGGGGGGGTCGTGGGACACCCTGTATAAAAAAAAAAATAAATTTAAAGTTTTGGCACAGATGTTCACTCGAGAACTTCTTATTTCCGAAAAAAAAAAACTTCAACATCCACCTACCCACCTACCCATTCTGAAAAGTTGTAATGATAGCCCTCAAAAATCATTTTTGAAAAATGTCACGTAAGATTCGTTTATACTTTTTGCAAACTTTATTAGATGTTCGTAAGATTATTTGTTGTTGAATGGAGTTGGTCGGGAGTTGATACGAATATTTATCGAAATGATGGATTGAAGCTCTAGGGACCTTGAATCTGAATTTGTCAACATCCATTCTCAATCAAGAGGTAGAGAGCATTGAATTAATTCCACTTAACCAGATAGTGGTATTGACTAGACTATTGTCATCACTGATAGATATTCTAAAACATAAGAAAATGTGTAACCTGGGTTATAAAGCCTTCTTCCCCCAAGAATGTAAAGTAGGTTGAAGCGTGTTTCTTTCGATTAAATATCATTGCAACTGTCGCACTGGTCATTAAGTAGGATTACCATTTTTGCCACGTGGGTACCAATAGGCCAGTGTCCCATGAGAGTAAGTATATTGCCCTGTTAAATATCTGCACGACCCGAGGTCTCCTCTTCTTTTGTTTTGTAATAAGAGATCGGTAACTGTTAAATTTAATGATGAACATAGTGGTGAATAGTAATAAGCCACGTCTGGCAAACTCATCCTCTACCTCGTTCCTAAACAAATCTTTACAGCCTAAGATCCAGCAGAGTATGACGTTCAGTCTACCATTAAGGAGTGTTTATCTTTCCACCCTTTCCACACTGGTGTCTAACTACTCCTTCTCAGACGATAACGCGCAATGCAATTATAGCAATCAACCATCAATTATCATGAATATGTAGTCGCATAGCTATTAAACCAATATAAGAGAACGTTTTCGAAAATCGCGAAGAACCGCGAAATCAATGACATGTTTTGAACGACCCTCTATCGCCCCATCACCAGCGTGATATACCAGTGCAAAGCGCTCATGAATAAATGAACACTTCCCCAAGAAGCTTGTAGGAAATCCTCTTCAGTAATTGCCCGACATAAGCAATAGGCAAACGTTTTCACCTGCTTTATGATCAAAGAGCATGTGAACAATTCAGTTACCCTGCCCTAGACCGCATAGCTCGTATGGTAATTAAACTCTTTCTGCAAGTTAGTCCATCACCCCATGCTTGTCTACTTCCGCAAAAAAGCAAGTAAAAACTGCAGGGAGTGAAAAAAAAATCGCATTATGTTACCTAATAAAATCGAAAACATCGCCCACGAGCTACTAGGTCATGAGGAAATTAGAAGCCGCCAAGCACCGCGAGCATACGACTTGTCCCAGCAAGGAATAGTGTAATTCGAAACCGCGCATAACACATGCAACAGCTTTTTGTTTTCGGTTAAATGCGAGGTTAACCCAAGTAAGAGCATTTAAGAGAGGGAAAAAACCAAGGCACGACCAGAAAAAAGCCGACATAGTCAAGTGTGCGTGTAGAATGCCTCGTTGTCCGGAATGAATATTTCTGGAAGTAGAGCGCATTGTGGATTGTAATCCCATTACGGAATGTCTGTTATTACAATTTGAAGGGTGGATAAAAATATATGGATGACCCTCAATTGACCACTGTTGAAATGGAGAAAAGAACGTATAAAGTGCGGAAGGTGTCCGTGCAATTCTCAATAAATATCTCAAAAACCATCAGAAGTACACCAAATGGTATTATTACTGTCATCAGCCTGTGTAGACCTCATCCAGGAAATGCCTCCTTGCATTCTTCGAGATTAAGTTCTAGGCCAAAATATCAGCAAATATTTTATAAACCGCGACGCATTGGGGACAAGCAAAAGAATTTGAAATCAAATTTACCTCTGTTCATCCACGTGTCGTCTTTCGTCGCCACATTTAGCACAAACCCACGTTTAATTAAAGCGCAAGATGCTGAGAGGTTTAAAAAAAATCTAGTGGCCCGTAATAACACCTGCGATTCTTCTACAGTCAATTCCCAATAGCGATAAGAAGAAGATTTAGAGCTCTTTTGAATGAAAGATCCTGCTCTGAGACCATTTACGACTAAATCTTGTTGATTTTAGCTATAGACAAGCTTCCAAACTTATAACTTATAACACTGCTGCTGAGGCACTATGGCCCGAAATACAAATTCGATATTTTGACTAAAACCAACACACTGAGTCATGGTAAGGCTCTTATTTGAAGTCTATGAAAAAGCTCAGTCATACCCTAGATAGGAGCCTAGTAACATGTTCTCCAAGTCGTTAGAAAGGGGAAAAGATCCAATTTTTGGCTTCTTTGAAAGATCAGAATTGCTAGTCACATAGGCCATACGTCATCGATCGGGACAAGTTGAAGCCCGAAGGGGTGATGTCTGGAGAAGACGGCGGGTGATTAGGTCAGATAGGTTTTAATGTCTTGAGCAACTTGTTGTCGAGCCTTTTTGTTTTTTTTTTTATAATTGGCGCATGCACAAGGGGTTATGACTAATCTTTAGTGTCAAGAAGTCAAGACACAGCACGCACCGAAGATGTAGAGGGAGAGAGAGAAAGGAGGGTGAACTGATGAGCTTTCCGGGCGAGACGTGTATTGCGGTTAAATTATTGAAGGGGAGGAATGCAATTGGGTAGTTCACTTGAGTATTGATTGTTATAATAACGATAAAACAGAGAGAAAAAAAAACATTACGTCAATGTTCGAGTGAGTCGATTGACTTCGCGATATTGCTGTATCCTTTGAGTTTTATCGCTCGCTTTTGTATTCTTTCTAGCATGGCCAGAGAGGTCTTGGGGGCATCAGACCAGATATGAGCATTGTACTCAAGCTTGGGGCGAGTGTAGGCCTTGTAATTTGAAGTCAGATCAGAGGGGGTGAAATATTTCTTGCATTGTTTGAGGAAACCTAGACCTCGAATATGTGGTCATTCTAACTAAGAGTTTTATTAACACAAATATCAAGGATGGGAAGTCTTTATCAACACAAGCGCCATTCACGGATAATGGCTCAATATTGATGGCTAGCTTAAGTTACAGTAGACAGCGTTGTGTCTTGGAAGCATTAAATTATTGTTTATACCCCCTTTTATTTTTCTGTTAAGGTCGGAATTGAATGGGCTTAAAATACGCTCCCGTTCCAGTTCTACGGCCGAAGAGCAGGGACATGAACCCTGGAATTAATATGAAAAGGTATTTATTCATTTATAAACATGAGGAAGAGTGTCGATGACAGAACAGAGCCCTGGGGAATACCAGCGTTTATATGGTGTATGTCAGACTTGAAACCGTCCAAACAACTTGAATTGAAAGGTAATTTCTAATCCATAGAAGAAGAGACTCATCGACATCATAAGCACGCATTTTCGACAAAGGAGCCTGTTGCCAAACTCTGTCAAATGCTTTTGAAATATCAAGCACAACAATCTTGCTTTCGCCGAAATGGTGCAAAGATTGGTTCCACTATTCGGTGAGATATGCCATCAATTTACATTGGACCTGTTACTGTGGAAACTATACTGTCGGTCATTAAGAAGTTTTCGCGATTTAAGAAACTTCATAAGCTGACGATTTACCAGCGTTTCCATGACCATAGAAAGAAGGGACATTAGTGCTATGGGTTGGCAAGAGGTGGGAGACGAAGATTCGCCCTATTCAGGGACGGGCTGGACAAATGCTGTTTTCCATCTACTCGGAGAGACCAGAGGAATAGGAAAGATGAAAAAGCTTACGCAGTGGTTTTGCCACCTATCAGAAGAATTGGGGGTATACCATCATCAGGGCCAGCACGTTGAAATCCTTAAGTGCTCTTGCAAGGCGGAGGCAATCTGGGAACGTTGAGCTGGCTACAAAATGTGTGGCTAGCAGATTGGCTTTGTCTAAAGAGCTGACAGCTGGGATGTCATTGTAAAAGAGCGTGGGGATTGAGGGCGAGGCGGAGTTCTTTATGTTTTTCACAAATGACCAAAAGTTTTTGCTACCTTTGGGACGATTTAGCACTTTTTGCCTCAACTTTTGGTCATGGGAGAATTTGGCACGTCAAAGCATCACAGTCATTTCTGGCTCGTTTAAACTTAATCCGGTTTTTCTCAGAGGGGTTAACTTTGTAAGTCCGGAAACTCAGCTCCCTCAATCTGATATCCTCTTTACAGCTCGAGTCATACCACCCGTTTGCTTTAGGTTTGATACCCTTCATCATATGTGGAATGAAGGATGTCATACCCAGTAGAACTGTGTTCGTGAGCGCATCAACAGCGGCACGCACGTCACTATCGAGGAAGCATAATAACCAGTTACGATTCCTAAAGAAGTTGTTGAGTCCGTTCCAATTTGCTTTCTGGTAGTCATATTGTTCTCTAACTGCATGTTTTGAATACGAACAATTAGGTGAAGCGACACAGTGGTCTGAGCCTAGAGGTGTCAATATATCGATAGAATACTTATCAGGATGAAAGCTGAAAAAAAAGTCCAGGCTGCGGGAATGATCTTCAATATCAGGTATTCCTGTTGGCTCATTTACTAGCTGGGTTAGATTGTTTACCGCAGCAAAGATCTCTAAAGGAGTCATCACGGACGAGAAAACATGGGAATATGGGTATGACGTCAAAATCAAATTCCAGTCATCTCAATATAGAAGCGACCAAAAGAGTCAAGACCCGAATAAAGCACACCCAGTTCAGCCAAAGTTATGCTCACTGTTGTCTTCGACACATTGTCGACACCACAATGCACCTGCTTACTCATCGTTGCTTGTGTGTAATTTTTTGACCAAAAACAATATCCTAATCATGCCTCAGCCAACGTATTCACCCGACTTGGCCTGCCGGGGTCTTTTCTCTTTTCTTTTCCCAACGCTGAAAAAGATAAAGACCGCATATCAGAAATGCTTCGAGGATTTGAAAAAGGGCTAGCGCAAGTGGCACAGGAGCGAAACATATTGATGAAGAAATAAATATTATTCAAGAAAAATTAATTGTCACTTTATTTTTTGAACAAACCTCGTTCTTCTTCTTCTTTTCCTTTTTATCCCGGCGTCGTTATGGTCAGAAGTGTAGGACCATAACCTTCCCGCTTAACTGCATTCCTACTGGTCCGCTTGTGGGGTCCGCCGGTTTGACCTCAGAAAGTAGCGGCAGGCTTCCCGATTTGGGATTACTTCATCGCTGAGGCCAATCAAATGCTGGTGTTTTTGCATTTGTTTGCACCAATTGTTTTTCGGCCTGCCTTTTTTGCGTGTTGAAATTGGAATGTTGATTGATAACGCCTTTCTGACGGGGTTCAAAGGATCTCTCCTTTGAACATGGCAATACCAACTGAGTCGGTCGCGCTCTATATTTCTTGTGATGGTTTCTTTTACGTGGAGGCTTCTTCGGATCTTTGAACTTCTAATTCTGTCACGCTTTGTTACTCCCGCTGTCATGCGAAGCATCTTCATCTCAGTTGCCGTTAATTTGCTCTCATACTTTTTGTGCATTGTCCAGCATTGTGAACCGTATGTGAGCGCCGGACGTACAACTGAAGTGTAGAGTCTTCCTTTCAGCTTAGGGGGCATTTTTCGATCACAGAAGATGGCGGAGTTTTCCCGCCACTTCATCCACCCTACGCTTATGCGATGTTTGATGTCGTCATCACAAATTGCTTCTCTATTAATCATAGATCCCAGATATTTAAACTTTTCACACTTGGGAAGCACTCTTCCATTCAAGTAAATGTCTGGAATAGGCTGATGAGGGTCAGAGAACGGGCAGCACAGATACTCTGTCTTCTTTGAACTAATACGATACCCGTGTCCCTCAAAAATGTCCACCCACACATCAAGTGCTCGTTGTAGGGACGCCTGATCATCACTTATAATGGCCCCATCGTCAGCAAAGAATAGCTGGTGCACATTGGGGTCCGTCACTTTTCCTTCAAGCAAGCAATCAAGGACTGCTCTAAAAAGCAGTGGGCTGAGGACGCTCCTTTGGTGTACACCGACTTTGATTGCGAACTCTTCGGTGACTCCTGCGGTGCATCTTACTCTTATCGTTGCTCTCTCGTACATGTCCATAATCACTAGCACGTAGGTTTCTGGAACTCCTTTTTGTCTTAGCGCTACCCATAAAAGATCTCTTGGTTGCCGGTCAAAGGCCTTCTCGAAATCAACCAACACCATATGCAAGTCCTTTGAAGAATCACGATGCTTTTCCATCATGATCCTTATACTTTGGATTGCATCTGTTCTTGATTTACCCGAGACAAACCCGCACTGGTCGTCAGATAGTCGTATTATTTTCCGCAGTCGGCTATCTGATACCCGTTCAACGATCTTCATGGTGTGCGACATCAGCTTGACAGAACGGTAGTTATCACAATTTCGCGTATCACCCTTTCCTTTGTGCAAAGGAAGAAGATAGCTTTCCCTCTCATAAGTTTGGAGATAAGAACCATGAGCCATCTAGACCCGATGTCTCCCATCTTTTTCCAGAACTCAGAGGGTATCCCGTCCGGCTCAACAGCTTTTCTTTTCTTGGAGTTTTTAACCGCGTACCGAACTTCTTCGACTGTGATGTCGGGTATTTCGGCATGATTCGGGGCGGCTCTTGGAAAGTACACTCGGGGAAACTGTTCGTTCAGAAGTTCCTCGCAATACTGTCGCCATCTGTGGAGAATTTTTTCGTCTTCCACAAGGAGTTGGCCTTCAGCATTGTTAATAAACTTTGGGAAACGAATCTCCTGAGCATTTCTTCTTCTCTGGTCGGCTATCTTAAAGATATTTGCTCCTTTGTTCAAATTGTTTTGTCGAAGCTCCTGGGTAGCCTGGTTCCTGTCAGACGCGGAAGACGATATTTCTTCCAACTCCTGATAGAGGCCTTCCATGCTTTTCGCTTTGAATTTAGCGCATTTTTTCTGCGCGATACCTTTGCAACATCTATATACCTTTTCACGGCGAGCTTTTTCCTCTCTATTAGTAGAAGAGCACTTTGACCAAGCTTGGAAAGCCATTTTCTTTTCGTGTATCACTGCTTTGGCTTCGTCTGTCCACCACCAGGTGTCTTTTGCGTGTTGGCAGGGGCCTTTAGATGTTCCGAGCAATGATTTGGCTTTCTCCAGGCCAGATTGTTGTAGGGAATCCCACATGTCTTGTGCTCCGCACTCCTCATTACCGACCTCATCGATAATGGAAGAGAGGTAGTTTTCCATGATGGTAATAAAAGCTTCGCCTTTTCCTTTATCCAGCTTATACCACTTGATTCTCTCAGACACCTTCGTTTGCTGCTTTGACTTCTTTCTCGCATCCATAAAAAATTCAGTCAGGAGGTGACGGTGTTGAGGGGCGATCGCGTCTCCCAGGATCACTTTGCAATCTTTAGCTCGTGGCTTCATGAAACTGGATACCAAATGATAGTCTATTTGAGTTTCATTTCCGCCGCTGCTATAAGTGATCAGGTGCCGGCTTTGTTTGACGAACATGGTATTTAGCACTATAAGACCGTACGACTTGCACATGTTTAGGATATCTTCACCTGAAGAGTTCCTGGTGCCGTATCCCAGCCCTCCGTGGTAGCCTTCATAGTCTTCGCTTGTCTTCCCGACATGTCCGTTTAAATCTCCCCCAACAAACAAACTCTTCCTTTGGGATGATTTTGACAAGGTTGTGGAAATCTAGCCAGAATGCATCTTGTTCTTTTTGTTCGCATCCTACTTGAGGGGCATATGCGCTTACGATGTTCCACACCTCACCATGCATCACCAATTTGAGAGCCATCAAATGGTCACTGGACTTTGAAATGGTTAAGACGTTGCCAAGTAACTCTGCCGCAAGGATGATGGCGATTCCGTTTTTTCCTTTTTGAACAAACCTCGTTATTTTACCTAAATCTCATAATTATAATTATGTTAAGTAAATCCTTAAATTTAAAAATAATGGATTTATTTTATTATAACTTATATGTTGATTCGAATTTGTCTACTTAAGCACGGATGGCCTGTTTTATGGGACGATTATTGATACCGAAAATTGGAATAAAAGGACTCGGAATATCGATAGTAGTTTTTAATAACTTTCAAACGTTGTTCATCCGCGATCTTGAATATGAGAGAACCTTGCCTGACGTTTTGACATCGATATATCATAAAATACCTTTAAGAGAGCGTTTTTATTAAAATATAAAATTGTTATGTGCCTATCGAAAAACCCTATCCTATGTCGAAACGGAAAACCGTCGATATAGTGTCTTAGGCAACTTAGTGACAATATAGAAAAAAAAATATATGAAAATTGGGTGGAAATAGAAATACCACTGTAAAGAAAAACAATTAGAAAATGTTTGATTTTATTTTTTCTTTCCTTCTGGGATATTCTTTATTATTTAAGGCAGTAGCAAGTCTCGTTGGCAAACTTCCCGTAGAGCTTAGGCAACGTGCTTGCGGAATGGATTATTAAGCTACATGAATGGGTGACTACAAATCGTCCAAATCTCTAATTCTTTTTGTTTTCAAAGCGTTGTCCCCATTGTTTCATATATTTTTAATGAGATTTAAATCCGAAATATGTGGCGGTCAACCTAAAACTTGAATTCTGTTATCCCGAAGTCAAGCTTGTACAATTTTGACTGTATGCTTGGGGTCATTATCATGGATAGACCTTCAGGCTAAGGGCAGATTTTGAGAAGCATGAGGCTCCATTTGATTTTGCAATACACATATGTACAGTGTCGATCGAAACAAAGGGAACCATGCCTTCAATGTGCATTTTTCTCACATATATATTAAAAAACATAAAAAATATAGGTAGAAAGTGATAAATGTCAATAATTGAAACAAAAGTAATTCATGTTGTAACTTATTCTTTTGCTTACATGAACAGAAAGCAAATAACAAAAAAAAAATCCAAATACTCAGTATTTACTGAAAGGGGAACTTTAAAAATAATAAAAGCAAAAAGATATTCATTCAAGAAAAATTAATATTTGGTAGAAAACCCGTTGTTTTTTATGACTTCAGCGCATCAGTTGGGCATTGAGGAAATTAGATTTTCCACAGTTTTCATGGAAATGTTTTCCCGCTCATTACTGATAACAGTAAATAATTCCTCAACGTTTCTCAAATCCCGTGTCTCCTCACCTTTTTATTTACAATTTCCCAAAGATTTTCTATTGGGTTCAGGTCAGGAGACCTGAGACCAGGAGACTTCAATTCCTTTCTCCTGTAACCAATGTTTTATGAGTTTTGAGGTGTGCTTGGGGTCGTTTTCGTGTTGAAATCTCCATAGTAATGGCATATTTTCATCTGCATATGGATACATGATATTTTCCAATATGTTTTTGTATTCAAAACGAGCCATAATGCCGTTGATTCTATGAAGTGGACTCACACAATGTCCTGATACACAACCCCATACCATCACCCTCTTTCCTCCCCCATGTTTCCATGTCACAATATCTCGGGCATAATCTTTGTCCAGCTGGACTTCGGACACGTCGCATGCCGTCTGAATCTTTTAAATTGTACTTGCTTTCATCCGAAAACAAAACAGCTTTCCAACGATTGATTGGCCAGTTCTTAGCGAATTCCAAACGTGCCCGCCTGTAACTTTTCAATCTCGTCTCCCTCGAACCTCCTTCTAATAGTAGATTCACTGACATCTAATTGAAGTTCGTTTAAAATAGCATTCGAATTTATAAATGGATCATTTTTAATCTTTCGGATAATTAAATTATCTGTTTGAATTGTCGTCTTCCCTGGCCTACCACCTTGATGAACTGTATCGATGGACCCAGTGTCATTGAATTTCCTCACAAGTCTGCTTATAACGGAGAGCAATCCTTTAGTTAAAAACCAATTGTAAATATTAGCAAAATCAAGATTTAATTCGTCAACTAGCCCAGTTGTATCGTTCATAGGCTTGGATAAATACAACTGGACATCGTCGACATTTAAGTGAACAGTAGAATGTTTACAAACAAACATGCAAAAAAGGATTGGACTTAAGATCGAGCCTAGTGGACATCCTGCCTAGCAGGTAGAAGTGTTGAGGAAAAATCGTAGGTAAAGTCTCTATCAGACAAAAAAACTCACCACACTTTCACCAAAAGAGAAAAAATGTTTCAACTTCTAGCAAAGGACCCTGTGGCTTACCTTGACAAAAGCCTTAGAGAAATCAAGTAGGCAGAGAAGAGTTACGTTTCCTCTACCAAAGGCCTGTTCAATGTTTTCTAAGATGTTTACCATTGCCGTGGAACAACTGACGTGGGTTCTAAAACCAGATTGTCCTACGAAGAAAAGGTTACTGACTGACAGGTGTTTTTGAAGCTGTTTAGCTATTGATTTCTCGAAGACTTTCGACAGACATGGTAAGATGTTTATCGGTCTAAAATCAGCGGCAGTGGTTGGATTTGCTGCTTTGCCAACAGGAGCCACACGAGCAATTTTCCAGGATTTGGGAAAGGTGGAAGTTGTGATACAATGGTTGAGAATATGGGTTAAGTGAGATATTATATAAGGCAGGATCACCTTTATAAATTGTATAGGTAGTCCTCATACGATTTATAACTTCAATTACACTGACGGTTTCTAATTCGAATTTTGGTATTATGCGAAAAAAACTAGTCGTATCATTTTTGATACAACATGCATTTAGAGCTTCATTGAGTCATAGATCTCATGAAATAAAAAATAGTGTAATTTAATTTATTTCATTTATTAGAAAAAATAAGAATGGAATTTGTTAAAACAATCTGAATATTTTTTCGAACATAAGAAAACTTTGCATTTTTCACACATAACGCTTGTATCCTGACATCATACACCGCATACGGTTGCTCTGTCGTATTTGCTTATGATCTATACCATCATGTATTACATCTCTTGATGGCATAAACTGTAGAGCATTTATCCGTTTTGGGCCTAGTTCCTCTGAAAAACTACTTCTACTACTACTATGTGTTTTATATTTAAAAAGCGTGTCAACAAGTTCGCTTCTAAAATCAACTAGATTCATTAGGTCTTTCGAACTTTTTCCTCTTTTTGCCAAAACTTGTTCATGCAACACCCATGAGTTTATCACCGTCAAATCCAGGAGGAGGTGGAAGAGTCTCATGTACCATCTTCTAATTTTCATTTGGATCCTGTTGAGGCCTAAGTAAGAGTTCATCAAATCCACCCCACCCATATGGGCATTGTATTCCTTGAGGTTTTTTGAACATGTTATACTGTTTCTTTTCTTTTCGGTTTTATTGTAACTTTCAATTGTTGAAACAGACTCTGCGCCTACGTAAGTTGACAAAAAAGTAACCTGTTTATTGTCCTTCCAGCTCACGGTAGACATCTCGATACCATCGTAGTTTGTGACATATTCTTCGTACGATCCTCTTTCAACCGACTTTGCCATCACCTGTTGTTTTGTCGGAAGATTGCAATTTTTCCCGAGACGGTTTCTTTGAACTGTTCCCAAGCACAAAATTCCTTCCCTGGCCATGAGTGGCAGTGAGTTGTAGAAGTTGTCAAAATAAACAATGTGGTTCACTCTCCTTTCGATTTCCCGAGAAAGCTTTATCACCACATTACCAACCGCTCCAACATTCGTCTCATTGTCCATCATAGGATCGTTATCCTTTCCTGAGTAGATAATGAACTTGTAAGCATATCCCTTCAGTGAGCACAGCATAAACAATTAGAAACCCCACTTATGTAGTTTCAAGGGCAAATACTGTTTCATAAAATGCCCAAATTTTGCTGCGCACATTTGTTTATCTATGGAGAGTCGCTGATCCATCGGGACGCTAGCGAATATCTTATTCAGGTGATCTATTACCGGATGGAGTTTATGGAGCCTGTCATGATTGGGATCGTCTACCGGCCTGTGCATGTCGTTGTCATTGAATAAAGAATCCGCTTTATCTTTTCAAAGCGGTTGACTGGCATGGATTCTTTTATGGGCTGAAAGCCATGTTTAGTATTCCAATATGACCGATAATATGACCAATAATTTATACTTGGGTAATGATATACTGACATAAATATCAATATAAATATCGAATGTACTTCCGCAATTCACAATTAGTCACACAATCCGGATGATCAGGGGCGGAATCGGCTAAGGTGATTTGTGACAAGTGACAGTCACATTCTCGGTTTCGGTATCGTGTAAGGTGATAGTCACTGTGATTGTTACATTTTTGTGATAGTTTTCTGGTGACAACTATTTAAAGGGTCCGCCCTCTAACGTTTTTTTTTCAAGTAGTGCTTATTTCGTGACTGGTAACACTTAGCTCATGTCTGATTTGACAGATAATTAGTTTTATCCTTCCGCTGAACGAATATGGTTGTGTATACGCTTGAACAACGCTGGGAAATATTGCGACATTACTTTGAAAATCATGGTAATGTTGCAGAATGTGTGCGAAAATTGCGTACGGATTTTGGAAGAAGAGAAGCACCGTCAGCTCCGTATGTTCGTTATCTTGTGAAAAAAGTGAAAGAAACTGGCATCTTCATCGATAAACCAAAGCGTGAAAAGCCAAAAACAGTGCGTACACCCGAGAATATTGCTGCTGCGGCAGAAAGTGTGCGTGAAGCGCCATCAACATCAATTCACCGTCGTTCTCAACAATTGAACATTTCGGAGACATCATTGAGACGAATTTTGCATAAAGACCTTGGTATGACGCCATACAAAGTCCAATTGGTTCAGGAGTTGAAACCAACTGACCATTCAATGCGTTTTCGCTTCGCTAAGTGGGCCTGCGATCGACTTACAGAAGATGCCGATTTTGCCAAAAAAAATCATCTTTTCAGATGAAGCTCATTTTGATCTTGGCGGGTATGTAAACAAGCAAAATTGTCGCATTTGGGGCCCAGAAAACCCGCACGCATACATTGAGAAGCCGGTGCACCCAAAACGAGCCACTGTTTGGTGCGGATTTTGGTTCAGAGGCATAATTGGGCCATTTTTCTTCGAAAATGAGCAAGGAGTGGCCGTTACAGTCAATGGCGATCGTTATCGGGCCATGTTGAACGAATTTTTGTTCACAAAAATTGAAGAGGAGGATATTGGCAACATTTGGTTTCAACAGGACGGCGCTACGTGCCACACAGCCGAAGCTACACTCGATGTTTTGCGCCCTGTTTTTGAAGATCGCATTATCAGCCGCAGAGCTGATGTCGTTTGGCCACCTCGGAGCTGCGATTTGACACCGTTGGACTATTATTTGTGGGGTGCCGTCAAAGATAAGTGTTACGCCGACAAGTCAGAGACAATTGACGCTTTAAAGGACAATATTCGTGAAGCCATTGGTGAAATACAGCTGCACACAATCGATAATGTGCTTAAAAATTTAACCGATCGTGTAGGCTACTGCATGGCCAGCCGAGGCAGCCATTTGTATGAAATTATTTTCCATTATTAACCGGAAGGATTGTACTTTCAAATAAAAAAAGAAATTTGAGAAAATATTCAGTAGTTTTTTTTATAGCATTTTCAAAAAAAAAAAAAATTATTTGGCGGACCCTTTAGCTATCACTTTTATATGTTTTGTGCGTTTAAAGTGACTTTGTTTTGTGTTTTTTATCATATTATTCAAAATCTAGTCTAATCTTTCGAGCTATTTTTAAGCAAAGATTAAGAGACAGATTAAGATTATAAGACAGTGATGACAGTCAGAATTCTGAGGAAGAATTTGAGAAATCGGTCTAATATTCACGAGCTTGCAGATGATATAAGTAGGAATAATTTCGCAGTTAATAATGTTAAAATTATGCTAAATGATTGTTTTTTAGATTCATGTTTGTGTTGCGCTGCACTACATTTGCTGTGAATTGAAGGTGCCGTTGAATGAAAGTGGCCTTCCCCAACAACCGACCAATCTTATCCATCAATCCAATATGCAAGACGACCTCCAACCATCCAACAGAGAAGCCAAAAATTTGTGATGCTGTTAGAGACACTCTATTATAAATAAAATAAAGCAATGATTTTGCAACAAATTCAATTTATTGCTGTTTTTAATTTTTTAATTTTTTTTCTTGGATAATTTGTCAGCTCTTATCTGTCATCAACTCCGAAAAAGCAAGTGTTGCTCCTTTTCTGAAATTTTTTTGTGATAATCTTACCCGATACCGAAAGATGATGATAGTCATAAATGACTGTCACCAAAGTGACTATCACCTTAGCCGATTCCACCCCAGATTGTTTTTGCACTATTTTCTTCTATTTTTATCTTCAGTTATTTCATTGATGAACTCATAAACTCATTGATGAACTGAAAAATATGAGAAGAACTGAAACGGAGTATCAAGTCGCATTATTTCGAAAGGAAATTCTTTGCAACCTTGAAACTGTATTTTTTCATCATCATATTCCAGAGATGTTTTTTTTCCATCCGTTGCATGTCTATGGGCTTATGAGATTGACGAGAGCTACTTGGGCCTGGATCATCGTTTATTTCTGGCAGAGCGTCCTCATCTTTTTCCAGAACAGTCTCTATGCTCTCGATATCAGTGCCAATCTCCTAATTTTCATGCTCATCATCCAGAAGTTCCTCCAGCTGCTCACGAGTCAGCAATTCTCCAAGATCGTCTTCATCTACCTCGTCACCATCCTCTGATAAATTCAAGCTCCTCTAGATAGCTTGCAATATGCATGTCAGAAATATGTCTTCGAGCCATTTTATATCAAAAAAAAGCAAAAGGTTCAAACCCGCAACCAAGCTAAATAGAGTGGAAATATTTTTCAAATGTAAAAAAATTAAAAAAAATGCACACCCACCCGCTTGGGATTTACTTTCGATTATGATCTATTTTGACCTTCTACTCGTTCTTTTATATAACACTTTCTAAACCGATCCTATCTTTTCCTTTCATACATTTATACCTGCATATATTAGGGATCAGCACACCCTAAATGTTCAATTTGCCTGTTATTATTTGTTTATACGGGTGTTTATGATGTTTTTTATGGACTACATATATATTTATTTCTGGTAGACGGCCTTAAGCCAAACCATAAAAGATTTTGTAAACCAAAATGTTTTTTTATACATATATAAGTAAATAAAAAGTCACTTAACTAACTTACTATATATTTATTTTCCCTTTCCTGTTTCCCCTTGCACTGATAACACATCTACGCATATGAGTCTTGTTCATGTACAACAACAACTTGAAAGGAGTATAAATTCATGGAGTATCATTTTTGATACAGACAAAAAACCACTTGTTTATCATGATCAAAAATCACAAATTAAAAAAAAATGGAGAAAATACTAACCTTTGTTGATTTTATTTTTTGAACACAATTTTCACAAAAATGTATTTTATAACAGAAAAAGAAAACTTTCGATTTCACTCTATTTCAAAATTGTCGGCTATAAATCAACGAAATCAAAGACACTACTGGTAACGGATCCATCATGATTTTTTTTTTTACTTTGATTTGGTTAAGAAACTATTGTTCTATCGTATAATAAATACCGATTGTTGCTAATCAAAACAAAAACACTTTTAGAGAGAATAAAAAATGTTGTATCATTTTTGATACAAGATGCATTTAAGAAACACGTTGGTTAAAGCATGTAGAAAGAGTCTTAATGTATTCTTACGTGATTTTGGTAGGTTATTTTACATTTGTGTTTTTAATAAAAGGAAGCTGTGAAAATAATTGACAATAAATGGTAGCAAGTGAGAGATTTTAGTTAATTAACGGTTGATGAGCAATTAAGTTCTTAGCAAATGAGTTTAGTTTACAGTAAAATAAAAGTTATGAGGCATTGAACAACATTGAAAACATTTGAATTCAGAAAGATTGAAGTTGGAAGTTAATATATTCTTGAACCAGTATAATATGGTGATTATTCACTTTCAGGAAGATCCAAGAGCATTTTGGTTTCATCCAAAAATTCCTTGGAAACTGCTTCGGTCGGTATCCTTAAACATGCAATATGCGGGAGACACAAAATGTCCAAAATTAAAATCCCCTAACACAAAATGCCCAGTTTATGCCAACAGAGACCAATAATACTTTTAATTGACAGTATTGTAAGCAATTTACCGTTTCTTGCAAAGAGATGATTGACTGATAAGAAAAAATGTTACAGCTTATCACTTCATTCGTGAATTTTAATTTAAAAGAGCAGCATCCCGTTAATAATAATGGAAATTCAAGTGGTGAAGTCGAATAAAGGAAAAGAAAAACTATTGTACTTTGTCAATGGATATGACTATCATTTTCATTCCCAAAATAAAAAATAATTAATTTAGGTGGTGTTGTGCAAAACGTAAAGATAACTTGTGTAAAATTGTAGTCATTACAAAAAAAAAATGAAAAACACGAGTTACATGTGTCTCCCTTGGAACATTACCATGACCCTTCCGCACATAAACTGCAAATTTCCATGGTTAAATAAAAAGCAGCGTCCCCCGCAAATTATAAGGGAAACTATAGTTGGATGTCAACGAGAATGTCGCGTATACTAAACTAAACGCGCGCAAAAAATTGAAGTGGTACGTACACGCCGACAAGATAAAACAACAATTGAAACAACAGACTTAAATTCGATAAACATTCCCGAAGAGTTAAAGTTTTTAGAGGGAGAGCTATTTGTGTGAAGTGAGAAATCTTTCGGAAATGAAAAAAATATTATTTTGGAAACAAATACCTCACTAAAGGCTTAGAACAAGCTCAATGCTGGCTAGTGGATGGGACATTTTATGTTGTTCCAACTATTATGCGGCAATTATTTAGCATACATGGCCTTATTAATGGACAGGTAGTGCCTCTGGTCTTTTGCCTTATGAGTAAAAAAACTTTGCAGGCCTACTCTGAATTCTTTTATGAGTTATTTTACTTGGCTGTTGAAATGGATATTCATTTAAATCCGCAAGTGAATATTTCAGACTTTGAGAAAACCATTTTTTGTGCAGCCCTATTTTCCATCTACCCAGTTTAAAAGTTGTTTGTTCCATTTTGGACAAATCATTTGGAGGAGAGTACAAAAAGAAGGTTTTTCAAGCAAGTATGGAAACAATGAAATGTTTAGTTTAAATATACGTATGCTTAAGAGCCTAGCATTTGTACTATCCGAAGAAATACCAGTGTATTATTTGGAATTAAGCAGAAGTTTCGAGGACAACAATTTTAAGCAATTATATTCAAAAAAAATTACGTTACCGGAAATATGGTAAAGTATGCACCTGAATTTTGGTCAATGGCTGATCCTGTGAAACATAATTTCCCACGAACACAAAATTTTGTCGAAGCTTGGCACCGCCGGCTCAAGTGCATAATCGGCAAAAAAAATGCTGGTTTGTATGTAATAACAAAAAAAAATTGGCAAAAGAAATGATTGTAGTGAAAACCACATTGCAAGAAATTAATAGTGGTGAAGGTCCAATTTTAAAAAAATCAAGCGCAAAATGTTACAAAAAAATAAAAAAAATTATATCAAAACGACAAGATACAGACAAATTGCAGTATGGTTCAACCAACATTTCATTAACTATGCTGAAGCTTTTCTTACATTTATTTCTATTTCTGAATTAACTTTTTTTCCATATGTGTGGTAATTTCAGTTTATGTTATGAATTAATTTGACCTTATTTCAATTAGTTTTGCAATATACAAACAAAATGGCAAAAAAAAAATTGTAAAAGAGTATACAATTTTAAATACAAAAAAAAATATTAAAAAAACAAAAACTTTATAAAATATAAAAAAAAATTAACATTATATCTTTTTATTTGTCCGTCGTAGAAAATCCAGGTAATCTTGAATTCATCAAGCACCAAAAATCCTCTATAGTTCGAATGTATCAAAGAAATTATGTTTGGCGCCAAACTTATGATCAATTTGTAGGGTTTATATTGGGAATGTAATCAGAAACAAATAATGCAAAAAATGCTAAATTTTGCTTTGCAATATATTTTTGTGTCTGACAAAAAAAAAAAAAAAGACAAAAAAGAAGCAAAAAATGTTTATCCCCTTGGAATTAAGAATAATTAAATATATTAATCAGACAAGTAACTAGGCGGCGGTAAACAGTGCTAACCGTTAAATGTCTGTTTGAATATAAGAAGGAAACATATAAGAAAACGCAGATTAAAACAAAATATATTTTTTACATAATATACAGGGTGCGCCATCTCATATGGGTCGATGTAAACTTCAAATAACTGCAAAAATTGTCAGCCGATTTTCATATGTCATAGCATTTTAGAAACGTCAATTCAGTACAATTTTAACCATGAATCGCTTCACATCATTGTGCTAACTCAACGTGCGTATCGTGCAAAATATCGTGATCGTGTTGCGCCCAAAAAAGATACTATTCGTCGTTAGGCCTCGAATTTTTTTCAATTTGGTTCTGTTGCAAGCCCTCGTGTGCAACCCAGGCCACGTCTGCGGCGTTCAAACTCATCTATTCAGTCTGTGAAGGCCAGTGTTCAAAAAGACCTAATTTTGTCATATCCGCGCCGTTAGCAACAGTTAGGCATCAGTGGAATCACTTTGCGGAGAATTTTAAAGGATGATCTTCACTTATTTCCATACAAAGTGCAGATAAATCAAAGAATTTTGACACAAGATGAGCCACGTCGCTTGGCATACGCACAAAATGTCGTTGCAATGATTAATGCTGAGCCGGAATTCTGGCAGCAAATTTTGATCATCGATGAGGCAGATTTTACGCTCTCTGGCTCAGTTAATAAACAAAATTGTCGCTTCTGGGGCACCGAAAATCCTCACATTATTCACGAAGAGACGCTATATGCTCAATAAGTTACTGTTTGGGCCAGTACTGGACCGTATTCCTTCAAAGTTGGCGATACAGTCGATGGCGACCGATATCAGTGGATGTTGGCCCAATATGTGGTCACAGAAATGCGTAAAAAAGGCTTATTTCACTTTTGGTTTCTACAACACGGCGCGACATGCCATACTGTGGACAAAACAATGAACCTTTAGCGTAAGAAGTTCCCCGGAAGATTGGTGTCAAAAAATGGCGATATTGACTCGCCTCCGAGATCGCCGGATTTGACTCCTCCAGACTTTTTTCTTTGGGGATACTTGAAAAGCATGTATGTTAACTGCCCGAAGACAGTAGAACAGCTCCAAAGTAAACATTCGTGCGGAAATCGCGGAAATTTCGACCGAAATGCTCGAAAATGTCATGTAGAATGCGCGAAAACCAGCCCATTTTTTGTATCGGCAATAAAGGCGGTCATTTATTTGATATTGTTTTCAAAAATTAATCAAAATTAATTGTAAAGGTCTTAATTGAATAAAAGTTTTTGAATTTCCAAAATCGGTTGAGAATTGTTGAAGTTATTCGAAATTTACATCGACCCATATGAGATGGCGCACCCTGTACAACACTATTATGTTTGTATTTTTTGTAAACACTTGAAGCTCTGCGCTTTCCAAAAATGTAGGTATAACACCTAAATAGTTCTTAATGAAAGATTTCCAGGAAACGCTTTTGAAAAGTCTGTTCGAGTAATTCAGTCAAATCAATATTTTGACTCACTGCACTACAGCGATCGATTTTATGAATTTTTTTATAAATAAAAAATAATTAATATCGAAACTAAATTGTATGTTTTAATTTAACTATCGATTTTCAGCAAAATAATTCGAGTAACTCTACTTTCGTAAAAACTATTTATGAGATGGCGTTGTATGGAGAGTTTCCACTGTGCCACGGTCCCATTAAAGCGTACGGCAGGACCCGAGGCAGTCGATTCCCCGCTATGCACAAGAACTCGTCTTTTCGCAGACTTCAACCTATGTACATATATCTTACAAGATCCAGGTGACCCAGAAAGTCTAAGTTCATGACCATAGAAAATGCAGTCTGTTCCCTGACTGGGGTTCGGAGCGTTTGGAAGGAGACCCGAATTTTGTCCGAAAAATCATCTTTAGCGACGAGTCAAATTTTTGGATGAATGCATGTGTTAACAAGCAAAATTGCCGTATATGGGACGACACCCACCCACGAGAGGTTCACCGTCCGGACCGAGAGGTTGGTCCGTCATTGTAGCGAGCGCTACAGAACGATGATAACAAATTTCCTATGACCCGAAATTGAACCATATGGATCCAGACGACATGTGGTTCCAGCAGAACGGCGCTACGTGCCACACACTGGACGCCACGATTGATATTCTGCATGGACGATTTGAGGGTAAAGTTATCTCTCGCAGAGACGACATGAATTGGCCACCAAGGACATGCGATTTGATCGAATAAATGCGATCTGAAGTCGCGAATAAACCACAATCGATCGATGCCCTTAAAGTGAACTTAACACAGACCATGGCTCAAATTCAGGCGGAAGACTCATTGAAAATAGGACCACTCGGATTCGTGCCGCTGTTCTTCATACATATTGGCATACATGGGCCTTTCAAATAAAAAAAGACTTTTGTTGATACCTGGCACACAACTTGTTTTATTCCATTTAAACATCTACCCGCCCTTATTGAAAAACCCTTTATAAGACCAACAGTATGTCACGAAAATGTTGCCCAAACCATTACACTCCCGCCTACCGATTTGACGGTCTTCTCGTGTGTCGTCGATTAATGTCTTGATCTTTTGGGCGACGAACGTTCACTTCGCTCTCAAATCCAAGTCTATTGGACCTGAATGCGTCGCTCAAAAGCAAGCACCAAACATTTCCTTAGGTTTTTGCCTAAAGCAAGTAACTTCCTCCTTGCAACACATCCATACAACCATACCTCTATCAGTTACATTAACACCTTATTCGCCTTGGACTTGATTTCCTATGATATTTGACGAGTAAAATGGGTCTTTTTGGCTTGCCAACACCATTACCTTGTCTAGCAGAATTTTTTCTTGGGAGGTTGCCAAATGTCTTGTGATCTCAAACATGTTTTAAAGCATTAAAAACCAACTTTTTTGAACACTTCAAATCTGTAGCAATTGCAAAATTGACTCTCCACTTTCCCACTTTGCGGCAGAAGAACAACCATCTACTTCCGCAGATCAAACATTTTCGCATTTCCCTCCAAGCAACGAAACCGCAGAATGCTGAAAGACAAAAGCGACCTAGACAACTCCCCCAATAACTACATTCCTCTCCAGTTCAAAGCAATATTAATATCTCTCAAACCTCGCTATTGATCGACCACCATAAAATTATTCTTGCGGCAACAATAGAAATGTTACGTTTATCTACCCACCGAACCAAACACAAGCCGCTCGACAAAAAAACACGAAAAAGTAAATGAATTCCACGAGCATAAACAAACGCTACGCGGAAAACGTGACGGCCCATTAACTCAATCGTTGCAACTTGGGGTCTATTCACTCCCTAAGTACGTGGGTCCGTTCGAACTCACGCTTCCTCCGATGGGTCGTTCCCTAGAAAGGGTCAATGATAATCGGTAAAAATGAAGAACAGAAAACACATCGAGGCAGAGGGCAAGATTTTTGATTAGAATTCGTCTTCAGAGAGCTGATTAGTGGCGATATAAGGTTTTGTATGAGAACGAGTGATGACATCTCAAGGCGACATGGCGATTCCTTTCATTTTCCTTCAAGGTCTCGCCCCTCGGCATGAGAGCACCCAACTGCCTTCTTAAATTCATGATAGTAATCATCTCATCGCCTCTTGTATAGTGACCCAGCTCGCTTTCGAGTGGAAAACATTGTCGCATGTGACATAGATCTCTCGTAAACAACCCGACAAACGAACACGATAACCCCCTTCACCCCTCCACCGTGCCCACAACGTCGTATTACCATAAATCTGCTCGAAATAAACTGCCTTTTTACGCCACAACAGCGTTACTTAACAAACTTGTTACACATGACATCGTTTGACTAGCCAGCTCCCCACTTGCTAGAGAACCCAATCCGCAGTATAGAATTACGTTTCGACAAATAAATGTGATTTCGATAAACGACGAGAACAACTGCACATTCGGTGCCAACTCTACCGTGAAATGCATTCATACCTCACTCGCTTACATACGTATCTAGATACAATTTCTTTGTATCTTCCTCGGCGCATAGTCCTCGCTCCAAAAAGTGAACAAAACACTCCTCCAAGCATGAGACGAACACGCAGCATTCAAATCGAGATCAAAAATAAACGCAAACAGCCTGCGGAACACAGCGTTTAAGGCAACAACCAAGTCGAATGGCTATAATCTCCCGTAAAAATAGGTCGATGAATTGCAGACTATGAACTACCAACATCCACCGAATATGCCTAAGCACCACGCACCACCACCCGAGCACACTGTGAAACACTAGAAAGCACACAGCCACTCCGTCCGATGGATGCATACCATCTCCATTACTTCATAGTTGACTCAAGCAGATTGGAACAAATGTCGATGAAGAAAAAACATAAAACAAAACCACCTCCCTCCCGCCGCCCCGGCCCAGATCGCAGCCCCAAAAACATTGCCAGGGAACTCATCTTCACACATTCGGGGATAGTTGGATTCATAAAACCTGAATCTATACGCATGGCGCTCGTCATTTTTCCTTTCCTTTTCCGAACGTCTACATATAGGCCTATGTAGAGCTATAGTAGACATGTCTGGAGGAGATTCGTTCATCGCTGGTCGGTCCTCCCTCCATTCGCCCCCGAATCAGACCTTAATCAATTCCCATTTCCTCTTCCACCGAGCCACAAATTAACTGAAAACCCCACAATCACTTTGGATTTTCTCAATTTCACTTTGATTTTCACCGAGAGAAAATTTACCAACTGGACATGGTAGGAAAACCGAAAACTTTTCAACCCGAACGACTTGTTTCACGTGAAAAAAAATGCTTTTCATTCGCTTACTTTCGATCGCCTGCGGTTTCCATCAAATCGTCAATGCGGAAATTCACGATAGGTCTCTCGACGGTGAATTGTTTTACTTAATAATTGGACAATTAACAAGTTTTCTTGACTTGTAGACTGACAAAAGAAAAAAAAACCGTAGTTTAGGGACGTTCCTGTCAGACGGCGACAACCTACACCCAAGAAAATTTATTCAAAACTGAGGGACAAAAAAAAATTGATTAGCTTCGTTTGCTTTGCGGTCGTCTTTCTACCGCAAAAGAGATGCACTCTATTGCGACCGGATTGTTGTGTTTGCGTTTGGGGGAGTGCGTGCAAGCGGGATAGATGGTGTGTATTCGGCTGACAGATGGCAAAGAGTGTAGATGTCATTTCAAATGTCAAAATGGAATTAGAAGAGTTAAGGGTGGTATTGCATGGGTTTGTGTAGTAGAAGTAAGGTGGATGGTAAACGGCTAACCAAGGCATTGTAAGAATAGCATCTGCCGACGGGGGCTAGTCCGCGAAAAGCGAAAAGCTGCCACTGCAGCACTGTTAATTATGTGCTATTTCCACCTCCTCGCGACACCATCTGGAAATTTCGTAGCCAAGGAAATACAAACGGAAGAGGGCGAATGGCGGGCATCATGCGTCATATAACAGGGCTAGTGTTAGTTCGACTATCACAAGCCCACACTGTACCCCATTTTTTCCCAACATCCCAACACAGTGGAGATAAATAAAGGTAGTTTTCATATCTAAGGCAGGTAAACCAATCCATACTGCCGCAAAGAACTTTAGGCCAATTGGTCTCTCGTCATTTCTATTAAAAACCTTGGAAAGACTCCTCGAACTACACATCAGAGCACTCATCAACTCACACAACTTATGCAACACTCAACACGCCTACCTTAAAGGCAGATCAGTGGAAAGTTATCTGCATAGTGACAGACATTGGACACAACTCTATAAGGAAAGTGACAACTAGAGGCACACCACAGGGGGGAGTTCTCTCCCCCTACTGTGGCTTCTTACAGCTAACAAAATCCTTAAAATCTTCATGGAGAAAGGCACAAAGAACATAGCATACGCGGATGACTTAGTTATCTTGATAAAAGGTAAATATCTACCAACTATCAGCGAACTAATGGGATCCGCGTTGAAGGAACTCTCCTCGTGGGCAAGACAGAACGGTCTGAGAATAAACCCTCAGGAAACCGAGCTGGTTTTGTTCACCAGAAAAGGAAAATTCCGATATTTGCTCCCCCAAAGTTAGAGGGCACTCCACTCAAACTCAAAGCGGAAGCAAAATATCTAGGCATCATTCTTGACTCCAAACTTTCCTGGAAAAGTAACTTGAATCAGAGGATGAAAAAAGGATTGAATGCTTTTAATGCCGTACATCATTCATGTACACAGCAATCATCAGACCCATTACAACTTATGGACTGCTAGTAGCACGAAAAGCTATATGAGCATTTTCAACAAAGTACAAATGTCAGCCGCTGTTTGTACAACGGCGGCTATGAGAAGCACGCCGCAAGCAGGGTTGGACATGATACTTCATCTCCTTCCTCTGGATTTATTCATAAACGGCTGCGCTCCAAAAAGCGCTCTCAGACTAAGGAAGTCCTCTTTGTGGAAACAAGCCAACTATAGACATGCAGCCATATTCAGAATAATAGATGACCTCGGAAGGAAACATGGTTTGAGTAGTCTCGCAGCTACGACCGACTATATTTCCCCCCAAAATAACTTCACTCTCAGAATACCAATCCTTTTTCCCGACAGAGAAAAGTGGCTATCAGACGCCGTGATCAACGACCACGAGATTTACCCTCTTCACCGACGGATCGAAAATGGACACAGGCACTGGGGCCGGGTTCTATTTTGATACCCTGCACAAACAGGAATCATTTAGACTCCCTCATTTGTGTAGCGTCTTTCAAGCAGAAATCCTAGCAATAGAGAAAGCAGCCAAACACCTACAAGTAACCGATATCCCACCATCGGATATCACTATCTTTATAGAGAGCTAGGCTGCACTGAAGTCAATAAGATCCTGTACAACGAGATCAAAGGCTGTCATGAAATGTCGCGACTCACTGAAGTCCATCAGATACCACAAAGTCAAACTCTCCTGGGTCCCGGGTGATAGTTCAATCGCAGAGAACGAAAGAGCGGACGAATTGGCCAGGCAAGGGTCTGAAATGGACATCAGCGAAGCGGACACATCAATGCAATCACCGCATTATACCGGATCATAAATGACACAATAATAAAAGAAGCTAACTCGTCTTGGCTTACAAGAAACGACAACCACACGACAAGATCATCGTGGCCAGAGCTCAATATCGGAAAAACAAAGAAGCTCTTTGCGCTGGACCGAAACTCGATCCGTATGCTCGTCGGAGTGATCACAGGACACTGTCCCATTGGAGCAATGCTCCAGAAATGGAACTCGGGATCCAGCTATCTCTGTCGGAGCGGCAGCGATGAGGAAGAAACCGAGACAATCCAACATCTGCTTTGCCACTGCCCAGACAGCTTCGCTGGGCCAAAGATTCTTGACAGAGATTGTGGACGTAGCAAACGCAGATATATCGGATCCTCTAAATTTCATAAAGAGCACGGAATGGTTTCAGCCACCACATGATAGAACAGGTTAATTACATGTGTACTCCACAAATGAAGTGAATCACAATGGGCCCTTTGGCCTCCGAGTGGAAGGGATGCTCAACCATCACACTCCCCTTCTTTAACCTAACCTAACCTAACCTAACCTAACCTAGTTCGGCTATAGCATAGCAAGCCCTCGGACCAAATGTTTGACGACTTACTTATTTACTTATCAGGCTAGCGAACCTTGGAGGTTCTGAGCCTAAACGAGAGCCTGCCTCCCCTCATATTGGAAAGTCCAAGTTTCCTGATGTCCGCGATCACTTGGTCTCTGAACCAGAATTTCAGTCTCTCTTACCTTTTCGAATCGGCTTTGACTGGGATTCGAAGACCTTCTTTGCTGGAGCGCGGTCGTGTATGCGTTCGATGTGGCCGAGCCAATGTAGTCAACGAATTTTTGCCTTCCGGACTACGTTTACATCCTTGTACAGTTCACAGAGTTCGCGGTTGTGTCTTCTCCTCCATTTGCCCTCCTTGCAGACAAGACCATATGTATATCCGACGGAGAATTTTTCTCTCAAAAGAGCCCAGAATCATTTTTCCTGTCTTGCTTGTCGTCCAACATTTGGCTTTGTAAAGCAGGACTGGTAGGATCAGTGTTCTGTAGAGAGTAATTTTGGACTTCCTTGTTAGGAGTTTTGACCCCAGCTGTTTTGTCAAGCCGAAGTAACAACGGTTGCCCAAGGAGACTCTTCGTCGCATCACCACTAAGCTGTCATTTGTCAAGTCAACATTTCCCCCAGATTGACAAACTCCTAACTCCTAAACGGTGTTTGACGGAGCGGTTCTTAGTCGACCAACGAGGCCTGCCCTTTCTTCAATTGCCGTGAATGCCTCTACTATGACGCGCTGGGAGTTTACAATGATGTATCCCAGCAGTTAGACGCTCTTAAAGAAGATGGTGCCTTACGTGTTTACACCTACCTGCCTCACTACCCTAGGCTAAATTTAAGAAATCACACGACAGAAAGTCTTGCCGAAATTCGGTGCATATTTGGAATGGTTCGGAGGTACGGGATCGAAACTTCGCAGTGCATCGCGAGCCTTTCAGTGTGGCGCAACACATTCGAATCAATTTTCTTAGGATTACGATACTGGCTATCGTCCTGTAAAGCTCTTGACGATACCTGCTGATTATTGACTTGGAACTCCTTAATTTTTCCAGGATCTGGCGTAATATGAGGACCTGGTCTATAGCGGATCTGGCAGGCCGGAATCCACACTGGTACGTGCCTATAGTGTGTAAAGCTCTTGACGATACCTGCTGATTATCGACTTGGAACTCCTTAATTTTTCCAGGATCTGGGGTAATATGAGGACCTGGTCTATAGCGGATCTGGCAGGCCGGAATCCACACTGGTACGTTCCTATAGTGTGTCTCGGTAATTGGCGCAAGACATAGGATCGCCTTTTTTGAATATGGGGTAGGGGGTAGATAGAGTTGGTATACCAGTCGTCGGGCATGTTTTCATCCTCCCAAATTTGACAGATGATCTGGTGAATGATCTTCATCAGAACATCACCGCAAATTTTAAAGAGCTCAGCCTAGGTTTTCTTCTGACCTTATCACACTCTCTTGGTCATGCCCGCTAAGCAGCTGTTGGAAGTGTCGCTTAAATACATTCACTATTTCCTGTGAGCCGGTGACAAGATTACCTTGACAAATTCGTAGAGCTTGGGAGCCGTATGCAAAGGCTTTTGGTTTTTTGTAGAAGGCTCTAACCTTCTGTCTATCCTGGGCCTCTTGAACATACTTGAGCTTGGATGCCAGTGAGGCAACGCACTGTTGTTAGCGCTTCTGTGGGTTAAAATGCATATGTGACAGTCTTTCGCCCAACCGCTCTCTGTTGTCCCTGACTATTTCCGGTGTGAGCAGTCGCCCAATGTCTCCGTTTTGTTGGTGTTTGCAGCTTTCTGACAGTCGAGCCCTGAGTCGTGCTGCTACAAGGTGATGGTCAGAGTGGGATGTTAGGTTCATAAACAGACAACTTACTGCCAAACAACTTGCGAACGTCTTGGACCATTACAAAGCGGACTTAACCTCCATCCAGAAAATGCGATGAGAAGGAGCGGGCAAAAAGCGTATGAAAAACGGTGGCATCTGCTACGGCAACCGCTATAAGGAGAGAGGACAACGATTGTCCAGGTGCGGATTTGTTGTTCCATGCTTACGAACGCCTCATAGAAAACCGCGTCAAGATTAAATACTCCAACATCAGCCTGATCTGTGTTCACGCTTCCAGGGAGGACATGGAGGACTGCATCAAAGTTGAGCTATACGATCTCCTAAATAGAACGTATCCCCAATGTCACTGCTATGACATCAAAATTGTGCTAAGAAAATACAATACAAAGAAAGCATTTTAAAAGAGTCTGCACGACACCATATCCGATAACCGACTGAGACTTATTGATCTCGAAATGGGACGAAATCTCTTTTTAGCAAGTACGTGCTTTCCGCGGTTGCCTGATTAATCAATCACTAAAAAGATTGATCATATCGCGATTGACGTCAGACACTCCTCCACTATTCTTGATGTTCGAACATTCCGAGGAGTTAACATCGACTCCCATTATCTTGCCATGATACATCCACGGATATTGAAGACGGGGTTTTTGCCAATCGCGTCTCCCTTAAGCTCTTCTATGCACCTCCATCCCCTTCACTCGATAGAACAACAATGGATCATTTGTCTGCGAGCGCTGAAAAGAACTGCTTCTGAAGTTCTTAGCTACAACATTCCACTACAAAGGAACAGCTAATTTAATGACGAGAGCAAGGAAATACATGAAGCAGAAGCCTCGCTGCGTAGAAGAATGAGAACTGCTTGTGAGTTCTACGAGCTAAAAAGAAGGAAAAAGCATAGGCTTCCCAGGAGAAAAAAAAAAGAAGGGGGAAAAGTTGTACAGCGACCTGAGCCTAATCAGGCGTCTACGGATTCAACTTCTAAAGTGGCTAGGCCATGTAGAGCAAATGGACACCATAGCTCCAGCCCTGAGAGTCCTCGAATCCAGACCCGAGGGACGACGGAGTAGAGGACGGCCACAACTCGGTAACAGATCTGTAAGAGCTCGGTAACAGCTCTGTAAGAGCTCGGTAACAGCTCTGTAAGAGCTCGGTAACAGCTCTGTAAGAGCTCGGTAACAGCTCTGTAAGAGCTCGGTAACAGCTCTGTAAGAGCTCGGTAACAGCTCTGTAAGAGCTCGGTAACAGCTCTGTAAGAGCTCGGTAACAGCTCTGTAAGAGCTCGGTAACAGCTCTGGTCGAACTCGGTAACAGCTCTGTACGAGCTCTGTACCAGCTTCTTTGCTGGAGCGCGGTCGTGTATGCGTTCGATGTGGCCGAGCCAATGTAGTCAACGAATTTTTGCCTTCCGGACTACGTTTACATCCTTGTACAGTTCACAGAGTTCGCGGTTGTGTCTTCTCCTCCATTTGCCCTCCTTGCAGACAAGACCATATGTATATCCGACGGAGAATTTTTCTCTCAAAAGAGCCCAGAATCATTTTTCCTGTCTTGCTTGTCGTCCAACATTTGGCTTTGTAAAGCAGGACTGGTAGGATCAGTGTTCTGTAGAGAGTAATTTTGGACTTCCTTGTTAGGAGTTTTGACCCCAGCTGTTTTGTCAAGCCGAAGTAACAACGGTTGCCCAAGGAGACTCTTCGTCGCATCACCACTAAGCTGTCATTTGTCAAGTCAACATTTCCCCCAGATTGACAAACTCCTAACTCCTAAACGGTGTTTGACGGAGCGGTTCTTAGTCGACCAACGAGGCCTGCCCTTTCTTCAATTGCCGTGAATGCCTCTACTATGACGCGCTGGGAGCTTACAATGATGTATCCCAGCAGTTAGACGCTCTTAAAGAAGATGGTGCCTTACGTGTTTACACCTACCTGCCTCACTACCCTAGGCTAAATTTAAGAAATCACACGACAGAAAGTCTTGCCGAAATTCGGTGCATATTTGGAATGGTTCGGAGGTACGGGATCGAAACTTCGCAGTGCATCGCGAGCCTTTCAGTGTGGCGCAACACATTCGAATCAATTTTCTTAGGATTACGATACTGGCTATCGTCCTGTAAAGCTCTTGACGATACCTGCTGATTATTGACTTGGAACTCCTTAATTTTTCCAGGATCTGGCGTAATATGAGGACCTGGTCTATAGCGGATCTGGCAGGCCGGAATCCACACTGGTACGTGCCTATAGTGTGTAAAGCTCTTGACGATACCTGCTGATTATCGACTTGGAACTCCTTAATTTTTCCAGGATCTGGGGTAATATGAGGACCTGGTCTATAGCGGAACTGGCAGGCCGGAATCCACACTGGTACGTTCCTATAGTGTGTCTCGGTAATTGGCGCAAGACATAGGATCGCCTTTTTTGAATATGGGGTAGGGGGTAGATAGAGTTGGTATACCAGTCGTCGGGCATGTTTTCATCCTCCCAAATTTGACAGATGATCTGGTGAATGATCTTCATCAGAACATCACCGCAAATTTTAAAGAGCTCAGCCTAGGTTTTCTTCTGACCTTATCACACTCTCTTGGTCATGCCCGCTAAGCAGCTGTTGGAAGTGTCGCTTAAATACATTCACTATTTCCTGTGAGCCGGTGACAAGATTACCTTGACAAATTCGTAGAGCTTGGGAGCCGTATGCAAAGGCTTTTGGTTTTTTGTAGAAGGCTCTAACCTTCTGTCTATCCTGGGCCTCTTGAACATACTTGAGCTTGGATGCCAGTGAGGCAACGCACTGTTGTTAGCGCTTCTGTGGGTTAAAATGCATATGTGACAGTCTTTCGCCCAACCGCTCTCTGTTGTCCCTGACTATTTCCGGTGTGAGCAGTCGCCCAATGTCTCCGTTTTGTTGGTGTTTGCAGCTTTCTGACAGTCGAGCCCTGAGTCGTGCTGCTACAAGGTGATGGTCAGAGTGGGATGTTAGGTTCATAAACAGACAACTTACTGCCAAACAACTTGCGAACGTCTTGGACCATTACAAAGCGGACTTAACCTCCATCCAGAAAATGCGATGAGAAGGAGCGGGCAAAAAGCGTATGAAAAACGGTGGCATCTGCTACGGCAACCGCTATAAGGAGAGAGGACAACGATTGTCCAGGTGCGGATTTGTTGTTCCATGCTTACGAACGCCTCATAGAAAACCGCGTCAAGATTAAATACTCCAACATCAGCCTGATCTGTGTTCACGCTTCCAGGGAGGACATGGAGGACTGCATCAAAGTTGAGCTATACGATCTCCTAAATAGAACGTATCCCCAATGTCACTGCTATGACATCAAAATTGTGCTAAGAAAATACAATACAAAGAAAGCATTTTAAAAGAGTCTGCACGACACCATATCCGATAACCGACTGAGACTTATTGATCTCGAAATGGGACGAAATCTCTTTTTAGCAAGTACGTGCTTTCCGCGGTTGCCTGATTAATCAATCACTAAAAAGATTGATCATATCGCGATTGACGTCAGACACTCCTCCACTATTCTTGATGTTCGAACATTCCGAGGAGTTAACATCGACTCCCATTATCTTGCCATGATACATCCACGGATATTGAAGACGGGGTTTTTGCCAATCGCGTCTCCCTTAAGCTCTTCTATGCACCTCCATCCCCTTCACTCGATAGAACAACAATGGATCATTTGTCTGCGAGCGCTGAAAAGAACTGCTTCTGAAGTTCTTAGCTACAACATTCCACTACAAAGGAACAGCTAATTTAATGACGAGAGCAAGGAAATACATGAAGCAGAAGCCTCGCTGCGTAGAAGAATGAGAACTGCTTGTGAGTTCTACGAGCTAAAAAGAAGGAAAAAGCATAGGCTTCCCAGGAGAAAAAAAAAAGAAGGGGGAAAAGTTGTACAGCGACCTGAGCCTAATCAGGCGTCTACGGATTCAACTTCTAAAGTGGCTAGGCCATGTAGAGCAAATGGACACCATAGCTCCAGCCCTGAGAGTCCTCGAATCCAGACCCGAGGGACGACGGAGTAGAGGACGGCCACAACTCGGTAACAGATCTGTAAGAGCTCGGTAACAGCTCTGTAAGAGCTCGGTAACAGCTCTGTAAGAGCTCGGTAACAGCTCTGTAAGAGCTCGGTAACAGCTCTGTAAAAGCTCGGTAACAGCTCTGTAAGAGCTCGGTAACAGCTCTGTAAGAGCTCGGTAACAGCTCTGGTCGAACTCGGTAACAGCTCTGTACGAGCTCGGTAATAGCTCTGCCACCCTTAAAAACAAGGCGAAGAACCGGTCTTTAGTCGTCAGTTTTATTTTTCACATGTTTCTCCTAAACCTATATACAAATCTACACTTGTGCTTATTATCTAGCAAATTCCGTCCCGCGATTCCCAGATGTCACCAATTATTGTAGGAAACATCGTCTTCGAAGTTAGTATCCATCGGAGTATAAGGCGCCAATATTGAATCGCCCTCAAGCTCTTTGATCGACTGCGTGGCATTATTCGGTATCACTGCTGCCTCGGTAGTATTGGCACTCGTCGATCTTTGGAGGACACTCTGAATGGCTTCGTTGACAGGCACTTTCACTTTCGTCGTCCGCCATTCTTCCTCCTTGATTTCAAGGGGATCATCGCTCGTTTTTCGCTCATCATTGATACTGCCTTGCTGTGGCTCCGATGGAATGAAGGCCGCTGGAGGATCTGTCTTCAATTTCTTTACTATCTTCTCTGCCACAACCGGTTCCTGGGTACCTATTACTGGCTTGCATTCATTATCGTGCCCGGTCGACCTGAAATGTTCGTCCAACTCAGTCTTCGTATCAAAAGCTTTATTGCACACGACACATACGCATAATCGTCCGCCGGTGTGAGTTCGCAAGTGTAGGGTCAAGGCGCTCGGCTTTGCAAATGTCTTCTTGCAAAATGTGCACACATACGGGCCGTTGTGAACTCGCATGTGTTTAGATAGAACCGCTGACCTGGCGAATGCCTTATTACAGACTGTACACACAAAGTTCTTCTCCCCGGTGTGTGTGATTTTGTGGGAGTTCAGATCCGTGGATTTGGGGAATCCCTTTCCGCATACATCACATTTGTATGGTTTCTCGCCAGTGTGACGACGCATGTGTACGACGTAGTTCGACTTACTGGTGAAGCTTCGACCGCAGTACGAGCAAAGGATCTTTTGCGACTCCGCGCTACGGGAACCCTCCTCCGTGTGGGTTCTCATATGCGATCGCATGTTGTCTTTCCGATTGAACCTTCGATCACAGATCGGACATTCGAATTTCATCTCATCAGGCAGATGCACGGCACTGTGGCGAGTCAGGTGCTCCTGACGGGTGAATGTCTTGTTACATGTGTTGCAGGTGTATTGCTTTGGGGCTTCTGTCATTTTACGCAGCTTTCTCTGCTCTCTTGCCTGCGCTAGACTGGCGTAATGATCGAGGTTGGCCTTGAGCAGAAATTTCATAAAGCGTTCCGTGCATGGTACTGGCTTTTCATCGCTCTCGCATTGTGTTTTGAGATGGTAGATGAGGAGATTCATGCAGACAAACTTCTTCATGCAGTAGTCGCATTCGACGGCGAATTCCGACTTGGTATGAGCGGTCTTTTGATGAAAGAGGGCCTTATAGCGACGGTCGAAATTCTTCTTGCACAATTCGCAGCGGTAGTTGTTGCGCGGGATCAAGTCACTCGCACTGTCAGAGTCCGTCTCGGAATCGCTGATATGTAGCTCAATAGCTGCCTCGTTGAGGATACAGTAGAACTGGGAATAACGTTTTGCTTTGATCTCCTAGGAACAGATATGTAAGTCAGTCGTTTCACTAGTGGTTGGACCTCAGTCTGTTTACCTGAATTATAAAATTCCTGATGATGTTCGAGTCGATGTTTCGTTTATGCGGGTTCAGGACGTTGAATATCTCTGAATTTTCAAAGACTTCCTTGTCGTATGAGCCCCCCTCGGCGTGCGTTTGCATATGGATCCGTAAGTTGTAGATTCTACTCAATCTGCATCCGCATATGAAGCACTCGATTGATTTGCAACCGTTCGGTATGCACTCATCTTCCTCAATGTCCGTCAACACAACAGGTTCAACTACGGCATCTACTGTGCTGCTTGTGTCGTTGTTGTCCAGACTGCTCTCACCCGCCGTGTCCTTGGCTTTCAAGCGTGACTTTCCCTTCTTCCTGAAAATAGAATTTGAATGCCTACGATCAAGGAAGGTTTCCTAACTACCTTTTCGAGCCATTGCAGTAAGCTTTTCGTCGGCTTCTAGTTGCACGCTTTTGATCCCACTCTTCGGAATCTTGTGATGACTCCTCACTTCCACTGTCTTGTTTCTCTTCACGCAAAATAAAAAGCAAACATCCCCGTAACGATTTCTGAATTCAGGTTTTTCAATAAATGTACCTTCGTCTTGGGAGTACTCATCCTCTGAGGTGTCCATCGTAAAAGGGCTTGGTTCCAGATAATATATCAGGCTGGACTTTAATTAGGTCATTAGAGCATGATACCAAGTTCCCACTTGCACTGTTAATTGAACTTAAAATTTATGTAAATCGGGAAAATAAAAAATAAAAGTAAATAAATAAAAGAACGCAACCCACCAATGTCAAGTGTCATTTGACATGACAGCTTTATGGTCGTGTTCGCATGATGGCGTCTGGAGTATGTTCGCTGATGTTGTACTTTTTTTTTTAAGCGCTATTAGTTGTTAAAACACTGATGGGAGACTCATTGATGTGTATGTACTGTACATATCGCTGACGACTCCAGGGACATTTATATCATCTGTAGCCTGAATCCGAAGATGAGGCTCACTTTTACGTGACAAACATCTCCGCTGGCAAGGAATTCTTCTTCAAAGATCATCTTTCTGACTCGAGTCTCCTCTAATTCAGTAACATCGCTAATAACAGTAATTCGACAATTCTCCATAAAACTTTTCATCTCCTTGAAACCCAGCATTCATTTTTCAGAGGCTTGTTTACTGCTTTTTCAAAAACCTTGCTAACTTTCGGGAGCAAACTAATTAATTGGAGATTAACTAGGTTTGTTCTATCTTTATTTCGGTTAGGGATAGGATGGACCAATGGAATGATCATTGATCTGGATTATCCGAGAGATAGGTTTCTTCCTTGTTCGGTTTTTGAAGACGTCCATTTGTAGTAGGTGTTGGACAATTTCGACGTTTACCAAGTTTCGGCTTGTAGAGGAATACGCTGAGGCGTATTTCTTTTCTCTAAAATATTGAGAAGAGGGACCTAGCGTACCTTCTAATAGTCGAAGGTACTAACGAAAGTTAATTGGGTATTCGGTTTATTGTATTGTAAGTGTCCCCTGTCATACTTGATGGTTCGCAGGCAGTTTCGACGGTCGATTCGTGCTTTTATTAGTCGGGCTGCCTAGGTCTGAATAAAGTTCCTCAAGTTCCTGATTGCGTAGTTTTTTCCCATTTTTCCTTTAACCGTTTCTTCGCCCTGTTGTCCAACATAAAATATCCTTTTTTTCATAATCGTTTTCTTACTACCTCCCAGCAGGTCCATATCGTCAGAGCTAGCACCGATTCTCCTCTCATTATCCGGAAGGGATTTCCTTACCTTCATTTATTATGACATCTCAGCTGTCAGTTCTTTAGAGAAAGTCAATGTGCTAGCCGTACATTTTGCAGCCAGCTCCCAGATTGCACTGCCTGTACTTGAGAGCGTAGAATTTCCCATGGGATAAATCCACTTTCGCACTCATACAGTTGCAAGAGCACTAAAGGATCTCAACGTGCACAAATTTGCTGGCCTTGATGGTATTCCTCCAAAACTTTTGAAGAGGTGTTCATCCACGCTGGCAAAACCACTGCGTAAGCTTTTTCATCTTTCCTACTCTTCCCTAAAAAGGGCGAACCTTCGTCTCCCACCTCCCCCCGACACATAGCACTAATGTCCCTTCTTTCTAAGACCACAGAAACGCTGATAAATCGTCAGGGGTGGAATCGGCTGAGGTGATAGTCACTTTGGTGAGAGTCATTTGTGACTATCATCATCTTTTGGTATCGGGTAAGATTATCACAAAAAAATTTCAGAAAAGGAGCAACACTTGCTTTTTCGGAGTTGATGACAGATAAGACAGCTGTCAAATGATCAAAAAAAAATTCAAAAATTAAAAACAGCAATAAATCGAATTTGTTGCAAAATCATTGCTTTCTATTATCTACACGAATTTTCGCGGCTTCTCTGTTGGATGGTTGGAGGTCTTCTTGCATATTGGATTGGTGAGTGAAATTGGTTGGTTGACCTGTGCAGGGACGGGTTAAGAATATTCCTGCAGCGATACCTCTCGCTTGTCGTAAAAGGCGACTAAAACAAAGGTAAACAAAAATCACATCTAGGCAATTTAGAAAACACCAAGATGAGCCTAGGGACACATATACCACCGTTAAACTGCCCCACAAGCGTGCATGCAAATCAGTGGGTTGACACGGCTGGAGATCACCGGTGTTGTAAGAGTAAGATCAAACAAAAAAAAAAAAAAAAAATCTGGAGCATGCCCGCGTCAAAAAAAGGAGGGAGAAGAAAGAAAACGGTCGAACCGTAGCCAGGCACTGCTAATGGTCGTGATCCTGGGACGAGCAGCAATGCTCGGGTCAGAGCTATAGGATTTCCGGGGGATAGCAAAGTAATGCAACGGCGTAAGCCACATTTAAGAGTCGCGAGTTGGAACGTTGGAAGCATAAGTGGGCGCAGCTATGAGCTTGAAGAAATGATGGTTAGAAGGCGAGTAGACATCCTGTGCGTACAAGAGACGAAATGGCGAAACACCGGTAATCGGGCACGTTTCTTGGACGTTAAAACAAAAGCCTACAAGATGTTTTACTATGGATTGGAACAAGGGAAAAACGGAATCGCCATCATCCTTGCAGCAGAGCTACATGGCAATGTCTTAACCATTTCAAAGTCCAGTGACCGTTTGATGGCTCTCAAATTGGTGATGCATGGTGAGGTGTGGAACATCGTAAGCGCATATGCCCCTCAAATGGGATGCGAACAAAAAGAAAAAGATGCATTCTGGCTAGATTTCCACAACCTTGTCAAAATCATCCCAAAGGATAAGCTTTTGTTTGTTGGGGGAGATTTAAACGGACATGTCGGGAAGACAAGCGAAGACTATGAAGACTACCACGGAGGGCTGGGATACGGTACCAGGAACTCTTCAGGTGAAGATATCCTAAACATGTGCAAGTCGTACGGTCTTATAGTGCTAAATACCATGTTCGTCAAACAAAGCCGGCACCTGACCACTTATAGCAGCGGCGGAAATGAAACTCAAATAGACTATCATTTGGTATCCAGTTCCATGAAGCCACGAGCTAAAGATTGCAAAATGATCCTGGGAGACGCGATCGCCCCTCAACACCGTCTCCTCCTGACTGAATTTTTTATGGATGCGAGAAAGAAGTCAAAGCAGCGAACGAAGATGTCTGAGAGAATCAAGTGGTATAAGCTGGATAAAGGAAAAGGCGAAGCTTTTATTACCAACATGAAAAACTACCTCTTTTCCATTATCGATGAGGTCGGTAATGAGGAGTGCAGAGCACAAGACATGTGGGATTCCCTACAACAATCTGGCCTGGAGAAAGCCAAATCACTGCTCGGAACATCTAAAGGCCCCTGCCAACACGCAAAAGAAACCTGGTGGTGGACAGACGAAGCCAAAGCAGTGATACACGAAAACAAAATGGCTTTCCAAGCTTGGTCAAAGTGCTCTTCTACTAATAGAGAGGAAAAAGCTCGCCGTGAAAAGGTATATAGATGTTGCAAAGGTATCGCGAAGAAAAAATGCGCCGAATTCAAAGCGAAAAGCATGGAAGGCCTCTATCAGGAGTTGGAAGAAATATCGTCTTCCGCGTCTGACAGGAACCAGGCTATCCAGGAGCTTCGACAAAACAATTTGAACAAAGGAGCAAATATCTTTAAGATAGCCCCCCAGAGAAGAAGAAATGCTCAGGAGATTCGTTTCCCAAAGTTTATTAACAATGCTGAAGGCCAACTCCTTGTGGAAGACGAAAAAATTCTCCACAGATGGCGACAGTATTGCGAGGAACTTCTGAACGAACAGTTTCCCCGAGTGTACTTTCCAAGAGCCGCCCCGAATCATGCCGAAATATCCGACATCACAGTCGAAGAAGTTCGGTACGCGGTTAAAAACTCCAAGAAAAGAAAAGCTGTTGGGCCGGACGGGATACCCTCCGAGTTCTGGAAAAAGATGGGAGACATCGGGTCTAGATGACTCATGGTTCTTATCTCCAAACTTATGAGAGGCGACACTATGCCTAATCAATGGAGGGAAAGCTATCTTCTTCCATTCCACAAAGGAAAGGGTGATACGCGAAATTGTGATAACTACCGTTCTGTCAAGCTGATGTCGCACACCATGAAGATCGTTGAACGGGTATTAGATAGCCGTCTGCGGAAAATAATACGACTATCTGATGACCAGTGCGGGTTTGTCTCGGGTAAATCAACAACAGATGCAATCCAAAGTACAAGGATCATGATGGAAAAGCATCGTAATTCTTCAAAGGACGTGCATATGGTGTTGGTTGATTTCGAGAAGGCCTTTGACCGGCAACCAGGACATCTTTTATGAGTAGCGCTAAGACAAAAAGGAGTTCCAGAAACCTACGTGCGAGTGATTATGGACATGTACGAGAGAGCAACGACAAGAGTAAGATGCACCGCAGGAGTCACCGAAGAGTTCGCAATCAAAGTCGGTGTACACCAAGGGAGCGTCCTCAGCCCACTGCTCTTTATAGCAATCCTTGATTGCTTGCTTGAAGGAAAAGTGACGGACCCCAATGTGCACCAGCTATTCTTTGCTGACGATGGAGCCATTATAAGTGATGATCAGGCGTCCCTACAACGAGCACTTGATGTGTGGGTGGACATTTTTGTGGGACACGGGTATCGTATTAGTTCAAAGAAGACAGAGTATCTGTGCTGCCCGTTCTCTGACCCTCGTCAGCCTATTCCAGACATTTACTTTAATGGAAGAGTGCTTCCCAAGTGTGAAAAGTTTAAATATCTGGGATCTATGATTAATAGAGAAGCAACTTGTGATGACGACATCAACCATCGCGTAAGCGTAGGGTGGATGAAGTGGCAGGAAAACTCCGCCATCTTCTGTGATCGAAAAATGCCCCCTAAGCTGAAAGGAAGGCTCTACACTTCAGTTGTACGTCCGGCGCTCACATACGGTTCACAACGCTGGACAATACACAAAAAGTATGAGAGCAAATTAACGGCAGCTGAGATGAAGATGCTTGGCATGACAGCGGGAGTAACAAAGCGTGACGGAATTAGAAGTTCAAAGATCCGAGGAAGCCTCCACGTAAAAGAAACCATCACAAGAAAGATAGAGCCCGACCGACTCAGTTGGTCAAAGATGTGGATCAAAGATCCGAGGAAGCCTCCACGTAAAAGAAACCATCACAAGAAAGATAGAGCCCGACCGACTCAGTTGGTATTGCCATGTTCAAAGGAGAGATCCTTTGAACCCCGTCCAAAAGGCGTTATCAATCAACGTTCCAATTTCAACACGCAAAAAAGGCAGGCCGAAAAACAATTGGTGCAAACAAATGCAAAAACACCAGCATTTGATTGGCCTCAGCGATGAAGTAATCCCAAACCGGGAAGCCTGCCGCTACTTTCTGAGGTCAAATCGGCGGACCCCACAAGCGGACCAGTAGGAATGCAGTTAAGTATGAAGGTTATGGTCCTACACTTCTGACCATAACGACGCCGGAAAAAAAAGGAAAAGAAGAAGGTGACAAGGTGTCTCCTGATAGTCGAACGAAAGCTTGAATCTCGAAGCATATTCCGGATAGTGTGACTGCCTTCATGTTTAGGACAGTATTTTAAGGAGAAGTTGCAGATGCAGGATGGAAAAACGTTCAGGATGGGCAGGAAATGCGTGGCGGCGCAGTGCAAGTCACGACATCGAGAGAGTGGTACCGAAAGTGCGTTGAGGATTTTTTTTTTCTTTAATAATTCGTGCAGGTTCAAGAGTGTACGCTCTTATGGTCTTTGTCACACAACCTGGACGGCTGCAGGTGGTTTGTGTTCGTTCACTTCTCTCCGAGGGTGGTTGTCGTAGATAGGATTTTGTTTCCATGTCATTAAGGTGTTATATTGGAAATGCACACACAAAGTATGAGTATACTGCGAGTGTTATGCCTTCGCCAGCATTTTTTGATCATCTCTCATTCACAACTGATGTTGATGCATAATTTTTCCTTATTGGAATTGTTCATGGCTATGGACAAACTTGAACTACAGACATTCCACTCAACAGTAGATGATGATTACCATTGCACCATGACCACCCCCAAGCGTTGAGGATGTACGGGGGACAGGCGCGTCAGTACAACGTGGGTGCACCGTTCGAATGAATCGCTGTCGACAACGTGTCCCTGCTACTTCATTAAGTGGTTGAAGTGATTGCCATTCCCAATCAAGAGCCTAAGAAGCTCTTGCAACAAGAACTGGGTTTGGTGTACCCCTGGAACCACACTTGGACCAATCGAATAAACATTTCTCCAAGGTCGTGATTGATCAACGGGACACACTCCATCTCAAGTCCTTTTTGATCGTCCTCTCCGAAGAAAATTATATAGCTGATTTAAAAGAAAGGATCACCGGACGAATAAGCTGGTATGACGCAACAAGCATTGAAAAATAGGTCTTCGAAGTTGCAGCAGAACTTCAATTTTCAAATTATGCACGAGCTCATACTCGTACCTGATTGATTCCATACAGTCGATGTCTGTGTATTTATATGCTCGAAGAACATATGAGATGTTCACTTCATTCGCAGAGGATTATTGGTTTGGTGTTAAATGAAGGGCTTCAATGGTGGTTCGTCTGTCATATGGCAAATGGCAGTTACCATATTGTTAAGGCAGGTTCTACAGAGAGTTTTACACGTCTCTCTGATCTCTATAATTTGAGTTTGAAAATTACTTAAGTGAACAGGCAGGTTGTACCTATTGGAAATATTTGGTGGAGGAAATCCCCGATCCTACTTTGAGCTCCATCCTGAAACCATCGTTGTAGATCAGGAGCTTGCAATCCGATATCAGTGTGTAGGCCTTCTATTTCTCACTGGTTGGGAAGTGGCCAGGCATCGTGCTGTTGAAGTCGATAATGAAGTATTGTTGTCTGTCAGATCCGAGGTAAGATTCGCGGGCACAAGTCGCAGAGCTCTGCTATTAACTTACGGTCTAGGTGACCAGTAGCTTGTTTCTTTGAGCCTGATGGCAGTGCAGGATACCATGTACGAGTATTTGAGTTCGTCTATGTTACACATTTTGATAAGGGCAGGTCTCCAAACTAGGGAGCCAGGGACGGAGGATGGGACAGCGGAGAGTTATGTACATACACAGAGTAAACTTAGATTTAGGTACCTACCTTATATCGAAAATACTGCTGTTGGCATAGAAAGCTAATTGCGGTATCTTCGTACCGATACCTTTAGACCACAGTCTGCGGTCCAAGCCTATACAGTAGCCAAAGCATTGTCCCAATACCCAATAACTACTCTGATAACTGGGGTTTTTTAAGAGGCATACAATTTTAATATGAAATAAAATACTTAAAGCTAATATTAATGTCTATGATATTAGCTTCATTTAATAGATAAGATTATGCCATTATGATTTGCAAGCCACGGCTAGCTCAAATGAAACGCAATCGTGAAGCCTGATTTTCGATAACATTATCGAGCAACTGAGGCCGTATATCAGCAATAACACGGCGAATGTGTACTTCCGAATCGTCTAGTGTCTCTGTTTTATCGGTATAGACTAGTGACCCCACATATCCTCAAAGAAATTAATCAAAAGGTATCATCAAAGGATCACAGGGCCATAGAGGCAAGTTCACAGGCCAATTATACACGAAAGACCCAAATGGGCCTCTTCGCAGAACAAATTCTTGCTTTGAAAATAGGGATCAAGCTGAATCATTTCGGCACATTCACCTAACCTACGACGCGTATAATGGTCACGCGGTTTCAACTCTTACACAAGCTGGATCTTATAAGCTTTTAACCCAAATCTTTCCGTAAAATCTTCCACAAAGTGAACAGGCATAGTTCCAATTGGTGTGCACGATGGCGAATAGGTTTATTCGGATTTTCCTCAACACTGCGCTCCACATCGGCAATAACTTGTTCCCTTTGCGCTGTTTGTTGTCTTTCGGAATGCGTTGAGTGTACGTTGTGCGAAAACGATCCATCGTGTTACGAATAACTTGCTCCGATGGATGATTATGTCAACCGTAAAATGGACGTAGCGCATGATAAGTTTGTTGAACCGAACCAATAAGTTTGCACAATTTACATATATAGGTCTAGCGTTATTCTATTCATCATGAAATGGCATAAGGTACTTACCACAAATCAACTTTCAACTGTCAAATAGCTAATTTGTAGAAGCAGTACTGACAGGTTAAAAAACTAAGCCTATAAAAAAACACCCTTTACTATAAGGAGAGGAATCTATAACGTCCGCGTAAGCTTTCTAACTTGACTAGAATTTGTTTGATGGTTGTGAGCCTCAGAAGATACCTTTTGTTACTGCAGCTTAAAAAAATAAAAACGGTCTTTAAAACTTTATAAACGAAAAAGAAACCAAGCACGGTTGACAGCAATTCAAAAAATAAATTTGACAGAAGAAACAAAAACTGTGAGAGCACTATCTGTTATACAAAACTTTAACAATACATCCTGTTCCACTTACAAAAATATCCACGCTTTGGAAAGGGCCACTTAGTAGGCGTGTTATGAGTCAGAAAAAGGATTATTACCAGTAATTAGGATCTCGCGAATGAGCAAGTCGAGCACACGTTCTAGAGTTTTAAGAAAAGATGTTGATAGACTAATAAGGCAGAAAGGTCTGATTTGCGCCCTCTTTTCTCACTTGCAGAGATAAAGATTGCACGGAACTTTCCCTAACACCCGCCCCAAAGATATAGCCTTACAGAGGCTAAGTACTTGTGTCTGTTCGTCAGGATGCAGAACTTTGTTCTGTTAATTCAGCTATTTCACACCGCCGCTGATTTTACAAGAGAAATCGAGGATCCCGTTCAACCTTGGTTTTTCCGCCTTAACTTCAACGTCCCTACCATCTGCTAATAGATGTCTCCCCAACGCCATTAGCGCGTGCACAATTCTGAGCAACAACATTGGTCAGAATGGGCAGCTTAACTCACCACGGTGCATGTTATTCCACCACGCGTCCGTTACTCAAGTATTCCGAACGAACGAATAAACTGTTTTCCCCCGAATTCGATTTTATATTTTTAAATTTTCTTTTTTCGTTTATTCCCGTTTTCCCCCGTGTGTTGTCCCACAGTCAGTTGAACGAATAATGTCATCTGGCAACTTAAATGTCCTGGACTCCTCCCGCAGTAGCTCCCCATTCGACAGAGACATCAGCGGAAATCGAACGCCACCAAACGTGCGATTAAGCCTTACTCCAACCTCAATCAAGGAATTCAACTATCACCGAAATCCTCCACTCGTGTTAAGCGCCGAACGGTTTAAGGATATCTCCAATCTAAAAGTGAATCAGCGACGCAGTCGCAGTTTCACGCCAGTGAAAAATGCAATGTTCTTGCGCTCGCCGGAATTGTCACCGATTGGGATGAAGCAGAATACTCCGGATGGTGACACACAGGCAGATGGATTAGATGCCCTCACCCCTGGCCAATTTAAGGTCCCCCGACTGGTGCTTGTGAGTGATTTCACTCGTTCGAGGAGGAAATCTTATTTTTGTTTTGTTACAGAAATCAGCGAAGAATACAACCCCGACTGGTCCACCTGGAGCAAACCAGTCCGTCGTGCTCCATCGTCAGCAGGAGAAATCCTTCGGAACACCGGTAGCGAAGTACACGGACGATCCGAATCAGACCCACAGCCTGGATAAGTCTGCTTCGCACGGGTACTTGAACCACAAATTGGACGTGTGCTTGATCCTTAAGAATGCCAGCTTGCAGCAGTACATCAAGGCGTTCGTGAAGGAGAATGTAGGAAAGGTTGAACGTTTCTTTGGCACTGATTTCATTTTCACTTTATTTTAGATCGATTTTGAGAGGTTCCTCTCGCTGTGCGAGGAGGATTTGATCCGCCTGGGCGTCAAGCGGAAGATGGACCGGAAGGTTCTCGCCACTATCATCAATGATTTCAATTCCAATTAACCATTTGTCCCTATTCATGTTTGATGTTTAAATAAATTTAAAAGTTGTTTTAGAATTTTTTAAAAAGCTTAAGCCCTATGAATTGAGCAATAAACACAAGCGTCCTGGCTTATACACCAGCTTCGTTCAAGGCATACTTTATTTGCTTCAAGTACGAAAAGGCATACAAAAAAAAGTCAATGGAACGCTCCATTTAGAAAGCAGAAGCCACCAAGTCCGATCCGGAAATAATGTGATTCGAGGCCACAACGATCTTCGACGCCGTGAGTTTCCCTATTAATTCGCATGCACCGATCTCCGCGTAGGTAACCCCGCCAATCACAAAAACGAACACTGTTCGCGACTTCATGGGGAGCACATCCTTCGCCTCGCCACGTTTAACGGCCGCCTGGACCTGTTTTACATTACTCACGCCCGGCAAGTCGGCCAAATGCAGATCGATCCTCTCCACCGTCCCTAGTTTCTGCGCCAAGTCATCCATGCCAGTGGCCTTTACTAGGAACGATGCTAACTGAGCGATGAGTGGAATATAGAGTCCATTGAACACGTAGCTGGGACAGGTGGCTCCACCTTCTTGATCTCTGGAATTGTTTAAATCCGCCCCGGCTGTGGAGACAAGAAGTCGAAGACGATTGGCATTTGCCTGGAATTCGGTTTGCTGGAACTTGGAGAGCGGCAAGTTCGAAAGAATCTTTGATTTGCCGGCCTTTTCCTCCTCAAGCGGCGGCAGGAGTCCCGCTTTCGCGAGGTAATGGAATACATGGATGTAGCGATTCCCAAAGTAATTGCAATAATTGCGAATGAATCCGGCCAGCTCTTCAGAGCTAAGACCCAAGCACAAGTGGGCGAGGCACATCAGGCGAATGCTATTAAACTTCTGTCCATTGGTGGCTAAGGTTTCATCGATTTCGGTGAGGAGTTTTTTGCGATTGGTGTTGTTCAGGATATCCTCCTCGAGCGATTGCAGTTGCTGGAATGAGCCAGCCATCTCGGCGATTACCTTCTCGCTTGCCTGCAAGTGGCGCAGAACTTTTGATTTGAGTTCTGTGATTTTTGGTAGTTTTCTAGCCACGTAGTCGTGCATCTCGTCGAGCTTCATCTTGTTTAGGTTTTGTACTTCGACACCGATAGCTTTGGCTTGAGCGCGGACCAGGCTACTTGCCTGCGAGAAGTGTTTGTAGCGATTCTCGCCGTATATCTCGTCTGTCGCCGAGCACAGGCGGACCACCGGGGGTTTCTCTTTGCCATTGTTAGACGGTTTTTTCTGTGGTTGGGATTCTTTGGGGATTTCGAAGATTTTCAGCTTTTGCGAGGAGATTTTATTCGATTCCGGGTGTATTTCGACCTCACCGGCTCGGTATTTGAAGACTTCCAATAAGAGAGCTGAGTAGACAGTCGGTGTAAGCAGGCACGACGCGTAATCCTTATCCCTGTCGATAACGATCATGGAAGAAAAGTCACTTTGTCCCGTTCGGGAGAGAGCTGAAGGCCAGGGGCCTAGTGTGTCAATCATTTCCAGCACCTTACTTGAATGCTGTCCGAATGTGAGTATGAGTTCCGGTTTACCGCAGATCATGAAGAAAATGCGCAGAGTTTGCGCAATGGACGGAAGTATCGAACTGTCATGGTGCAGATAGACACTGCTGAAAACCTAAACAAAATTCAAATATTTTTTTGCTAAGAAACGTAAATTCCATTGGCAACCTGTGGTATTTCCATGCTCATCACACCGCTGTCCAGGTAGATCAAATCCCAACTGAACCGATGGAGTTGCACAATGCCGTATAGACCCTCTTCCTCGAGTAACGTCTGGACTCATATAACAATTCGGCACGCAAATGATGTGGAAGCTCTTAAAGCCGCTGTTTGAATCGGATGGATTCCGGCTCTCGTGCTCGTGGATCTGATTCAAAACCTTCCGGAACATGGACAGGGTATTGCTTATCATAAACACTTGCACATTGTCCTGCCGGGCAATAGTGGTCTCCAGGTCGAACTTGAAAATCCTCTGAATCCCCTTTAACCTAACAAAAGAAAGTGGAATTCAGTTCGAGGGCTTTTGAAGGTGACTGGGAAGTAGACTTACTTCAGCCATGACGCGGCACATATGTGTTCCAGGGGCTTGATGAGCGTTGCATCGAGGATTAAATCCTTCTTGTTTGGTATGGAGCAGAGGATCGATTGCAATTTTTCCTGCGCGATTAACTGGAATCCCTGAAGTTTCTTGTCAAGCGTTTGATCCATTTCGCCGGATAATTGATTTCGTGAATTATTGCCAGTAACTCATGGTAAAGTAGCTTTGAAGTAAAATAAATGAGATTGCGGTGGATAAGCGATTGTTTTAGTGCAAATTGATGATGGCTATTGGCATTAGCAATAACATTGCAGACGCAACTGACAGATGCAGACGTCAGCTGTTTACAGCGAATTCAACGACAAGCAACTGAGGAGCATTGCCATCAACGAATTTTACTTTTAATTGCACGTTTTTAACGTTGATTCGTTTTTATTAAAACCGTCACCGGGAAATAGGTTCAAATCACACAAGCGTCAGCACCTAGTGTCTATTTTCGAATTCCTGCTCCCACTATTATGTAGAGAAACTCGCAACTTGGTTCCAACATAGCAGACAGCGGGCAGATTAGAGGAGATATCATCAGTCTCCTTTGGAGCTACTACTATGATACGCAGCTTAGGCTGAAAGGTAGGCCAAAGCGGAAAAGACGGTTTGCAGTTTGACTTCCCCACTATGTGCGTGTTCACATTGGCGCAAGAAGGACAAGCGCAAGAAGGCAAATAGTGTTCACATTGGTGGAAGCACACTTGAATTTTTGACAAGTGGAACGCATGAATCGGGTCATTTTCATTCAGTCGCCTTCGTCCAAGTAGTCATTTTCATTCAGTCACCTTCGTCCGAGTAGTCATTTTTGCAAGCCAAATGAACTTGTCTGTCCAACAGTCACGAATAAATGAAGAAAAACTGTCAAAAATGGAATGAATTTAGAATGGAACGGTTTGCTTCACCCGAAAATCCAAATTGAAGATGGATTTTCGGGGCAAGCAACCCTTCTCGTTTCCACTCACTAAAAATCGTTCCCTCTCTTTCAAACAATTTGGTGCGCTTCTACCAATGTGAACAGGCACTATGGAAAAACTTGTGTTCATTTGTGAATACAGAGAGATTTCCTGCGCATCCCTACGACAACCTTAATTCATGATTATTCTTAACATTCTGACTTAGATTACTCTTTTTAGGGTCTCAGGCAGTGGCATCGGACTAAATTCTCCCACCAAGTGCAGGTCTAGCGATGATGTTTGAAAGCAGCAGCCATTCACTGACTATAAATCGAATATAATGGCTCAACTTCGGGGTTTAAATGTGCAAGCTTTCGAAGGCAGAGCATCTTCTTACTTTTCTCCTTCTTCTTAGAAAGCGCTACAGTCCGATGTGAACTTGGGCCTCAACTAACAAGCTTCTCTAGCTGGCACGATATTTTGCCAGTGTCCAGTGCCGCACTCCCAGTTGGTTAAGGTCCCCTTCCACCTGTGTGCGCCATCTTAGATTGGGTCGTCCTCTGCTGCGTCGTCCCTCAGGGTTGGATTCGGTAACTCTTCGGGCCGGAGCTCAACATGGCCTAGCGCAGGACTCTGACCAGATGCAACAGGTGCCTCGAGTTTCGACACACAACTCGTCAGTGTACGTGCGAACAGGGCCGCTCCAAGCAATGTAGAAAATGCGGAGAAGAAGGGCACATTGCTAACATACATATGTGTTAAACAAGCTTTGTGCTTCTGGTGCAAAGTTACCAGACCCGAAAACGCAGATCATATAGCCGCCAGTAGCAAGTGTCCGGGATTCCGTAAAGCACTGTCACAAAAACCATAATGAAAGTGATTCAAATAAATATAAATCACTGCGCAGCCGCACAAGACCTGCTGGCACAGACGATACATGAGAGAAAAGTAAATGAAGCAGTTATAAGTGAACCGTACAAATCTTTGGACTGTATCAGCTGGACAAAAGATAACACAAAGACAGGTGCAATCTAGGCCCGTGGAAGGCACTCAATACAGGAAATAGGTCAACCGACCAACAACATCGTAACCGCCAGGATAAACGGAATTCACTTTTATAGCTGTTATGCTCCCCCGATCAAGGACTACGCGCACAGCGACCACCAATTCATTATAATGGAAATCGGCGAGAGAAAACGCAGTCAGCGTCCAAACCAAACACGACCCAAGTGGAAGGACTCCCCCTTTGATAACGATGTCTTTGACGAGATCGTAAGAGGTGTGGCCGTGGATAACGGCGCATCCATGGGTCAAAAGGGTCTCCTCATGCTGCTGGTGGAACGAGGATATCCAGAGGCTAAGAGCAATTTGCCTCAAAGCGCGAAGGAAATTCCAACGATCCAGAAACAGGCCAGACTTCTAAGAGCGGCTTCTCCAATTTAAGCTAGCGAGAGGTGAGTTAGCGAAAGCTATAAAAGAAAGCAAAGCAAGGAGTTTAAAAAAACTCTGCGAGGAGGCCGATATAGATCCCTGGGGTAAAGCATACGGAGTGGTTACCAAAAGGATGAGAAATAATAGAGGTCCGCCGATAACGGGAGGCTCAGCTACTACACCGATGAGGGCGTCAAGTTCTATAGCATAACGGCGGGAGTTCCGCAGGGATCAGTCCTTGGACCCCTACTATGATGGCGTTCTACGACTAGCGCTTCCCGTTGGAGCACAAATCACCGGCTTTGCTGATGACATAGCCATTGTCAGAGTGGCCAAACATATAGAGGAAGTGGAGGTTGCCACGAACACAGCCATCTCTAAGATGAAGATTGGATGGTAAGTGCCGGATTGGAACTAGCGGCCTACAAAACGGAGGCTGTGCTCATAACCAGCCGCAAGAAGGTGGAATATGCGAGCTTTTTAGTCGGCGATCAGGCGATTATGTCTAAAAAATCTGTGAAGTACAATAGGTTATGCTTGATAGCTCTCCTTTAGGGAACACATAAGATATGCCAGCGAGAAGGCATCACTTACACAAGGAGCGCTCTCACGAATGCTCCCGAATGTAGGTGGTCCCGGATATGCGCGCAGAGTCTGTACGCTGCTCCGATATGAGCTGGTGCACTCGCACCACTTTTCGCAGTTTCTGTCTGGACACGGCGGCTAGAGAAAGTATCTGTACAAACTTGGAAATGATTATTCTCCACCGTGTCCACAATGCCCAAATGCTGAGGAGGACGAGGAACAGTTTTTGACTGTAGTCATTTCGCGCAGAACAGGCAAGCGGTAAACTTACCAAGCCTCGAAAACTTGGTCGTCTACATGATGGACTCGGTAGATAACTGGAACGAGCTATGTTCGCACATTGCGCTTATACAAACGAAGCTACGTCAGGCCGAAGCAGAGAGAAGAGCATAAGAGCACAAGAGCTCGCCGCCCGAAATACAGCATAAATCGCTAACCAGCCCCGCGAAGTGATACCTAACGGCTGTCCCGCGGGGAGAGTAGGCGCGTGAAAAAAGGAGAACAATATCCCGCGAATGGTGCATGCTGGTAGCCCGGGCTACTAGCATCTTGATCGAAGTTTCCACATCTCTTGTCACGAAACCATAAAAAAAACCATAAGCCATCTTAGACGTTGGATGCGGAGATGTCGTACTAGGCCGATGTGGCTGTACAGCCCGTACGGTTCGTCGTTGTATCTTCTCCTCCACTCTCCGTTTATATAAACGTGACAATAGATTGAACGCAGAAGTTTCCTCTCGAAGCGACCTTCCGTTTTCGTTAAGGTCCAGGCCTCTGCGCCGTAAAGGAGGACCGGGATGACCATCGATGGATATAGTTCCAACTTGGTTTTTCGAAAGGGGCTCTTGCTGCGGTTGGCAAGAGTAATTCTACGTTTGATCACAGCGCTGGTGTTGTTATCGCTGGTCACTAGTGAGCCAAGGTAGACGAAGTCTTTGACCACTTCAAACTTGTAGCCGTCAATTGTGACGTTCTGGGCAAGACGTCAGTATTATGAGTCTTTTTTGGATGACAGCATATATTTGGTTTTATCCTCGTTCGCCGGAAGACCCATTTCAGCCACTTCTGCTTTAATGCTTTTGAACACTGACGGCTCGCTGTGCTCGCCCAATTACGTCAATGTCATCCGCGTACGCAAGCAATTGCGCAGGCTTGAAATAGATCATACCCCTTGTATTGGTGCATGCGCCCTACCAACTCATCTCCAGCCGCCTTAAATAGCTCACCAATCAGGCTGTCTGCGCCCACGGCTTTGTTAGTTTTAAGCTTCAAAATAACAAGCTTACGCTTCTACGTCAGGTGGACGGAATTCTCTTGTATCTTCGTCCGTTGCGAATGGATCATTCTGCCTAACAGCGGTGTCAGATCTATCATCGTGCGGTAAAATCGGATGGATCATCTGAGAGTGGTTGCAGGGGTCTCGAGTTGAGGCACACCTCGATTTGAGCCAGAAGGCTAGTCATTTCCTCAAATGTGAGAACATTATGGCCAATAACTCATTTCAAGTGGTGTTTTACGGATTTGACGACCGCCTCCCACATCCCTTCAAAATGAGGTGCTGAAGGGGGATTAAACCGCCACTCTGTCCATCATTAGCGAGACTGCTGGCAATGTACTCTGAGTTTTGGTTTTCTTGAACAACGCACGAAGTTCCTTATCGGCGCCCACGAAATTGGTCCCACAATCATTTGATAAACTTGAACAAATCCCACGCCTAGCAACGAAACGTCGATATAAGTTGAGGAAATCTTGTGCGGAATATTCTGTCGCTACCTCTAAATGCCCAGCCCGTGTTGACAGACACACAAATAGAACCACGTATCCTTTGAATGATCCACGGCCTCGTCCATGAAAGAAGCAAAGGTTGATGGGCCCAGCGAAGTCAACTCCAGCATGAAGGAAGGGTCGATATCTCTGGACCCGTCTTGATGGCAAGTCACCCATAAGTTGTACAGTGGGGACAGATCGCTGTCGCCAACATCGAACAAACACATTTAAAGATGACTGATTTAACGAGTTGCATTCCTTGCAAGATCCAATAACGTATGTAGTTGAGGGTAAGTTGAGTCTTACCGTGCAATGTTTTTTGATGTGCATCCATGACGATCAGTCTCGTAAAATACGATCGCCGTGAAAGGATCAGCGGATGCGCTTAATCTGGATGAAGTAATGAATGTTACAGACGACCACCCACTCTCAATACGCCAAGTTCATCTAGGTACGGATTTAATCGACTTAGCGGGTTCTTAGTAGTCAGGGTCCCTCCCTTGATAGCGATTGAAGATCTTGGTGGAAATAAACGTTTTGGACATAGGATACCCAAAAGCGAAGAGCGTCAATCAATTTTTGCGGAGTGAGTTAATTCGTTTCCATCGAATTTCGAGGCATTAGAGTGGTTTTAATCGGTTTTTCCTTGGTGCGAGTGCGTAAGAGATTAATGAACCGTCGGCAACGTCTTTGAAACGAAATGCAGCGGATGAGGAGATCGAATTCTTCATAAGATGCAGTAAGTTGTCGTGCGCGCTACTGCACAGAAGTCGCGATCCATGCAACCACATAAAAGAACTGACAAGGTTACGTGAAGAGATTCCTCGTGAGGCGAGGTCCGCAGGGTTGTTTTTGCTAGATATATGATGCCAATATGCTTCTGGTAGTGCTGCTTGAATCTCTGAGACCCTGTTGGCTACAAACGTTTTCCAATTCGTAGGATGTTTTGCAATCCAAGATAGGTCCACAGAATACATCTTACTCCTTTAAGATCAAGAGTATCCTGAATACACTTAGCAAGCCGGACAGCAAGTAATGCCCCACAGAGCTCCAATCGAGGTAGAGATACTTGTTTTATAGGTGCAACCTTAGATTTGGGCGCCAGCAGCATGACCTGCGTACGCCCTTGTTGGTCAGTAGCTCGTAAGTATATGCAGGCACCATAAGCCCTTTCTCAGGTGTCGGAGCAGCCATGTATCTCAAGTTGTTGCCCTCTTTTAGAGTAACCACCCCATCGGGGTATCGAATAAGTCTGCATACCGTTCAGCATGCACGTCCATCGATCTTGTAGTCGGCGAGGAAACGGATCGTCCCAAACTAAGTTTTCATGCCACAGATTTTGCATGAACAGCTTAAACGTAATTGTGACTGGTGCAATCTAGCCCAGAGAATCGTAAAGTTGGGCGATGAGAGAAAGGCAGCGTCGTTTTGTCATGGTGTCCGCGAGAATAGAGGATTTAAAACGAAAAGTAAAAACGTCTCTTGCTGGTTGCCATGAAATGCCAAGAGTTTGAACTTCATCAAACTGTTGCCACTTACGAGAAGACCATTTGCTGAGTGGAAAGCCGCCCGCCCTGAGTAAGCTAATTAAATCCGATAGTTTTTGATTGGCCTCTTGAAGTGTATCACCTCCAGCAAAGATGTCGTCCACGTAGATGTCCTGATTTAGCACTTTTGTTGCATGAGGAAAACGACCACCTTCGTCAAGAGCCAATTGTTTAAGTGTCCTGACAGCTTGATATGGTGAACTAGCGAGGCTATAAGTAATTGTTAAATTGTAATAGATCACAGCTTGACCTTTCGACGGTCGCCAAAGAATTGTGTGTTGCTCACACTCGGTTTCTTCAGCAGTGGGCAATAAACTTACCTGGGATAAAGGTTCCTCTTGAGTCTAGAAATGCTCCAACAAGGATGAAATATTTTGATCGACAGTGCACTGAAGACTGGTGAGGGTTGTTGAAGAATTTTATGGTCCATCGCCTTGTGTGTACGATGAGAAACTTCCAGTCAATATCCACACTATGTCAGTTGCTTGTGATACCAAGGTTTCATCTTGCGATTTGCGCAGTCCTTAGTCGATGATTCGAGTATATATGTCGGCTCCGAGCATCACCTCGATGGGAGCACTTGAATTTAATTCGGGATCTGCTAGAACCAGTCCGTTTGTAAAGGAAAGATCGGTGGTTATCAATTGCGGTGACGGTAGGTAGTTGGTAAGTTTTGGCAAAACAGGAACATTGAATTTCCAATTTCTTGCATTGATAAAAGTGCGGCGCGATGATGACTGTTGCCTCAGTCCTGACCGTCTGACAAGGAGTATCCCCAACTCCCGAGAGTGGCACGAAAACTGACTGTCGAGGTAGGCTAAATCGTTACGCCAGAGACTCTGTGACGAATGATGGATCCACCAACGCCCGAATAGTACTGGATCACTCGTGTTCTGATGTAGCTGTCAGCGTGACAGTAGCAATTAACATGGTGCGTGGATGGGAAGCGACTTTATTGGTGGCGTGTACAGAGACCGTTGGCCCTTGCGATGAAATTGAGGTTTTCGATAAAGTCGTTTCTGGACCTTGGTGAAGCAACGTATGGTGTCTCTTTGAAGTATGACTTAAAATTTTAGACGAATAATGTTTGTGCGATGAATGCCTCTGCCTCTGATGAGTTGTGGACTGATTCCGAACGTTCCAATGCTTGAATTCGTGTTTTCATAAAGGCGTCTAGTTGATTCCACTCTATTGGTGTCGTGGCATTGCCCAATGATAGCTCCCAATCACGCCTTGTTATTGAGTCAAATCTCTGCACAGTTATAAATGCCAATATATCTTCCATCTTGTCAACTGGTCGACGGAGCACCTGAAAGACTTCAATCGCTTCTGTAAATGATGCTTAAGTGTGATGTGAGACTCCTTGGATATCGATGGTAGTTGAAAGAGTGCATCTAGAAATGTGTATATGAACAGGGCTTGTTTGCATTGCTCATCAAACCAAGGGTTTCTAGCTGGTGGCGGTTTGAAACCCAGCACATTAGAGACAGCGTCTTTATGGCAATGCTTCCACTGCTGTTCTGTGGATTGTTCCGGTATCACCGGACTTTGGTTGAGGGAGGCTCGATCGACGAACATCCTAGCGGTCTCCTGCGATTGTAGCTTTCCGACGTCAAATTCTTGTTATTTTGCTCGACTCCGTAGCACCCTGGTATCTTCATTCGTACCTTGGCTACAACAAGGTAGTGATCCGAGTCGATGTTGGGTCCTCAGAAGGTTCGTACATCTAGAATGCTGGAGGAGTGTCCGGCATCGATCGCAATGTGATCAATCTGGTTGATGGTCGACTGATCTGGTGACCGCCAGGTACGTACGTTATTGTCGAGGACCACAGAGAGTGACAGTTTGGTGCGGATTATGGAATGGTGGCAGCATTGGACCATTTTTCTTCGAAAATGAGGCTGGGAACAAGGTTTCGGTAAACGGTGGGCGTTACAGAGCCATGTTAACCGACTTTTTTTTTACTGAAATTGAAGACATGGATTTTGACGACCTCTGGTTCATGCAGGATGACGCGCCATGCCGCACAGCCCATGCCACAATCGATTTTTTGCGCACCAAATTCCTAAATCGTGTTACCAGCCGTCTTGGCGATGTCAATTGGCCGCCGCGGAGCTGCAATTTGATCCCTTTGGACTTTTTTTTTGTGGGGAACCGTGAAAGATCGATGTTATGCCAACAATCCGGAAACGCTTCAAGCACTTAAGGCCAATATCATCCAAGCAATTCGTGTGCTACATCCCGAAACCATCGACAAGGTTTTGGCAAATTGAGGTGACAGAATGCGCTACTCCGAAGCCAGCCGAGGTAGCCTCTTGAATGTCATTGTATTTCATAATTAATGGGAATGCTTGTTCTAACTAATAAAGCAATAATACATGGAAAAAATTTAATTTTGTTCATTTTATCGGATTTTTAAAAAGAAACTTGTATTTGGCCCACCCTTAATATTGTACTCCTCGTATTGGCCAGCGCCTCCCACTCTTTTAAAAAGGACAAATCTGCATTATCAACCTTAATAGAGTAACGAAATTTCTCAGTCTAAGCTCTCACCAAGGCTTCGCTTCTCCTTCGAGACGGAGGTGGAAAACGCCCAAGATGTATGGTGGGTCACGGTTTAAAGGAAAATAACTATTGAACTCGATGAACATCTTATTCGCACTACTGCAAAATATTAAAAACTCAGCTGCTAAGGAGCAGCACTGGCTGAACCCTTGTTTTTAGGGCATACAGAACTTAGATTTCAAGGTTAAGAGCTGCATATAACAACCAACAGCTTCTAAATGTTGACTTCATTATTTAGTTAGATTTAAGAATTTTCTTTAAAAGAAATGAATTTTCATCCATATGTCGAAGTCACCTCGCTTTCTGCCGGACAACTTAAAATCATGTTGACTTTCTCCGGCGAATTGTTTTCCTTCAACAACAAAACCAGCCAATAAAAAACAACTCAAACCACTCACACTTTCCCGCATCGAAATGTCAAAATTCCATTTCTACACAACGCACCGTCGTGCATGTACAATTCTGCACACACAACTACACCCGCATTGCGAAACAAGTTTTTCTTCAATAGTCGTCAAATCAGTTGCTCAGGGAACGTCACCGTGTACGGTTGGTGTCGTTCTCTACTCTTATTATTTTCGCACGTTATTTCTCCACGGACCGTGTGTTCTATACATTCTATCATTTAAAATAAATTAAAATAAAAGAGAAACATTAAGAAAATAGTTCATAGTGAAATAACAGGCCAGTGTGCGGGTGTATGCTTGTGTCAAGTGGTTCTAAAAGAAAAAAATAAAAAATAAAAATCGTGTGTGTCTGGAGAAATATTCTGTCGTGGTATTGTCAGTGTCACTCCCTCCGCCCTCGACTCGTATTCAATGACTTGAAATCGCATTGGTGTGTTGGTTTCGTTCAGGTGCTCCAGCTCTCAATGACAGAAGGAATCAGAGGAAAAACGAAAACTCTGTCAACTGCTGCTGTTGCTTGACATTTGATAATTCTCGCGTATTTCCTTGGACTGTTTTTTCGTATTGTTTTTATTTTCTGTGTTTATTCTACCGTCTCTTTGTGGTTTCCTTTTACTTTTGTGCATTCGATTCGTTTCGCCTGTTTTCCGTGTCAATTCGCTCGATTGCCGTGAGACAGCTACCGGAGCACATTTGCTCGCTCTCTTTCGTTTTATACTCACGCATACAGGTGTAACGGACGCAAACGGTGTGTGTGTGCGTGTTGCTTTCGCTCAGCAGGTTCCTTGCCTTGCCTCAACATCGAGTTCTTTGTAAACAATCGCGTGCGAAAATCGAAAGGAAACACACTCAGCTGGGCGTGCTGTTGGGGAAGGAACCCAATCAAAGTTTTGTTTTTTCTATTTTTCTGAAATCGGAATCGGAAATCCCGACGAAACACACAATTTACACTTGTCTGCCTGACATTTCGAGTCCAACAAGCAACAGACAGTGAAAGAACTTCTTGGAGGCAACAACGGTGTCGTGTGTAGCGCGGCGCGAAAAAGGAATTTCAAATTTTCCCGGAATTTTCGAAAATCCCTCGTTAGTGGTCACATAGTTAATGGGAATTCATCCGTCCTCGTCAGTCTGTTAAGATCGCGTTGGGAGAAACGGAAAATCAAATAATCGAAAAGATCATCATCGGTGTGAGCGTTAATCATTTGGCGCCAGTGGTGCACAATAGCACGAGTGTTCGAGTGAATTTTTTGGTGTCTGGCTTTGTTTCAGAGAAGAAAAATAAATAAAATCTGTCCATTGTGATCCCGTCATTTCGGTTTTTACTTTTTGTTTTGTGTTTTTGTTTACATTCGTCTTGACCCTTCGTCGTTACGTCCTCCCTGTCCTGAAGGTGATCCTTATCATCGGCTCTTTGGAATATCATCATGCATCTGCAGCTGTAGGAACCGAGAATACAATCAGGTAAGTCGGGAATGCTTATTATATAAACATACTCGTACATAGTAAGTCATCAGGCAATTTGTTGATTGTTTCGAATCCTGGAGCGGCTCGCGGGCGGTTTCATGTGGTATTTTCCCAACTGTGCGTAATGGTGACAAGGTCTAATTGCAGTCCATCATAGAACACATTCTCGGGCTCATTCGATCTGTTATCAGTCGGAATAATGATTAAAGTCGAGATGAAATCCGCTCGCGTTGACCTGGACAAACACTCCGACAGTAGGTTATCGGTCCGGGTGTTAAGGGAGGCACACAACTTGGAAGCAAAATATTTCTTTCTCGTGTTTTTTTTCCGTTTTTTGGGGGATTTATTTGATCGGCTGGTGGGCTGGGATCTACCACGTTTGTTGGATTATTTTTAGAGATATCGATGGACTGGACGTCGAGGAAGGGAGTTCTTTGTTCCTCGGTCGATGTGAGCTAATTTTCAATATCAGGTGTCGAGATCCTATCTTGGGCAGTTTCTTTTGTTTAGTTTAAATGCGGGCCTTAACCTGCTTAAAGGTGTGTTTACAAAGTAACGAAATTTATAGCTATCCAAAACCCCCCAGAACATTTGGTGGCATTGATAAAGCAACACATTCGGGGATTTCTGCGATTTCGCGATTGTTTACTATCATTTCGTTCACTTTTACGTCTTTATCGGTTGTTGATTGACGAAGTATGTAAACAAACAGATAAAAGCCTATTACACCAAAGCGCATAGAATTTCTTCTGGGGCCTGTAAAAGACTAAATACGGCGATCCAATTTGCGATTCCCAAAGTAAATTTAAAATAAATCACAGATATATATTCATCTTTCGAACAAATTTTTATTTCAATATATTGCTTGGATTCTACCATTTTGAATGGTATATTACATCATTCACATATCCTCCAAAATAGTTCTTGCAGGGCAGGCTTCTAATAAGGTAATTTTCGATGTTTTTTCGCCAGGTATCAAGCAATAAATCGGTTATAACTTGACGGAAAATCATTTTAAAAGCGTATAGAGTTTGCAACTTCTTGCATAGTCCCGATAACCTACATTATCTTGGCGACCAATTCAACATCAACAAAAGGCGAAATAACTCGTCCAGGAAACGATTCCTTGCAATAAAGCCGAAAATAGTCGAGTTGTTTGAGACGTGGCACCTGTGGTGCATGTGGTCTTGTTGAAGCCACATGTCTTCCACATCGATATCTTCGATTGAAATGAAAAATAATTATCTAACATTCGGCCAAATGCTGTGATCGCCCTGAAATCGGAAGATTTTGACCTTTTCCAGCGCTACCTTAACGGCAGTCGTATTCTCTGCAGGGCATGCATTTCGATAGGCATTAAAAATTCCGTGTTGCCGCGTATTATGGGTCAGATGGGCGAGTATGTCAACCATAATCTGTTCGTAATGCACGAAACGTACCTATTACTGTCTCAATATTTTTGTAAAGGGTGATTTGTTTGCTGTTTGGTTTTTCAGTGGTCCATGCTTGACAGTTCAGGCGTGACTCGTGACAGGTCTTGAAAGCAAAACATTGTCAGTTAGTATTGCCATTTCACTACATAAAGATTTACGAACGAATAACGCTTACAAGTTTTTACATTTTATTATCAAAGTTCGTACTCTGTGAATAAATGTTTTTCGAATACCTCAACCATTTTACCATCGTCATAATCAACCTACTGAGCAAGCCATTCAAGCCATAATGCCCACATTTCGCATAAAATTCGTTATTCAGTGGCAACAAGCCACCTACCCGTACAGAGGAATATATTAGTGCTGTATCCGCCAGTGTTAACCAAGACCATGATCGCATTTTTTAGCACAGAGCTCGAGATACTCTTTCGATTTCTGCGACTGAACTCGAATGAAAACTTCTACATTCTGGCTGGAGATTTAAATGCCAAACATAGTGATTGAGGAAATGCCGTAGCCAACACTAGGGGGAGCCTACTAAGCCATTGGTGGGCTATGCAAAATATACTCGTAGAGTACAAAGTTAAGATACTCGCAACGGATAGTCCGTCGTATCCAAGGAGCGGTTCCTATGTGGATCTTATGCTGCTTGACTCTCGACTGAGACTGGCTGACACAAACGAATGGTCTACGAACTACCTACGGACCTTCACATACGACAGTGACCATTGCGGACTTAATGCCGTAATCACAGTACCTGACGAATTCGCGGAGATGGGAGAGCATGTCTAATTGCAACCCTACGATTATAGTAGGGCGCGTTGGCCACGCTTTGCCAATTCCCTGACGAGAGCGCTCACTTCAAGCGCCTCCTTCCCACCGTCAAATAGGAACCAGTCAAACTACGATGACAGGTACCTTAAACAGATGGACGATATAATTAAGCAGACGATGGACAATACAATACCACGCCACCGACAACACGATACCGCAAACGTATACCGAAACGCGACAATCGACGCACTGCACAAACAAAAAAGTAGACTCCTGACAAGACTCAAACTCTTGTACAGGCGGTTTACCGACAGACAAAACTCGGAGGTCAGGACACTGAAGTCACTGATTAAAAATCTCCAACAGTTGATCAAAGAGAATTACAGAATATCTGTAAGTTTGCATTGGAACAACAGAATTCGAACCGTAAAATCCAACAACGTCAGTATGTTTCCGCAAATAAATAAAATATTTAGGAGAAACAATCAGAATGACATTTAGGATCTAAAGCTTCCGAGAACGTCAGACAATTAGCGCTTGTTACGAGCAGTTAGCATTGATCCAGAGGGCGCCATCCTGAATGACCACTTCTTCGTTATCGAGGATCGTCAGGAGAAGGTGGCGGCAGTAGGAGCTGTCTTCCAGGAAGTGTACAAGGTGAATGATGGTATTCGCCCGAACCACGACCTGGAGAACAGAGCCCTGCTTCATCACTTTTATCTTCGAAATGGTATCGAGCATTGGCGATCAGAGAACCTTGGTTTTACCAGGTTTAATGAAAATTTCATGGCAAACAATGCCATCGCCAGTGAGGGGGCTAATACACTGTTCATTTCGAAATCAGAATCTATTTTATTCAGAATGCCTTTGTCTAGGGCCTGTCGGAATACTAGAAAAAATTGGCGCAGGTTTTAAATTTTTGGACGGACGAGTGTCCACTGCAAAGTGTAGTCAGATACCTTGGGATCGTGCTGGATCAGTATCTACATATATTTTGACAAACATGTAGATGCTGCTCTGGCAAGGGCCCGGGGCGCTTTCGCTCTGACAAGATAGCTATTTCAACTTGATTCCAGGGTGAAGGTAATCTGCTACATGGTCTTAATCAGACCCATGGTTGCCTATGGATGTCCCGTCTGGTTCAATGTGAGAGCCAGCTTAATGGAAAGGATTGGGGTGTTTGAGAAACAATGCCTCAGGACTTGTCTCGGGCTACATAGGACACCCGAATCTTAGTACACGAAATTTTACCCGAACGAGGTCCTATACAATAGGGCTAGGATTGAGCGGGTGGATAACTTTCTGATCAAACTGATTCGGAGCCACGTTGCAAGAGCAATGACTTCTGTCAACAACCTGATTTACGGGGCTTACTACCCCAACTACTTGCATCACGAAAGGGTGCGCCTTAACGGCTTTGTCCCACCAGAGGCATTTATCTATTTAGATCAATGTGGGTTGATCCAGGATAGAATAGCGGTACCGCTAATCTTCCACGTGGCCCGCAATTCCGTGGAGCGGCGATTCCTCTACGAACATGATGTCGCGCTCCGTGAGCCCGAGCGCCTCAGGTTTAGTAGATCGGTGTCGCGCCGAGATCGGGGAGGTGTCGTTCGACAACATCAACGCTTTGGCGGACTTCGTCAGTGGTACCTTCAGTTCATATAGCCTCTTAGTAATGTGGCCTAACTTGCCAAATCTCTGTATTTGTGTGTAATACCATTTTACCGTGCATTTCGTCGGTAAAGAATTGCTGTCGGATATCCAATGGAGTAGATAGAGTAGTTTGGCTCATTCCAGTATGCCGGTTTTATACCCTATCTTTCCGGCACTCTATGATGTTGTAATGTTCCCGAACGCAGGGAAAGCAATTCTTACCGAAATAACATTTCTTCCGGGGCTTAGAACACAGTTGTAATTTTGGCAAATCATCATTTGATTTCAAAATCTGATTCACAGTTCTCCTCTGATACATACTCTGGTTCAATATTCTTGGCTGTTTCTTTACGAATCGCGGTCTTTAGCTCCTCCAAATCTGCAGGCCTGTCGACGTAGACCTTTGACTTGAGATAGCTACATAAAAAAAAAACTGGCGCCGATAAATCCGGAGAACGGCTTGGCCACACGAGTTCTGTTCCACGCGAAATTAAACGGCTGCCAAACAGCTGTTCGAGAATCTCCATTGTTTCGGCTGCGGTGTGGCATGTCGCCCCATCCTGCTGAAACCAGGTTCCCGATAGCTTCCGTTTACGTCGGAGAGTTGGCCCGACGAAGTCCGACAACATTTCCCGAAGAAGTCGAAGAAGTAAGGCCCGATTACTCCCCACGCAGCGATACCCATCCACGCTGTGACCTTCGGCGAGTGCAGCGTTTGTTCGTGAATGTTGTTCGGGTTAGCATCGCTCCAGTAACATAAATTTTGCTTGTTTATATCCGCGTTAAGATAAAAATACGCTTCATCCGTCATTAAAATGCAATTTAGTGGAACTTCCTCACTGTCGATTTTTCCAAGCATCTTCTTCTTCTTCTTCTTTTCCTTTTTCCGGAGTTGTTATGGTCAGAAGTGTAGGACCATAACCTTCCCACTTAACTGCATTCCTACTGGTCCGCTTGTGGGGTCCGCCGGTTTGACATCAGAAAGTAGCGGCAGGCTTCATCGCTGAGGCCAATCAAATGCTGGTGTTTTTGCATTTGTTTGCACCAATTGTTTTTCGGCCTGCCTTTTTTTTTTTTTTTTTTGACACGGGCATGCTCCAGATTTTTTTGTTTGATCTTACTCTTACAACACCGGTGATCTCCAGTCGTGTCAACCCACTGATTTGCATGTACACTTGTGGGGCAGTTTAATGGTGGTATATGTGTCCCTAGGCTCACTTTGGTGTTTTCTGAATTGCCTAGATGTGATTTTTGTTTACCTTTGTTTTAGTCGCCTTTTACGACAAGCGAGAGGTATCGCTGCAGGGATATTCTTAACCCGTCCCTGCACGGATTGTCGATTTTTCCAAGCATCACTTGACTAAATGTTAATCTTGCAGCATAATCACCTGGTAAAAGCTGTTGAGTGCATAAAATTTTGTAAGGATGAAAGCTCAAGTCTTCGTGGAGTATTCGGCCAAGCGTTCGTTCCGGGATTTTTAAATTTTTAGCGTGTAAACGATGAGAACGAGAAGGACTTCTCTGGAACGACTTGCGAACGCGTTCCACGTTTTCCGGTGTTCTGACTTTTTTTTCTCCTTCTGGTATTTTTTTTTTTTTAATTGACCCGGTTTCCCGGAAATTTTTTACCCACATATACACAGTTTTTTTTGGTTGGAATCAGTTTTTTGAACTTTTTTCGAAAATCGCGCGCAGCAGCCGCATACGAATCACCATGCAAAATAAAACGTTCGACCGAGTAAACGCGTTGCTCACAATACTGAATGTTAAAAAAAAAAACCTCTTTGCAGCTACCGTTTAACGCTGGAATGGTAAATTTTTAGGCGAGTTATGATTTTTTGAAATAGTAACTATTCACTTCGTTGCCGCACCCTGTATATTTGATTTTCTCTCCATTTTCTTCTAAACCCACTTACTGCCTTTCCTGCTATTATAGACTTTCTGTGATTCTTTTAGCCGTTTATTAACTACCTCCCGGAAAGTCTAGGTTGTCAACGGAAGCTAGAACAAGTGTGATTCCAGAAAGGATTATTTTCCTATAATTTTCCTGAAGGGATCGGTGACAAGGCGTCTCCTTGTTTTAATCCTTCACGTATGTTTCAGAAAAGGCGTCTCATACTTTAACTCCTCCTTTGCATCACTTTAGACATACTTGTACCAGTTTCACCAACTTCACCTTATAAGGATATAATACATTTTCGTTCGGTTTATAGAGTCATACGCTTTTTTTTAAAGTCTACGAATAGTTGGTGGACCGTTTCGTTAAATTTCCATTTCTAAAATGTCCTCACTAATAGTTCCTCAGCGGTTGACCCTAGCCTCTTAATTATATCAGGTTGTAACATAAGATTACGCGATTTTTAAATGTCTGTTTAGCGTTAAATAATTTGCACCAAATGCAAAAATTTGCAATTGTCTTCATAGGGCACCACTTCTGCCTACTTCTCAGTTTTGCAGACTTGAGCAAGTGGAAATTTGAAGGTTTTAAATCTGGAGAAAAAGCGGATGTACCTTTTTTTGCCAATCGAACTCCTGTAATTATCTGTATGACGGCGAACGTTATCCTGAACGTCTCTTCCATTAATAAGACCTGGCCGTTTTGCTCTAGTGCCGATTTTAATCGGCACGTCTTTTGAGAGTAGACTAACTATCTGGTAATGAAGCAGTACCTCAAATTGGATTAATCCCTCAGCATCCCACTAAACACTCAATAACACCTTGACCGGGTGAAGTCCATCTGTGAACTTTTGTGTTGGTCGGTTTTCTGGACTAAGCCATTGGGGGCGACGTGTAATGTTATTGTAAAGAATCCATTTCTCATCTCCGGTAACGAATGAGCAATATATCCCAAATACTAACTTCAGTATAAACATTTTTTTTTTGTGCATTTTATGGCACCTGGAAAATAACCGCGGCCTTGTTATTATTTTTTATTTACCTTCCCGATGGTTACCTGTATTTCTGCTGTGTGGATGACATCGTTTACCAATGCTACTAGCTCTCCATGTACATTAAGTAGATCATCGAAATATTCCATCCATTGGACTGCAACCTTGTCCGAAACGAGCTTCCCATTATCGTTGCGAATAAATCCTTATCCTGTTTCTCTCTTCACACATTGCTCTTGTGTTTTTCGCTGTACATTCTTCCTGTATGTTAGCAAACTTTGTCCTTTGTCATGTTCGTGTTTTATTCCGAACTGTTTGCATGACCTCTTCACTATTTTCAAGTACTTAAAATCTTAGAGCATCACAGGCTTCTAGTTTATATTCCGTTGCTTCCTTTACAACACTTTTTCTTGTGGATCATACTGCTTCTTCTCATCTTGCTTCAACGTTAGTTTTCATGCTATCTAATAAGGATTTGGCCTTATTGCGGGGAAAAAAAACCCAGGCAGTTTAATCAAACCTGATTTACCCGCCAATACAAGGATAAGCAAAGGAATACCCAATTTTTACCGATAGGATTTAACTATACCAGCTTGATACTTTTTATCAATCAAAATCGGGACAAGGCTATAGGGAATAATTATATTTGAAGAAGAGAAGTAACAAGCTTTTGGTTCTTATGCCTGCCCGCGTAAAGCTCCTTCTTAAGGAGACGGCATCGCAGCAGGTTAAGGTGCTATTGGTTTGATATTCCAGATTAAAAATAAGGGCGGGTTAATTCGTGGAACAAATCGTTCCCGTGGTCTTTAAAAGATTTAGCCTTAGCTGGTTAGAATATGACCAAGCCTGGACATTTATGAGGTCCTCATACGAGATCGTGTAGCTCGATATTCTATTATGCCAACACAGTGTCACCGATAGATGAGGATATTGTCTTGAACTTGACAATTTGTAATTGAGTCTGAAAGTTATTTATGAATATAGAAAATAGTAAGGGGCCCAATACAGATCCTTGCGGCACACCCGAGTTAACTAAAATTGATATTCTTTGTTTCATTTTAACCACCTGGACATGATTGCGTAGATATTGTGCAGGAAGTCTGATTGATGCGGGAAACGGAAACAGGGCTGAAATGATAAAATTTTGTGTAACATCGACGTTCATCGAAATCCTATTTTTATTAACTGATTTCCACGACAGTAGCCACCTTATTACACCGCGTTCATTTGGCCACTCAAAAACACGGACAGGACCACTGTCAATGGCTAGGTGTTTAGCCATTTCCGGTTCTCAACGACCTAAATCACAAATTCCGAAATAAAGCCAAGATTGTTTTTGTTTAAGCCCGTTCATGGTAAAATAGCAAACAAAACCGAGCAGCTGTCTGCTGTCCGGTTGGCTGTCACTGGAATTAGTGCTTCCAATTCGAAAAATAAACAAAACGGTTTTTATTAAGTCGAGCATTTATGTGATTTATCAGCCGAGTTTATAGGGGACCGAAGCCACTGGCGCTTGGTTTCAAATTCTTTTTTTTCTCCTGCCTAGTTGCTACATTGTGTTTAATGATGAAAAGCTTTCTACATGTTTATCGGAGGATCTATAATTTGAAAAAGATTTAAATTTTATGCATTTATTTGTACATTATAATTAAATGTATCCATATTCAATGAGATAAGGCTAGTTAGGCCTTATCACATTGCAATACATCAGAAACGATTTCTGTCAGCGAAATTGCCAATTAATTATGTCAATGATTTAAATTGATTGCATTTTGTGGGGTTTTCTGCAGGAAATCGAATTGAGTCTGAATTATGTGTAACGTCTTGCTTTCAACATGAGTTAGATAATTCTTATCGGTATTTTATATCTTATCGGGCAATATCTTAGGCGTTATTAGCTTTGCAGTATAGTGGTTGTCAAGCAGAGCTGTGCAAAATAACTTACTTATTTAGGGGAAAAGGCAAAATGCTGGGAAGAGTAACTAATTTTATTGCTAATTTTTTTGCCTGCTGATAACTATGTGGGAATCGTACGCTGGCTATCGCACTTGTTAGAATGGTCGCCAGTCACTCCTTCAGCATTCTGAACGTGCAAAATTTACACGGAAAGCTACGTCGATTCAATTCGATATGATTGTTCCACTGAAGGTACGGATGCGTACATCGCGGACACTACGGGGTCGGGTAATGCCATCAAAATATGACGTCGGAAAGATGCGATCGCAAGAGACTGACAGAAGCTTTGTTAATCACGCCTCCCTCAAGCTTTTTCAAAACAATGCAATTTGCACAGAAATGCAAATACAATTGGGATATTGTCAAGTGCTCGGTTGCAAGCCACTACCTACCTACCAGACCCTTGGTTTGATGGCGAGTATAAACAGGGTCATGTAGAAAAACGGAATGCATATGTGGCTTCGTAGTGTCTAATGACGAGAGCTGCTCGTAGGCTCTGTAAACTGAAATGAAGGGGAAAGCTTGGGATTCTGATTGAGATCGAGGCTGTTATGGCAGGAACGTTTTGCCAAAAGTTAAAACGAAGAGCCAAGGCTTCAAAGCCAAAGCGGAAGCCTGGCAAATCGACCATTCAAGCTAGACGAATATGGGAGAGAATTCTGGTCACCCGATTTTGACGAGTTTAAGGTATCGATATAGAGGCCGAAGCCTAATAAAGCTTGACAAGGCAACTGAAGATTTGTTGGCTGGGAACATGCTGGTTGATGGGAGTTTTAACATATTTTGCCCGGTCCATAAATAAGAACCATATAACTACACAAGAAGAATATAAAACGCTTAAAGCTATGCCTTTTACCACTCTCAGGATAGTGCATGAACCCACAATTTCCCTGAATAAAGTCGGAAGATTTTGGGTCTCAGCCACTTTGAGAAATGAGAACTCAGATGAGTTGCCTAGAATGGGCTCAGAAGAGAACTTCTCAAGACACTGAAACCTCTTTAAATTGCCTACATCTTTACTCGCTTATTTCGTCAACGACTAGGTCCTACAGACATAGGCAACCTAAGTATAGGTGGGGAAGCATATACGCTCCGTTATCGGTAAGAAGTCTGTAGTTTTTCATTAAACAGATTGGACTGCGGAAGACTTATAGCTGACTAAGACTTATAGGTATATAGGACTGCCCTACTTTTGCTCAGCACCTTATCGTGTTTGGCATCAGTGAACCTAACATCTTTGAAGCTTGGGGTGTAGATGACAACGCGGCCGAACATTTCCTCTGTGACTGTCCTGTCTTTGCCCTTTGCTCGCACCAGGTAGCATATTTTGGAGGTTTCGGAATACGAAGAAAATATAATAAAGTACACAAAAGCCTCCAAGGCTACATGTTTTTTTGTTTTATAGAAAGAAAAAACAAATTTCTTCTAAGTATTTGCCCTCATCAGCTACATATTTTTCTTACATTGCTCTTTCGCGGCAAACCACTCATCAATCAATTTTTGGACGTTTTCGTAAGAAGCGGAATGCTGCTCAGCGAGCGTGTCGCGTATTGACGGGAACATTCGGAAAGAGCTGGATGTGGTGAATAAGTGGCGTCGGGTATCGCCTTCCAGTTGTGTGTCTCCAAGTTATTTTGGTCAATTTGTGACGCATGCGATGGCGTTTTGTCTTGGACGCAAACAGCTTGTCATGTCCGGCGTTTTTTTTTTACAAAGAGCCCGGTGCATTTGGTGGTGGGGTGTATTGACAGTTTTACAAGATTTCAACAGCTTATAAAGGGTCCGCCATCTAACGTTTTTTTTTCAAGTAGTGCTTATTTCGTGAATGGTAACACTTAGCTCATGTCTGATTTGACAGATAATTAGTTTTATCCTTCCGCTGAACGAATATGGTTGTGTATACGCTTGAACAACGCTTCGCTAAGTGGGCCTGCGATCGACTTACAGAAGATGCCGATTTTGCCAAAAAAAAACATATTTTCAGATGAAGCTCATTTTGATCTTGGCGGGTATGTAAACAAGCAAAATTGTCGCATTTGGGGCACAGAAAACCCGCACGCATACATTGAAAAGCCGGTGCACCCAAAACGAGCCACTGTTTGGTCCGGATTTTGGTCCAGAGGCATAATTGGGCCATTTTTCTTCGAAAATGAGCAAGGAGTGGCCGTTACAGTCAATGGCGATCGTTATCGGGCCATGTTGAACGAATTTTTGTTCACAAAAATTGAAGAGGAGGATATTGGCAACATTTGGTTTCAACAGGAAGGCGCTACGTGCCACACAGCCGAAGCTACACTCGATGTTTTGCGCCCTGTTTTTGAAGATCGCATTATCAGCCGCAGAGCTGATGTCGTTTGGCCACCTCGGAGCTGCGATTTGACACCGTTGGACTATTATTTGTGGGGTGCCGTCAAAGATAAGTGTTACGCCGATAAGCCAGAGACAATTGACACTTTAAAGGACAATATTCGTGAAGCCATTGGTGAAATACAGCTGCACACAATCGATAATGTGCTTAAAAATTGGACCGATCGTGTAGGCTACTGCATGGCCAGCCGAGGCAGCCATTTGAATGAAATTATTTTCCATTATTAACCGGAAGGATTGTACTTTCAAATAAAAAAAGAAATTTGAGAAAATATTCAGTAGTTTTTTTTATAGCATTTTCAAAAAAAAAAAAAGTTATTTGGCGGACCCTATAGTAGACCATACCCTATTGAACGCCCAGCGTCGTTTTCCGTCCGAAGGTCTCGACGAAGATGCTGCTGGTTGGCCGGGATAAACCCACGATTTCTTACGTTAAGGATTCTTGAAATATATCCACTTTTAATCGCCGGTGACAATCCAATGCACTCTCTGACTCTCTTTTGATTGGCGAGCAAACTTTTTTGGCGTCGCTCCATCTGCCTGTTTATCACTTAAACCGGCGCTAATTTTCCGATCTTTTGATTGGCATTCCATGGCAAGTAGACAATGCCTTGGTGAGTAACACCCAATTGCTCGGGAAGAATTTTTGGCGATTGGGTAAGAGTCTGAAATTGATGGTCCTCTATCTTCCTAAGCCGATTTTAATCTTTCTCGTCGCTCAGGTTGAAATTTCGAGAAACGATGCTCAAAATTGCTCAGGTCAAAATCGCCGTCTTTAAATTGAAGCAAAAAAGTCGAAAATCTCATTTGATATCATCTTTTTCTGACAAAAAGCAGTCGTGATTACCCAAGTAAAAATGTATGTTGCCATATGAAATGTTGACTAATGATTAGAAAGATCACTCATGCCGTCTAAGGGAAAGAGCTGATTTAAGCTTACAAACCTGGTCTCCTTCAGATCGCATGTAAGATCTTCTCTACCGCTCTTTGCGAACGCCTGGAACAACAAATAGATTCAGGCAGAGGAACGCATTGTCATGTGTTTTCTTAAATGTACTATCTACGTGCGAGGCGTCAATGAAGCGTTTGAGAGTATTGAAGCATAAGGGGTTAAAGTGGATCTAAAGGTAGCATTGACATTGTTGCCAAAACATCACCTTCTGCAGCTATGATTTCGTTGTAGTCAAAGATTTCGTCAATTAGTGGCAACGACAACATCGCATCGGTGGTATCAAATACGAAATCACCCCTATCATTAAAAAAAAAAAAGTATTTCATCCTAGACCACTTTTATGGCGCGGAGAGTTCCTTATCGAAAGCGGATGGGGAGGCCCTTTGTATTTTCTGTAGGGAAACTTACCATACACTGCTTCTTTCCGATTGTGGAGGAGAAGATAAAGAGTTATAGTGATTCCGAAATTAAACACATTTTTGAACTTGTATTAGACAATTTGTTTATTTCATTACGCTGCCTGAATCTTACCATTATGAATGGAATATAATATCATTCAAATGTCCTTTAAAGGAGGTGCTTGCCGAACTCGATTCTGACAAGGTATTGCAATTCGACCATAACTAAGTGGATTGAGGTGGTTACCCGACTATGCGCCGTTTTGATGTCACAAAGCTCGTGAAATCTAAGGAATGTGAAGGGGGATGTTATTTAAATCCAACCTTGTGGAGTTAAGAAAACTGACTATATTGGCCAAGCAGAGGTTGGCTACCTCTGAGAGGTCAACGAATTAGTATTTGCTAAAGGCTCAGAACCTGCGGCTTGCCAATGGCGGGCTTTCGCAGATAGGAGGCAAGTGTACTACGGGGTTTTGCCAGGCCAGGTTTTGAAGCCAAGAGAAGCCTTAGCGTTTATCGCGCGTCAGAGGAACTCAACCATAACTTCACGAATATTTTTTAACAAAGCTTCAAGAGTGCGGATTTTGTACACAAACACGATTTTTTTCATAGCCGCACAAAAAGATATCCAACGACGACAAATCACACGATCTTGGTGGCCAGTTCGCATCATCCAAACGCGAAGTAACTCGTCCAGGACAATATTGCAATATTTGAGGCCAAAAGCTGTGCTCGCCGTGAAGTCGATTGATTTGGATCTTTTTCAACATTGTCATTAACGGCAGCATATTTTCTGCAGATCGTTACCATAATAAATAGGCCTTAAGTTTTCTGTAATACAGCCGATCTCATACAGTGCGCTGAAAGGGTCGACGATAATCTGGTTCTAATGCGCGAAACGTGCTCCTTTTCTCTCTTTATTTTTTTCATATTTTAATATTGTACATTTAATGGTCCTTAAAAGACCCAAATTGTAAAATGGCAAACCTTATACTGAACATTTGCATTCTCAGATGGCAGTCTGGTTTGTGTATATGTTTGAAACAACTCGGCGTTGCTGGTATATTGCGTCACATGTGGCAACAACTGAGGCCTTAAATTTGCATATTTTGATAGCTTTAAGTCGCCAGGCATTGATGCGATATACCCTGTTATGCTTCAAAAAGGTATAAGACAGTTTCTTCCTACTTTGAAAATAATTTTCACTGCTAGCCTGGCACTTACTTACATACCTATTTCTTGGCGCGCAGTGAAAGTGGCCTTCATTCCCAAAATAGGGAAAGAGGATTACTCATGCGTCATTAGTTTTAGACCAATCAGCCTAACATCCTCCTTGCTGGAAAGTATGGAGAGACTAGTAGAGCTGCACATGCGCAAAGTTACCCTTGCAACTTTGCATCTCTCTTTCGAACATGCAATATGCTTATCAGCGCGGAAAATCTAGCGAAACTGCGCTTCAAAACCTAGTTGGGAGAATTGAATGCGTACTTGAAAAGCAAGACATTGAGGAAGCTCTTGGTAACGCAACTTTCGACAGTATGTGTGACGCTGCTAGACGTCATGGTATAAGTGAAGCACTGGCTTTGTGGATGAAAGCAATGCTTGTGCAGAGCACATTGCTCGCTGAGGCAGGCCTCGAACAATGTCAAATCTGGTGTAAACAAGGGGTGCCCGCAAGGTGGCGTCCTGTCTCCGTTGTTATGAGCTATGGTGGTCGACTCCCTGCTATATGTTCTCAAGGCCTCTAGAATATATACCCAAGCCTACGCGGATGATGTTGCCGTTCTCTTTATCGGCTCATTTTAAGCGACTTGCGCCGCTAAATGTGATCGATAACTGATGCACAAGTAATGAGCTTTCTGATTTCGTTCTCTTCACGAGAAGGACTGAAAATATTGGCAGTATTCAGCTTGGCTTAAAAAACCTTCCCTTTAAGCCCGTCGTCTTAGATAGCAAGCTTCTTTGGTCAAAGCGTGTTGAGTCAAAAATCACCAAAGCGCTTTCAGCTTTTTGGCAATGCAAAATGCTTTTGGTAAACATGAGGCTTATTGCCTCATGCATCGGTTGTCCGGTGCAACAGGCTAACACGCAAACTCGTCGTAGCCTTATTCACTAAATTACCAAGAGCGGTTTGTCTCAGCTGTACGGGGCTTTTCTCCAGCACTGCTCTAGATGTTATGATGAACCTTCCACCCCTTAATATATTTATCAGCACTGAAAGCCATGTCTTGTCTCAAGAGAAATGGTTTTTAGTACAACTCGTATTGGATTGACAGTGTACTTGCGCGAGAAATATCCTACGATCCCTGTTTATTTGAGCTATAATTTCACTGTCAATTTGCTATGGCGTCAGGACTGGTTTTGGCCTGGACAAAAAAAATAATTAACATTCACCTAAAAGCTTTGCCCGTCCTAAAATCGTTAAATTTGGAATCTTTTCCAACATTGTCATTAAAAGCAGGATATTTTCTGCAGATCATGCATGTTTATAATGGATAGGTCTTTAGACTTCGGTAACAGACCGAGTCTCTTGGATGTTTTTTTGCAGTTTTGCATATAGTGGCTCAAATGGACGATCATGGCGATCATAATCTTCTAATTCGCGAAACATACCTACTATAGAGTAATTTCAATTTTCACATTTTAATACGTTCAACGGTCGTCAAATCATCCACATTGATTGTAAAATGGCAAACCGTAAACTCGACATGTACAGTCTCGGATGACAGTTCGGTTTGACGTACGTGTTTGTAACAGGGATGTCAATCTCGAATCACTAATTGAATAACTCTGTATAATCAAAAACTGACTTGGCTGTACAGCGATATTGGTGTGGTTAGTCGGCTATCATTCAAACCTCTAATATGACCAAGCAATATTTAAGTCATTGCTTTGGGCCGAAAAATCTAGGAGATTGATCTAGCTAGAAAGGGATCTCAAGGAAGGTTACTTTCGAATTGTGGCGCCATCTGCCTTATTTTACTAAAAACTTAAAAAAAAGTACATTACACGAGTTTTACACGGAAAAAACTTATTTGAACTCTTCAGAACGTGTAAAATAAACGCTACATGGTTTTTGAAAAAAAGGTTTTGACGAGTGACATAATGATCCCCCAGTCAGCCCCGTTACTTATTATGAATGAGTTAATAGCACATAGTCCTCCAAAAATAATAAACTTAAATCCCCTAATAAATCATGGTAATCCCTTTCGTTTTTGGTGTGTTTTTGATAAGTGAATTCAAAAATGAGTTGAGTCAAACGGTTCTACATCGATTTTTTTTCGAGTTTATAAATAAAATTAATGTGGAGGCACCACCCCAATATTCTAGTAAACTGCATTATTCACACTTAACTCAATCTGACCTATGAAATGAAATTGGCCATGAAAGTTGATTCCCAGCTTACAGATATCGAGATTAATAAAACCATATGCTTGGCAGAAAAGATGCGTAAGAGGGGACGCCCCTCTAGTAAAATGATATATAAAAGGTACCCTAAACACTTTTCAAAGCAGATCTCCCTAGGGACAGCTCATTCTGGATGGAGCACATGGTCTTCATATAACATGTGACATCTCTTGTTGAATCAGTGGAGAAAACATAAAAAAAGTTCTCATTTTTTATTGCTGCACTCCTCGTTCAAAAATACATTTGTTTTATCTGATTAATATCCGTGCGATGCGTCTGATGGGATGTAGTCGCTTTACTTGGGGAATACAGAGGGTTAGGATGAGAACTGAGGAGTTCAAATATAAACGGCAATTTTGTTTCTTTGACTCATGTAATGAAGTGAGCAGTGAAGTACACTGGGGAATCGGAGGAAGCATGAAATAGGAAATAGCCATGCAGACAGCCCTTCCATTCACCTCTGCCCTTTCAGTATCGCCCTGAGTGAAGAGAGATAACGCAAAGCGTTGCTATTAGACCGAGGGATGATGTCGACTGAAATTCTGCAGAGATTCCAACCGCAGGTCGTTAAGGCTACTCTGGATAACAAGAAACCATAACCGATATCCAGTGGTCAGCGTTAATAAAGACAACACCCAGGATCTGCGTGAGCGTGTTGAAGGCGATCAATGCAATACTGTGCACCGAGGGGTGGGTATTATTCTTGGAAATGTCCACACCAGAAAAAAAAATGCAACGTGGGTTCAACGATTTTCAGGTATCAAATAATGTTGCTGACCCTCTCGTGATATACGACAACAGGGGTCTATCACTATACCCCAGAGACAAAGAGGACGATTATTGAGTAGAGGGAAGTTAGAGACTTGCGTACTGTGTTTTGGAATTTTCGTCATGATCGATGCGCGATGATTGGTGCATATTACGATCACCTGCTGGATGAAGCCAAAACCATCGGAACAAACGATGACATGCGGCTATTGTGAAAATAATGAATTGTCTGCAGAAGAAATGACGACTCCCGCATCAGCTGACTATATTCCTTCCTACAAAGCCCTCAATCAAGCAGTATCCATTGCATCTTCCAATAGAGAAATCTGGGAAGCCAATGTCGTAATAAACGAGAGCACAGAGCACATGCAAATGAACATGCCCAACAAACAGGCATCATACAGGTTTTCTGACAAGTCATCCAACAAGAGATGTCATTTCAAATCAATGGGAAAATATTACATTCTTACTGCAAAAGTGAATTTTTTTATTTTATTCTAAAGTGCATTCGTTGAGATTACAGTCCGCCTTGACCATATTTGCAAAACGAAATTCTTTTCATGCAATCTCTTCGCATAATTGCGGGGGTATTTCACGAATAACAGCGCTTATAAGTCGAGAGTGCAAATTATTATTTTTTCGTTGTTAAAAATTAATTTATTTCAAAACAAAATGAATGATTAATCAAAATATTGTCCGTGGCTGATTATTATATTTTACCAATACTCAAACAATTTTCCAATTCCATCTCGGAAAAATATTTCGTCTTTTGAGGCGATCCAAATTTTGAGCCAATTTTCGATTTCTATGAAAGAAGTAAACCGGTGACTTGCCAAATGGTGCTCCATCTGTCGGAATATCCAGTATTTAGAAGGGGCATGCTCCGGAGAATATGGCGGGCGCGGCTGAACATCCCACTTGAGGGTTTCTAAATATTTTTTTTACCACGTTTGCGATATGATGTCGAGCCCTCTCGTTTAAAGAAATAATTTTGTCATGGCTTTGCTCGTATTCCGGCCGTTTTTCTTCTTCTTCTTCTTCGGCGCTACAGTTCGGGGCGAGCCTTAAAAAAGTGTCTCCAACTGGCACGACCTTTCGCCAGCAGTCTCCAGCGCCGCACGCCTAGTTGGTTGAGATCTCCTTCCACTTGCGTGGAACCTTCATTTCCGCGTCGCCCCTCAGGGTTTGATTCAAAAAATGTTCGGGCCGGAGCTGTGGTGTCCATGCGCTCTTAGGCGTTGGATCCATAGACGCCGTGCTACGCTCATGTCGCTGTACAGCCCGTACAATTCACTGTTCAGTCTTCTCCTCCATACCCCATTTACGCAGACCGGAACGAAGATCGAACGCAGAATTTTTCTTTCAAAACGACCTAGGGCCACCTCATCCGCTTTCGATAAGGTCCATCCCTCTGCGCCATAAAGCTGGATGATAAGGGTCTTGTATATGATCACCTTGGTTTTCCGAGAGAGGACTGTGCTTCTCAATTGTCTCCCGAGTACAAAGAAACAGCGGTTGGCAAAAGATATTCTGCGCTTGATTTCGGCACTGTTGCATGTCACTGCGGAGGTAAGGTATATGAAATCCTTGACTACCTCGAAACTATGCCTACCAATATGTGCGCCCTGGCTAAGATGCCAGTGGTTCGTGTCCTTTTTCGACGACAGCATATGCTGTCTTCTTGCTCTCATTTACCGCCAGCCCCATCTTAGCCGCTTCCATCTCAATGCTCGTAAATGCCTGACAGCGGAATCTATTTCGCAGAAGTATTCTTTCCAAATTCTTAGTACCGACTGCGAATCTCCTACTAGGTCTCGTCAAATTTCAATGACTATTCGTTGTAGATCCGGCTGAATTTAAGCCATGGTCTGTGTTATGCTCACTTCAAGGGCATCGGTCGACTGTAGTTTATTCGCATAGACCTGCGATTTCAGGTAATCCCACAAGAAAAAGTCTAGCGGGGTTAAATCAAATGACTTTTGTGACCAATTCATGTTACCTCTGCGAGAGATAAATTTACCTTCAAATCGTTCGTGCAGAATGTCAATTATGACGTCCGCTCTGTGGCACGTAGGGTCAATTTGGGCCATAAGAAACTGCTTTCCTTCGTTGTGTAGCGCTCGGCGATGACAGTGACCGCCTCACCATCGTCATTTTCGAAAAAAAGTACGGTTAAACTGCGGTATTCGTACGAGTATTTCAAATATTGAATCCTTGGTTAGAGTTGTACGCTATGCGAGGGTGGTCCGATAAGTACTTAGCCTACAAAAGAAAAACAAAAATTTTGGAGAAATGGCCATGGAAAAATGATTTATTTTTCAATATAGTCTCCTTTTAGCTCGATACACTTGATCCAGCGATGCTCCAACTTCTTTAACCAGTCTGAAAAATACGTTTTCTCGAGGTCTGCGAAGTAGGCCTCCGTGGCGGCGATGACTTCCTCAATCGACTGAAATTTCTGCCCGGTGAATGACTTTTTCAAGTTTGGAAACAAAAAGAAGTCGCATGGGGCCAAATCTGGAGAATACGGACCAATTTGGCCGTGGCGAGGGCGGAAGTGTGAGCCGGTGCGTTATCATGGTTTAAGAGCACTTTTTTCTTCGCCAGGTGGGGCCGTTTTTTCTTCAATTCGGCGTCAAATCGGCCCAATAATTTGGCATAGTACAGCCCTGTGACCGTTTTGCCCTTCTCCAGATAGTCGATGTGGATCACACCTTGTGAATCCCAGAAAACGGTGGCCATCAGCTTTCCGGCCGATGGGACAGTATTCGCCTTCTTCGGCGAACGTTCGCCGGGTGAAGTCCACCAATGAAGTACCAGTGGATCCATGTTTCGTCGACTGTCATGAAACGACGCAGAAACTCCCTTTGGATTGCGCTTAAACAGCGTCAAACACTGCTCTGAAGTGGTCTCACGGTTGCGCTTGTTGTCCGGAGTGAGCAAACGCGACACCCTTCTCGCCGACAGCTTTCTCATGCCCAAAATTTCATGCAGGATATGACCCACGCGAAATGCCTACTGTCTCAGCTATCTGGCGCACCTTCAATCGGCGGGCCAATACGAGATCGTGGATTTTTGTCACGTTATCCTCCGTGGCAGCCGTTTTCGGGGCACCTGGACGTGGCTCATCAAAAACCGACATGCGACCACGTTGAAACTCGTTAAACAAATTTTTGATGGTCGCTATCGAAGGAAAAGAATCACCGTACATAGAATCCAAACGTTCTTTGATTTCGCTGCGCCATTTCCCTTCCAAAAACAAGAATCGAATCACCGACCGATATTGCTCTTTTTCCATTTTACTAAAATCCGCGGACACTCTCGCTTCACTCACGCGGTCAAAACAAAACTACGAGTCCGATCCGGCTGAAATTTCGACAGTAGCCATCTACTACAATGTACTACACGATAGATACTGGCGCCATCTGGCTGTGATGCTAAGTACTTATCGGACCACCCTCGTATGGTCACCAACTTATAGAGAAATGTTAGATCAGATACAGGAACCTCTATTGATGGCGGTGGGTTTTCTTTTATGTTTCGAAGCTGTAGACCTAATTTAGCTACTGGTATTAAAAATGGGCAGATTTTTCCTAATTTTATAACAAAAGAAAAAATGGAGACACATAATAGCAATGTTTGTTGCGATCACTGTATGTTCGTCCTATGTTAATCAAAATTCATTTTACCCTTCATCGTTACCCTTTTTCCCCCTATAATCCTAAGAATATATCATAATTAAAACTAAAGTATTAAGAAAAATAAATTTTTATTTTCGAAAATCGTCGTTATCGTTGCCCTCAAATAAGATGTTTTGATTAAAGGCGAGAAACTATGAGGAAGCAGGCATTCCATTTAGTAAAGATGTGATATGAAGCTATGCTTTTGAATTTTAATGTTTTATACCCTTTGTCTGGTTTAATAAATTTCATAAGAAAACAATCACATTTGATTAAAATTCCCATTGATTATTATCAAAACCATTTTCGACCACACAAAATTCCAAGTTCCAAGTTCCAAGTTTTATATTTTACATTTTTTAGGAGACAGAAATAAATCAAAATAATAAATCAGATTTCTAAGGAATTCAACAAATTTTTAATTAGAAAAAGATGCGACAAAAAAACAGTTGGCGGCGCTTTTTTGCCTCGTAGACAAACAAGATAATAAAATCAGACTTTTTCCCAAAGTTGCGTCAAATAGAATTGTATATTATTCAGTATAAAATGAAATTGACTTTCTTGAAGTGTATCAGACATGCTTCGTTATTATGGACAATGTTTCAATATTTTTCGGGTAAGTCATGATGGCATCGATGAAAATCTGTGGGTTTGGTTTCAAGAACTTAATCAACTGGTTTTCACATTTCTGCCCTAGTTAAGGACAGCTTATTTATGCGAGGAATGCATCAAAACTTTCCAGCCAATTACTAACAATTTCTGGTGGGTCATCCAAGAAGTAGGTAGGGGCATTGTCATGATAGAAGCAACAGATTTCCTATTGGTCGATTCAATTCGTTTTCTTGGCCCGTAAATGGTCTGCTTTCCTCCCGACCATCACTTAATTTCATCAATAGGGCCTGGTAACAGTCTGAGCAGATTCCAGAGGCTCGTAGTAAATGACTTCTTCCCAATCCCACCAGACACACTTTCTTGGAATTAATATTTGGATTTGCATCTGATGTTGATGGTCGGCCCTGAACAACCCATGTTACTTTTCATCGCTCGTATTGATTTTATGCTAACGATTCTTTCCTAACCGAGGAAGCATATTTGATTCTTTCTGCTACATATCTTTAGCATTTGATGTGGATTTTCATAGAGTAAAGTTGAACACGTCCGTTTTAAACTTTTTTTTTTTAATGCATATGGACGTGGATCGTATTTAAGACTAGCACTTCCATCATGAAATCTGCAAACTTCATACAATGTTCACACAAGGCGAAATCAATTCCGTAGATTGAGCAAATTTTTTTGTGTCATAAAATTTATGCACCGGGAATAAGAGCTTGTAAATTACTGAAAGATGTGTCATAAAAACCACAATGATCAAGCTACATACGAGATGTGTTCAAAAAATGAGGAGACTTTTTAAAATTCGCGGCTCAGTACATTCGATTTTTGAATTTTTTTATTTGTGATATTGACACAAATGTCCCTACATATGTTGACATTTTCAGGCTTTTTGGATATTTAGTTTGTTTTCCATAGAATCGCCCTGGCGATTTTTAACAATTGAAATATGGAGTAAAATTAAGTACTTCAACGTACTCGAAATGTCAACTGTGGCATATGGCGAGTTCACTCTGAAAAAAAAACAAGACAATTATAAGTGGTACAAGCCCTTCAAAAAAGGCCAAGAAGATGTTAAAGACGATGCCCGTCCCAAAGCAGTGAAGAAAACTGTTATGGAGAATCGTCGCATGCCTATTAGAGGAGTTGCTGAGAATATTATCATATCGCTTGGCTCATGCCATGACAGTTTTTCAGATAGTTATTTTGGACATGAAACCTGTGTCAGCGAAGGTTGTTTCGAAATTGCTAAATTTCGACCTAAGGAACAGTCGCATGAGCATCATTCATAAGCTACTGAATGACGTGAATGACGATCTAGATTTGCTGAAAAGGGTCAGCGTGAGTGCTTTGCTCACTGTTTTCTTCGATTATAATGCGTCGTTTTTCATGAGCTCCTATTGGAAGGTCGTACAGTCAATAGGGAATATAACCTTGGAGATATGTGCTGTTTGCATGAAGCAAGAAAACATCCGTATGTGGAAAAATTCATGGCCGTTACATCACGAATTCGCTTGTGCATGATTTTTTGGCCGAAATATAATGCCGTAATCATGCCTCAGCCACAGTATTCACCGGACGTGGCCTCCTTCAATTGTTTTCTCTTTCCAAAACTGAAAAGACCGATGAAAGAATGGAGATTTCCCACGATTGAAGAGATAAAGGATTTCTTTGAAAGGATAAAATAGGTATTGATGAATAAATAAATAGTTTTCGAGAAAAATAAAAAGTCACTTTACATTCTGAACACACCTCATATATCGACAATGACTTGAATTGGACACGTTCAAGGGTGTTTTTCACGCAATCAGCTTCAAAAGCGGGTTTCTACTTGTCCTGCTACAATCTTCCTGAGTACGAACTGTCCCGATCATATGCAATTGTCAATCCAGTCAGCTGTAATGAGTTATTTGATTCAAAGCCATTTAGTGAATAAAATATAATTTTTCCCTGACTTCTATATTTTTTGCTGTATTATAAGCATAACCCTATCTAAAATAAGTCCGTGGGACTGTTTTCCTCATATTGTTCCTGAGCTCTTTTTAGTATGTCAAGTATATCCAAGTCTGGCTAGAAATAGTCTTCCGACGTAGCGCTATAGAAAACTCCTTTCACCATCGATCATTTACATCGACCATTTACATCGATCATTTACATCGACCAACAAATTCGGTCCAATCACACCTCCGGCATGAAATCCACATCGCACGTGCTTCAAGTGATCAAGAGGCATCAGTTCTGGAGTTACCTTGATCTTGTTAAAATGTACGCCAAAATCTTTAGGCTAAATTTGCCATAAACTGGACTAAGGGATTCCCAATTCTTGTAAACGAAATGTAATCGATTAATTTGACTCAATTTGAACTGCACTTACGGCTGCGCTTTTTCTCCCTTGCATAGAAACATTTAATAGTGAATACGTGACTCAAATTGATTCACTATAGCACGCATAGCCTGTCCCGTCGGCGATTATCAAAACTGAAAAGTCAAATAAGCGCTCTTAAAGTAGCGACTACCGATTTAGAATTTTGGTATTAATACCTCAAAATTTCCAAACGCTGCTTGTTCGCGAACTTCATCATAAAAACGTAAACCTTAACAGACGTTATGACATTGACAGATCATAAAAAAAGTTCAACGAGACATTTGTATTGAAATACAAAATTGTTATGTCCCTATTGAACAACCCTCTTCTTTCACTATAAATGGAATCCACAAATAGGGCTGTTTATCATAACAGGCCAATTTACCCCGCAACGATGACTCGGCTATTTTTCTTCAAAAATATGACACATTCCCAGTCTGACATGATTTATTGACTCGGTTAAGGTGTTTTTTGTTTCATCCAATCTTTTTTTGGTGAGATACCCTTTCACACGTCCAACAGAAAGAGAAACGTCAGGTTGAATTTTCTAATTTTAGTTTCTCTCGCTTACTTATGAATGGATGGTGGAGTCCCTGTCCATTTTATTTATTCAGTAATTATCTCTTAAATTAATTAAATTGTCAATCACTCTTCACAGACACCCAAGTTGTTTGGTGTTTTTCTCAACTCGAGTTTAGACTTTTTCTTCTACAATCACTTTCTTTCCTCGGGTCAGTGCCATTGCTATTCATTAATCACATCATCCTTGAAATGGGTAAGTTGCTTTCGTTTAAAAACAACCTTTTTTTAATTGATTCGAAAATAGAAAAAAAAATTAAGGTGGACTATATGCAAGGCATTTAAGAATTTTGTCTTTTGTTCAGAATGGAACATCTGGGCAAATTTGGAACTTCGCTCAACATCTTACAAGATCTCAGCCTTTCGTAAATTTCAACTTGGGCCTACACCAGTACCAGATCCAACTGACAAAAACTGAAATGAACTGAAAGTTCATTTTGGCGTCGACAGGGCGCATTTTTTGATGAATGACTGTGTTAATAAGTAAAATTGCCGTATATGGGCCGACACCAACCCACACAATGTTGACAATGCATCCTTGAAAAGTTACTGTTTGGTGTGGATTTTGGGCTGGATTTCCTGAAGTTGCAGGTCTGTGCGAATAAACCACAGTCGACCGATGCCCTTAAAGTGAACATAACACAGGCCATTGCTCAAATTAACCCAGATCTATGCAGAAAAGAAAAAGGAAAGGAAAAAGGAAAAGCACTACCCCGTCAGGCACTACTAATGGTCGTGATCCTGGGACGAGCAGCAATGCTCGGGTCAGAGCTATAGGATTTCCGCGGGATAGCAAAGTAATGCAACGGCGTAAGCCACACTTAAGAGTCGCGAGTTGGAATGTTGGAAGCATGAGTGGGCGCAGCTATGAGCTTGAAGAAATGATGGTTAGAAGGCGAGTACACATCCTGTGCGTACAAGAGACGAAATGGCGAAACACCGGTAATCGGGCACGTTTCTTGGAAGTTAAAACAAAAGTCTACAAGATGTTTTACTATGGATTGGAACAAGGAAAAAACGGAATCGCCATCATCCTTGCGGCAGAGCTACTTGGCAACGTCTTAACCATTTCAAAGTCCAGTGACCGTTTGATGGCTCTCAAATTGGTGATGCATGGTGAGGTGTGCAACATCGTAAGCGCGTATGCCCCTCAAGTAGGATGCGAACAAAAAGAAAAAGATGCATTCTGGCTAGATTTCCACAACCTTGTCAAAATCATCCCAAAGGATGACCTTTTGTTTGTTGGGGGAGATTTAAACGGACATGTCGGGAAGACAAGCGAAGACTATGAAGACTACCACGGAGGGCTGGGATACGGCACCAGGAACTCTTCAGGTGAAGATATCCTAAACATGTGCAAGTCCTACGGTCTTATAGTGCTAAATACCATGTTCGTCAAACAAAGCCGGCACCTGATCACTTATAGCAGCGGCGGAAATGAAACTCAAATAGACTATCATTTGGTATCCAGTTTCATGAAGCCACGAGTTAAAGATTGCAAAGTGATCCTGGGAGACGCGATCGCCCCTCAACACCGTCTCCTCCTGACTGAATTTTTTATGGAGGCGAGTAAGAAGTCAAAGCAGCAAACGAAGGTGTCTGAGAGAATCAAGTGGTATAAGCTGGATAAAAGAAAAGGCGAAGCTTTTATTACCAGCATGAAAAACTACCTCTTTTCCATTATCGATGAGGTCGGTAATGAGGAGTGCGGAGCAAAAGACATGTGGGATTCCCTACAACAATCTGGCCTGGAGATTGCCAAATCACTGCTCGGAACATCTATAGGCTCCTGCCAACACGCAAATGAAACCTGGTGGTGGACAGACGAAGCCAAAGCAGTGATATACGAAAACAAAATGGCTTTCCAAGCTTGGTCAAAGTGCTCTTCTACTAATAGAGAGGAAAAAGCTCGCCGTGAAGAGGTATATAGATATTGCAAAGGCCTATATTAGGAGTTGGAAGAAATATCGTCTTCCGCGTCTGACAGGAACCAGGCTACCCAGGAGCTTCGATAAAGCAATTTGAACAAAGGAGCAAATATCTTTAAGATAGCCGCCCAGAGAAGAAGAAATGCTCAGGAGATTCGTTTCCCAAAGTTTATTAACAATGCTGAAGGCCAACTCCTTGTGGAAGACGAAAAAATTCTCCACAGATGGCGACAGTATTGCGAGGAACTTCTGAACGAACAGTTTCCCCGAGTGTACTTTCCAAGAGCCGCCCCGAATCATGCCGAAATATCCGACATCACAGTCGAAGAAGTTCGGTACGCGGTTAAAAACTCCAAGAAAAGAAAAGCTGTTGAGCCGGACGGGATACCCTCTGAGTTCTGGAAAAAGATGGGAGACATCGGGTCTAGATGACTCATGGTTCTTATCTCCAAACTTATGAGAGGCGACACTATGCCTAATCAATGGAGGGAAAGCTATCTTCTACCTTTGCACAAAGGAAAGGGTGATACGCGAAATTGTGATAACTACCGTTCTGTCAAGCTGATGTCGCACACCATGAAGATCGATGAACGGGTATTAGATAGCCGACTGCGGAAAATAATACGACTATCTGATGACCAGTGCGGGTTTGTCTCGGGTAAATCAACGACAGATGCAATCCAAAGTATAAGGGTCATGATGGAAAAGCATTGTGATTCGTCAAAGGACTTGCATATGGTGTTGGTTGATTTCGAGAAGGCCTTTGACCGGCAACCAAGAGATCTTTTATGGGTAGCGCTAAGACAAAAAGGAGTTCCAGAAACCTACGTGCGAGTGATTATGGACATGTACGAGAGAGCAACGACAAGAGTAAGATGCATCGCAGGAGTCACCGAAGAGTTCGCAATCAAAGTCGGTGTACACCAAGGGAGCGTCCTCAGCGCACTGCTCTTTGTAGCAGTCCTTGATTGCTTGCTTGAAGGAAAAGTGCACCAGCTATTCTTTGCTGACGATGGGGCCATTATAAGTGATGATCAGGCGTCCCTACAACGAGCACTTGATGTGTGGGTGGACATTTTTGAGGGACACATGTATCGTATTAGTTCAAAGAAGACAGAGTATCTGTGCTGCCCGTTCTCTGACCCTCATCAGCATATTCCAGACATTTACTTGAATGGAAGAGTGCTTCCCAAGTGTGAAAAGTTTAAATATCTGGGATCTATGATTAATAAAGAAGCAACTTGTGATGACGACATGAACCATCGCGTAAGCGTAGGGTGGATGAAGTGGCGGGAAAACTCCGCCATCTTCTGTGATCGAAAAATGCCCCCTAAGCTGAAAGGAAGGCTCTACACTTCAGTTGTACGTCCGGCGCTCACATACGGTTCACAATGCTGGACAATGCACAAAAAGTATGAGAGCAAATTAACGGCAGCTGAGATGAAGATGCTTCGCATGACAGCGGGAGTAACAAAGCGTGACAGAATTAGAAGTTCAAAGATCCGAGGAAGCCTCCACGTAAAAGAAACCATCACAAGAAAGTTAGAGCGCGACCGACTCAGTTGGTATTGCCATGTTCAAAGGATAGATCTTTTGAACCCCGTCCAAAAGGCAATATCAATCAATGTTCCAATTTCAACACGCAAAAAAGGTAGTCCGAAAAACAATTGGTGCAAACAAATGCAAAAACACCAGCATTTGATTGGCCTCAGCGATGAAGTAATCCCAAACCGGGAAGCCTGCCGCTGCTTTCTGAGGTCAAACCGGCGGACCCCACAAGCGGACCAGTAGGAATGCAGTTAAGTGGGAAGGTTATGGTCCTACACTTCTGACCATAATAACGCCGGAAAAAGGAAAAGAAGAAGAAGAAAAGACTGATAAGCCTGCGAACCTGCCCTTATTGGCTATGATTTTGTAGATTTTCTAAATGAAGCATAACGAGAGACAATTCTGACGCCTGGCTAGTCCACTACCAGGGAAGATTGTAGAAACTTAATGAAAGATTTTAATCTAGGGAAGCTGATGGATCATTTAGATACAGTACAGCCATATTTACAGCTTTTACAATGAGCTAAAATAAGCTTCTGACAATCTTACATTGTTAGAATTTTACCAATGATGTCGATGGAATTTAATTTTAACGTCAACTTGTCTCAATTATTTTTTGCCAAGTTTTGGAAGCAATATTTAAAAACAGAAGTTTTCATTCCCTACAAAAAAGTTATAAAACTATGACAGATTACTGTGATCGATGCTTTGAGACCTCTATAGTCCGAATAGGATGTTTTCAGAGAGATATTTGCATGTGTTTATATACATTTGTTAGTTTGCACGTTTGTGAACCGTTTTTCGTCTCGCGTATCTTGTGATGAAGTTAAGTTATCATACCGGGACTAGTTTTATTCGACGCGTAATTGCGAATTGAAAAGTCGATAAGGTTTTCATCAACCTTTGTTAAGTATTTAATTTTTTTTTGACAAAAAACAATGCATAAAGGAATATAAGTGAACTCCTGATGATCTCGCGCATTTTATGAACAAGTAAAAAAAGATTTGCATACGATTGAGTAAACAAGACACACCCAAGAACTTATTGTTGATATTAAACTTACTTTCACTTTAAAATCAGACATTTTTAAGCCAGTTTCAACAACCCACTTCTTTATCATAAAATCACAAAAGCATATTTCCCATTCGATAGCTCTTCAAAATACATAAATTAACAACCCAAATGTTTGTCTTAGTTTAACCCATTTCCAGAAATATACATATTTTACTCTCCACTCTCGGCGATGACGAGTGATAGCCGAATCAACAACTGTCAACCATAAGCCATTCGACATTCACTCAAGTTTAACATTTTCATAACTAATTAAATGAATTATGTAAGCGATTAGTTGCTTTCATCAAATCGCTCAATAAATTCTCCCCCCATCGATAGATGGAACGAATCTAGGTCGACTTCGGAATGAGATGCAGCTTAATGGAAGCCGTTATCACAACCGAAGGTTAATTGAAAATGTTATTGACATTGGACTAATCTTCTTCCATCTTATTGCTTGTTTTATTTTTCTCATTGAAATTAACAAGTGTTCGTCAATATTGAATGTTCGCTTTGCTATAAAAACTAAACTTGGTTTATGACAGGCGAGGAAACATAAACACCGTGACAACGGTCAATTTCAGATGATGTTTAGGTTGGAAAGTATTTCAAAGCGAACCACTTGTTGTTAATTACATTTTTATGGCATGTGTTTGCTGTCAAATATTTATTTTTAAACATCGATTTTCAAAACGTTGATTTTTCACGTAAGCACTATTGACACATGTAACGTGGACCTTTCAGATGTAGATTTGTACATAGATTGTACACATGTGTGCTGGGTGAGAGGAATTGTCAAACATATGTCAAGTGGTTGCGAAAACTTACAAAAATAATCTACAAAAAAAAAAAATATTCTTCTGATTTGCATGACAGCTTGCTTACGAGTTTGTTTTGATAATGAACGGCAACGTCGCAACCCGACTAACAAGTTAATTTGTCAAATTCTTGAGAAAATTGCTTTTGTTAATGTCAGAATGGGGAGAGAAAGTGCGCTGCGTATCGAGAGTAATGAGTGAAGAAATCATTTCGTGTTCTTAATGACATTCTAAAGGGTATTGGTAAATTCACAAAATATTTGACACAAAGTGAAGTTTCCCGTGGAATCCAGCAACGAACACTCAAGTCGATGGTTTTAGTTAATAGGAAATTACACGGGAGATTATGTACAGAGTTCGACTGACAGTTGCTTGGATGTTAATAAGTTTTCTTGTGAAAATGAATGACTTTAGTTTGTAACTGCAATGGAGCATGACGTTGCTGGGGCAAGTTTGGTAGGTCAATATTAAATGAAATTAATGAGCTGCTTACCGAAGTGTTGTCGGAATTTAAATTGATTAGATTCTAAAAGGAAAATATTTCCAGATGAACCAGTTTAAAGTTGATTCTTAGAAGTTCAAGTTATTTTAAAGCAACTCGGCTGCTATAGGTATGCCTTAATGGTCACTAATTGTATGAAAGGGATCAATGGAGAATCGAGGACAATTGCCTGTTATTGTACGGATTCATCATAAGCTATTTTCCTCTAATGGATCTGTCGAGTAACAATGGTCCTTCGCCAGAAATATGTACTAGACCTTTACGACTCACACTGGAATGGTCGACATACACATTTTATCTTATCTTTAGGCTGCAAAAAGCTATCATGCGAAACACCTTGACTATTGCGGACTATTCATGCGAAATCGGGTGCTTATCAGCCGTCTTATTTGTTATCTTTATCTGGAAAAAAAATGCTTTTGCTTGTTTGCTCTTGAAGCTTAAAAAAAAATTAAAGACTTCCCTCGAAAAAGTAGAAATGAAACGCTCATTGTGTTCTCTGATTCTATAGTTGTGTATACCCCATACAAGCTTTGTTGACATTTTTTAGATTCATCATCTCTCTACATCCGGACTGTCTTACACATTACCACCTCATCCCGTCCAACTGCCGCCCACAGCTCATGGCATAGAGTAAACATTTAACCATTTATTTCCAGAACGTCCAATTAAATGCCAAGAAAGAATCCAGACAGAAGGAGAAAAGAATTCCACCAAATTCATCGAATCAAAGAGAGACCATCGCCCTAATTATACCATTAATTCTCACCGCGAGGCCAAGAAGGCTATTGCTTCTTTCATCAGCCTCTTTATCATTGCTCCACCAGCACCCGCGGCCTTGTGTTGCTGCAAAAATATTTGCTAATAGTGATGTCTCCTCCAAGGCAATTTATCATGCACCCCAATAACAAGCACCTCATCGCCTCAGAGTCGGCGTTATAAATTTAATAGGAATGCTTGAAGATCTACGAGGCTCGCACAAACAATTACCTTAGCTGATAAGGCACAAGAAACTGTCACAGCTCACAGTATTCCAGCATCATGCCTACATTCTGCTTCCGCACCGTTGACGTACACGTACTACGTGCAGATTGTTGCTTTAGGAACACTTTCTCGTGCCGAGTAGGTTATTTTCGCGCGGATTCTTCAGTTTTTATTGTTAATCTATAACGTCTCCCGCCGCCACTCCGACCCACCACTACGCCTGTCTTCTCTTGTTTATTGCCAACACAAATTACTTTATTACAGTGCGATAAGTTTCTTTATCTGTTCTTGAGTTTTGTATACTTTCCCCGTGTTTCGGGGATATTTTTACCTTTCGGATAAAAGGCAGAGCATGCTTACGAGCTCGTATAAAAAGCTGTAAAATGTTGTTCGTAACAACAGCAACGAAAAACCGTATGGTGACTAATAGCGGATGAGTGAGATGTAATTTGTTTTATATTTTTGGCGATTACAGAGTTTAGATGCAGGCGCTCGTGACCTCATTAGGATCACTGCTAGTAATGTGCGGATTTTTACGAATTTTACTGAATTTCTGCAAGTAATAACTGACAAACAAGAGTGGACTGCAACAACCTAGGGTTGATGAGTCAAGGTGTAGTGTAGTGAGTGACAGTTGTTGTGTCATAATTGCGTTGAGAGTTTCTTTCATCCACGTACTCAACAGCGAGTATCCCTGGATTTTAGTGTCAGAACTTTAGTATCTGACACATTGTAACGAGACTCCGGGGAAATACCAGAACAGGGATAAACATTCCTATAGCAACAAAGTAAGAAAATGTAGTTAAGCATGCGAGCCATGAATTTCAGATGTCTTGGCATTTTTCTTTATTTACAGCTTTTCTTATTCTGCTACATGTTATTATACAAGTTTGACACTTGGATACTAATCACAACTTAATGCACTGTGCAGCAAAATACCTTTATACATGCGTCTTTGCGTTCATTTGCATCAACCAACGTGGTAGAAGAATGTCGGCAGTTTTTATGGAACGAATTATCTGGGGAAAAAGTCTGTAAAATGAAGTTCTTGAGTGTGACACCGATATTCAAGGTGCCAAATATCACTGTTCCTGGTGAATATGGTGGTGGAACTAAAGGGTGATTTTTTTTTGTTGTATGGTTCCTCAATGTTCTGCTTTTGATAGCTCACACATGATTCGTGACATCTCTTAAAGTCAGTCATACTTAGTTAGCATCGCCATTTCAGAACGGAAAGACCTACACTCGAACAACGCTTACAGATTGAATTTTATTATTAAATTCATGCTTTGTGAAAATGTTTTTTCCCGCACTTCAACCATTTTACAGTCATCACAATGGACCTACTGAGCAAGCATTTCAAGCCTTAGTGACCAAAATGCGAACCAATTTCACGCTATAGACATCAAGCCACTTACCCGTAGAGTGATCTGTCCATTTGTCACCGCTGACAGCAATTGGGATTGTATATCTCGATTACGTGGAAGATTTTACGTATGTAAGAGTCTGGGCCTAAAACCTTGAACAGCTTCGATTTTTTCGTGAGTGGGCCTTAGAAAAGTTTGAGGAAGTGCGCATTTTCATCAAAAAATTGTCTTCCGCGTTGAAGCTCATTTCCAATTTGGCCAATTCATGTCACCTCTGCAGAGATAACCTTACCCTCACATTGTTAATTTTTTTTATGGGGTTCACGCAGGTTCAAGAGTATATGCTCTAGTGGTCACACAAACTGTACGGGGTGAAGATGAAGGGGGTGGTAGTGGTGCAATGGTAATCATCACCGACTGTTAAGCGGAAGGTCTGTAGTTCAAGTCTGACCATAGCCAAGAAAAATTCCTATACGGAAAAAAAAAAAAAAAAAAACCCATGCAACAACACCAGTTGTGAATGAGAGATGATCAAAAAAATGCTGACGAAGGCATAACACTCGCAGTATAAGATCACTTCAAAATTCATACTCTACGTGTGCATTTCCAATATAAGATCTTAATGGCATGGAATAAAGTTACTGTAAAACTACAAACAACGCGACAAATTCAGTCGAATCTCTCGAATCCCAAGACAACCACCCCCGGAGAGTAGTGAACGAACATCTTCGACACAAACCATCTGCACCCCGTCCAGGTTGTGTGACGAACATCAAAAGAGCGTAACTCTTGAACCTGCACGAATTATAAAAAAAAAAAAAAAAAATGTCCAAGATGTTCGTTCACTACTCTCCGGGGGTGGTTGTCTTAGATAATATTTCGAGAGATTCGACCGAATTTATGGCGTTGGTTGTAGTTCACAGTAACTTTTTGTTTCCACGTCGTTAAGGTTTTATATTGGAAATGCATATAACTACAGAGTATGAATTTTGAAGTGATCTTATAACTACATTTTTTGTAATTTCTCTCATTCACAAGTGTTGTTGTTGCACAGTTTTCCATATAAGAATTGTTCCTGGATATGGACAGACTTGAACTACAGACCTTCCGCTCAACAGTCGGTGATGATTACCATTGCATGACGACCACTCCCGTTCATGCAGAATGTCAATCGTAGCGTCCGCTGTGTCACACGTAGCTCCGTCTTGCTTGAATCAAATGTCGTTTAGGTCCATATGGTTCGATTTAGCTGAAAAGAAATAGATTATCCTCATTCCAGCGCTCGTCATTGACAGTGACCAACGTCGTTTTCTCACCAACGTCGTTTTCGAAAAAGTACGAACCAATGACGCCGCCGACATAAAATCCACACACAACTTTTTGAGGATGCATCATCGCCTGGTGAACCTCGTGCGGGTTGGTGTCGTCCCATATACGCCAATTTTGCTTCTTAACAGTCAAAAATGCGCCTCGACGCTAAAGATGATTTTTCGCCCAAAATTGGGGTCCTCTGCCAAACGCTCCGAAGCCATCAGACGGCATTGTCTATGGTCATGGACCTTAAGCTGCTGGGTAGGCCCAAGACCCAACGGAAAATTCGCCAAGTTGAAGTCTCCGGAAAGATGAGTTCTTGTTCACGGTGAAGAATCGACTGCCTCGGCTTTCACGGACCGCGGCGATGTTCTCATCCGACCTTGCGTCCTTTGACGTACGAATGTTGACTACTGAACCGGTCGTCTCAAATATGGCCAACAAACGTTTAAAAGTCGACTGTGAAGGGTCATCACGTTTACCGTAAAATGGGCACCATGCGCACAACGTTTGGACTAACGAACTCTCATTTTGATAATAAAATTTTATCATTTGGAAGTGCTGACTTGCCATGATGATTTGCTATCAGTAACTGAATAATAAACAACAGATTTGACAGATGTCATCAAAGCAACATGGCCACCACTAGAATTTACCCGCGCCAATTGAAAAACCCTTTATAAGGACAATGACAACAATGAAACTACCCTGAGCAATGGTAGAACTCGGTCGTCTTTTCCGTATTTAGAAAGGTCACGTTGCACCAATTACCGAGGAATATCGCTGCTTTTAGATGAGCAGGACACGTAGAACGAATGGACAGTGGACGAATAGTCAAACGATAATGAGTGGAAAAAAGATCGATCTAAAAGAGATGGAACAGACTAGCGAATCATGGAAGGGACATAGTCATGACACGAAGTCCTGTCGAAGGGTTTTGAATTTCCTTCCTTTCTTTAAGTAGGAAGTTGGCAATTTGCGTAGACCAGTCGCATTCACGAACCCTTTGTTTGTTTTTGTGTTTTGGTGCATTCTTATAATTACTTTCCTGTTGTTAATGAGATCACAAATAAGGCAAAGAGTCGGAGTCATGTCAATAACTGTCAATCAACGCTTTATCCTCAACAATGGAGTGCTTATCGATGGATAAATCTTTGACCAAGGATATAGGACGATTTTAATAGAATTTCTTAGAAATTAAATTTTCCATGGTGATTTTAAGAGTTGTGGGCATATACATATATTGGCTATGAACTATTCTAGCCGAAATCGTTCGGGCTTAGGGGGTTCTAATCCTGGATTGGTATCAATTAATGTCGCTGCCGGATATCGACTTAAGAATTTTCAAACGGCTTAAGCATGTGTATCTAAAGGCTGCAGACATTTGCTGTTGCTGAAAGCATTTATGCTAGACACCCCTCAAGCTCTGGAATATTCTTTTTCTGTATCAATTTATCTTGATTTTTTTTTTTTGCCTAACTCAACATGTCTTGGGAGCACTCCACATGTGCTGGATTCTAAATCACTTCACAGTTTCCATTTTGGCATTTTACTTCCCATGAAATGGCCGAATTCCTTTGTTACCATTTACCCATGCCCTCAGGTCTAGGGCAACCAACTCTTCGAATCAATCTTCATTCTCCATGGAACCGCACGAACATCAGCCCTTTCTACATCATGACCCATGCGATGACTTTTAATGTTCTGTTTTCTTGACCACTGCTTTGAACACATAATTAGACTCAACCAGGCAAAGAATCGCATTCTGCTGCTCTTTCATGTGTTCATCTGCTGCTCCATGAGCGTCGTGTGTCCCTCCATTCTTTGTTACTTCCTACCTCTCTTTCATGTCCGTTCACTATGTGTTTTTGTCTTGTCTTTTCTTCTTTTTTAAATGTGAAATTTAGCGGGATTCACGGTCATTGCCTTGCTCACTGCCTCGTCGAGTATCTGAACGTTCATTCGGTCGTGCTCGATGCTCCTGTTGTTGTTTGTTGATTTTATTGCAGTGGCTCTTCCGCTCCAGCTCCAGCGCGGCTTCTGACCAGGTTCGTTTTGGCGTAATGAGTCTGACCTGTTCCTGTTCGGGCTAACATGGATTCGAGTTTGGGAGGGGGCTAAGAGGGAATCGGAAAACATAACAACGACAACGGCAATGATGATGACGATGACGACGACATTGAACAAACAACAAACGTAATGGCTTCTGGCTACCGGCATGATTGCTGCCGGAGAGTCCTTCATGAAATTCTAATTTCGTTCAAGGCAAGGCAAGGTGTGGACGACGGAAGGAGTGTAGATAGTGTATGGACAGTGTTGCAGTCGTTGACAAGGTATTGAAAAAATGCCTGAACCTCCGGAATATTGGGAAGGATACTATAGTAGGGGCAGAAAGAGGTGGCTTTTGTTGGGATTTTTGTTTTTCGCTTGATACAATCCTTAATCATTCACAGACAATGAAAATAATTTCTATAAATATTTTATTATTTCTGATTGGCTGAAAATTAATTTTCGATGAATCATTTATGCTCAATTAAATATACAATAATACGAAATAAAATATAATAAAAATAATTTAAATTTCCTGGATATATAAATATTAAAAAGCTCGATATTGGATCAGAATTCATTTCTATTCTTTTTTTCTTTCTAGGTGAGTCTCAGTGGACGTTTTCATCAAATGCTCATCTTACATAGTGAATATTGTTAAATGGCTGCTATACCTAAGATAGTGAAACAAGGTACGGAGTTCAAGGTAAGATTCTTGCAATACTTCTTGCTCCAATACTTTAATACTGCCCCTCAAAACACGTATGCGTCAGTAGCATTCTTCGTCACATTGGATCTTTAGTTGTAGAATGGGACTTTTAAAGATTCTCTATAGAACTTTGCTATTGGGAATGCATCTTAATTCTCTGAGAAAACCATTATAAAGGGATAACTTTGTCATAAAAGCTTCAGAAAAGCTCAGAAAAATGTTGAACGATTTTTAAGAAAGCCAACGAGGGCGGGTCAATAAGACCGTGACTTTTTTAATTTACCGCCTCTTAACTGAAAGGGCAATGCTCCTGTCAACAGGCACCTGCCAGTTGACTCCTGAACAAGCTGCATCGTTTAGTTTGTGTTTGACAGCCATTGATAGCAGAACACCGCGTGTTTTGAGAAGAAAATGGAAAAAGTGAATTTCATGCGCTCATTAAGCATTATTTTTTTGTGGAAAAAAACCATCACTCAAACCAAGGTTAAGCTTGATAAACACTATGGGGACTCTGCACCATCAATTTCAATGGTAAAGAAGTGGTTCACTGAATTTCCTTGTGGCCATACAAGCGCCGAAGATGCCGAACGTTCTGGACGGACAGTTGAGGGCTCTACACCCGACACAATTGAAAAAGTTCACGATATGGTGTTGGCCGATCGGAGATTGAAAGTGAGAGAGATTGTGGAAGCCATAGGCTTCTCAGATGGCTCAGTGGTTACAATTTTGAATGATCACTTGGGTATGAGAAAGCTTTCCGCAAGATGGGTGCCGTGTTTACTCACAATCGACCACAAACGCAATGGTGTGACAATTTCGCAGTAGTGTTTGGCGTTGTTCAACCGCAATATGGACGAGTTTTCGCGCCGTTTCGTAACCGTGGACCACAACCCGCCAGAGACCAAACAGCAGTACTGTTTCTGGGGGTGAATCGGCGCAAAAGAAGGCCAAAGTGGGTTTGTCAGCCAATAAAGTCATGGCGACCGTTTTTTGGAGTGCACGCGGTATAATCCATATTGACTAACTTCAAAAGGGCGAATAATATTCATAAATGGCGAATATTATGCCAACTTATTGGGCCGATTTAATGAGCATTTGAAAAAAACGACCGCATTTGGCCAAGAAAAAAGTTATTTTTCACCAGGAATACGCAAGGGTGCACACATGTGCAGTTTCCATGGCACAAATCCATGAATTGCTCCCTCATACGCCCTTTTCTCCGGATTTAGCCCCGAGCGACTATTTGTTGTTTCCAAGCCTGAAGAAATGGCTTGGCGGAAAGAGATTTGACTCCAACGATGAAATCATCTCTCAAAAAATAGCTATTTTGATTACCTCAAAAAACCTTTTTTTTTGGAAAAGTCACGGACTTATTGACCCACCCTCGTATCAATAGGACAATTATAAAACCCCACTAACTCGGTATACGTGAAGAAGAGCCCTTCAACTCATGACTGTGAGTGTTTTTTTGATAAAACAAACCCTATATCAATGGACGCCGCTGGTGTAATCGGATCTGATCGACTTACCAGTACGTTCTACGCAACTACAATCGAAGGCTACCATTTTATTCAAAACAATGACATCCAGATCCACGTAGTTAGATGTAGGCCGACATAACTCAGTCTAGAGCGGTTGGCAAGCGTCCAAATAGGAATCCACCGTTTTCCAACAAATGGCGCTAGAGGTCGCTGCTGGTCAGTTCCATGTTCCATTGTTTAAAAGCCTTTGGAATGGTTCAAAAGCAAGGAAATTGGGTGCCTTTCGATTTGGAGTCAATAGACGTCAGTCGGCGTTATCTTCGCCAGTAACCGTACGCTGGTTCGCTTCGATGGCAAGAAAAGAAGCAACAGTCATATAGTTTGTGACTGGTGACGAAAAATCTATTAGTTACGATCATCCAACGAGGGAGCGCGTCAGCTTTGATGCATAACCAAATGCGTCTAAGCTAAGTACGAGCTAAGACACGATAAAATGGTTATGCACGACAGCGCTTGATCACATTTAGCTAACGTCGCTTAACGTTAAAAGGTATCCTTGCAGCTATAGGAGAACATATTTTACGGGCTGCCAAGCTGATCTGAGTGGCCGATGATGATTACAACGACCCTTAAGCTTGTTGTAACTTAGCCAAATCCTTCTTGATGTGTTACAGTTCGCTAGTTTCGTGCGTCCAAACTCTAGCCAACTCTTCCGCCCTCCAGTTATCTTCAAATTTACCAAGTCCGGGGATCAAGATAAATGCAATGCAACGATTGAAAAAATAGTTGTCCTAAAGCTGGCAGGCACTATTTTACCAATAAGGATCATAAAGCAATCGATTTTATGTCTTGACTGTTGGTAAATGTAGCATTGATAGGAAGCAAGCAAGCTTCTCGTACTGCGAGGAGTTCCGTCTGAAAAACATTACCATGATCCGGGATGCGCAGAAATATCGCTTTTTTGAGAAGATGTCGGCGCTTACTCCGCAATACGCCTTTGACCTTTCTGTGTAGTTTGCCGTGTCATAAAATCTTTCTCCATTTCTCTGTTGTTGGAAATTTAACAGCGCAATGGCTTCCGAAATATAGCTTAGATATGGCGTAATCAATCGGAGAGTAAATTAAAACTCTTGGTGTCGTCTCCAGGACTTTCCCGCGGCCGTGTGGGCAACCAAATCAATGACTTATTTCTATGTGGATAGGTCAAACCAATCGTCTATGCCGATAAACCAGCGTCAATTGCAGCTCTGCAAGGCATAACTACAGAGATACCTGCCAATAAGGTCGAAAAAATGAAAAATTGGACTCTCCTTATGGACCATTTAAAAGATAGTCTTAGGCAACATTTACTCGAAATAATCGTTGAATGTAAATGGCAAGCACTGCTTTACCAATTTAAGTAACACTTTTATACACTTTTGCGATTTTCCTAAGATTTTTCGATAATTAAAAACGAAATGCCTAAAAAATCACCTCGAAGTCCTTTTATGTGGAAAGCGTCATTTTCTGCGAAAATTTTTTAACACAGGCTTAAAAGACTATGGTTCCTTTGCTAGCCCGTTGTCTTATATTGGGCCTCCAGCTGAGCTCGTGATCCACAACGATTTTTATTACTTATATACAATAGATTCTGTAATTCTAGTCTTTGCTGTGAATAGTGGCTTTTGAGTTTCATCTCGATTCGCCCCTAGGCCACAAACTATGGCTCGGCGGTGAATGACTTTTTATTGCTTTTACTCTAGCGCTATTTATTGTCTTTAGACAATTGTCATAAGTTAAGAAGCCACTTTTACCTACATATTGGACGTCAGTTGTACGCTACAGAAAAGCAACTATGTAGTTGTGCGTCCACTGAATGGCTGAATGGAATATCGCTTCAGTTTAAAGTATACCGAAGCCAAGTTACTTGGAGATATAGCTTTCAGGGTATACTACATGATAATATCAAGAAGGGAAAGATTCAGCATACCATGCAAAGCAGAGTCCGACGTAAAGGCTTTCATCTAGCCAAGAGAGACAGTTCTTCGGAGTTAACAGGCAATGAATTATATCATCACTGTACTCGATTGCGATTGTTTCAGATTTTACCAAGCGGGCCTGCAATGTCAGAAAAGCGACAATGCCTCGGTCGTTTTAGACTCGATATATTTAGATCGTGGTTCTTCCTATCTAAGCTTCTATGGTAGAAATGTAGCTTTTTAGAAGACCGACATGATGACGCCTTATGGTACCAGGTTTTGGTTTTATTCTAACCGAACACATTTTTGTAAATTAGCTGCTTTATTGCTTCATACATGGTAGTTTGGTATTCAGGGCTTCAATTAACCTGGAAGTCTTGGTACACCCTCTCTCTTGCACATGGCTTCAAAGACAGAAGTTACACGTCGAAAATCGCGTGATCTTTACATCCAATATCAATGACCTAATGGTGATAAGGAAGCCAAATGCTCGATACTCCTCGGTCAGCAAGCTGGTTTGGCTAGAGTTGGATCATAGTCTAAGCAAGAGGTGGAGTCAATAATAGTTTTAAAATTTAAGAACTCTGTCCCTGAGGTGCGAGAGCAAAAGCGATCTCTTTAACAGTCTTTACTCCGTTTCCAGTGGTTAAAGCCCTGTAAATAAAAGCTTTTAGGTACAATCCCAATAATTTATTTCAACATTTCACACACCATTTCAGGAAGGGATAAAAGTAATTTATTATTCGCCTGCCACGGCAACACTATCCATCTATCTGACCTATCATCATCATTTAGGAAGACAAAGTGGAGCCCGATGCTTCATTTCGACAGGTACATTAAGAGAGAGGCAAAACACAACAAAAAGGAAAAAATAAAATAAAAAGGAAAAAGAAAATCAACAACAGAACACGCTACAAAGGGAATATCCGATGGAGACTAAGAAGCAACTAAAATCCCAAATAAAACAAAGAGCCGAATGAAAAAGCGAAAAATGGAATGAAATGCTGCCATAAAAGGGTTCGTATTGAATTCCCTTCACTCCTGGGTACATTGGCAAATGTAAAGACGGGGCAAGGCATAAAAGGAAAAAAAAAATCTGAAGAAGAAGGAATTCCAACACCAAGATGTTGAGTGTGCATCTACAGGAGTCACAGAAGAAGCATAAAAGCAACGACAAAGTCGAAACTAGTTTTTCCCCCGAAGCACCCGAAACCAGCAAGCTACGAGTATCTTCTTCGTCTGTCCACACGATGAGTAAAGACCAAGCCATCCGCATTGTGCGCTTGGAATGAAGATCCAATGGCACGCCAATCCACTCATGCGTTCATTCAAAGACCTCAAACCTAATCGCTGCCTTGAATTCGCGCCGCCTATAGTACGGAGTAGTAGTAGTCATCGGATGGAGCCAGAGATGTCTCTATTTACGTTTTTATCAATCTTCATTCCGTTTTGGTTGTTCCTTTCCTATGCTGTCTGTGTGTGTGCTTGGTGTTTTGACTCACCTGAGTGTGGCAGGGATTTGATACTAATTACGGGGCATTATGTCTAACGATGAAATTAATTAAAGCATGCGAGGCGAGCGGCGGCGATAGCAGTCGGAAACTGGTTAGTTTCGTGGGCTGATAGCCGACTGCCTATGGCTTATGCTCGTGGCTGGCGTGATGGCTTGAAGGACAGACAAGTTGTAATGTAGCCGCTAGAACAGGTTCATGGCGGTGCGTTGTTATTTTTTTCTTTCTTGTTTTAAACATACCTTGCGCTTGTTATTTTCTCTCATTTATTTCCTTTGGTTACATGGTTCGGCTCTCAATGACAAACTAATTATAAATAATTGCCTCTCGATGGGTGAGTTGGGATTGTGGACTCACCAACCGAAAGCTAAAGAAAGATATGAGGGCGATTGGAATTAATATTGGGATTAATGTGTTGAGGAGGTCAAGATCCAAACATTTTTTGCCTCAGACCTCGGGCTGATGAATTCGATCGGCAGGTTGAGTAGATTTGGATGGCATACGTATCGGAGCTCAAGTTCACTTGAGGTTTTTGCGAAGTGGTTATCTTGGCTGCGGCAATTTCTAAAAAAAGAAGATTCCTCCTACGCTCGGTCTTAAGCTCAACTTTAAAAGGAAAGTTTGCAGCTTTCGAACGATGGTATTAGCATGTGCGACACATCGTCATGAAATTGGGACCTGTAGAAGGTAAGAGTCGATTTCTAATAGCATGATGCGATTCAGTATTCAAAACAAATCCGATTTGCATACAATTCCCTTCGTTAAAGCAGACAAGTGAACAAAGAACAAACTTCTTTGTATCTGACACTAAAAAACATGTTTTCTGTGAAACAATTATTTACAGAGTGCAGCCCGACACACTCGCATCAGAGTGTAAAGAAAAAAAGAAGAGAAAGTTCACCTGAACCGCCACTAGCATCAGACACAGCACAATCCAGTTACAGAACAAGCAACCGTCGTTCGTAGTTAGTTGCGAGTCGGAAAGAATCTATTTGAAAGAAAGAATTCCAGCCCTGAGGATACGGGATGGTGGTGAAGTTTGACTTATGCTGACATGGAATTTTGCAGTTAATTTCCGGACAGCCTGTGCTGTTACTAGGGGTTACTAGGTGGTATGTCTTGTATCAGGCCGATTGGGTGATGTTTGGTTAGGAACCAATTTTCGGTTAATGGACGTTGAAGTATTTGCTCTGTGGATTAAATTCGGTACACGAGGGTAATACACGACTCGGAATGGCTTTGTTCCGGAAGCAATTGTGTGCCAGTGCTTGTTGAGGGGTACAGGATGACAGTAATGCATTGTGAAGAGACATGGTCAGATCTTAACGTAGGTGGGCTGGTGTGCTGATGAACTAGTCAGTTTATAGGGGTTCAATAAATTTAAAGTTTAATTTACGATGCGGTTAATTCTGCTTTTCAATAACGACAAGGGGTTACTTAATATTGCTTTTTAGCAATGGATTATTGGTGATTCCTTGTTAATATTGAAGAGGGTATTTGTATAGATTGTAAAGCAAGAGGTTTGGGGTCCACGTCTCCCTTTGTCCAGGGCTAGCAACGTAAACATCAGCTGGATCGCGCAAGGTATCTTCTTAACACAGAGAAACAGTGATTGCCAATAGCAATTCTCCTTTTGATCTCTTTGCCGATGTTGCTGAAGTCTTCTCTATAATCACTTAAGTTGTTTATTCCTACATTGGGTGGTACATATTGGGGGTGGTCGTGGTGCAATGGTAATCATCACCGACTGTTGAGCGGAATGTTTGTAGTTCAACTCTGTCCATAGCCAAGAAAAATTCCTATACGGAAAAACTGTGAAACAACATCATTTGTGAATGAGAGATGATAAAAAAAATGTTGACGAAGTCATAACACTCGCAGTATAAGATCACTTCAAACTTCATATGATACGTTAATGACATGGAAACAAAAAAACAAGAAGCTATTGTGAATTCCAACAAATTCAGTCGAATCTCTCGAATCATATCTAGGACAACCATTCCCGGAGAGTAGTGAACGAACATCTTGGACATAAACCATCTGCACTCCGTCCAGGTTGTGTGACAAACACCATATTTTTATATCATTGGCATATATGGAGAACTGAGAGTTCAGAATAACGCTGTCAACATCATTAGTAGTTAGAATAAATATCATTGGGCCGAGATGACTACCTTGTGGGACACCGGAGATAGTATCAATTGGATCAGAGATAGACGATCTGAAAAGAACGTTATATTGACGATATTCTAGGTAAGATTTAATCAAGGGAGATAATACCGGGAGAGAAACCGAGGGCAGTGAGCTTGAGGAGAATATTTTGGTGAGACATTTTGTCAAAGGCTTTGCTGAAGTCAGTGGCGACAGCGTCTACTTCTTTGCCGGCTGCGATGACTTCCGCGCGATGCTTATACGACTTTGCTGACACACGTTTCATGCCCAGAATATCTGACAAAATTTCTTGGCATGAGCCAACCGATATGTCAATAAACTAAACAACTTCCCTGATAGGTATTCGACGATTCTCCCTAAAAATGTTCTTCATTCCCTTAACGTTTTTATCTGTTGACGTGCTGATGTGTCCAGGACGGGTATCGTCATTAACATCTTCCCGGCCTTTTGTGATTCGCCAAATGTCACAGTCAATATTTCACGTTAGAAGACATGTGTACTGACATAATAAAAAAAGAAAAAAAATTGAAAATTGAATAAATTTAGCTCACGAAATTGCAAAAGTCACCTTATTTTTTGAACAAACCTCGCACATACCACAATTTTCGCCAACGATTCGAGTACAATGCCATTCAGTTTCTAACAATCTCAGTCCAATTGTCCTTTTTTCCTTCAGAAGTCTCTATCAGTATCTGTATACCAATCAGATTTGCCATAGAAACTACGTCACCAGCGTTGCATAATTGTTTCAATTTATTGGTATTGATAAATGTTTTCGATGGAGCGTGCAGAAGACGTCATAAAACTTGCGGTCAGACCATCATGCTTCACATCACTTAATCTTCAGTAATGTTGCTTCTGTTTCCATCCTCACATCGTTACAATCCCAGAAGGGTCAGAAGATTCGCAATATGCAAGTAAGAAAGCATCTCCAGCAGTCCACTGTCATTAATAAGCCTAACGAGCTGTCAAAAAAACCTGACAACTCGGTAATAGACATCCAATTGCTTAAGGTCAGATCACACTTTTGACACAATTGAACTTTTGTACAATTTTTTTTTGTTTATTGCCAATTCGAAATGTCACTAAATGACATAAGTCCTTTCAGCCTTGAATAAATGACTGAAAACGATTATTTGCGACCCTGTCACCCTTGTCGTGGGCGAGTATATAATTTTAATTAGACACTATATATTCCAAAGTGGATTTGTTTGATGAATTAACGGTGACAGTTGACAATGGAATTGTCATTCTTTTGGTGACGTGTGGAATTCCGAAAATGTCAAACAATACGACATTTGTCTTCATTAATTATTTCCTACGTCCTGATATGGAGGCGAGTAAATATTATTCGCCTTTTCGGAAGGTTTCATTGTAGATTAGGAGCTCATTGTGCTGAAGAGGTGAATGGTATCTTGATCAAGCTACGGGATATGTTAAATAATTTAACGTTTCGAAGGTAGTGGGAACACCATTTTTCATTTCCTCCTTGGTATTTATGAATAGAAAAAAAAAAACGCACTTAAGGACGATGACAACTGAGATGATGCGACTCACTTGACAGATACCCAATTAATAAGTGATAAGTGCCAGATGCAAAGTGGCACCAAATGACATCTTCTTCCCGGCATAATTTCATTATCATTTCAATGTGAATTGTCTCGACCGGTTCGGGAGGTGAAGGTAGCGCGGATGCTGGTTGGAATGAAATCCGAAACTTAATAAATGAATCATGGCGACGTGGGAGGATGTCAGAATGTCACGAAGTGGAGGCAATTCATTGTTAAAGGTTCTCGAATTGAATTTGCGAATTTTGTTTTTTAGCGAAGCATGGCTAATAGAAATGGAAACGTTGGCGACATGTGACATGCACAGTCATTTTTTGGCCTTGTTGCAGACGAAAGAACTACCGAGCCATATAAAAGCTAATTAATTAAATCACTAACTGCATTGGGCGACCTTCAATTATTTTAAATTGCTCAACTGACACATTTAATTACCCGGTGGCGCCTTTTCCACGAGCAAACTAGCTTCGTCGATCTGTGCACATTCGAGTCCCTTTCACTGTCAGTTGAGTGGCTGCGTCCAGGTTAAAGCATGTGACTTCGCCATATTTATTTAAATTCAAATCAATAAATAACTCACTTCCCTGCCCCGGGGCAGGCAGCGTAGCATTCCGCAACTTGAACCTCTAGACAACGTTAATCGATTCTTCGCTGCCCAAGTGACACCCCGATCAACCGCAACAAATTCTCCTTCTTTTTCGCTCGCGTTCTTTTGCATTCCAATATTGCCACCGCACGATCGGCAGCCGCACCATCTGTGGTGTGGTGATCTCTTGAGTCGGTAGGCAGTAGCGAGTCTCTTGTAGCATTGGAGACAGCGATGTCGCGGCGGCGTCGTCGTGCACGACCGACAGCATGCGACCGGGGACACCCAATTAATTCGTTGATTTTATTGCTCCCTAGCCTGTTTGTTTGTTTGGTGGATTGGTGGCTTGCCGACTCCTCTTGCTCGCCCCTATCCATTGATATCCATACTGATAGACGCAAACAAATCGTATTTGATTGAAATTATTTGCCAAAATAATAAATATTTGTACTCGTATATCGTATACGATATGGATGTGCGACACCGAGAACTATGGGGCTCTCGCTGCACGGGTGCGATTGGGAGGGAGTGCGAAGACGCCGCTGCTGTGCGTGGCTTTATTATTCATCATCTTTGGCATCCCGCCACGGATGGTTAACAGCAGTCGTGAGCAAGTAGAGAAATAAAATACGATTCCTTATTTAGATTCCTATTCTTCATCCGTCCAGCCTATTCCCGGTTCCTCGTTTCATACGCACAATTGAGGCGTTGAACATGTCATTATGCCGCCCATCGTTGTCGATCCGGTGACCAGAAGGGGAACGAGGATACGAGCGACACTCGTGTGTTGCATGAAGGAATTCCCGCACTTGAGTCGAAATCTCTTGTCATCCCATTCCCTGTATTTAGGTGAGAGCTACTGTTACGGATGGTATGGGGAAAACAATTCGACGGAAGAGATGGTAAAAAAAGCATACCAAGGTTTCGAGTAGAAAACGAAAATCGCGCGAGGAATTCCGACGATACTAGTACTAATGCTGATGTTGCTGCTTGACGATGCGGAGCCAAAACGTCCCACCGAACCGCGTATACACATCCACACATGTAAACCACTTTCATGCCTCAATTTTTGCGCTTCTCATTGCTGTCAGATGATGGAATGTGTATCATGGCGTCATCAGCCGAAGCAGCATTCATCATCAACAGCAGTACCAGCATCACCGCATCGGGTGCTGATGTGTGCCGTGATGCTTCGGATCCGTTTTTGTATTTTATCAGAGCGAGTGGCATTCCCCGCATCCCATTGCTACCATTGCCGCCACTGAGGCCATAGGGAGTAATATGTCGAACGAAATGTTTAGTAAATGTAGGTCGTCGTGTGCGGCTCCAGCCGATACGGCAATATTTTTGTCCCTCCCTCCATTTGATAACATTGTTTAGGGAATTGTTGTTTCTTTTTTGTTCACGAAAAATAAAGGACCTTTAGTGCGATGATAGGTTGTTACGGGGTATATCGGCGTTATTTCAATTTGATTAATAATTAAACAGAGAGCTTGAGTTTAGGATGATGTACACGACAGCCAAGCGTCGGGGGTCAAAGAGCTTCTACGAAACCGCACCCTTCTCCAACTCGCGCATTTCGGCGCGAGGTGAATTTATTAAATGCGAAAACGAGAATGGAAAAGGCGTGGGCGGTGGGTATGCTAAATATTAGAAATGTTTGAACGGAACTCGTCTTTTATTATTTTTGCGGCTAGGAAAGTTCAACAAACTCGTGGCAAGTTGTTGATTTGTGATTGTAATATCTTGAGTTTCGATGGTACATAAGACACAGAAGTAAGCTGACTACTGTAAGTGGAATTGGAAAAGTCCAAGGTCAAGTTGATATCGAGTAAAAAAATATTTGGGGTTGAGGCCATATGAACTAGGTTAGAGGATTTCACCAATACCACTGGCATTACCCGTCAGATTTTCCATAAGACCGGATGCCGATCGACCTGCGACATCGTCGAATTTTCGACTCTTTTACTGAAAAATTGTCTTAAGCGTTGAAGCTCATTTTTGGACGAATGAATGTGCTTATTAACAAAACTGCTGTATTTGGTCCGATGAGCAACCTCAGGAGCTGCCATTGTATCAAAAATGGCCGCGAGGACAACGTTACCATAAGTAGCGCACACTATCGTTTAGTGATTTCGAACGTCGAACTCGTCTATGTCGATAAGCCAGTGTCATGTGCAGCCTTGGAAGACAAATTACTTTGTTATTAGCAAAATACCAGCCAGTATACCCGAGAAAGTGATTCAAAATTGGACTCTCCGTATGGACCACTTAACATGTACCCTGGTCAACATTTAAACGAAATAATCTTTGAAGTATAAATGGCAGGCATTGATTTATCAATTCAAATAATAATTCTATACCCTTTTAGGAACATAAACTTTTGACTCAGGAATAAATCGGGAGGCATTTAATCAAGCGATCACGGAAAGGATAACCAGGGGCAAGGAACACAAAAAACAAAAAGCGATCGCAGTTCGTGGTTTTTATTTTTATTTTTTACAACAAACTTACCCCAGCTTAAAACTAGCTTGAATAAAAACTAACATAACATAAAATTTTTTTATTTAGGTTTTAGGGGTCTTACACATTTTATGTGCACCATGAGCGTTGTAAATAAGTTCAAGAATATTTATAGCTCTCCGTAAAGTATTTTGACTGGTGTTCCACAAGGCTCAGCCTTGGGTCCTGTTCTATTTTTATAATACTTAAATTCTTTGTAAAGTTACTGCCTTTGAAGGTGATACTTCGCTTTCATACTCAAAAAGACACTTTCTCTGATGTAAACCATGATCTTGATTTACAAGGAAAACGGATTTCAATGCACAATCTTAAAATCAGCCATAAAACGTAATGGTTTTAAGGCTAAATGCGTCGACGGTTTTAAATATTTAGATATTGTCTCAGATAATAAGCTCATTTGGAAAGACATGCGCGTTATCTTAAGCAATATTTTAACAAAGTCGTAAGACATTTAAGCCTTTGCTCTCTACAACCAGTTTTACAACGTACGGTCATTAAAATGGATATATGTACTTGATTGCATTATTCAAAAATGCTATCCCTATACTATTTAACTGCGTTATAGCTTCCAACGAATATTTTTCTGTCAGCACATGCATATGTATATATTAAAGAATGAAATGCTCCCATATGTAGAGGAAAATATGCCTCTTAAATGGGTACTACAATAAATCAACGACCCGATACAAACTTCGAAGGTGGCGAAACGTTTTTGAAGACCAAAGGATGACTCTTATGGAATGGTCCTCCCAATCGCTGGCCTTAAATCCTATAGAGCACGTGCGGAGAGATATGAAAAAGTAGATTAGTAGACGTTAAACAGAAAATAAAACAGAACTATGACGTAGGTATATTGTACATGGTTCAAAAGGAGTGGTTCGAAATTTCAGCTTTTATTTGTGGGAAATACCAGATACTTTGTAAAGATTCGTACGGTGCATAAGGGCTACCTCGGCTCGAGAAACACATCCGTGGAAATAAATTTGAAGACGATGTCTAAGTTATGGCCGCTGTTGATTCGTTTTTCGAGGGCCAAAATAAAACTTTTTTTCCTAGCAGAATCCTGATTTAGAAAAAAGATGGACTAAATGCATTGATTTCTTAAGAGACTATGTAGAAACATGTAGAAAAATAAATAATTTTTTTTATTTGTTTTATGTTCATTATCATTACTTTTGGATCACCCTTCGTAATACGAGGCTTGTCCAAAAAATAAGCTGACTTTTTGAATTTCGATTTTTATTTATGTTGATACTCATGTCCCTAAAATATGTTGACAAAAAATGGACCAAAGAATCTGGTCAAGAATTTTGTGTAAAAAATTAAATTAAGGCCTCCTAGTTGAAATGTTGACTGCGGCTATTGGCGAGTCTACTCTGAGCAAAACAAAAAAAAAAATTATAAGTGTAACAAGCTACTTACAGAAGACTGACGATTCCCGCCCTAAACGTCCCCGTACGTCAACAACGGCTGGAAACATTGAACCAGTGAAAAAAATTGTTTTGAATAATCATTGGATTGCTATCAGGCGTTGCTGAGGCCATTGGCATATTGGTTGGCTCATGCCATGAATATTTTCATCGTCAACCTTCGTCAGCGAAGGTTCTTCAGGAATTGCTAAATGTTGCCCAAAAGAACTGTCGCATGAGCAATGCTCATGAACTGTTGAATGACTTGGATGATCCAGATTTGCTGAAAAACGTCATCGCAGGGACGAAATATCGGTATATGATTATGATGTTCAAGTCAAAGCCTAATCATCCCATTGACCAGAAAAGCTGCGACCGAAAAAAAGGCGCAAAATACGATCAAATGCAAGTTCTCCGATTACAATGGCGTAGTTCATCATGATTTCTTGTCGGAAGGTCGTACGGAATTTAACCGTTGAAATTAAACGTCTGCGTTATAAACAAGCTCACTCATCGTTGCTTGTGCATACATACATACAATGCCGTAATCATGGCTCAGACACCGTATTCAACGGCCTTGGCTTGCTGCATTTTTTTCTCTCGTCAAATTTGAAGAGACCCATGAAACGACGGAGGTTTGCCCACCGTTGAGGAGATAAAGACCGCCTCGCTCGAAGAGTTCAAGTGCTTCGAGGATTGGGAAAAGCGCTGGCGCAAGTGTATTATATCTGAAAGGGACTACTTCGAGTAGGACAAAATAGATATTGATGAATAAGTAAACATTTTTTCAAAAAAAATAAAAAAGTCACCCTATTTTTTGAACAATCCTTGTATTTTTGATTTGGTTTTTGTAGGTTGCTTATTAATTCAACTTGGACAGTCGAGTGTACCTAGTTTATTTCACTTTTATTGAACAAGGAATTTGTAACTTGTTTTATTTTTTTAGTACGTGTATATGAATATGAAATGTTGATTTGACTAAGAGATGCCAGAACTACTAAAGGCTTTTTCAATTAGGGCGAGAAGATGTTGAAATGGAATAAAATAAGCTGTGTGGGAGGTATTAATGGAATTCTCTTTTTATTTGAAAGGCTCATGTATGCCATTATATATGGAATATGACATCGTGCAAATGCACGCCTCGGCTTGTTGCGGTCGCACGGATCCGAGTGGGCTAAGTTTCAACAACTCCTCCGCATAGATCTGGCTGAATTTAAGCGATGGCCTGCATTTTGTTTACATTAAGGGCTTCGGTCGATTGTGGTTTATTTGCATAGACCTGCGACTTCAGAAAAGCCCATAAGAAAAAGTCTAGCGGTCAAATCGCATGAACTTGATGGTACACAAACGTCACCTCTGCGAGAGATAACCTGAAATTGTTCTTGCTGAATGACAGTTGTGGCGTCCGCTGCTGGAACCACATGTCGTCTAGGTCCATATGGTTCAATCTGGGTCATAAGATTTTGGCCTTCGGCCCAAAATCCACACCAAACGGTAACTTTATGAGGATGCATTGTCAACTGGCGAATCTCGTGTAGTTTGGTGTCGCTTCATATACTACAATTCAGCTCGTTAGCACAGCCAACAAACGGTGTTGTCTATGGTTATGAATTTTGATCTCCTGGGTCAGTTGGATCTTGTACAGGTAAAGTCTCAGGTCTCAATGCAAAATTCGCCAACTTGAAGTCTATGAAAGCCAGAGTTCTTATGCGCGGCGAGGGATCGATTGCCTCGGGTTTTACTGTACGGACCGCGGCGCTGTTCTCGGTCGATCTTGCGTTCGAATGTTGGCTGATTGATTACCGAACCGGTCGACTTAAATTTAACCATTAAAAGTTAAAGAGTCGACTGTGATGGGCCACCACGTCTACCATGACAGATTTGACAGTTGTCACCAAAACAACATGACCGCCACAGGCCGCCAAAATCTATCCGCGCCAATTGAACAACTTTTTAAAAGCTCTTTGACAAATATTAACTAGGAAGTTGTGTCCCACCTGCCGTATCCCCTAGACTTTGTCCCTTCTGATTTCTACTTGATTCGATCGATGCAGCAAGGACATTCGGAATAGCCCACAACCGATTTTTGATGAATACAAAGCTAGCTCGCAGCTTTTCAAATTTCTTTGATGAATTCTGTAGGTTTTTTTACCTTTTTATTAAAAAGGTTGCAATACGCAATGCAATCAGACTATTGGGTCACATGTCTATCCTACAACGTGTCTATCCTTCCTGAGCTAGATATGCTTACCACAATTTCGGACGCCTTACCACGCACGTCCACCTTTGACAAAAGATTTGAGATACTGATCCCAAACCGTTCAAGAGTGTACGCTCTTATGGTGTTTATCACACAGTCTGGACGGGGTGCAGATGGTTTGTGTCGAAGATTTTCGTTCACTACTCACCGGGGGTGGTTGTCCTAGATGGTATTCAAGAGATTCGACTGATTTTGTCGCGTTGGTTGCAGTTCACAGTAACTCTTTTGTTTCCATATCTTTAATGTGTTATATTGGAAATGTACACACAGTGAATTTTGAAGTGATCTTATGCTGCGAGTGTTATGCCTTCGTCAGCATTTTTTGATCATCTCTCATTAACAATTGATGTTGTTTCACAATTTTTTCGTGTAGGAATTGTTCTTGGCTATGAACAGACTTGAAATACAGACCTTCCGCTCAACAGTTGATGATGATTACCATTGCACCACGACCACCTGGTACATAGATGGCTCTAAGATGGATTCCGGTGTTGACGCTAGCATCTTTGGATCAAATCGGGAAATATCGAAAGCTTTGGGAACGAGTATCTTCCCAGCCGAACTATACACCATCCTGACGTGCGTCAATCTAAATTTTGAGACTATATAGAGCTATAAGCATCAATATACTCTCAGACAATCAAGCAACGTTCGTATACAGCGTTCAAGGACTCCGACAATCGAAAAGATTCATACGGCCTCTGAACAAACACCATTAATATCCTTAAATATAATAGAGTCGATATCAGAAGACTGGTCAGCTTTCGGGACACTGTAGTCTGTGATATCATCTCAACAAAATAAACCTCTCGTCTGAAACCGAGTGCCGACTTTGCCTTGAAGACGGGGAAACTGCAGAGCACATACTATGTGAATGTGCTGCCCTCTGCCGCCTTAGGAAGCGTATTTTCCTCAGAGAGATTATGACTCCTGAGGGAATCAGCTTAGCTCCTACGAGAGACATTCTCAAATTTATTAAGAAAGTAGCGGAACTCCTCGTTTAATCGGCTGGCAGGCACAATAGATCTACATTGGTTGCAGTGCCTCATGCTATATGTTAGTACTAGCCCCCTTATAAAAAAAGGCATTTACATTTGGTTTATAATTCGCAGTAAGTTAGTCATTTCAGTGTTGCCTAGTTACAGTGCGAGTCAAGTGCAGAAATAAATTTGCTGTCCACTGCGAGTATTATGCCCTCACCATGAACTAAGTTGAACAGATCACTAGAAACCCACGTGTTCAGCTTATGGTAATGAAGCTCAATGCCGAGCTGAGTGGAAGATTCTCATTAAGTAAGAACTTTTTTGCGAATTCTACAACAGATAGCAGAATTTGTACTATGTCTGAGCTAAATCGCTCATAGGCAGGCTGCGGATAGTCCAGTCAAAATCGGTATATTCTTTCAGGAAGTATTCCGGGATTTGTCTGCATGGAATAGTTTTTGTGAAGAAGCCATCATTGTGGATTTGTCACACCAAATCTACATCCCAAATTAGCTTCAAATATAACCCGATGGAGATCGATTTAAATAGTCTTGAAATATTTTCTTTTATAGCCTCGAAGACCAACTTTCCATTTACCTCCATTAGAAGTTGTACGATTAAAAAAGTAATTTATTAATGAATTGACAACGTCCCATAGATACCTCTGTCATTTGAGAGTCGGCATGATAAAGACCATTGCTACCATTTAGCTGCAGCTATAAGTTAAAACATTTAATGCTGTCTAAAACGTGAATGTCTACCTTCTAAACAGGTCACCACTCCAAAGACGAGCGCTTATCTATGGAAAATGCACAGACTTCTCCGTGCCATTAGTCACAGATGACAACTCTTTTCGTGAAACGTTCATCTTCATCTTAAACAATGGGTGTCTAATTAGGTCTGCGACCAATGGCGGACACAAATCTATGTTTATACGCTCGAGGCTGATCCCATACGCCTGTCTGGTAGATTAGAAACTCTAGGTTCAATCACCCCCACCATTTAAATGACTAATCGCATCAATCCATGCGTGAAAAGGGAAATAAAACAAAACAAAATCGACATGAAAACCTGATTGGTAACCCAATACCAAATCGAACATGGGTCTTTGGCTCATCGCCATCATAATCCACTTAATGATGTTCAGCAGAGGTATTACCGTCGATCCAATGTCCAAATGAATTGGACACATGCATCTGTGATTCGATGGGTTGCGAGCGTGGTGAATTGTATTTCAAAATCTCGATAATTTCGATTTTAAATGACACTGACGTTGGGATTAACATGCGACCCAACGTCGATCTGACTATGTGACTACAGTGTACTACCTGCGCATCATTTATAGAGCGGAGGGTGAGGTTAATTGAAAATGTGTCCATAAAACCTTAATAAACTTACCACTGACTGTAGATCTATGGAGCTCTTCGCTTTTGATGACAGATGGTTTCAGGCTCAGCGCATCTAACTCCAAGCGAGCAGGGTTTTATGCTGTCTAGCAATGACTGCCTGCCTGAATGGATTAATATTAATAGAAAGTCTTCCTCCCCATATCTCTTGTCGTACACTTGTATGATGCATTAGCATTGACAGTTGTCTCCGTGCACACGCAGCGCGTCACTCTGATTAGTTTCTTTACCCTTCTTCCTACGACTCCTTCTAGGTACCGGTCGCTACCGAAGACCAGAGACTCCGAGGGTAGGATAGTTGTGCTCGAAATTAATTAGTATGTTTAATAACACCAAACAACATCTCGACAGGCACGGAACCGAGGGTATGGGGCCCGGCACGGGATATACATGAAAGGTATGCCCCCGGAGGCGATGTTGGTAATTCCTCGGTAATTTGAAACGGCGCCAGGGGAGCAGGTGCTTGTTCCTTTCCTCTCTTAGAGATTCTGCACACAAAGTACAAAATCCTGTCGACGACAATCGAGACTGTCTACTCGTTTATCGTCCGTCGTAGACGCACGAGTCGCACGGAACAAAATGAGAATTATTCCCATCCAGGCGTTTAGTCTATCTTCCAGGCAGAAAATGGAAATGTTTGACATTCTGCATGTGACAGGTTGGACATTCTCCCCCTTTCCTACCCGGTTTTGCCTTCTACTAGCTTAATGACGTGTAGGAAAATATATTTACGGGGAAGCGTACGCCGTAATTAGCTGTTATTTCTGTTGAATTTTAATTTAAATTTTTATTTTATAGTTCGTCTCCCTTTTCCTTTGGCTTTAAAGCGACTGACGTACGTGAACGGTGTGAATGATTATTTTCCGCGTAAGTTGGCTGACGACGGAACATTTGTCTGGTCGTGCCGATTACTTGTAGTTGTTGTTTCCTCATCAATTAATTTTTTATCGACAGATGACAGACGAGCGACAACGATTAACGAGAAAATCGTGTCAAGAGAGATGTCCAGGGGTAGTGTGAGCGGCTTTATGGATTCACGTGAAGGTGACAAATTACACCAAAGTGTAGTCGATCTTCACTTGAAGACATCAAAGGCAGCGTGTATTTAGCTCGCGGAAAGACAACGATTGACAGTTGTTGGGCTGACAGACACTCTAGCTAAGTTCGATGAAACCAACTTCTTATTGAGTGTCTAAATCGCATCACGTGCTTTGCCAACCGCGTTAATAACAACAATTCTCAGATGTCAACGCCTAAGCCATGTCTTCTGAGTTTTGTAAATGCTGACGCCAGGGTATACAAAAAAAATATCATATCGCCTCGTGTTATTTAAATATCGCGTCTTCATCTTCCCGATAAGCTTATAGAATCAGCGAAGGCATGCACCGTACGACAACCGTTTCTCGGTACTCTGGATTGGCTTCTGTTGTTGCTTAATAGAAAAACGTTGTTCCAAATTGCCGAAATCATCATAATGGGTTCACTGAACTGAGATATGAAATCTCGATGCCTAATGTTTGATTCAAAATTGTTACTTGTAAATCGACAACGAAAAATAAAATTGGAAAAACCTTATGTTGGTTTCCAGGGAATTAAGGCTTAAGGGCGAGAAGTACAGTGGCATCAAGCGTGTTTTAATACAGCTTTGGGGACGCTTCGGCAAATCATAACTCGTGGAGGATATCAGGGTGCTGATCAGCTTTAATCAATTTACATTTAGCAACCGACGGAGCTCGTGTTCGATTTTTATTCGAAAATATAATTTCAGTTTCAGTTAAGTGTAGATCTCCGCCAAATTTAATATCTATCGACTTCGAGAAAGCTTTCGACAGCTTGATTTGAATACGCAGGAAAGGCACCCCAGAAAAACTCAAAGCTGTTATCAAGGCTACACACGAGGGTGGTAAGGTCCACGTTGTATACAATGGCAAGATTTAAAAATTGCCAAAGGCACATAATACTGCTGCCACTTTGTTATCGGGGATAAACTCTTTACAACATTGACGGCAGGTAACTATGACATTCGTTGGTCTTCGCTGATAGGGCCCGGCGCACATTTAACACCACCGGTGAACCTAACATTGGCGGACAACTAATCGAGAAAGCAAACGACTCTTTATTTCTAGAAAATGTAGCCTCGGCAGCCACAATAGAATCGAAAAAGCCAAAACTGGGCTTAGAATGCTGTCCCAAATCTAGAGGCAATTATATCAGCATAAGTACCAAGCTGTGACCGTTCCGCCCCAACAAAGAATCAACTCTGCTTTATGGGTACAATACATACTTTGAAGTTAGACATCACTACACACCTTCGTAACAGATTTTTACCCACTCGTTCCTTCAGCAAATATCTGGAAAAGCTTCTCACACCTAGCGTGCATAGTGATCAAATCTCTGCCCAGTGCTCTAAACGTTTTCGATGTCGGTGTCGAAGTTGCTGTTCTGTCTATCCTTTCTGTCGTTAGCTCGTTCTCAAAATACCCTAAATCATAAGCTGCTTTCGTCGAAATATCAAGTCAAAAACGGCAAAAAATTTGTTGGTTTTTTGGCAATGTCAGGGCACTTTCGACAAGATTGGCTTATAAAAGTTCTTTGGGTTTCCAGAACAATGATGAGACTTATAATCTCATATGGATCGTTGGCCTGGCGGAACAAGTTATCGGGTAAGCGCGTCATAAATTCTTGGTCGTACTTCAAAGAACGGTTTGACCCAGGTGCAACGGAGACCTTCCCTAGGATGCCTAGCTCTGTTTTGAATGCTATCCTAAATATACGAGTAGTGGTTCATAGTTGGACGGGAGGGAGCATCTGCTTATGTTTCAACTATAAGGCTTTGCCTTAGTGGTTGAACTAAAGCCCTCTCTGAACGTATTCAGAAGATTGAACTCATTGAGCCTTGTTGGGATCCCAGGGATTCTGAAATGAATGGTGGAAAGCCATGTGTCTATATACATTTCTATAGCGAGCAGAAAGTGGCGATGGATTAGTCATACCATACGGTGCGAAGACAGCATCATATGTGTGTGAGGTATTAACAAAATTCTTTTTTATTGAAAAGACACATGATGCCATTATGGAACAAGCCGTCGTTCAAATGCCCGCCTCGGCTTCTTACGGTGGCACAGATCTCAGTGGACCGAATTTCAATGACTCTTCCGCATGTGTGGGTCGTGTTCACGGTTTTCGTTGATTTTGACGGCAGAGTGCACCATGAGTTCTTGTCAGAAAGTAAGACACCTAAGTACATCGACGTTTAGATAAAGCTATCCCGAAATCGTTGCGAACCGCCACGATACTTCATTGCTGGGTCGTACATAAGGAGTTTGTCAGTAAGAGTGTCTTAGCGTTTAAATTTAATAAAAGGAGTTGTGTTTGTCATATGATCGAAAGCTTTATTGCGGATCAAAGTACATTCAATGCCATTATGTTCTAAAAATTATACCATTCAGATGGTCTCCGCGGCTTCCTTTACAGCAGTCGATCCGAGAGGCCCAACTTTGTGTAACTCTTTTGCATTGGTCGGGCTGGGTCTCACAATGGTTTGGCTGACCAATTGTTGTTGGATTGTAGTCATAAACCAGTGAGAACCCCAGAGATAAGTCTCTCGCACATCGCCACGGATAACGATGCTCCTAGAAGAGATGGAGCAGAACAGTGAAACATGGAAGGAACACACTCATGACAGGGAGGCCTAGCGGAGGGTTGTCAACAAGGCTCCGAACTTCCGTGTTCCTAATGACCGGGCTTGGCATTTGCTTTAGAAGAACCTACAGAATATTTAGACGGGCTACAGCCAGTCTGTTATCGCCTCTTTCGGAAATAAAGGAGGTTCTGGAAACTCTTCTTGCAACAACCCCCGTGTAAAACCCGATGCTACTTTTCGTCGTCTTGTGGAAACCGCAGTTAAGGCTACAGTGTGTTTCATCACTGAAGATAATTTTTTTTGCAAAAATTTGGATGAATTTCCAACTGCTCAAGAGCACCGCTAGGGAACGTACGATGAGCTTGGTGATCTTAGGGCTTCAGCTCTTGCCAATTGGATTTTATACGGAAACCTGCCCAAGTGTTTTTGTAAAACTCGCCAAGTTGAGAAAAAGGGCCAACTCTATGTGTACGACGACGAGGAATTGAGGAGTTTGGGTCTTCAGCCAGACATCCAGCAACAACAGCAATATTTTCGCTTGACCGCGCGTTTTGGCGTCGTGCTTCTCGATCAACAAACAAAACGTCTTCCCTGAATTTGGCGATACTTCCTTAAATAGCTCGCTTGTTTGGACGATTATTTCGGCCATTCGAATCATATCGTAGCTTGCGAAAAGTTTGGCGAATAGATTCATTTAATTTTTACAAAAAAAATTATCAATTTCGATGCATTTTTTTGGTTTAATCATTTAAACAAATGGTGATTATGACAGAATATAAACCTCAAAGAATGACAGCGATGTTACTTGAAAAGACAGAGCAATAAATTGTCAAAGTTTCGACATAGCTATTGAACCACCATTTTTTGTTCCCCAAAATAAAGCTGATCTTAAAAAGCTGTCGTTACGGAAGCAGTGATTGGAAGCTAAGTTCCAAAAGTTTCGGGAATTTGGATTATTACTGGCCAAAGTCTACAATATCATCATCGGTAATGGTAGCAGACCGTCTCTCTGTCAATTGTAACACAGCTAAAAAACTACTTCATATGTAAATTAAACTTTTTTTAAGGCTTCCGCTGGGCTAGAAATGTCGATTGCTTCATTATAAATAATATAAGCTAGCTTAAGCGAGAAAGGCTGTCTTAGCTTCATCACAGCATGGTCGGAAACTCTCATTTGGAATCTCGAAACTATTCCGCTACTTGCCCATTCATATTTATTCACTGTCCGAAGCCTGATCTATCCGTCCTGCCTTTTTGTTTACTACTCCGTGACACCGCTATAGGTCTTCGCATATCTTACAGCTTAAAAGCTTGAATACCCTCCAGTGAGTCTAGTCTAGTTTTTTACTTGAGTGTCTCAAAGTATAATGGTAGTTCCACATCTTTCCTTCTCTTTAAAGCTATTAAATATCTTGTCTTGCTGCTTGGTATAACGGTTTTGCATCTAATTTTAGGAAAGTTATATCAACCGTTTTCCCACTAAGTGCACCTATCGGCCTCCTCATGCCCCGACTCATTGTGCTCTTGGAATTAATATATTTTAATTCGACCACTTTAAGCTCATTTTCCCTGACGACATAAAAGAAGCTGATACGTGTCGTGACCACACTGCTTTTAAAATCTCATTTTCCCTTCCATATCAGTGCATCAGTCCATCAAACTATTAGCTTAATAGATGTGCAAGGAAAACCGTAAGTTTAAATGAAATTAAAGTGCCCGTGGGGCACTTAAACCCATTTCGACTACTCATCCACTCAAAACTCGCGAGATCTTACTACACGCTTCGTATAATTTGTCGTCGCCCAACTTGACCCAATTCCGGATCCATTCATACGTGTAAACAAAGCATCACTACTACGTCAGCCCTGGAAACCGCTTTGACGCGCTCACTCGAAACAAACTTTTTATCAATCCCCATTAATCTGAAAATAAACGAGAACGTCTTCTCGCCTCCTATCTCATAAGTTTTTCATCTTTCACGTTTCTCTCTTCTCATTTCAGGTGAGTTGATTTATTGTGTTGTTAACGTAACGTATCCGTGTGCATCAAGTGAACCTTGACACAAGTAAGTTGTATTGATTTTCGTTTTAGTTTTTCTCGCTCCTGTTATTATTAGTCTTCCTTTCACTATTCCAATTTGAAATGTCAAAGCGGGTCATCGGGAAACCTCAACAAAACCATTTTCCCCCTAATACAATGCCCATAATCATAATTGTGAATTGCTTTGACCGTAGTATTGTATGTGACATAGAACGTAATCGGATAGCCAGTATTCCGTTGGCGGGTGTCAAATGTCAACTGTCAATCGGGTAGTTGCCGTAAATGTAATAACCACTAATCGTGGTGTCAAATTGACATTTTCAATCGAATTGACCAAAACAAAACCGAGCCGAAGGAAGAAGAAACCACAAAAAAGGGGGCAAAAAGGAAAACAAAAGAGAAATGAGGCAAACAGTAGCTTCCATTAGAGATCCTTGGTTTCGCATTGATTAGAGAAGCCCATTGTGAATGGGCCACTGACCATGGCCGGACAGGTGTGGTTTTGACAATTCCAGGTTAACCCGAAGCCAATTAATAACTTAACGTCATTGATTTCATGTCAGTTTCAGTAGCACGATCTCCTCGGAACGGTAACGGACGATTTAATTGATATTCCATTGGTTACCATTGACTTCCATTGACTTGTGTTGACTTCGATTGGCTTTTGAACCCGTTCCTGTCAAAATAAGGATAACGACAAGGGCACATTTGACTCACCGTAGCTGGGCTAACAAAACGAGAACTCGTTAATTATCACCAGATAGACGCTGTCGCTGAATGGCAACGATGAATCGATGTAATCCGCTTTTCTGGAGAAGTACAGATGAAAAAATGTCACCTGGTGATGTGCTAATGAATGAATCAACGAATGGACGTTAACGGTACAAGTGGCGTGAGTGGTACAAGTGGTACGAATGGTGCGATTGTATCCGAATCTAATTAATGAATTCATTCGAATTGATTTAATCCTTGTGATGTGCGCGACCTCTTTCTGCCGTTCCACCACTTGAAAAGGTTGTCAACGAAAAGCCAGTGCTATTCGAGAAATGTCGGAAAAGGACATCGTAATCTTAACGATAATCATTTTTCCTTCATAGACTCGAGTATGTCTTGCGCTTTGTAGACATACCCTGCATCACTCGATGCTGACAATGTCTTGTCGGGCTAAGAAGCTAACGGTGGCAGAACTAATCGAACACGATTTATTACAAAACTATTTTCGTCCGTCGTTGCTTCACCAGAACCGCTGCCAGCATCCGAATCATCATCAACATCACTATCGGCATCATCAGCAGCGTCAGCGTTATTATCCTTGTCGTCTTCCCACTCTCATACTAGATGTCATACGAACGGCGTGGCGTTCAATCGAAATTAATGGCACTCGGGATACACTTGGCACCCTGTTATATGGCTCATTCATTGGGCCGCTATTGATTTTTGTTTATTGCCGCTGAATGTTGTGCCGCTGTGTGGTAAAGGAGCTGTTGATGGATTTGCATCGTCATTGGGCGCCATTTGTCGCGTTAGATTTTTTTTCCTTTTTCGACATTTTTTTTTTTTCCTTTGGATTCTGCTTAGTTTTCAATTTAATTTTTGTTTTTTTTTTATTTTGCTCGTCGTTAGCCTAGTTTTAATTACTGACCCGGTTCGTTCTGCATAATGAGGGCGGTGATGACAGATTGGTGCAATCAAATTTAGTTTTGCCGATGAATGGATTCAGTTCGGGCTCGGGCTAGGGTTTTTGTTTTTTCCTTATTTAATTCCGTGGTCCTTGGTTTGGTTTTATTGCTTGGGGAATTAGCAAAATTGACGGCTTCATGGGGCATAAATTGTGTTTTATTAAATAGGCATAGGTGAATTCGTACGGCTTTGAGGTTTTTCGGTTTTTTATTATTAGTTAAACGTAGCCGCAGGAGTACTGGTACGTTCTGTGAACCCTGACGTCGATATCCCGGGGTTCGATTCCGGCAACAGCCATATAATCAAAGTTGTATTTCACTTTATTTCTCCTCAGCGGGGTACTGACGAAACCCCTCGCAGTATACTTGTCGGTCTGGCAGTACAATGGGCGACAGCGGGAGTAAAGAAAAAAGTTTATCCGCTTCAGTATGAATACAGTTTGTACAGATTTCACTTGGTTTCCGCTCTTACAATACGAAAGGAGAATTCCATTGTACTAGGAGTGTTCAAAAAATAACAGGAATGTTTGCTGTTCGAAAACGGATTTGTTTATTCGTCTACATCATTATTATTTTCTTTAAAGTTATCCCCATTAGATACTATACAACTACTGAAACACGTTTAATACACTACTTTTGTCACATTTCGGCCTCTCAGCTTGTGGGTGAATGGTGAATGCTTGCGCAATGACCTCTCTTTGTTCCATTTCCGGAGTCACATCTATTCACTCACGGCTCTCCTTCGAAATGGTTTACCACAATGAATATTTTGGAAGAGTTCTTGTATACTACATCACTTAATAAGATCGTAAGATGACATATAGATGGCGCCACTATTGACAAATCTATATGGTTTTTAGCAAGTACCAACCTTCAAACAATTATTCATCGATCAATAGCGAATATCGTATGGCGATATTGATGTATCTGAAGAGAATGCATCGGAACAGCGGCAAAATTACCCTTTGAATTGGCTCCCAGTGATTACTTCCTGTTTGCAGACCAAATTCAATGTTTCAGAAAAAAAAAGGTTTGGCCCCAGTGAATAAGCGATTGTAAGTCACGCGATAAATCGTTCAACAAGAAGGGCATCGAAATGTTAAAGAAGCGTTTGAATGTATCACTCTCGAAGGAGGCTATGTTGATGAATAATGTCGAATATTGCCTAAAAGTTATTGTTTTACCAGTCCTTCTACAAACCTACTGAATGATGAGTTCATACCCTTTCATACATTAAATCTATTCTCTTTGCAATGTAAACTTTGCGCTAGACGATGGAAGAAATGTCAATATAATTCTACTAATTTTAGCAAAGTCTTCGATAATATCTCAAGCGGCATCATTCTCGTTTCTCGTAAAACTTAAACTTCTTGAAATTTTAACTTCTTGGCTTTCATTCTGGCCTGACAAGGCAATGTAAAGTTTCCTTCATATTTTCTGTATTCAAGCCTTTTACATTCCCTTCCGGAGGTCCTCAAGGAATTCATTTTGGTCCTCTCGTTTTAATTCTGTCCATCAAAAATGTTTTATTTTTGCTGAGGATGTGAATTTTTTTTTATTTCATTAAGGCAAGATCTCTGCACCTCACCTGAGATATTTGAGATATGTCATGGATTAAAACAAGGAGACACATTGCCAACACTTCTCAGTAATCTAGTATCTGAAGGGAAGAAACAGAAAACCAAAATATATGGTCACTGACCGGCTTGGATCGGTCCAGACCTGAAAATGGCATCCTTTTTATTTCCGGGTATTTCGAACTCGAAAGCTTCGAGCTTTGTTAACAGGCCTCCGTTAAGCCTCCCTGTTAGGAGTGTGTTTCTTCCAAGATTCGCCGTTCGGTTCCATCTCTTTTAGGTCCATTAACAAAGATACGAAACATTTTTCTTAAAATTTATTTTTACTTTTCTATACAGGGTGTCCCACGAGCAGTGTGCCAAAAAGCTAGAGCGTGTAGGTCTGGTCAAGACAAGAAAAAAATCGTATGGGAGGGGGTGGTCTATTCCCCCCCCCCCCGTTTAGCCGGGAGGGGCAATTTTCTAAAAAATTGACTTAATTTAGCAAAAAAAAATATTAAAAATCAACAGTTACATCCACAATGCCGTGATATACTTTCTTGTAAAGCCAGAAACCTCTTCTTTCATCTGGTTTTTAAACGAAGCTGTTTTAAGGAATAGTTTTTGAGAAATTAATTTTCAAACTCAAAATTTTGAAAAAAAAAAATGAAAAAAAAATTTTTTTCAACTATTTTTCTTCAAAATTGTATGTAATTAAGTACTAATTTTTTTTCAAAAATTCAATTCTCTTTTTAGCTTTTAGTTAAAAACAGAAAACCGGATGCAAAAATGTCTTGTAGTTTTTGAGAAATTTAAAAAAAAACCCGAACCATTTTTTTCTAAGAAAAACCTTTTTTTTGGTTTAAACGCGGCTAGACTTGTAGGCAAATTAATGTATGAAAAGTGACCTCTTTTTTATTGTTTTTAAAAAATTCTGAGTTTTATTATAATAAATTTTCAATATGATCCCCATTTTTTAGAAGGCAAAGATTATGTCTCCTTCTAATGGCTGCACATAAGTCTATGCTTGACAAATTTTCCTGCAATTTGACTCCAGCGACTTCAATCCGTTCTATCAGTTGTTCCACTTCCTAGTCCAGATCATGAATCCCCACACATAAAAATCTAGAGGAGTTAAATCTGGTGATCTAGGTGGCCATTCCGTGGGGCCCCTTCTTCCGATCCAACGGTCACTAAAATAATCATCCAGCCAGTTTCTAACCCGTAAGCTGTAGTGTGCTGGTGCTCCATCTTGCTGGTAGATTAAATTATCTGCTATGGCCAAAGGAACGTTGTCCATCAAATCGGGCAAAAGGTCTCGTAGGAACTGTAGGTATGATTCTCCATTAATAACGGCATTCAAAAACCGGGGCCCGATTACAGTTTGTCCAACAATACCAAGCCAAACATTACAGCTAAAGCGGCGTTGTGATTTATTTTGTTTTTTGTTGTGTGGATTGGTGCTACTCCAATGATGCAAATTGTGGAAGTTAGTAACCCCATCTATAATAAACTGTGCTTCATCCGTCCAGAATATCCTTGCAGAATAGTTTCGTTCAGTTTCATCTCGAAGCAGTAATGATCGACAAAATTCTGCTCTCAAAAACTTGTCGTTTGAGGTGAGTTCCTGAACTGGCCTAAAATGGTACGGGTGTAAGTTTTCGGTATGAAACACTCTCCATACTCTAGATTTGGGCACTCCAAGCATAATAGCTATCCTCCTTGCACTAAGGGACGGATTACGTCAGACCAAATCCAAAATTCTTTCATCTAAGATTCCTGATCCATCTGTAACTGATCGTTCGCTCCTTCGATGCTCTAGCACTCCGTGCTCTCGCAGACGTCCGTGGATTATTGAAAACATGCTACGACTGGGACACCTAAGATTGGAATATCTTTCAGCGTAGAGTCTCTCGGCTTCACGATCTCGACCATTAGCTAAACCGTAGCAGAAGTGCATTTCCGTTAATTCTACTCGAGAGTATGAGTTTGACATCGTAATGTGTTGATGAGTTAATATCCAATTTGGAAATGGTTTTTTATTAAAAATGCGATGCCTTTTATTTACATTTGGGTTGCAAATATTTTGTTTTTCAAGAAAGAAAAATTGCGGTTTTATTGTCTTAAGGTCCTAGCGGGTGTAACCCATCGGCGGCGGGCGGCCCCCATACGAAATTGGCAGGTCAGTTTTCAGGCGTTATCAATGAAAAAAAAGGATTAATCCAGGGTTATTCCAATACTGTGTCACTTCATTGTATCCTCATAAAACTCCGAATTTTTTAAAAATAATAAAAAAGAGGTCACTTTTCATACATTAATTTGCCTACAAGTCTAGCCGCGTTTAAACCAAAAAAAAGGTTTTTCTTAGAAAAAAACGGTTCGGTTTTTTTTTAAATTTCTCAAAAACTACAAGACATTTTTGCATCCGGTTTTCTGTTTTTAACTAAAAGCTAAAAAGAGAATTGAATTTTTGAAAAAAAATTAGTACTTAATTACATACAATTTTGAAGAAAAATAGTTGAAAAATTTTTTTTTTCATTTTTTTTTCTTCAAAATTTTGAGTTTGAAAATTAATTTCTCAAAAACTATTCCTTAAAACAGCTTCGTTTAAAAACCAGATGAAAGAAGAGGTTTCTGGCTTTACAAGAAAGTATGTCACGGCATTGTGGATGTAACTGTTGATTTTTAATATTTTTTTTGCCAAATTAAGTCAATTTTTTTGAAAATTGCCCCTCTCGGCTAAACGGGGGGGAATAGACCACCCCCTCCCATACGATTTTTTTCTTGTCTTGACCAGACCTACACGCTCTAGCTTTTTGGCACACTGCTCGTGGGACACCCTGTATATGTATGTATGTCAAAGACTATATTTTGTCGAAAGTAATTTATTCGTCTAACACCTCTGAAATGCAGTTTCTTTGCGTTGAGATTCGTCTTTGTGCTGAGACTTGTGCTGTAGTAGTAATTTATTGCCCACCAAAATACTTTAAAGAATAAAACATTTAAAACATTTTCTTAATCGAAAATACAGTAATATCTTGATTGGTGAAGATTTTAATGTTAATTTATTGTTGAACAACAATGTAAGTCGATTGTTTCAGTATTTTTGCGATAAAATAAGCCTCACGGTTGTTACTAAAGTCTATCCTACTTGTTTTCAATCGGAGAACAATCCCTCTTTAATAGACGTCTTTTTGACTAGTTCTATGAAAAAAATCCTAGGGAGTTGTCAGCTTAGACCCACCTCAGAATTTATACATGAGTTTATTTTTTATTCGTATCAATTTAACATAGCACTACGTCCTACTGACTCAATCATAAGTTTTAGATCGTTTCGTAATGTTGATATGACTGGGCTAATGAATAGAAATAGAATACTTAATTGGACTGATATTTACTTTATGACTGACGTGAATAACAAAGTTGAATTATTTGACAACCTTATATTAAGACTGTATGAGGAATTTGTTCCTTTGATCACAAAACAAATAAAAACTAAAGACTGTCCTTGGTATAATGAGCGCGATAAGTTAAGTATTAGAGAACGAGAACGATTTTATCGAAGATACAAGCATAATCCGTCAGAATGCAACCGAAGACAATATCAAGTGGCCCGGAATAAAGTAAGTCTTTAATTCGACACGCAAAGCGAACCTATCTTTCTAACAAGCTAAATATTTTTTTAAGTCCCCAAGAGTTTTGGAAAAATATTAGAGAAATGGGATTGGTTGAAAACAAAAACGTATATAAATGTACCGCGGATCCGATTGAAATGAGCCAGTTTTTTACGGCGAATTTTCGTCTGCATAATGAAATTGATTTTTCATTCCAAGACGTAACTGAAGGATCATTTGTTTTTGATTGTGTGGCTACCTCTGAAATTATCCAATCTATTCAGTCCATTAAGTCGAAGGGTCAAGGTGTTGATGGCATTTCCCTTAGGTTCATAAGATTCAGATGGCGCAGCTTTGTTAATACTCCTGGATTTTTCTAAAGCTTTTGACTGTATTGGTCATGCAATTCTCTTAGAAAAATTAAAACATAAATTTAGCTTCTCAAATTCAGGACTCAAGTTAATGGGCGAATACTTGAAAAATAGGCACTTACCTGTGAAAACTGTCCTTGGTATGTCTAGTCAACTGTTGTCAACTGTGGAGTCCCTCAAGGATCTGTCTTGGGTCCTTTATTATTTTCCTTATTTATTAATGATTTACCTGAAGTAGCCCATAATTGTAAAGTTCATATGTATGCTAACGATGTGTTTATTTATATGCCATGCCTAAAAACTTCTTAGTCAACTCCGTAGCAAAAGTTAACGAAGACTTGCATAGGATTCTAATTTGGTCTGAGCAAAATAAACTCAGACTAAACACACAAAAAACTGTTGCGATAATGTGCTCAATGGGGCTTTTTATCCTAGAAACATTCTACCCATCCTGGCGAAATTATTACCTATGTCAATAAAGTATAATACCTTGGGTTTACCATAAACAAATCGTTGACATGTTTTGATGCTATTTCTGACACAGTCAAAAGAATCTACTTCAGGCGGCGTAGTCTGCGGTGCTCAACTCACCTTCTTCATCCCAATATGAAGTTAAAGCTAGTTAAGAGCCTTATATTACCATATTTAACATTTAATTGTTGTGTGTATCCTTTTCTAGATTTTCATTGTAGGCGTAAGTTAAATGTTGGCTTTAATGACTCCCTTGTGGTATTTTATGTTATTAAAAATAAATAGATGATAAATGAAAAATAAATGAGGTGTGAGACGGCGAAGTATGCTTTACTCATGTTTCATCGTTCATTAGGACACCTGTCGGTAGTGCTGCATTGTTATTGACCTCATTTAGGGCCCTCGGCTGTTCCTATTCGAGAAACAAATTTTGTTGTCACACGCTTTCTACCTGCAATATCCGAAAATACTAAATGTTCGACTACGTCTCTGATGATGATTCGATGATCATTCATGGTCTTTGTATGGCATTCTTGGGTGTACTTAAACTATTCTTAAACACCGAAACAAGCACGGGATTTTGCGTAATACAACCCCCAAAATCACAAAATTTCCGTTACTTTTTTAACACATCTCGTAATGGAAATATTTGTTTAACAAACCGAAATTCCTTCAGAAGCACAATTAAAATGTGACTAACCACAGGGTTCCGTTTTAGGTCCCAACCAATTGGTCCCCTATTTTTTTGGATTTCGTTCGTCTCCAAATTCTGCTTAGTATCGTCTCTTTAGGCGCTTGCAAAAATCGAAAGGTTTGATATAATAAGTCTAAGACGATATCTATCTGTGGTTGGGCATGAGGTGTATATCACAAAATTCGTCGCACAATACTGTGTGTAGTCAGAAGCTCCCATTCTTAGAAGGGCAACGAACTAAGCTTCAGAGTTAGAACTAATCGATCCTCGCTTCTAGGGGCTGAAAAAATCATATATTGTGACTGAGCTTGTCAGATCTTCAACCGAACATTTTTGTACTGTTTTTTGAAAGGATTGCATGGCTTCGGGTTGATTAATTTTATAACTCAGTTTAGAAATTTCCTGACGGACAACCTCCCTTATTCTGTTCATCTCTGCATCGCTGTAGCAATCATTTTACTATTTTTGTGGTCTGCATTGCCTGCAGCTCTTCAAAGCTTTATCTTTCGTATTGGCTTTCCACAGTTCTATGCATGATACACATCTACAGTGGAACATCATTCACTTGCTAAAGAACCTTTCATTTCCACTGCCCAACCAATCCTTCAATTCAGTTCGGTAAGTTCCTTAAATCCCTACAAGCTCATAAATTAACCAGATCAACTCCTAAATAAAGCATTTCGCTTACTACCTTCCCTCACGTCCGAGTTAATTGAATCTAATCCCCAATTACACTGTCTTACACGACCTCCATCTCCACTTCAATCTATCGTTAAGCCCAGCATAGCCCCACGTCGGTTGTAACTCATAAAAGTTCTTCTCCTTCCTTCTTTTGTTCGTTTTCTTTTCCCTTTTTTATTCCGTTCATGCCTTGAACTACACCATCTATCAATTACTCCCTTAGAAAAGGTTAATTAAACAAAAGGGATATAATGAATTTATGACCGAGAGAGATTCGAAGGATGCAGGCAAGTTAGGAGCCACGTTGCATACCTGACGAATAAGAGGCTCGCCGAACTTTGACTCGCTCGAGCAACGCATTGGAACTTGTTCAAAGGATTTTTCATCCTACCTGGCTCTCATCCTTTGTTCGAAGGACTATTTTGGGTTGCCTAGCCCACTCCTCGTAGTGAAGGTAGCAATTCTTTTCCGATTACATATTAATGAGGGCAAATGTGTTGCCTATCTTCTGGCCATTCTCCCACCCCCCGGTGGGGATAGTACTCAAGGACTCGGGCGTGATGCGATACAAACGGTTGTGCTGCTGTTCTCTCAGCCACTCATGCTTCCAGTGATTGGTGAAATTTTAATAGCAGCTTAAGTAGGTTGTAAGAGTTTGAAATATTAAGTTCTTTCTATTCCTTGCCATTTTTCCCCGAATCATGCTTCATCGCCTGTCGCTAATAGTAACGCGGATGGCACGATACGACGAGGAGGCTTTGCTGACGTGTCAACAGCCTTTGTACGTGTGGCGGTGGTTGTCTGTTTCTCAAGGATAGAGTTTCGGGAAGACATTGAATGCAGTTTCAGGATGAATAAATGAATGGCACATAGTCATTTCGAAGTTTCCTCTTCCTTCACATCCTTTTGGTCCTTCGGTCGAAGTGGAAGTGCGAGTGTAGGACGCGAAGCGTGCTTAATACTTAATGGGTCTCTGTGAGTTCAATGGATTACGGTTAATGTAAATTTATTAGCGACATTACAGATGGTAGCTATAGAATGTCCTCCATCGATTATTATTGGGAACGGGAGGGACTTTCTTGGTAATGGAAATAAATTCTGGACATGGTGTGTGGTCGTCATGGTTGAAGAGATGGAGGCAATAAAAAAGGGCAACTTCTTATATGGGAGTAAATGCTTTTTGAGTGGTTCATTTGGTCGTGCTCGAGCATCAATCAACGTGATGGACGTACTCAGAATTGTGGTCGTGTCGTTAAGAGATTCTTCTTGATGAGGACTTAATTACGACAGCTGATAATTTGTGCGGTAAATCACTCAAGGAATGTGACGGGGTAGGAATTGTGGTCATTAAGTCAATCTCCCAATGAAACTGGACCACACACACTTGTGTTTACTCGTGTATCAAACAATTTACTGGACGTTGGAGGCGATTCAAAGCACCGAGTCTCAGGTTTCCAATACACCCTTATTGAATTCTACCCAAGGGGACACCTGATACAGTGGTCAATGGAACTCTTTGCTAACGCCCATGGGTGCTCGATGTACGACAACCCAATTTTACTCTAAAAAAAAAAAAAAGAAATTCCAGCCATGCTATTCAATATAAAATCTGTAGTTTCGTCGTTACATCAGACGTACGTCATTTGCCTAACGTTCAATACTCTCATCACGATTACTTAACACTGACCCCGGGGCATCCCATCATAATAATCTGCTTGCTGACAAGAAATTACGCAACCGTCATCGGTCTCTCTTGCCCCTTTTATCGTTAGTATTCCGCCTTATCAAGCATATACGTTCTCCGTGCTTGAAACGATAGAAAAGAAATATCGCACATATGTCGCCTTGAGTATAAGCCAAACGCACTTCACAAGTAGGCAATCACGTTCCACATGCACAAAAAAAGGAAAAAAAAAACATTTTTTTTTACAAATATTCAAATGTCATCGTTATCGATAACAATGCGCCATATCTATTCCAGGGCAATTGAATCTAATTATAATAATAATTAAATCCTTTTTGCCAATGAAATAAAATCCTGGAGGTAATCGCCACAATTCTGTCGTCATTGACATTCAAATTGAATCGATAACAATAACATACAAATGAATACATTAATACCACACAGTTGTTTACCGATAACCTTTTCACATTGCCAGTTATTGTGCTTGGCTATCAGAACGCGCAAGTGGAACTATTAAATTCAATAGAACTTATGTGCATTACAATTGCCAATCAGCGAGTGAGACGATTATTTAAATGAGGCACTAACAGAAATTATTATTGGTTTCTTAAACCGCTAATAAGACAATCGATAACATGCAAGTTGAAGCGAACGGTTGAGGTTTGGAGTGGCAAGGTGCTTGAGCTTTTCTTTGTTATACAAAGAGTCTTCTGAAATGCAAAGCTTTTATCTGAAATGTTATTACGATTGATTTGCTGTTTGATTGATCAGAGTCGATAACACACTTCTTAAAGATAAAATTGTTATCTTATTTCGCGGAAAGCATTATTAACTTGAGTAGGAGGCGTACTTCAAGAACTCTTCAAGCTAAACAAACGTTAGAGTTTTCAAATTAGATTGTTTATATAGATATATCGATACATTTGCTAAGGTTTTGAGTAAGGGGTTTTGAGTAATGCTTTCGATGGAAAAAAACGCAATAATGAGGAAGCAAATCGGAAGTTGTCTCAGTAATAACTCGATAACTGTACAAAGGGTAGGGAAAGTGGGAAAATTCTAATCATATTTTATGGAAAAGCAACAAAAAAATTATAATCTCCGAAAAAGATTGTAGGTAATCGATAACTATTTGTTGTCAACAAATTTGCATAAAGATACTCCGTCGTGTTCTTTAAATACCGTAGTAAGTTGAATAAGGTCTGAATCACACACATTTTTGTATAGTTATATATTCTATCGATAACATACTATATATAACTATACTGACTAAAGCAACATACTAACATAGCCCTAGAAATTGTTTACTGAACTAAAAGTTATTTTTATTTCAGATAATGTTCAAATATCGTCACAGCACATATCGATAAAATCAATATATCGATAACAGATTAAATGCATTTAGACTTTAATTGTATTTTTAAACTTCCGGCCGGAAATGTAACTAACGGAAATCGATAACTCCGATTAAACATCATTTATCGAAGAAACTAAAAGTTTGGACAATAGGTACATATACATATGTATTTGTAATGATAACTAATAACAAGATCAAGGAGTAGAAAAAAAAAATGATATGGGAATATATGCATGTATTTTTCTTTTAAATATGATCGATAACAATCGATAGCTCAATGATTGAAATATTCGGAAACGTTGTTCAAAATTGCATTCGACGACGTTGAAGGAATGTTTATAAATAATACAATTCGATAGTTTACACAACCATAAATATCCAAAATCGATAAATCATAAGGAAGAGCTTTTGCTTTCTTTTTTTCATATTTTATAATATGAACTAATTATTTATTTAGAATTGTCATCGATAACAAGTGATTATACCTATCGCGTAGGTCGTGAAATCGTTCAATTTATTTCTCAATGAATTCCATATAAGTCCTCGCCCACTAGTTCTGAAGCCGAATTAATAATTTGCGGGAGCTTATTACATCGATAGCATTCGATAAAAGGAAATTGTTATATTACAAAGAAATCAATTTGCCTGATTTATTATTCGAAACGTGAAATCGAAAGCAAAGTTCAACGATTCCCATTCAATCGCCTGTTAAAACCACAAAATCCAATCCATTCCGCCCAGCTGTCATTTTCTCGATTACTTTTGCATTCAAATACCAGAATTCAATCAATTTCCGAGTATTTTTACGTTTCTTTGAATATTTCCCACCATTTCCCATTACAATGTGCTTTTTAAATTTGATACGATGTTATTATCATTTTTTTCTGCTCCTGTTTGATAGGGAATCAAAACCCGGGATTTACTAAAACAAAGAACATACGGCGATCAGTGAATTCTATCGATATCCATCACCATCCAATACACAGAATATATAATACTAGAAAAAAAGTTAGAACAAAATAATCTAAATTTCTGCCAGGAATTGCTGCTTGTGTACGACACAAATTTTCAATTAAAGTCCCAAAACCATTATCAAATAATGTGCCATATCATTGCACATAGCCAGAGTCTATACGTCCTATGCTGGGTCGTAGCGTGCATGCATTTATCGATGGTTTGCGTCCCTCAATGAAAAATCAGGAAAAAAAAACCTTTAAACGATGTTCGATTCGACACAAAAACAGAAACTAAAAGAGCGGGAAAAAGGCGTAAGAATGGAATGAAATCCAATTGATCACATAAATAATTCGATTTCACTTCATCGAATGAATCAGATTCGATTTATTTGTTGCATCACTCTCTCGTCATGTCTCTCTGCCCACTGCTTCTACTCGTACTACTCATACGAGTACTACATCTGCTGCCTTGCCCACCCGTGATGCACTATTAATTGGAATACGATCTGAAGGCGAACTGATTTTTAAAGTGTTATCGAAATCGATAAAAACAGAAAATTGAAACCATCATGAGAAACCAAAAATCGATTGGCGTCTTTACACAATTCAATTTAAGCAATCGCACCCGACACTGTCGTGAAAGAGCTGAATGTGTCATGTGCTCGATATTATCGTCATCATCGATGACAACTCGTACACGTATTCATTCACCCATGTGCCTGGGACACTAGGCTGCTTCCGACTGCGTCACATCGTGTGTGTTATTGGGCACATTTCGGCACTATTCAAACATGGACATTAATTACCAGCAATAAAGCCATTGATTGTTGTTATTTTATTTTGGGGGAACGTTTGTTGATCGTTCGCAATTTCGACTGTTGGAGCAACAAAGTAATCGAAAGGAGAATTTACACTTCCCTTTTTTATTTTTTTGAGGGCGTTTTTTTTTACTGTCAAACTCTGAAGTAATAATAAACAAATGACGAGGATTCGAGGTTTTATTGATCCGTGATTGCGGACGTATGGTCACAGCGGTGTTATTTTTCTTTCTGCTTGTCGAACAGTAATTTACATGAGATAAGAGAAAATGAAAAAGAAAATAACTTGATCCGGTACCCAATTAGTTCATTCCTTGAACTTTTGTGGGTCACTGATTTAGTGCGGAAATGCTTGTACGATCACGGCGATGATGTCATGAAAAGAATTGAACAAAGTAATGAAAAAGATGATAAAGGACTTAGTTCTTTCATATAGAGGATATTTGGAGGATATCCTGATGTTGAATAACCTTGTACTTTATGTCGAGTATGTTAAAAAAGCCTTTAGTTTGATTCGCGAAATTTTTTGTCGCTCTGTTGCTAAATATATGTATGTATACTTCTAATAGAAGCGTCATGGATCGCCAAAACTGATCACACCAATATTTTGTGTCACAATGTGGAACGATTAATAAAAAGTCGTGCTTGCCGCTTGAGTTTATGGTAATGCCATTAATCGCTTAGGCCTCTCGGACTACTCTTAATGCACAAGTTATTCCATGCGACTTTAGAGAGAAAAAGGGGAGACGTACAAGAAATCGCTGATGTCTTAAATATGAAGCCAAATACTGTGGATGATACCGTTCGTTGTTATAGATATGTATGAGGACAGAATGGATTCTAAAAAGCGATTGGTTCAGCCAAATAAGATCAAAAGCATCCCCGTTTAAGAGCACTCAAAATATTAAAAGAAGTACTCCATGAATGTGGGACCAAACCAGTGGCTAATGTTCGAGTAGCCAGGCAAAAGCCCTTTGTGAATTTTCGTCACAGATAAATTCGTGAGGGATCCCTAAAATAAGAAACAAGTTGATGAGATGATGTGATCTTTGCGGGCGAAAGTCAAGATATCTCTTCGGGTCTGGTGGAAGGGAGAGTGAAGCGGAGTACAAATGAGGAGCATCAAACTTATCCCAAAATCGTTGGAAATTATTAGGGAACAAGCAGTCCGATTTGAACATACATACTGAACAAATGGTATTTTCAAATATTGATTATGTTGTGTGTGATTGGACATTACGAGCTGCTAGAGCCGGGTCAAAAAATGTAGGTCCCTCTGTAAGCAATTAGAAAGCAATCAGAATTGATCAAGAGCCTCGAGTTATATAATGCCAGACCAAATGAAGGGTTTTTTCGATTAGCTCGGGTAGATTCTGGCGGCCATGTTGTTTTGGTAACGCTTCTCAAATGTATTTTTTATTATTCAGCTATTCATGCCAAATCACGACGACAAATTACACGATTGAACAGCACGTCCAAATGATAAAACTAAATTATCAGAATGAGTGTTCGTTTGCGCAAACATTGCATTTTACGGTGGACGTAATGGCCCTTCATAGCCGACTCTTCAACGTGTGGTGGCTAAGCTTAAGACGACCGGTTCGGTAATCAATCAGCCAACATTGTCGCGGTCCGAAAAAGTGTACAGCAGAACCGGAGGTAGTAGACTCCTCGATGTGCACAAGAACTCAGCCTTTCGCAGACTTCAACTTGGCGAATTTTGCGTCGGGGTTTGTGCCTACATCCGCACAAAATCCAACTGGTGGTCGTGGTGCAATGGTAATCATCACCGAGTATTGAGCAGAAGGTCTGTAATTCAAATCCTACCATAGCCAAGAAAAATACGGAAAAACTGTGCAACAACATCAGTTTTGAATGACAGATGATCAAAAAATTGCAGACGAAGGCATAACAGTCGCAATATAAGATCACTTCAAAATCCATACTCTGTGTGTGCATTTCCAATATAACACTTTAATGACATGAAAAGAAAAAACATTACTGTAAACTACAATCAACGCGATAAATTCAGTGGAATCTCTCGAATCCTATCTAGGACAACCACCCCGTTGAGTAGTGAACGAACATCTTCGACACAATCCATCTGCACCCCGTTCGTGTGACAAACACGATAAAAGCGTAAAAAATAGAGAAACCTTGGTAGAACATTGTTGTTACTTCCGTTATTGTGGATGCTACTGAGGTTGCTTCTGCTGTGGCAGCTTTTGTTTTCGTTGCTGTTGTTGATAGCATGAAGCAGGTAAAAACTAATTTTTCTAAGTTGTTTGGTCCAAAGTTGTTTTTTGTTTTTGTTGAAATAAAATATGGATTTCTAATATGAAATATCTAAAACCTAACCAGGACTGTTAATCAAGGGATAACCATAATAAATTAATGAAATTCGTTTCAAAATTTCGTTTATTTTTTGAACTTACTTCGCATCCATTCATCCATCTTTTGGTCCTTTATTTTTCACTATTCACAAGAACTTGGCCTGTCTGTTACTACAACTTGGCCAATTCTACTCCAGGACTTGTATCTGTATTCGTATAAAATCCAACTAACCCAGGTAAATGCCACAAAATGTTCTTTCTAATAAAAAGCAAATTGAGTGGATAACCCAAACTTGTTTTATTCATCCCCAAAATCCTACCACAGATGGTACATTCATAACCCACAATACGGAAAACCGCCTTTAGGCAAAGCAAATCAACTTCAAAGTTCAACCAGCCCCAATCAAATCGTCTTCCCAAAAAAGTATTAAATTTCTAGCTTCATCTCACGTCCCCGACAATATGTTGTTTCCTGCCCCCTCACAACCAAAACCGACTTAAAAGAAACACATTTCAATCTCATCTGCAATCTGCTTGTAAATTATATTTTCCAACTAACTTTGCTTCGTTCCAAGGCTCCACTTGCTGTTGTGACCACCTTCTTCATTTTCCATTTTCATATTGATCTTCCATTCCGATGAAAATAAACTCAAAAACCTATTCACTAAGTAATCTCTTAGACCGAACAGCAAAAACAGAAAAGGGAAAACACAAACCGATAGTCAGTCGAAAAATAGATACAATAAAAATTGGAAAAGTAAAATAATAAGAAACAAAGGCAAACAAATGCAAAATACAATTTGTTTCCCTTCCGGAAAAGGAATGAAGAAACAAGCCAGCCAACAGAGGCTGTAAAATCGATTTCGCTCATTCAGCAACAACCGAGTCGTTACGATTTTCTCATTTTGCATTCCCTCCACTAGACCATCATCATCATCATCATCATTGTCATCGTTGCCATTGCTCTCTTCATCGTTACGTATTTTCGTGAGAAAAAGAAGACGACCAATAAGTAATTGTGTAACTTCCCTGCAAATACTGTCATCACGAATTAATTCACGGTACCAAGATGCCTTCCCAACTTCCTGCTTCCAATTCGCTCTTCATCGCATCCGTCCGCGGTTCCTGCAATCACCGGAACCCGAAATAAACCCACCATAACCTGGAGGTGCAATAAATACGCCCGTTTTACACGAGCACTTTGCTGCATTCCTCCAACCCATTCACATGGTCCTTGTCACTGCCACTGTATGGCAAAAGTTTTACTCAAAACTCACTACCATCCAGCCGCAAGTGGCAATGGGCGAGTGGGTGAATGGTGTGTTATTGTGCTACATGCAGTTCGCAGAAAACAAATAACTAAACACAGCGCACAACTATTTTTAGACAATCAATGCTACTGGCGGCGGCAAGTGTACGTGATGTGTGCGCGCCCCGATAGCTATGCCCGAGCATACGTATGTAATATGTGCGAAGGAGTATGAAGTGTAAATATGGCTCGAGAGTTGGTTTGTAGTCGAGAGTTTCCCGGAAAACGGAAAATCGAGTGAGAAAAAAACCGAATCGACTCTGATGATTGGGATGCCTTTATCAAGTCGTACTCGACGAGCGACAAACCGTGCGGCGTGATCCTCGAGCACGCACTTAATTGAAATAGAAAACGAAGGGAATCGATGAACATTTATTTACAAATCGTTGTTTCTATGTTTTCAGTCGTGCGAAATAAGCCAAATGACTGTTTTATAGCCGCGCTGATTGGTGCTGCAACATTTGCTCTGTGTCTTGCTGGGCGCCGTTAACCAGCGAATAGTTTTTCTTGGCGAGCATTCAAATTCGAAGGGAAATTTATGGTGACTTTTGAAGAAAAACCCGTAGTCAGGCTCACTATAAATTGATCGTTGGAGTTGGAATTTTGATGTACATATTCGAAACATGTGCTCTGGACGCGTCCACTTTGTCGCTTTTGTATATTATCATGCATGGTTTCATCATGGTACCGAAACACATCGCATAACACTTGCGTGAGTGAATATAAATTCAGCCGAATTTGGCGTTCGGTATTCAATGCAATGCGTCCACGGCGTGGCCAAATAATTATAATCAATCAAACTGGCTATAAAAACAGGTAACGACCAAGTGCTTAACTCAAACATATTTCCCGCCTGTCACCTGTCACATTTCAAATTACATCAGCCAATTAGTTCAGCTGCTCTACCCTTCCTCTTATCGATGAACCGTATGGTATCACGTACTAAGACTCACTGCAACGTCTTGCGCAACATACTGACAACATTCACTTTCGCTTTCGGCAAAGTGTCAGTAAGCTCTGAGCCCTGCGCGGGTGGTGGACGCTTAATCAGTAATGCAGTTATCGGTTTGCTCTAAAAACCTCGTGACATTGAACTTGCTCGGAACGGGAACACACCAAGAGAAGGAAAAATAAAAAATAAAAAATAAAAAAAACTTTTTCGCTTTATCGCGTCGTTCGTATTCTCTTCCGGTTTTTCCATCTTCGGTTTTCTTCTTCGTTCTTTCTCCTCGTCGTTGAAGTGAAGTTTATCTACAAAACGAACACTGCCGTTGGTCGCCTGTTGATACAAATTAAACTATTTTACGTTTATATTTCTTAAAAAAATATATTTATTCTAACTGAGTGCCTTCACGGCTGACTTAAGACTGCAACTAACAATTCGAATCTAAACTTAAACTAGGTGCATGCCCAATGCAGCCAGACGCCTCGTCAGCAGCGGATGTTCGGCGATAGCTCAGGTGTCTTGCAAGTATGTTGCGTCCGTTGCCTCAAATGTCCGGCAGGAATTTGACCTGATGTAATCACGACTGTTGTGGATGTTCTTGGTCGTGGGAAAGGTATCATGCGTTGTTTGCATGATCCAATGTTTCTGGCGTTAACTCCTCCGCCCTTAAAATCGCACGTCCTCGTCTTGTCGGTTTGTGTCAGTTAGGTCGGTGACTAATTTCCTTGCAAAACGGACCTTATACTGTCTAAAGTGTGTTCGATATACTTCCTGTACTATACCTAGAACTCTCTCCTCCGTTTTAAGTCCATTTGTAACTGAAGGATTTAAATATTGTTTAAAAATTTCTATTAATTTCTCTGAGGAATATACTGGTTCTACAATAGTATGTCTGTGATAAGTGGGAAAGATAATCTGAAAGTCATGTGAAGAGGTGTCTCCAACGAGAAGAATAATCTGATTTTTATACACATTTAATGGTACGTCTACAATTTGTATGAGATCTTGGCCAGAACTTTCGTCGCTATGTTGGGTTGGTGTAAGGGAGTTTATTTGACTGTTTTTAGGTGGTCTTGATAATGCGTCGGCAACAACGTTGGACTTCCCAGGCTTATAACTTAGTTCGTAGTTATACTCCTCGAGTATTGCCTTCCAACGTTTCAGTTTGTTATTCGTATTTCTGTTGCTCAAGGCATACGTTAAGGGTTGATGGTCAGTGAATATTTTTAGTTTGGTAGGACCGTACAGATAATTCCTTAATGAGTTGAGAGCCCACACTATCGCCAACATCTCTTTCTCATTAGCAGCGTAGTGCTCCTCTGTTTTGCTGAGAGTTCGAGAAATAAACGTGATTGGCTTATTGTCTTGGGACAGTACAGCGCCTATCGCGTAATCCGATGCGTCGGTAGTCAGGTGGAAGTCCTTGTTAAAGTCCGGAAAGGTAAGTATAACGTCGTCGGAAATCAGTGAATTCTTGATCTTGTCGAATGCTTCCATTGCTGCATCCGTCAACTGAATGGCTTTTTTACTTGAGGCTGTTTTGGACGTACGTCCATCCTCCCCCCTTAAAAGGGCTGTAAGGGGTTTTGCCAACTTTGCATAATCCTTGATAAACCTGCGGTAAAATCCCGACAGACCAAGGAATGATCGCAGATCTCTCAAAGTTCGGGGATACGGGAATTTGGTGATGGCTTCCACTTTATTTGGGTTGGCTTTTATGCCAGTAGAGGATACAATAAAACCCAGAAACTCGACTTCTGTCTTCAAAAATTCGCACTTATCCAGTTGCACTCTGAGGTTGGCTTGTTGGAGAGTTTCGAAAATAGTTCGTAAATTTTCGAAATGACGATCGACATCTGCACTGAACACAATTATGTCGTCAATATAAACATAACAGATCTTACCAATGTGTTCTCTTAGGATATCGTCTAGGGCTCGCTGAAAGATAGATGGTGCGTTCTTTAGCCCGAAGGGAAGTCTTACAAATTCATACTTCCCGTTATTGACAGAGAATGATGTTTTTTCGATATCGTCTTCGTGCAAGGGTATTTGGTGGAATCCACTTTTTAGGTCGATCACCGAAAAATATCTGTTCTTCCCCAAATGCGATAATACTTCATTGGTTTCAGGAATTGGGTAACGATCTGGTATTGTTATAGCATTAAGTTTCCTATAATCAATTACCATACGATACTTCTTTTCACCTGAAGCATCCGCTTTCTTTGGTACAATCCAAACGGGGGAATTGTACGGCGACCGTGAAGGTCGAATGATTCCATCATTTAGTAGTTGTTTGATTTGGTTGTCAATTTCCTCTTTTAGTGCCATGGGATATGGGTAGTGCCTTGAATAAACCGGATCTTCGGTCATCGTGCGAATTCTGCCCTTAACTTTGGTGGTAACCGTAAGTTTCTCATTTGGTTCGCCAAAAAGATTTGCGTATTTTATAGTCAATGAATTTAGTTTGTCTCGCTGTTCCTGTGTCATGTGTTGAGTTCTAACGTTAACGTTATGAATTGATTCAGAGATTTGCTGTTTCAATCTGATTTTTATGCTATTCTTTATAGTCATGTAATTTTCTTTCGTATATATTACGGCTGACAATTCCTTGAGACTGTCGTTCCCAAGAATTGCGTGAAATGATCGGAGGGATGGGAGAAGGAAGAATTTAATATTAGTATCGGGATCGAAGAGATTTATCATGGTATGGTGGGTGATTTCTATATTACCACAGACTGAGTTTGCGTGGAATTTTTTCTGGTTAGGGATGGGATTCTGAACTAGGTTTGGTTGAATGTAATTCTTGTTAGAGCCGGTGTCTATCAAGAATTTGAGAATTTTTTTGTCTCTCGTCCTACACTCAAAGTATGGTAGCGACGAGTTCGTTAATCTAAAAAATGTACGTCAACGAAGTCAGTAAATGGTTCTGTCGGTTCTTCGTCGATTTGTTGGTCTATATAATCGTTAAGGTTTTGATCGTGTCCAGTCTGATTGGTCATTGTCGAAATCATGGCATTGTAGTTATTAACCTCTTGACACTCTGCCGATGTATATTTCTGGGAATCCATTCCGGAAGTTTCCAGATGGAAATTTCTTTGGATCTTATTGGGGTTTGGATATTGTTGTACAGGAGGTAAAGGTCGTTTTGGAGCCGGTGGCCAATTTTTCGTCACTGGCCTATTCATATAGTTAACGTTATTCGTACGGATGGTGCTAACCTCCATGGGTTCGGTCCTCTGAACAGGTTGGTTTGGCAAGACATTATTGGGTTGTTGAGTATTTCTTTGGGATTGGTATGGGTTTGTTTGGAAATTATATCGTTGAGTGAATTGATGATTTGGAGGGTGAGGTTGAAATGATTGTCGTTGAGTGGTTGGAAATTGATTAAAGTAGGGACGCGGTGGAGGACGAGGTGGGAGATACGATGATTGGGGTACATATGCCAATTGTGGGTAGAATAGGTGTTGGTCTAGTCCTTTTCGTGACGGAATTGGTGGAGTTGGTGGAGGTTTCCTAACCTGGCTAGTATTATGTTGAGCGTAGGTGGCTCGAAATTGCTGGTTCTCGAGCTTTAAACAGAGATTAAGAGCTGTAGGGAGGTCCGCCGGTTCCCTTATACCTAGGAGCCTAGGCAGGTCACCTCTAAGGCCTCTAATGAATGTATCTAGTGCCTTATCCCTGTAGGATGACGTTAGATGGTGCAACGCTTCAGGTGGCAATTCCATGCTCGAGATTTTATTTAGGATCAATGATAGGTGGTTGTACACTGCCTGGTAATAGCTCTCCACGGTGTTGTTACCCTGCACTAACGTTGTCATCTGGTACTCTAAAGTTCCCAGATCACGTCTATCTGCATAGTGAAGTGTTAAACACTTCGATATGCACTCCCAGTTTAGGGGTGTGTTGTAGGATTCTAAGATTGCGTCCGCGTTACCTGTGATTTTATTACGTATGATGGTAAGTATGCCAAAGTATTTTGGCGTTCCCTTATATTGGTTATAGATATTAAGGATCCTGTCTACACTCTTACGCCATGAACTAAACTCGCCAGGAGTTCCGGAGAACTCCCTTAAACACCTCACGACATCTGGCACTTTGTCCAGATCACTAAGGTTAGCGCGTAAGTGTTCATGGATGGTCTCGTCAGTTCCCCTATGGAACTGATTTTCAGGATGTAACATGGATTGCACCGCGTTCCTGCATTCGTTAACACATACGCGAGCTGCAATACCAGCAATTAGGGCTTCCAACTCTGGGGTGGCGTTCACATTTACGTTCGTATTCGAAGTGGAAGGTGTTATGATCGGATTCTCGGTATTCAATACCGGTGGACGTAAAATTGGGTCGGTCATAGTGGCGGTACGTTTAGACATGAGGATAAGGAGTCAGAGAAGGAGCTAAGAAAGTGGTTAGAGAGTGCGGTAGCAATGTTATCTAAAATATTCTGACACTAACACTATTGATATTAACTATTAACTGAGGTTATTATTACCGAAGATATCCTGCATATATTTTTTCACAATAATTATTACTATTTAATTTTATCACTAATATAATTTTGTTTCTACTGTGTTATTGTACTATAATTATTACTAACTTATTCGGATTTAATGTATTTTGTTCTTACTATGTACGTATTTCTAATTTAAATGAAAAGATTCCTTAATACTATCTTACATTAAAAAAATTAACATGTCCAACGCTGGTGAAGAGGCAAATTCCTTTTCGTCCTTGGTGATGAGGTTACTGGGGCACCTTCCTTCACTCTCCCTCGTTGGTTGCAAGGTCAATCGACTTTTGCTTTGGATTCGGAACCCAGATGAACAAAACACAGCACTTTGTCTCTTTGTCACTACACACGCGGCGAGCTTCTTTAGGTCGTTTTTGCTTAGTGTATTGACGCGAACTACTTTAGGTCGACTGAGACGGGTTAAAGTACACGAACTACTTAAGGTCGATTATCGCACTTTAATTTAACTGCACTGTGAGTAAATTGTTCTTTTCTGGGCCCCACGTTGGGCGCCAATTAAACTATTTTACGTTTATATTTCTTAAAAAAATATATTTATTCTAACTGAGTGCCTTCACGGCTGACTTAAGACTGCAACTAACAATTCGAATCTAAACTTAAACTAGGTGCATGCCCAATGCAGCCAGACGCCTCGTCAGCAGCGGATGTTCGGCGATAGCTCAGGTGTCTTGCAAGTATGTTGCGTCCGTTGCCTCAAATGTCCGGCAGGAATTTGACCTGATGTAATCACGACTGTTGTGGATGTTCTTGGTCGTGGGAAAGGTATCATGCGTTGTTTGCATGATCCAATGTTTCTGGCGTTAACTTACACAACGGCGACGCGACTAAGGCTTTGAAGTAGTGAACAAGGTGAGCGGAAGTTGAAGCATCGGATGCGTTTACTTACTTGTCAAATCTGCGTTTACCGGCTTCACCTATTCGTTTATCCATTACAACGACAGCATAGGTGCTTGGATCACTTCACTATAGTATGACTCGTACTCTGACACTTGAGTGACGATAGAAGTCAGTGTCCTGGGAGTTTGGGGAATTTGTGAAATTCCGATTCTCTTTTGCTTTTCGCTTCATGCTTTGTGAATTTGCTCATTAATGCCGCGGTAATGGGATTGACGGAATGTTTACGATGCAGATTGAAACGATGTTTGGACAATGATAGATGGATGATTGTAATTAATGGGCATTTCCATTTGATCAGAATTCATCATGGCTAAGCTGTTTTGTATTAATAAGCAATGATAAAGACCTTTTTCTGCCCTTTCATTCATTTGTGAATTGCTTGCGGCTGTTGGCTTAACAGCGATATTTATGACCTTTAGACGATCCAAATGCTGATTTTTGGTATTAGGTAATGGATATTATTGACTCATGCCTCGGGACTTACAGCTTTCGTAATGAAAAACTACATTTACATGTGGGGGTTACAAATCGTTTAAAAGTCAATAAATTGATATTAGGTCTTAGAAGCCTAAATAGGCCACCCAGGTTGTACGGTCCAATTTGTTCGTTATTAAATGTATAATAGGTCTAGGTCCAATTAGTGCTGAAAGGGGTGTTTTTAAACTCGTTTGACGTACATACATATATTGTAAATGATGGCGTTAGGATGTAGAGGGAAAAATATTATGAAATGTAGTTGGAATTTATAAGTAGCGCTTATATTTTTACTCGGGCAGGTCACAATTCATCGATGGGAACAAGCTAGAATCAGAAGGAGCAATGTCCACATCACTTTATCGTTTCTTTCGGAGTATTCTGGCCTTTTTTCTTCAATGACTCAAGCGTACGATTTTCCACAAAAAAAAAAAAAAACAATTCAGATGTGGGCTTTGCAATTATCCTAGATGCCTATCCACTTATAATTAATGAAGTTACTGTTCAAAGAAAACTATTAGAGAACAAACTCTTCGCTAGAAGCCCATGCAAGGTCCCGCTCTTGATAAAGAAGCACTTATAGGCCCGATTCCCCAAAAACCATTGGACTGCTACAAAGAATATTCTTAGGTCGAATGAAAGCAAAGTCGTCCTGTTTGGTGAAACTGTTTATGGGTAATACCTACATACGTCCCTCCATTTCATGAAACATGGTGGAGCTTAAGTCATGGTTTGGGCTTGCTTCTTTTACTATGGAGTGGGGCCCATATATTCGGTTCAAGGCCTCATACGAAAATTGCCGTCCATTCTAAATTTCTCTTCGTTGGATCGTTTTCCTTTTCTGCATTTATCCTATTTAGAAGTTATTTTGCGAATTTTAAACGGTTGTTTCGGTGCTTTTTATTAAGCAGAGGAACTACACTGTGACTCTACCCTTCTCCAAGAGCTACTCTCTTATGGTGTTTGTCGCACAACCTGGACGGGGTGCAGATGGTTTGGGTCGAAGATGTTCGTTCACTACTCTCCGAGGGTCGTTGTCCTAGATAGGATTCGAGAGATTCGACCGACTATTTTTTTTTATCTTCTTATTAGGCTGGCAACATCGCATTACGACTTTAAGAAAAAGCTCATAAAAGAATAGTATGGCTTAAGCCAACTAGTGCGGCTCTAATAACCTCTTTAACTGGTCGCTGTGCTTCCTCGACAACGACGTGGACGCCGCAGCTGATATTATCCGAATTGGCATGGCAAATTTTATTCCTAGTAGAATTAAAAGCACCAGGCCAAAGTATAAAATGAGGTTTGACTTGAACTGCAAAGAAGCTATTAGGTTGAGGGAACTAAATTATCCGGCATCTAAGGTAAACAGTTCTTAGGAAACCGAAAACAGTATATACGAGCCAGAAATTACTGCAAGTTGCAACACCCACATTCGACGGGTTAAATTCCAATGCGACCAAAATCTGAGGGAAAATCCTTCAATGTCCCAAAGGAAGCAAAAGTTTCAGTTGTTTGTAAAAACCATAAGAAACTCAACTCCGTCATTTATACCAACACTCATCCACAATGACATTCCAGCTGTCACCCCCTTAGACAAAGCTAATTTACTTGCCGCCCACTTCGCAGTCAGTTCACAGCTCCCAGCTTCTACTTTGTCTCCTCTGTACTAGAGTGCGTCAATCCCCCATGGGACAAATCCACTTTCACACTCCTATAGTCGCAAGGGTTCTCAAAGACCTCGACATATACAAATCCGTTGGTTCAGATGGTAGTGATTCAATAGTTCTTCTACGCCGGCGAAACCATTGCGTAAGATTTTTCACCTTTCCTATTATTCTGGGGCCTTTCCGAGTAGGCCGAAAACAGCATTTGTCCAGCCCCAGCCTATACCCAAAAGGCGAATCTTCTTCTCCCTCCAACTACCGACCCATCGTACTAATGCTCCTTCTTTTCAAAGTCATGGAAACGCTGATTAACCGTCAGCTTATGAAATGGATCACGGAAACTCCTCAATGTCTGAGAGTATGGTTTCCATAGCAACAGATCGACTGGTGATCTGATGACATATCCTATCGAAAAGTGGGAACGCTCGCTTCACCAAGCAGGAAAAAACAAAATTGTTGCACTGAATATTTACTAAGCATTTAACAGGGTTTGGCATGAAGCTCTTTTGTCATAAATGCGTGCTTTCGGGATCGATGACTCTCTTCTTCAATGGATTAGAAATTACCTTTCGAATCGTTGTTATGGACGGATTCAAGCCCGACATCCATTTCTTAAATACTGGTGTTCCCCAGGGCTCCGTCTTGTCTCCGATACTTTTTCTCATTTTTATAAATGATTTCTTGTCTGTCAGTCCTAATCCAGTCCATCCTTCTTTAACCGAAAAACACAAATCTGGAATTCCCTGCCGGATTCCTTGTCATACCGAAGGGTTCTTACCTCCAGCAAGGCAAACGTCTATACGTCTGCTAAAGTATAGATAGTGGTCAAGGCAAATATCAAAATATCTGCCGTGTTTCTAACTGCTGATGGCTGTCCATTTTGCCAATGATCATAAAATTCCTCGTTTTCTTGGTATACATTGAAGCCTTGTACAACGGAGTCGTTAGCAATATTGTTTCCGAGTTTTGGAAGTTTTTTATCTTCCAATCTTCTAAATATCTTTTAATATGATCCAAATCACTCTGCCGCATTGCTTTGATGGCCTCAGTCTGTACGCTACTAAATCATCTGCGCACGCTATTGAGTAGTTGAGATTACCTACAATATCGCTTGTTTGGATTTAAATTGTGACTTTTGGCGTTTCGGATTATCATTATGGATGTCCTTTTCATCGCCAGTGAAAATTCAATTCGAAAATTCCTTCTTACTCGTATTCTGCCGTTGAAGCAACTATTCAGGTGAAAATACGCCTTTCGAATTCCTTTGTTTCTAATTCATAAATTTCTTTGCTTTTGAAGCGCCATTTTACCATTTACAAGTCAACAATTATTTCCAGTATCTTACCCCTGATGCAGACCATAGCAAGGCGTATTAGGAAAGGACCTAGCCGAAACAAAACATTATCTTGAAGTTGGCTAAAGAGGTTATATATGGATATAGCAAAATAATTACGCGATAGCCTATTCCATCAGTCAACTGATGTGTATGAGATTGAAGGTCTTATCACTGCCGTGTAGATCCGGTGGAACTCTTTGGATTATAGAGCCTTAGTCTTACCAAAAGCTCACTTCTTCCAGAAAAAAATCGACAACGTTTAAGCCATTTTTAACTCGACGTAATTTAACTAAAGTAGATTACGGTGACTCTCAGATATTCACTTCTTCGGCTTATTTCTCATTCACCATTCCTCGATCACTTTTAGAATAGTCAGTCAGTCACATGCATCGACGGAGAAAATTAGCAACATGATCTCCATAGGCTTGGGGGAAAACGTCAGAAAGTCGACCACCAGGCACCAAAACAAGCGGGATAATCTCCATTTTTTTCATACATGATACTGTTCAAAATCGGTATCAGCAGCTAAGGTCCTGGGCATCAGCATTGCATTGATTCATATTTCGCCTAGACCGTGTTTATTTTTAGCAGGAGGACAAAACCTGTATTATTAATAGCCACCTCGCCGTCGATCAAGTGCTTCCCCTTTCTTGTTAAGTGCTCGTTCAATTGTCCGAAATACATTCTGAACCATTGTCCTCACAGGATTTTCCTCGCTGATAAGTATTTTGCTTCTCAGAAAGAATAATTTCTGGCCAGGCTGATAAACCTGAAGTTCTTGGCGAGGGAGTAGTTCTCTTTACCGATCATGGGAAAGAAGACCATTTTCATCAAACGCCAAGGTAGGTAGGCAAGCGCCAGTGAAAATTATTTCCAATGTACTAAGCAGTTGCTTCAGCATAGCAGGATTCCGTAAATTCTTGGAGGCTTAAGGTCATCGAAAGATGCGATAAGCCTAATCGATGCAATCAGAAAAAAGCTGCTCTTATTAGCCAGGATCTGTATAAAAATATTTTTCTGATTAAAGAAAATTGAAGACCGAAGGAGTAGATCATATTTTGATCATATTTTGATAAAGAATCGTTATTAAAACCATTTTTTTTTCAATTTCATACCTTTCTGAGGTCCATCCCACAACTTCCTTACGGTCCGGAGCAAATCAGGCATTTAATGCTTTATCTCCAATATTTTATTGTACTAAAATCTTTATAGGACGCCATTTGGAAGATTGAATTAGTCTGCCGCACTACCCCGTGAGTCTCTTAAAAACTGTCGTCTTACTGTCGCCGATAACTGTTGGCACAAGACCTGGCAGTTCTAGAGCTCGAAGACAATTAACCTTTTCTGCTGTCCAAGTTTCGATGCAAGCCCTACAATAATATGTTTACGATCGATCGTATCGGCATGTATCGGCTCCCTTCTAAGAGAAACCATTTCCCAGCTTCAAGGATGTTATTGAACAGTGGCTTAACCTATCTGCGACGTCTCGACGTTACTTATAACGTATAACGTTACTTGATTGAGAATAGGAACTCGGCTTTAAATTCTATGAAGCTTGTTTTCAATATGTCGTAGATTTGCCATATCCTGCTTGGCACCAACGAACAAATAAACCAGAGTAAGTCCGCTCGTTCAACGAAGTAGTAGTGAGTTTGAAATGTTGATTTTGCAGTTCTACATTTTCAAGAGTTTTTGCCGATGAACTGGACAGTATTGCAAATAAGCATTGCTTCTGAATGAAATGTCGCTCGTTTCATCGGAATCATGGAAAGAAGTGATACAATGAAGTACGAGAAGGAACTCAACGAAACCAGCTTTTTGGAGTTCTCTAAATCGCTCTATAGCTGACTTGATTCGATAAACCAAGTCCTGAATAGCATGAACTCTGGTGAAACTGGCTATCGGCAAGAGCGTCAGATTTGATAGACCAAGCCTTTGATTCTAAGTGATTTTTACAATTGGATGAGTTTGGCAAGTATGTGAAAATTATCGCAGCAGGCTTTGAATTCTATTAAAAGATGATGTGTGCAGCACCATCTGGCAACTTTCTTGATCACATGCTCTTCATAATTTTTTTTTTCATCACACTTTCTTCAGTTAAAATGATCCAAGCTCCTGTGAGTGTAGAGAGTAGATTTATCAGGGGTGTCTTGATAATTAACAGGTTATATCTCGTAATAAAGTAATAAGCATCGCGTTGAAAATCATAACACATGTTTGTTGCTATAGATATTAAGCATATGTTCTACCCACAAGTTGATAAACATCGCCTTTGCCTTCATTGGGGTAGGTGATCCATATTATGTTTCCAGAAGAAGTCTTTACTAAGAGTAGTAATGAGGTTGACTTGTCTTTTTAAAAGCCAGCATCAGTTATATTAAAAACTTCACCCCAGAGGGAACGTGACGTGAGTGCGGTGACGGTTAACAATAGATCCGTCCGCTTTAAGTCGTTTTTAAATTAATGAGACAAGGTGACCCAAAACGTATCACACTGTTGGAAGATGGAACTTTTATTTTGTTTTGATATTTATGAAGTAATCAGATGAAAAATACACTTTGGCAAGACATGGAACGCTGTACTCGTCAAGTCCGGGGAATACTCACGTCAATTTTATTATGGCGTGATTCGCGTCAGTGATTTTGGCGCTGGTTTCCTGCTCATCCTACGCCAACACTAAGCCCTTGAGTCGTCTCGAAGAGACTGGAGTAATAATTGTCGGAAAAGACACCCAAAGCCTCGTAGTGCTCGTTTCGGCGAGAATATCGCCGCTGTAAATGTCACAGATGAGCTGTTAACGTAAACCAGACGACGTGCCATGCAATTGGCCATTGGACGTAACATTCTGCAACGCATTTTGGCGGAAAGATTAAGACGTGTTTCCTTTTAAAACACAGACAGTTCATCAGCTGCTGCTTGCAACCCGTCAGTCGCCTCTAAACTACGATCATGCTCTTCTCGACCTCAACGACTATGTGGATGATGATCGGTCGAAAATAGTCATCAGCGACGAGGCACATTTCCTTCTGAACGAATTCGTAAACAAACAATGTTTGTGTTTCTGGCACCAAGAATCTACACATTATTCACGGAGAGCCATTACATCCACTTAAACTCACCGCATGGTGCACCATTTACATGGGAGGTGTCATAGGGCCTCGTTTTTTCGAGCACTCATTGAGTATGACTGGTGAGCGATAGAGAACTATGATCGATGAGCTTTTCCTTTTCCATGATCTGGAACCGGAGGACAAGACCAAGACCATTCCAAAGAATGATGTGTTCGCACCCAGGGCTCAGGAGATAATATACATTTTGATGGACGCATTTTCCGAGTCACTCCATGTGATTGCTTTTTTTTTGGTCTTTTTTTTTTCTTAAGTCACGGATTATTTATCAGAACAAGAAACAAATTCTGGAAGCTCTTTAAGGGAAGATCCGATGAGAGTTTGAGTTTTGTGATCGCCCGAAGCTTGAAAGGTTGAAAATGCGATAAAGAGAGCTCGAATGGCCATAAACTTGACCGATGTTATCTTCAAAAGCCTTCAAACTTAAACTATGAAATTGTGTCCTTTCATCTCAAAAATATAGCAAAACAATACTTGGCGAGTGTTTTTGGGCCACCCTGTATTTATTCAGCAGCAGGGAAGCTACCAATACGCGGAATCCCGTATTTTGTTTGTTAAATTCCAGACACGAATTATTCCAGTGGCTTTTACGGGCCGGGCCTACGGGGCTGTCGTTGATTCATTTATAGAATGGTGTCCTGCTACAACCAGCCTCCCCGCCCTTCTCTAGACTTAGCAAGTTCGAAGAATTTAAGGAAAATATTTCCTTATTTGTTTTGTGGCTTTATCATTCTCCTATTTCAATATTTTATTAGGTTGTCCCTAATTCTTCTGGATAAAAAAAAACTGGTTTGAAATCGGGCTTTAGGGCATTTGGGCTTATTCTTTCACCGCCTGACATCACGCAGTTTTTTTTTATGTCTTCGTTGCCTTGGTTATTGGCCTGCGTACTATCGACTCGTGGCCTCAAACGCTACCTTCACATTAGGTGGCTGCTCGTTTGCTCTCGATGATGTCATGCACATGCTGGTTCATTGCTTAATGATTGCATTGTCTTGGCAATTTTTCGCATCTAATTCCAAAACCTCTTATCCAATTTGTGATGCAGATGAGTCGCTTATTTTATTCCAGTTTCACACGAAAACACTTATCAAATCGTTTCAAACATCTAATTGCCCCAGTCGAGCATCACGTATGCGTCCTCCAAGCAGACATCTTATTATTCTTGATTGCCCTGAATCTCCCCTTCACCATTACGGTAAATTGTTTTCAATTTCAAATCTAACGCTGAACAATTTCGTGACAGTGCTTCAGCGTCTCGAATTGAATTTCGATATCGACAATTCCGCGTACCAATTATATTCCGAAGAGCGCTTTCCATTCGATCGAATAAACACCAATCTTCGTACGTGCCTCCTGGTACACCCGCGTCCACGGGTAGATACAGAAACAAATCTCCCAAATTAGCAAACAAACACAAATGATTCGAAAACTATTTATAAATTCCGCACAAACAATCGCGCACATGGAAGCGGGCAAGTACGATCGAAAAATATGTTGGAGGTTAATCATCTTTCATTGGCGGTGAATGGAGCTCGACCTTGAATCATGGACTTCACCCGCATTGATTGTAAACATACATACATGCTCGCGCGCCCTCTTCAGATACAAATCTCCAGTGGATTACTTCCGGCATAGAATTCGCTCACAAGGTGACATTCTCATGTCTGCTTGTCGTCACATAAACAGTAAGCAGGAATGAAGCACAAATATCTCGTGCTCGCTCGACAATGATCGTACGCGCCGGCGAGGATTTCCAAGAATTTTCCTTTGCTCGATGCTGCTCTCTGGATGCTTGTCGTTTGCTTTTAGTAGTTTGTTTTTGTTTTTGTCGCATTGTATCTCTGGTATTCTTGTTGGCATAGTTTTCGAGTTGAAATTCGACTTGCAAGGGCTTCCCCAGATGGTGGCTAGTCCGTGGTTTTGCCGTAGCATTCATGTATTTGCGCCTCGCAAACGTAGCTGGGTATGTGTCTAATGTATGTTTGGATTGTGGCCAAGATTACATTGTTCGGGAGTCAAGACAAGCCACCATGGTGCAGGAAATTCCAAAATACAGACCAACTGCCGCAGCTTTAAGGGTGGGCACGGCGGGCACAAGACGAAGCATGAACGAGAGTAGATATAGTAAGAAGTATGGGTTACTCGACATACCAGTCGCAGTATATTAGCTTTGATTTTATGTTGTTTGAGGCTGTGGCATGGCGGAATGCCATCGGTGCCCTTCGGAGCGAGGGACGTTTCGCTAAGGGAAGAACAAGAAACGGGACACACGTTCCTATAGATATTATAATTCTTAATCAAGCTGTATGTACATCTACTCGGTGGATGTCCAATATGGTGAAGGGCGAGCGGCGAGGTATCGAGTTATATAAGAGAACTGGAATCTTATGGACTATCGCTTAACAGTCATGACTGCATACAAATGTGGCACGAGAAGAGGAGGGAGAGGATGAGCATGCAAGTAGCAAGCTGGACACTAGTTTTGGGATTCTGTTGCAAAAATGGTTTCATAACCATAAAATAGGATTGAAACTTTATTGTGCAGTCGACTGATACAGAAGGAGTCGTGAGCGTAATAAGAAAACGACAAATTCGACGAGATAAATGCACAGTCAGGCAACTTTGCTTTCAGCCATGTCCACTACGTGCAGTTTGAGTTTTCATCTAGATTGGTTGAGCTAATTTGCATTCGATGATTGGTCAGCATTACGGAAACACATAGGATTAGATGGCATCAAACACTGTCGCCATGAGTCAAATGCTGTGTCGTGATCGACCGTTTGTATCGGTGATGACGTTTGAAAATTTGTGTTTGAATAAGAAACGAGTCGTAGTGGGTTGTCTTCGAAAATGCCATGTGTTCTTTGCTTTGTGTCTCGGAGCACTTTAATAAGCTTTTAATCAAGCGCGTAACAAGCTCATTATATACCTGTCAACACTCACGAATTAAGACTGCATACGGATTCTGGACAAAAAAAGAAATTCACGAAAACATAAACCAGCTGAAAGTCAGACTAGGCAAGGAAACAAATGTACACAAAAAAAAAAACTCTACGAGCACAACGAGGACACTAATTAAAAAGCACTCTCTCTGTCCACGGTCCACTATACCCCACCTCATTAGCTCGCTTTCGTTGCCATTTAAATGAACTGTCAGCACGTTTTCAATTCCACAGAAAAAACCCAACCGCAGGCTATCTGCTGGACGTCCATTTACGGGCGGACGACTTCGTTGTCGCAAACAATCCCCACAATTCAAAACAGAGATACAAAATGTGACCAAATTGTGCATTAATTTTGAACGCGGTTGGCTGTTTGTCATTTGTTCGCCTTAACCAATTTCTGGTGACACTCATTTCCATAACTGAGACGTAGGATTCCGTCGTGGACGCATGAACGAAAATGCGTCCATTGTCAGCTTTCCGAAGCCTCGTCCTGAGAAACATGATTGAGCAAAAACCAGTGCTTAGTGCATTGAACTCCTCGTGTAATAGCATCCCGATTTCCAGACAACATTTTAACGAGATCTAAGAATAAACGTCAACGTTAAGTTGACACATGTGTCATCCCTAAAGAGCGGGTGTATTCAGCAGTAGTGGTGGAGCTGTCTGAACTGTTTCATTAAAATGGGTTTTAAGAGCTCCTCGCCAACTTTCCAGTCTTAGGTCGTGTGTTAAATGAGTGTGATTGGGGGTGAACATGTGAATCTGATTTTGTTAAATAAAATTTTCTTTTTTTGAAAAAGGTGTGGTAGAGAAAGTCTCCTTTATTGTTAGGTGCAGCCGTCTTGGTGATATTTTATTGAGGGGAAAAGTTGAAAGTTGTGCGATAGCCTTTAAGAATTCATAGGAAAAGTTGTTGTCTGCACGAAGTCCTTTATGTTATTCTGTGAAACACCAAGAATCCTGTGAGAGGAGGTCTCCCAAACTATAACAAAGTTTAGGGTGTCTTGCTGGTAGTCAGTTGTAGGTAGTCTCCGTTCTTAGGAAACAAAAACTTTACTTTGAAAATGACTGAATCTCTTTAATGAATGATTGATATGGGAAGACCTCATTTGGAGCGCGACTGCTCTACTGGTGCTTAATGATTACAGGTCTGTAATTGATATTATTTATCCAGGAAGAGGTGTCATTTTTTCGCGGCATTGGTTAACGGTGGACATTCAACTGCCATTGTGATGATATCATGAAAATCCACTACAAAAAAGGCAAAAACCTTGGAAACTTTTCGTGAAGTATGAAGTGCTTTTGGCCATCATTACGAAGCCTTTTCTAGTAATAATGGATGTAATCAATAAATTTGAATCTCTCTCTCTCTCTTTATAACAAGTTAGTTACAAAGAGTGTTTTTTTAGAGGTTTGGTTTTTAAGCGGGCAACGCTGTTTTAAGGACGATTACAATTTGACAGTTGAAAGTAGATTTCTGATAAGTACGTTCTGGCATTTTACAATGAATAGATTTACGCCAGAACAACCTATGCAAATTGTGCGAACTTATTTTGAAGCCATGGTTCGATTCGCTAAATTTGTCGTGCGTTACGTTCATTTTACGGTCGACATTATCGTCCATCTGAGCAAGATATTCGGATTATGATGTATCGTTTCCGCACCATGTACACTCTAGTGGAGAATACGCATCCGAGTTGAAACCGCGTAACCATTATACTCGTCGTAGGTTCGGTGAATGGGACGAAAACATGATTCAGCTTGATCCTCATTTTCAACGCGATAGGCAAACAAACTTATGTAGACGCCCTTACACCCTACGCCCTATTAAAGCTCACTGTTTGGTGTGCTTTATGAGCTGGTTGAATTATCAGTCCATATTTTTTTAAGGACGATGCCGGCCAGAACGTTACTTTCAATTTAGAGCGCTATAGAAACATGATTTCTGACTCCTTCGTTCCTCAGTTGAATGGCACTGACGTCACAGAGCTTTGGCTTCAACAAGGTATCGCAGCATGCCACACGGTACGCGACACCATTAATTTATTGCGGGAAACATTTGATGAGCGCATAATTTCGCGTAATGGACCTTTGAACTGGCCTTTACGTTCCTGTGATCTCACACTTTAGATTACTTTCTTTGGGGGTATGTGAAGTCACTAGTCCATGCCGATAAACAAGAGACGTTGGACGATTTAGAAGTCAACATTCGCCATGTTATTTCTGATATAGGGCCCCAGTTGCTGGATAAAGGTGTCGAAAATTAGACTTCACGATTGACTTCGCCGAAATTGTATTTAAAAGATTTAATAGCTTAAAATTCTCTATTAAATAAAGTTAACAACATAGAGATTAATATTAGCTTCAAATGTTTTATTTCATATTAAATTTGTATAGCTCTAAAAAAAACACTCTTTATCAGGATTCTTGCTCGTAGTCTTCCGGCAAGATCAGTTGACTATATCTCCAGTCCAGCTGAGAATTTGTCTGTCCCAAGTATGCTTATTTGGAAACGATCATAGAAGGGTCACTGTCCTCAACCACTTTGCACTGTATTCTGTATAGAGCTCACATACTCACGAGGTCCAGTTACTACAAGAACTAAAGTCAGCAGAGAAGGCACAATGTTTAAATGAATGAACGTGATTATGGTCTTTGAGTGTCTGCCAACTCACTATCGGCAACTAAACTTGGATAATTCTGACAAGACTTGGTGGCTGCTAGAGAAAGCTGCAAAGCACATGGAGTAATTGATCACTTCGTCTTTGCGTCTGCTTACTTCCCCTTCGACTCGGAACTACATCCACCGTCGAAGGCAGTTTCTGAACTTGTAGAGTACCATGAATTCAGAAAAACTGGTCTCATTGCGATGCTAATGCACTAACAACACTATTTGGGGCAGCAGCAAATGCAACCCAAGAGAAGACCGTCCTTTAAACTTCACTCGTTCGTCTAACCGTATCATCAACAAGAGACGAGACGACAGGAGGTGATTGACCTAACCATATACAACGGATCTCACGTTGACGGACTGAGTACGGTTTAGAGGGTAGCCCTAGAAATCCACTCAAGTCCTACCTAAACTCAGAATTAATCAATTCGTAAAAAATGTCATTCACAACCTGAGTAGCGTCATCACCAGTTGTTTTGAACTCGCATATCCTGTCAAAAAACCTTCTTGCAGGAAATTGGCTCCCTGGTGGAACGCTGAGCTCCAATGTTTTCCCAGGGAAGCCAGAAGTCTCCTGAATAGATCGCTTTAATCGACTTCGGAAGATGACTGAAAGGAGCCGATCGAAGCCGAAGGAATATAAGAAGCTTATTCGTAAATCGAAGAATGAAGACCTTCTGCGAAGAGATCAAATCCCTGAGCGGGACCAGAAAGTTGGTTGAAGTCCTCGAGCGAGGAAAAATGACAAGCTTAGACAAAGTCTAAAGTGGAAACTCAGTTCACCGCTTCAGACCCATTTCTCGGGGAATCAGACTGTCATCGGCTCTTTGCATACTCCCTCAACGGTAAATGCGACTGAAACGATGAAAACAACTCGGACTAGCTGGTATATTGCTTCACGTGTGGTAGCGACTGAGGCCATTGAATTTGCCGTGGCATCTTTTGTAGGCTTTAAATCGTCAGGCACTGATAGCGAGTAGGAAGACATCTGCTTCCTACTTTAAAAAGAATTTTCACTGATAGCCTGGTACTTACCTACATACCTATTCCTTGGCGTGTGGTAAAAGTGGTCTTCATTCCAAAAATAAGCCAAGGGGGGCAATTCTCCTAAGAGTTTTAGACCAATCAGTCGAACATCCTTCTTGCCGAAAAACATTGAGAGACTAGTAGAGCTGCACGTGCGCAGAGTTACCCTTCGAAGGCATCCTCTTACGGAGATGTAACATGCCTATCAGCTCTAGAACCTAGTTGGAAGAATTGAATGCTCACTCGAAAGGAAAGAGCACGTGCTGGGCATTTTCTTCGACATTGAGGAAGCTTTTGATAACGCTTCTTCCGATAGCATGTGTAATGCTGCTATATGGCATGGCGTAGATGAAGCACTGATGTTATGGATCAGAGCAATGCTTGTGCACAGGACATTGATCGCTGATGCAGGCCTCGAGCAATGCGACAAACCTGGCATTGGTAAACATGGGCTGTCAAGGTGGCGTTTGTTTCCGCTGTTATGATGCACGGTGATCGACTCTCTATTTGATCGCTCAATTCTTTTGGAATGTATGCCCTATCTTATCTCTAGGCCTATCTAGGCATATGCAGATGATGTCGCTGTTCTCTCTGTCGGCTCAAGTTCAGAGACTGTCTTTAAACTAAGTCGACGCAAAATGTGATGGATGACTGGTGCACGACTTATGGTCTTAGGACTGATTTTCTCTTCACGAGAAAGAGGAAAAATACTGGCATGAACTCAGATGGTACTAAAAGACATGCCCATCCCAATATCCAAGGAAGCTTACCTTATTACCTGGGAGTTATCTTAGATAGCAAGGTTTTTTGGTCAAAGCATGTTGAGTCTAAAAACTCGAAAGCGCTGTCAGCTTTTTGGCAATGCAAAGATGCTTTTGTCAAAAGATAGGGCTTATCGCTGATAAAGGTCCTTTGGATCTATACGGCAATGATAAGAGCGATTGTCTCACTTTTCTCACCACGCCGTTGGCTGCTCTACATGCTGTCGACCGATTCGTCGGGAATAACACTCCCTCCCAAAAAAAGAGTGCCGGTTTGTTTCTCAGTAAATTATCCACCTGAAATAAGAGAGCTAGAAGCGGAAAGCGCATAAATAATGGCAACAAAGTCTAGCGTCGCAGCATAAAATTCATCCAAATCGATTATGCAATGTGCTCAAAAAACCGATTTGGGATTTTAAAAACCAAACTCAAGGCTCACATTTTCAAAATTTGACGGAATCAAATTACTTTCTATGGAAAGCTGTCAAAGGTCTCAAAAAGTCACATATTCAAGCACCACTAATAAGTAAAAGTCTAAATGAACGGGCAAAAGGCGGAAGTTTGTTAAATATCTTAGCCATGTTCGCCGACGATACAGCTATTCTTGCAACCGGTAAATCGGTTGAGGAATCAACTGTCAAACTGCAACGTGCCCTTGATCGTTTAAATGACTGGATTAAGACTTGGCGAATGACCACAAATCTGTCTATGTTAATTTTACATACAGAAAAGCGGATAAGCTTCCCGTTTTTGTTAACGCAAGAATTCCGTTGGCGAATGAGCCTAAATATATTGGGAGCTTGAAGTATTCTAAGCTCAGTGTTGAAAACAAGCTGCTTCTATACAAGCAAATGCTGAAACTTATGGCTTCTAATACATAACTTTGGGGGTGTGCCAAGAAAAGTAATTTTAACGTCATACAGAGTAGAAATCTTACACTATTATGACCACGCGCTTACGATCCTCATAGTGTCATTATCTGTGCATCCGTGCTTGATGATTCGATCTATATTTAAAGACTATCCATTATCGTTGTTTTCATTCATATAAGACTACGGTCTATCGAACTTGTCGGCAGCGTAAAACCCTTTTTAATCTGTTTTTAACTTCTGACGACTCTGTTAAAATTCAAGTAGAGCTCGTACGTCCTATCTTCTAATTTGTATTTGCCTTATGAGCCACGATCAATGACTCATGAGTCTTGAGCCATGTTTACCCATAAACCTCCTCTGTCGTGAGTCGGTGAATCAATGTTTTTAAAAAAGAAATATTTTTTTCTAAGCTGCCGGTCTTTCTGTGCTCGCTGACTCGTCCGGCCTTGATTATTTCATCTGTGCTCCATGATATGCCCCGAATCTAATCTTTAATTCTGTTCATTCCCCACCCTCAAACAATTCATCGTCGATGCATTTCCCTTCTCGTTCGTCAAGTATATCTTTACCACATGAGTCAAATTGCGTCCCACCAATCTTATCTTGAGCAATTGATGACTCAAACTAATTGCCTAAATTGAATCAAGAAAGAAATTTACAGTTTCAATGGAATTGCTCGTAGGCTATTTGTGATTCCCATCAGATTCACTTATGGCAGTGACTGATAGCGAGATCTTTAGACACAGAACATTAAGTAAACAATTGCAAAACCAAACTTGCTGCTTGGAAGTCCCATGGAATACCGGGCTTCTGGAAAATCCCATCATATTGATCGATGATTTCATCGATGTGAAGAGCGATTTCAGGACCGATGAGCAAATAAATAAACGCTCAAAACATTACCGTGAAATAATTCCTCTTTACGATTTCCAAGAAAGCGAATTGCGATAAGATAAGACCTGCATCAGTCACGAGCAGCTTGTTGTACTTATTCCAACGACATGAAACCGTGAGGGGTTCTCTTCATGGAACCGATGTAAGTTTCAGTTGTTGCATGCATCTTCCTTCGTTCATCCGTGATTAGCCTCATTCTTAATGACCTGTCACTGAAAGCTAAATCGCTAGTGCTGATTGCAATGCCGTGACGCGGATAATATGCTTCGGATGCTCTTGTCAATGCGGGGGATGATACTTATCCGTTGGGACGTTTTTTCGAGGATAATTATGCTACCGCGCTCCACGTCAGATCTCTTCTTATTGCGACTGCATGTATCAGGCATCAGGTCTGCTGATGAATTAATTTTACTGATGACGCCGCCGGAGATGGGAATGAGGATGACGTTGATTATGCGCGTGTCCGCACTATAACGAGCACTAGTAGAGGCAGAGGCATCATCACGATTACTGCCACTTAAACGAGATGCAATCCGTGAAAACATGAAATCCGTGAATTACCATCGCGCTCTGAATTCGCGAGGACGCCCTGTCAGCAATGTGGCGTGTGTCGACGGAGGTAGCTGGACCGACGAGAGATGCCATCAATTGCCTAAGATGTGCACAGTCAGATTGGTTTGAATGATATGACACGATTTTTGTGACGTTCACCTTTGCTGGCTTGTACCATATTTGCTGATCGTAATGGCTGGTCGTCGGGCGGGAGTGAGAAGAAGAGACTGGAATATGGGGCAGTGGTGGGCGCAAGTGCTAATTATGAATCTTTGCAAGACAATTTTTCCTAATTTAGCGAAATGGATAATGAAGAAGGCTAATTAAAAAGAACGTTGCGGTGGTAAATGGACGTCGGGCGCACATAAGTCAATCAAAGAGGAGTGAATCTTGAGTTTAAGGTCTGGGACCGGATGCAAAACAGCAGATGATTCTACATAAATTTGGTGATGCAAGTTCGCTTGTAATATTTGCTGTGCTACGATGCTTATTCCTCTGTACTTTCCGTGCTCGATGCCGTCTATGATGGATGCCCAGTATGGAAACGATGCCCGGTCGGTGTTCGATGTCCAGTTTCTGCTCCATACCCCGTTTATGGGCGATGCTATAGCTTGATACCCAGTTTATGATCGAAGTCAGCTGTGTGTTTGATGTTCAATCTGTAATCCATGCTCAGCCTTTCCAGTCTGTGCTTGATGTTCAGTTCGTAATCAACGTCTTTATTTTCGATGTACATTTTAAAGTCGATGCCCATTGCCCTTATTCAGCTTGATGCCCATTAGCCATATTGAGTTAGATGTCCAATCTGATCTCGTTGTTCGGTGTCCAGCGTGTGATTGATGCCTAGCCTGTGCTTGATGTTCAATCTATGCTGGATGCTTTGTCTATGTTGGAAGCCCTGTCTGTGCTCGATATCATTCTGTGCTCAATTCCAGTCTGTATTCGATATCCAGCCCGTGATAGATGCCCAGTCTGTGCTCTATGTCTAATCTGTGCTCGATGTCTAGCCTGTCCTCGATATTGAGTTTGTGTTCGATGCGTAGTCTGAAAACGATACATAGTCCTTGCTCGTTGTCTAATATGTGCTTGTTGGAACACAGTCTGTGCTCGATGTTCAGTGTGTACTCATAACCTTTCTGTATTCGATGTCCAGTCTCGTCCAGCGCTTGATTCCCATTCTAGGCTCGAAACCCATTTTGAGCTAGATGCCAAATCTGTGCTTGAAGTCCAGTCTGTGGACAATGTTTGGCTCGCACTCGATAACCAGTCTCTTATCGGTGTCTTTATGTTCGATGCCCAGTTCAAGCTCAATATCCATTCTGTGCTCAATATCCAATATGTGTTCGATGTCTAGCCTTCAATGGATTCCCAGTCTGTGTCCGATGTCCAGTTGTGACCAATGTCTTTATTTTCGATCTTTATTCTATTGTCGATGCCTATTCTGTGATCATTGTCCAGGTTTGTGTTCGATGCCTAGCATATCCTTGATGTTGTCTGTGCTGAATGCCTTGCCTGTGTTTGAAGGCCAGTTTGTGCTTGAAACCCCATCTGTGCTCGTTGTCTAATCCGTGCTTGATGTGTAGCCTGTTCTCGATATTGAGTTTGTGCTCGATGCGCAGTCTGTAAACTATGCATAGCCCATGCTCGATGTATAATGTGTGCTTTTTTGAACACAGTTTGTATTCGATGTCCAGTCTGTAGTCGATGCTAAGCCTTCAATGTAAATGATGTCTAGTCTGTGCTCGTTGTCCTGCTTTTGCTTTATACCCAGTCTATGAACAATGCACTCTCGGCCAGTACTCGATGCCAAGTATGTGCTCGATCTCCAGTCTGTAATGGATGGCCAGTCTTTATTGGATTCCCACTATGTGCTCGATGTCCAGTTTGTGATTAATGCCTTTCTGCTCTATGTCCAGCCTACAGTCGATGCCCATACTGAGCTCGATGCCTTATCTGACCCCAAGGCCCATGCCAATGTCCCGATCTGTGTTCAATGCCTATTCTTGCTTGATGTTTAGTCTGTGCTCGATGTCCAGTCTGTGATTGATGCCCTGCCTATGCTTAATATTTAGTCTGTTCTCCATTCCTATTCTTTAATGTATGCCCAGTCTGTGCTTGGTAACCAGTTTGTGATCTATGTCCTTGTGCTAGGTCTCTAGTCCGAACTTTGTGCTCGGCGGCCAGGTTGTATTCAATACCCATTCTGTGCTCGATCCCGTTCATTGACCCGGTCTGTGCTCAAAACCCAGTCTGTGGACGATATATGGTTCGTGCTCGATGACCAGTTTGTGATCGACACCTAGTTTTTGCTTACTATCCTGGTCTGCGCTTGATGGCAAGTCTATGCTCAGAGCTCGAACGTTATTCGATTATTTTGTAAAAAGAATAAGAAATTATGACTCTTGACGCTGTAAAACTTTGCTTCGTCTAATTTTTAATGAAGCATGTACAACACCGCAATACATTGTCATAAAAGTCGATGTAAAGTTATTTTTACAATACATACTTTGCGTTTTCCAAACAGGATTATATCTGCTTCCCAGCTGCTCAAGAATTCCCTCAGAAAAGTTTTTTTTTTCATGAAGAAAGAAATCCCTAAAAAACTTCCATGTATGTCATGTTTTTTTCCCAACTTTGAAAACCATATACGGGGCAATCTAAACATCTTCGGTGGGGTGGAACAAGACACCCAACACGAAGAGCATAAACCGCAGACGCTCGTTCGGATGGAAAAATCCTAAGGGAAATGTCCGCAGCCAGAAGAATAGAATACATTGCCTGCCTAACTTAAAGCGTATGTGGCACAGACTATGATCTGAGCGGAAAAAAATTCCTTGGCGCTAATTTAAACATTGTGACTTTTAAATCAATTGCCAAGGTGTCACGTAAGCCCGTCTGATCCTTAGGCGGAACCGCATTAAGAGGGACGTCAAAAGACGGCTTTTCTCACAAAACTCATCCATCCGATTATCCCAACGATAATCTTGTTTAACTTTAAACTCTCCGTTGCGTCGTGTGAGTATGAACTTTTTGTAAGCACCCACTTCACGAATTCGCTTTTTAACAGACCATCAAGCAGCTCGGGGCTGATTTGATCACTGACAACTTCTAAGCTGATTTTGTGTCTCTTTCCTATGCTGCCGCTGATATGAATACGGTGATAGAGGAATACGGTCGCCGAGGTGGCAAGGAAGGAAGATGAAATTTAAAAAGAACTACTTGCAGCTATGTATGGAGGTATCTAAAACCGAAAATCAAATTCACCAGTTCCGCCACTTGTATGTGTAAAGCGGCGGATGTAATTGTCGCGCAATCATGTCACAAACGAACTGTCAACAGTTGGCTTTTTTGCCTCTCCGCTAGCAGTACAACCTAGGGCGGCTATGTCAAAGTATCATGGAAGTGAGTTGCATCTTGTATGAGTAATTGGCGCTATCGGGGCTACGAGTAGAGTTCGCCAACGTTTGCTTGGCTCTTCATTTGTTTGCTCAATGAACTCCGCTATTGACTCTCATGCATAACTACAACGAGCCCACGTTCTAATGACGCGGCTCCTCAGTCACTGATTGACTGGCGTGTGCACTTGTTTGGATGCAAGCCTGTATCTGGGATGAATCTATCATTCAGAGAAACTCTTGGATGAGGTACATATGTATATTCGCGAGCAAAGTGAAAATGAATTTGTCAGAGAAATGTGCGTCCGACGCCGCTTCCTACTCGTTGTTGATTGTGTTTTCTCTTTCCGTTTTCATTTTCATTTCTCCTTTTCCTTTCCTTTCTCTCGCAATTGCTTGTAATTAACCTACATTTCTCCTTTATTTCAGGTACGTATCCGAGTAAGGCTGCAAGAGTTTGTGGCGCGCTTTTGCCTTTTTTTTACCATCACGTGCAGATGATACGAATCGCATGTAAGTTTTATTTATTTGTTGTTTGATTCTCATCCTTTTGACAATGATGACAGGTGTCAGACGAAGGAACGTTTCATTTTTTCGGATAATCTTAACGATGTCACGTTGACATTCCGACGGGGAGGCAGTTGTCACTGCTGTTGTAGATAAATAAGTGGAAAATCGTGTAACGCATAAGTATATTTGGGGAGAGATAGACACAATAGCGTCTGTGAGTGTTTGGAGAATTTTTCTTTATAAAATAATGGAGCCATCCTTGGGGGTAGGTGACATCGGTTGTTTGGTATTAATGTGATAGTCTGGAGGTCGGATGAGCATAGAACGCTGAATTCCTAGAATTTTACTGGAAATACATGACTTTCATACGATTATCGTGACGCTGTACGAGGTAAGCTCAAAAAATTCGTTTGAGTTTCGCGAGCAAAGTAAATTAAATTTTCAAATATTTTTTTTTGTTATGTTGGTACACAAGCCTTTAATATGTCAGCATTTTGGGTTAAACGTGTTTGGTGTGCTTAGCGATTTTTTGCTATTAAAAAATCGATCAAGGAGTCTACATTAAAGTTTGTGTGGTAAATAAAATTAAGTGCTCCGAAGAAGCCCGAGAAGATGTTAATGGCGATGCTCGCCCTGGACGCTCCAGCATTCATTTTCTCGGCTCTCTAGTTTGCTCTCTGTTCACATTTCGTCATTTGAGCGATTTAAAGGACACAGGCGATTGCTACGATAAGGCATTTCGAAACCGATTTAAAGCCATGGAAGGTACCCCCGCACAAAAGGGGTGATTAATTTTCGGTGACCAAACGGCCAATCATTCGTTAGTTCCACCACCGCTACCTCCAGTATTTCTAATTATTAGGTTTGCTTCCGTTGCTGCTTATGGATCCCTGACGCCTGATCGAACTTTTCCGATGCGAAGTTACAGACTGAGGTGGTGATTGTGGAGTATACTGAAGCGGAGTCGAATAGACGGACTTCGCCGCGTGACGTTCGATGACGAAATCTACAGCCCGACATGGCTCCTGATCGTGGAGGTATAGCTAGTGGTGGCCCAAACGGCGGGACGGAAAGCAGGTCCCGTAACCTCCTTTGACTAATTCCACCGACAAATTCAGTAGGACACGGGGCAAAAGCTGTGGGAGATTTTTCGAATTCGGTGGAATCAGATTATGCAGCGGTAGGTGAGTGCGTCATTGTTGAGCAATAATATTCGATGTCGTGGTTACACGCTTTGACTGCGGCTGTATTGTCGACGTGATTTTTTTTCTTCTTAACGAGCGCTACAACTCGATTGAGCCTGGACCTCAACCAACATGTTTTTCTATCTAGCACGATCTTTCGCTAGTTCCTTCCAGTTCCGCATCCCCAATTGGTTGTGATCCTTTTCCAGCTGTGTGCGCTACCTTAGGTGCTGTCGTCCTCTACTTCGTCGCCTATCGGGCTTGGATTCGAAGACTCTCCGGCTTGGAGCGGTGGTGTATATTCGCTCTTAGCGGCCTAGCCATCTTAGGCGTTGAATCTGTAGACGTCTGACCAGACTCATCTCGCTGTACAACCCGTACGGTTCGTGGTGGAATATTCTCCACCATCCCCTGTCTGTGTCTTTTCCTGCGCCATACAATAGCATCGAAATAATAAGGGTCTTATATAAAGTCCACTTGGTCGTACGGGTGAGAGCTCTTTTACTTAATTGCCTCCTGAGCCCGAAGAAGCAGCGATTGGCAACAGTGATCCTGCGGTTGATTTCGGAATTGATGTCGCTGTTCCAAGTAAGTGCGTAGCCAAGGTAGACAAAGTCCTTGATTACCTTGAAATTATAGCTGCTCATATTGACGTTCTGGCCAAGATGTCGTCGGTGAGCATCCTTTTTTAATGACAGCATATATTTTGTCTTTCCCTCAAAAATCAATTTTCGCGGCTTCCGCCTCAATGCTCGTAAACGCATCATGGACATCTTGCTGAGTTCTTCCAATTTTGGCTTTCTCCGGGATTTGCCGTAATGTGAAGAGTTGATCGATGATGGACTTCCCTGGCATTAGACCACATTGATAATGAGCTAATGATCTACCTTAATCCTATGTAGTTGGTGATGATTACTATCGATGATTACTATCGCACCACGACCACCCTCTTCGACTGCTTTGAAGAGCTTAGCAAGTAGTCCGTCGGCATCATGAGCTTTGTAGACTTCAGTTTAGATATGGCAATCTTAACTTCGTCTAGGTCAGGAGGACGGAATATTAAGAAATGAAAGATTCTGCCTGACAGCAATATGTTTACTGGCTTCGCCGTCATATAGTCTTTAGAAATATGATTCTACAACTTAGTGTCCATTCTCGTCTTTACAGGCTTCTCTTCTAGCTTTATAGCCTTGGCATATTCGTTTTATCTTTTTGTAAAATTTTCGAACGTCATGCCTGCAGTAGCACCTCTCCAAGTCTTCAATTCCGCATTTTTCGTGTTCTCTATTTTTTCTCCTGAGAAGCCTATGATCTTCCCTTCTTTTAAGCTCGTAGAACTCACGAGCAGCTCTCGTCCTTCTATGCAATAAAATGCCTCCTCCTTCGCTGCATGTATTTTCATGCACTTGTCGTCGAACCAGTTGATCATTGTTGGTGGAACCTTGTAGGCCAGAACTTCAGAGGCAGTGCTTTTCTGGTCTTGCTTACAAAGAGGTTCCATTGTATTTTCAATGAGTGGGGGATGGAGGTGTATAAGAGAGCTTAAGGAAGACGTGATTGGCAAAAGCACTGGTGGTTTCTGCCAATAGTAGCTTTCCGACGTCATATCTTGTGATTTGGCTCCACTCCACTGCCTCCAAGTCGATGTTAGGAGGAGTGTTGCGATGTAATCAAAATGGTTGGTGATTGATTGGTCTGGCGACCGCTAGGAGCCTTTGTTTATTTTGACGTGCAGGAAGCTCCGTTGCAGGATTGATAAGCTTGAGTCCTTTATAGTATGTAGTGTCGTGCCGTCTGTGTCCGCCGATGACGTTCTCAAAGATGCGTTCTTTCCCCAGCTTTGCATTAAAGTCTCCTAGAACAGTGTTGATGTCATAACTGGGACATTGTATATATGTACGTTCTGTCTGTGAGATCATAGAACTCAGTTTTGACGTTAACATCCCTGTTTTATGTGAGGGCGTGGACACAGATCAGGCTGATGTTGGAGAATTAAGCCTTGATGCGGATCGTTATGAGGATCACAACAAATCCTCACCCGAACAAACTGTTGTCCTCTCTCCTTATATATAGTCGTAATAGTAGATTTTTCTGAGTGGCGGTTAAGCCCGCTTTACAACGGCCTAGGGCGTCTGCAAGATATCCGCATGTGGTCGTCATCAATTTTGTCTGTTTGAGGCTTGTGATCATATTTTGTTTTTATGGTTATGTCTTGCTATAGCCCCGCCGGCACTTACCCTTTTAAGTACACAGATAACATTGCTGAAAGGTGTTTGGCTACAGTGGCTCTTATTCGCTTTTTAGCGGTTGACGGGGTTATAGCTACGACAGTTTGTAGCTGGGTGGCGCTTGTTGACATAATTGTTGTTGACGAGTTGATTTTTGGGGACAATTGTGGAACAGTCATTTGCGAATTCCCGCTTTGCTACTGACCCTGATGCTAATGAAATTTCATAGCTGTTGCGTCAGGGTAATATACCGGGTCACTCATCATTGTTTGTGCCTGATTTTTTGTCCATAAACAATACGGCAATCATGCCTTAGCTTTCGTATTTACCGGATTTGGCCCTTAGAGATTTTTTTCTTGTGAGTCTAAGGCTATACCAAAAAGCGCATATCGGAATTTTTTAGATAATTGGAAAAAGCGCTGTCCCAAGTGGCGCAAGGGAACAAAACATATTGATGATTAATTAAATATTTTTCGAGGAAAATAAAAAGTCACCTTATTTTCTGAACAAACTCATATTTAAGTCGCATTTTATCTTTTCTTTGTTTTATTATCTTTTGGTGTAAATAGAAATTTTATTTACGTACTCTCATGTTCGTAAATGATTATCCGCCAGTGGAGAGACCAATAAAAATGATTTATTCACAAACCATTATCGAATCGTATACTCCAATGTGGCGACGCATTTCTTATCCCACCGTAAAAGTTGTTGCGGAGGCTGAAAATAAAAATGTATATTTTTAGTCTCACAAGTACATACGATGTTTCAATATTTAAAAAAAGGTGTGAGCGCCTCGTCAAACTGTAACTCATGATAAGATTTTTAGAAAGTTGTCTATGTGCGGGTGTACGTGAACTTTTTTTCGTCTCGCATATCTCAACAAAAAATAATGATATCGACCCTGGATCAATTTCATTCCACGCATAATTGCGTGCTGAACACCTGATAAGGTTTGCAAGAAAATCGAATTGAATTTGCTTGTTAAAAATATTTTCGTTTGACAAGTAATTGATTGATTAAGTTTTCGTCATTTGAAATTTTGTTTTTCAAAAAACAAAAATATTTATTTATTTATTTGAATATTTAAGCACACCAGTCTCTAGTGTTTAAGGATACCAAGTGGAGCGTTGGTGGTTTAGGCATACCAGTTGCATCTAACCTGTTTTAAATATTTGCTTTCATTGGTTGAATATTCTCATTAACAGAATATTATTTTGCGTTCATAAACCTCTCAAAGTTGAAGTACTCGAAGCCGGCCTACCATGTTTACCTTATCATTGCCTCTCCCAATAATCAATTATCCGACAACAAGTCAACAAACAAATTGATAAATTCAAATGATCCGAAAACGACTATCAACCTACCACTCCACACCGCACATGCAAACCCACCCACTCGTGCACAATACCTGCGTCGTTGTGCCGCAATTAACGCTTGCGTGCGGTAGCAATAAACACAATGCAAAGCTGCGTTAATTGTTAATCGAAACCAAACACCGAGCAAATCGGTGCCACGCTGCATATAATCACGCGCACACAAAGCACCCCGATAAACAATAAAATAATTTAAAAAAAAGGGGCCAAACAAAGCATGCCAGAGAAATAATCGCACCGCAGATACGCGCTAAACTACGAATCGTACACATATTCTCTACCGCCCTCGCGCTAGCCGTCGCACTCTCCTACGACTATCAATGAATTGTACATAAATAATTACGTTCATTGTGTTTTCATGCGAAATGAAATCTTTGCTATCGAAAATCGGTTTTGATTACGGTTTTCCCTTTAGCTCTGCATAGGGATATCGGGTATGAAATGAAATTTTGGTTTTAATCAAACCTGAAATGGAAAAAGGGATACTTGCTCACCAAACGGCGAACATATTGTCCGGACATCTAAACTTTTTTTCTGCTAAAACCCTATAGAAAGTCATTAATATTTAGTTACCTGAATAGAGAGCGATTTATTCGGGTAAATATGGTTGTTGTCTAGGGTGGGGAGGAGTGTGAATGTTTAAACGCCGGGATGGATTTCTGGATTACAATGTGCCCGGCTGGAGATTATTTTCAAAAGGGTTATTTTATGAATTTCGGAAAATTTAAGTCGGATATTGGAAAAAATTAGTCGAGCTAATGGGAATTTAAGTAGCATTAGTTGTGGCCGTTGGTTGTTGCCCGTGGTTCGTACTGCAGTTAATGATGAAACTTTCCGGGAAACAATTTTTCGTTTGAGTGATTAGAGGAGATTGATCGGAATTTCAATTAAAATATTATGAAAAAGGGCTTGAGTAAAAGGTGTGTTCATAAAACAACGGACATTTTCGATTTTTATTCATTAATATCAATATTTTTTCCTAATTAGATATTTTTTATGCACTTAGCAAAGTGTTTCTTCCAAACCTCATATCCGTTCCCATAGTACTGCTAATTTAGTGTTATTTTTATTCTTATACACTTTTGAAAGCGAAGTTAAAGTTAAAGCCCGAAGGCTGGCCCAACAGTTCGACTTACAAATAAAACTCGCTTGAATATTTTAACAATATTTATTATCGACCGTACAGTACGTCTCTCCAACTAGAACTAACTTATCCGCTAATCTGCAGGAAACCCATTGCTCACGCCAAAAGTGCAGCGTAGGCTTTTACGCGGGCATTCTCACGATGATGTTTCCCAGGCTGCTCGCAGCGCGTGCATCCGATTTCCTCAGACGGAACATGATCCCGCTGCACTTGAATCGAAATGAACAGGTACGAATGCGCGAAGTAGCAAGAACCGCAATAAATTGATGTCACATCACATCCCGTTAGTACGGTGTTTCGACCTTTGCCCTTGGTCTTGATCGATGGTGTTAACTGCGAATTATCTTATGTGATTCGGTAAACATTCCTAATCACTTCGTTCACTTCTTACACCACTTCATCAGTTGTTGATGTCCAAGGCAGCCGACAAGGGCTTTACGGTCTTCTGGGAAATGCTTATACGAGTACCACTCGTCAATCCCAGTCTTAGTCATATTAGGTTCACCAAGGCCAGTATTTTATATTTTCTAATTCTTATTGTTACACTTCCCAATTCCCTGGTCCATTTTATCATTCGTCGAGCATACCAAATCACATGTAAATATTTTGATAGATGACAGCAATGTACAGCTGGCGATGTACAAACATTTTTTAGACATGTTTTCACAACGAAAAGATTTTCGCAACTAGAAAAATTGTTATTTTGAACGCACCTCGAATTGCGATTTTTTGTTTTTTTTGATTTTAATTTTTTGATAAATGAAAAAGTTGTTTCCTAATATTTCCTACAGAATCCATTTTCATAGCAGCTGCATTGTTTTGTTTTTTATTTCTTCAAATCGCCATCAAATAGTTTTCGACAGCCTTACCGAAATATATTTCCTATCCCTCAAACAAATGGAAATCTAGGAACGAAAGGTCTGGTGAATAGGGCGCTAGAGAATTTTTCATTTGAACTCCTACAGTTTTTGCAGCGCATGTCGGGCGACATGTAGCTCGACGTTATCATGGTGGAAGAAGACCAGAAGCAGATGATTTTTTGAACTTTTTCGTTAACTCAAGTACTCAAGTACTCAAGGCTCAAAGTACTTGTTCGGGGTTATTACTTTGCCAGGTGAAAGAAGCTCGACTAAGAATTTTCTAAATAGGTTTTGTCCCTGGTTCAGCACTTTCACCAAAATCCATTTCTCGCCACGACTACGACTCGATCCAAAAAAGGTTTGTTTTTATAGCATCCCCCAGAGCGCGGTCCAGCTTATTGTTATATCCGTTCAAGACTGCGGCATTCGTGTGTCGAACTTGAAAGTGAACTCAATTCTTTTTAAATAGCGAAAGCTTACGAATGGTCAGAAATAAGCATCTCAGCCATCTCCTTAATTAAAATCATAGGGATTTTTTTTCCACTAAAACAAGCACCATAGAGGTGCGTATAAACCGGAAGGTCGCTTAGCATGAAGTTTATAGTCAAAAATAATATTACCGGTCCAAGACTTGCCAAGCTGTCAACAGCCCTAAGAGGAGTACGATTCGAATCATTCCAACGCTCACCTTTTTTATTTAAAGCATTCACTGCATAATGCCATAAAATATCTATTCGCTATTCTGTTCATACCATTTTTTATATACAAATTGACTTAACTCAACGAGGTCTAGTGATAATATGACTTCTGAGGCCACAATCAAATAAGTGGTCATACGTCATGGAGTAAACTATCCGCAATGTATGAAGGTTGGGCAATGATCCGATGAAGAAAAAAAAAGGTTTTTGTTGCAACCATTTTAAAATCGAATTTTAAAAGAAAGGCTTAAATATTTTTTGAAGGTTTGAAAAAGTACAAAATAATGACATGACAATTCTTCTTTGTTGAGAGTGATGATCTCAAACTCTTGCTTCAGCTTGGAAATATTTTTTTTTTTTCATACAACAATAAGTGCTGCGGAAGTCGTAAGTGTGTAATAATCAGCGTTTCCATAGTTTTGTTAAAAAATTATTAGACGTGAAATATTGTTGCTTTTAACTACATTTTTTATAGATCAAATATACTGATATTACATATGTTTCAAGAACATTTGACGTAGATGCTGTTTGTAGCGATTTTTGTTACTACTCTTTCCGGCCATTTGGATCTCGTTGGCAACTCTTCGTTAAGCCTCCCTGTCGTAAGTATGCTCTTCTTCTTTTGACTATTCGTCTCCGTGTCCTGTCCGTCTTAGTCCTGGCCATCTTATTACTCAAACAATGCTTAGGAGTGAATAGAGGCCCTCGAATTCATGATTGTCTAGTTTTCCTTATTCGCCTGTTTCTTAGTCTTTTTTTTCAGCATAGAGTCTCCTTAAGATCTTGTTTTCAAAGGTACTAAGTCTATTTTCCCCCTTCTTTGTCAGACACCAAGTTTTCTGACGACCAAGTGTCGATGACATTATTGTGACTTTATAAATACGGATTTTAACATTAGTTATGGGAGAAAAGCGTTTGATTTTGATTTTTATATCGTTTCCGCAGTTCCGAAATATTTCTTAAAGCAATAATGGAGTACAATTAAGTGCGAGGTTTGGTACGATCCAAGCCGGTCAATGAGCATATATCAGGTTCTTCAATAAGTTTTATCGTTCGATAAGAAAAACACAATTTTATGGTGTGAAATACATTTTATTATTCAATAAATTCTCCCTGAACTATAGTACAGTCTATTTACCTACTAATTTATAGGCTCCATCCCTTAAATGACACTCCAAAAGACTGTCGAAATACAATTCCACTTCTTTTTGTTTGCCACGCATGCATTTTCTGAGATATGAGAACAGTCAGAAGTCTCAGGGAGCTAAGTCTTGCGAATAGTTTAGATGTTGCAACAATTCATATTTTAATTCAATGACTTTTGCGATGGTTTTTTGCGCTCCTGATGAAAAATGTTTAATTTTGATTTTAATATTCAACTGTATGTCTGCGTTTATTGTTATATCAGTTTGGAGGAAGGACACCAACAGAATTCCTTTTGCGTTCCGAAAGACTGATGCTCAATCTTTCTTGGCCAATTTCTGAACCCTAACTCGTTTTGGACCTGAAGTATCGGGTCCGCACCACTCTTTTGTCTCTTGTTTTGATCAGAATCATGATGGTACACCCAATTGATAAACGACACACAAAATCCTTTTTGTCTGTTGAGAAAGTGGTATACGAGTGTGTTTTTGCTCCATTATTAGCGAATGGCACCTATTTTATACACATCCTTCTGTAACCCAAAACTTCAGCCAAAATTCCTCCCACGGCCTAGTGGGACACCTGGGCTTATAATGAGTCCCTTTCGATTAACAGACGATTTTTCATAATCATATCCAGTATTTTTGCTATATTTTTTAGTGCTGATACAGTTTTTTGACGTCCTTAATTTGAATCACCTTTAAGACTTTTTTGACCACCTTTAAATGCAGCAACCCATCTTTACTGTTCAAATCGAAGCTGAAGAGTCCTTATACACTTTTATCAATCGTCCATGAATCCGTTTCTATGCCTCACCTTCCACAAATAAAATTTTTTTACTGCCTGATATTCAAGTTTTTCCATTGTACAAAACCACTGCACAGCTGTAACCCAGTTAAGGGATCTACATGAAATTTCACACGTGTTCATGAAAAAATAGTACCATTTTTAAAAAATCAAAACGATGAACTCAATAGCATCATTTCTTATCGAACGAGAAAACTTGTTGAACAACCCAGCAGAGTATTTGGTTTTCTCTTCGTTTACAACTTAACTTCTTTCTTTCCTGCCATTATTAGACTTACTGCGTTCCTTTAAACTGATTTCTCACTATCACCAAGATGGTCCAGATCGTCAGCGTATGTATTTCCATTAAGGTCTAATTCATACCCTTGCAAAACTGAGGAAGGGAAGACTTATGCAATGGTTTTGCCTGTCTGCCAAATTCAAGGTGGAAGACCTGGAATTGTGGCTTGGCTCTCGGCGAGCTGACCCCATCTTGTTTTTCCGTCAGGCATAATTGTATCATTTTCACCAACTTTTTCTGGATTCCTAACCCTTCTAGGGCATGATACATTTTCAGTGGTTCAATGGCGTCTTACGCCTTTTTAAAATAAAAAAAAATGAGCCTAACTTAGTTTTTCATTCATTTTCTTATTCTATTCTTATTGACTAGGCAAAAATGGTTAAATTATCTTAATATTTAATGTGTTCCTGCGCGGGCATCTTAAATGTATTGTAATGTATTTCTTAATTACCAATGTCTTTTGGCTAAAACTTACCTATTCCATTTCCATATAACAATGTTTAAAATTTGGTTTTCTAGGAACATTTTATTAAAAACCTAGATTACATTTTTTTGTTCCTTAATCTAAAGCTTAACCTACTCTAAGCTGCTTAATTTTTGTCTTAAATATTATCAGATTGGCTTGCACTCTTGTTTTGACTGGGCTTTGTCATCTCGCTCAGACTGCATTCCCGGAACCTAACCAAGACTAACAGGCCCCACTTAGTTCCCAGGTTCATCTAAGCATAATAACTTGTCCGGGCTCCAAAAAATTCTCTAGCTATATTGCGAACTAAGGAGTGACGAGGATCTCACCGGAGTAACGCACCGCTCTGGGAAGAATTTTCATCCGGCAACCACCAAAGATCTGTTTGCTGATTACCAAAATCGGTGAGATCCCAGACCGACATTGCGGTACTAAAACGAATGGGCTTATGAGCACTGTCGACGTTGCGGATAAGCCGCTTGTCCCTAGTGTCCCAGTTGGGGTGGTAAATTACCGGGATACTTCCTCTATTTTGCACTAACCTTTCGAATTCAATATGAAGTAAGGCATTTGGGGGACAATAAGGAGCTATTGTCGTTAGTCATAACCCTTGCAATGTATTTTTGAGATGATTGTGGGCTCTGTCTGCGAGGTAAAAAACAAACTGGTAATACTTAATGAACTCTGGCGTTCCTTACATTCTAAGACAGACTCGTTTCCATATAAGATGGCACCACATTTAACCACACCGCCACACCGAACAACCCTATTAGGGCCACTCAGCATATGATTTTTACGCTGCGGTCCGGCTAACTGCTGTGCTACAGACTCCTTGTCATACCGAAAACTTTCTTAGCTCCAGCAAGACAAGCGTCTATATGACTATATCTAATTGCGTTTCTTACCGCTAATGGGTGTTCATGTTGTCCACTGACCGCGAACTTCCTCCAGTTCTTTCTGGTATTCCTTATATCATTTTCGACTTTTGGAAGTTTATTTTTAACTTCCAATCATCGCAATTAATATGATCGAACTTATACAGCACCATTGATAACCTTAGGTTTTGGATAAGATACCTTGTGTAGATATAAAAAAAAATTTCTTTTCCATAATCATTACGTAGATCATGTACAGAAGGTGATGTGGCATGCCTAGCATGGTGGGCTTGTAGAACACACCTCCTTATCATACGGTTTCGAAGACCTTCTCAAAATCAACCAGACTTACATTATTTTTTTACCTTATTCTACGAAATGTCGGAAACCAAATTTGACGCAGCGTGAATAGTACCATGCCTCGCCTTAAAACCAAACTTGTTGTCCGGTATTATTGGGTGTACAAATAAGTTTTGAAAAATTTACAAAAGATGGTGTCAAATCGGATCGGACCAACTTTTAACTACATATATTCAAATTTTTTTTTTTTTTTTTTATAATTCGTGAAGGTTCAAGAGTGTACGCTCTTATGGTGTTTGTCACACAATCTGGGGACGGGGTGCAGATGGTTTGTGTCGTTGATGTTGTTCACTACTCTCCGGGGGTAGTTGTCCTAGATAGGATTTGAGAGATTCGACTGAATTTGCATTGGTTGTAGTTCACAGTAACTTTATCGTCTCCAAGTCATTAAGGTGTTATATTGAAAGTGCAGAGTATGAATTTTGAAGTGATCTTATGCTCCGAGTGTTATGCTTTCGTCCGCACTTTTTGATCATCTCTGATGATGTTGTTGTACAGTTTTTCCGTATTGTTCTTGACTATGGACAGACTTGAACTACAGACGTTCGGTTCAACAGTCCGTGATAATTACTATTGCACCACAACCACATGAAATCGTAATCATTTTTAATAATCGGTATGTGTCATTTTGCTGAAGTGTAAACAACTGGCATTTTTTGTGTTCTAAACATGTCAATTTATGTGCCAAGAAAACAACATTTGCGGAGAGCGCTGCTTTTTTGCTTCAATTTGAAGAAAAATGCAGCTGAAGGGCATCGGTTACCATGTGAAGCTTATGGGGAACATGCTCCATCAATAAAAAAATGCGAGTACTGGTTCCGGCGTTTCAAAAATGGCGATTTTGACACCAGTGACAGAGAACGTAAAGGGAGGCGAAAGTTTTAAGACGCTGAGTTGGAGACATTATTGGACCAAGATTCATGCCAAACTCAAGAGGAGCTCGCTGTTACCTTAGGGGTGACTCAACAAGCGATTTCAAACCGTCTCAAGGCCAAGGGTATGGTGCAAAAACAAGGACATTCGGTCCCGCATAAACTTAAGTCGAGAGAACGCTGTTTTTTCACGTGCGAACAAACAACAGACAACATCGGAAAAGTTATTTGCATTGAATAGTGACAGGGGACGAAAAGTGGATCCAGTACGACAATCCAAAGCGCAGGAAATCATGGGGTAAGCCCGGCCTCGCGTCAACTTCAATAGCTTAACCCAATATTCATAGGTGGGATCAGCTCGGAGTGATCTGCTATAAGCTACTCCATTTTAACGAAACCATCACCGCGGATCGTTACCAACAACAATTGATGAAATTAAGCCGAGCTTTGAAGCTTAAACGCCCCCAATATGGTAAAAGACATGACAAAGTGATTTTTCTGCACGACAACGCTCGGCCACATGTTGCTAAAGTCGTCCGGGAAACTTTGGAAGTACTTAACTGGGATGTCCTACCCCACCCGCCGTATTCTCCAGATATTGTTCCTTCCGACAACCATTTGTTCTGTTCCGGTCGATGGCTCATAGCCTGGGCGAGCATTTCAGTTCTTACGAAGAAGCCAACAATTGGCTAGATTTTTGGATCGCCTCAAAAGATGAGGAATTTTTTAAACGCGGAATCCGTATGCTGCCTAAAAGATGGTTAAAGGTAGTATAGGTAGCAAATGATTGCGAACAAATCTTCAAAATTAAAAAAAAAACCTCACTCTGTTTACTATAATACTTTTTCAAAAACCTTGATTATACTAATTGATCGGAGATTGGCAGGGTTTGTTCTATCTCTATTCCGTTGAGGGATAGGGTGGACAACCGCTGTTTTCAAACGCGCTGGATAATGACTGTAATTTAGAGCGTTGGTCAGCAGCGTGATGAGAATATCTACTGCTTCAATTAGCGGATAAATAGTTGCTAGACCTTTTGGTGGAATTCTCATTTCTTTTCTGAAAGCTGTCGTACTCACTCGACCTGAAGTCACAATGGTAATCTATTTCTTTGGCGTATGATATCAGTTTCTTTAAAAGCAGCACTTTGCAGCAGGTGATAACAGCGATATTCCTTAGTAATTGCTGGATTGTGTTAATTCCGTTGTTCCGTATAATTGCGATGAGCCCATGTAACTTCTCTGTTAGTTCCTCTCCATAATACTTTACTAAATCCGATAGTATTAGGTCGACACTTGCAGCCTTGTTATTATAAGATCGATAGATTGCTTGTACAATTTTTGGAGTAAATGTTTAGACTACTAGCTTGCACAACTCAAAGAAGATTATACAATATATGGTCATTTAATACCTACTCGTATTCTGTCTGGTCTACAATAAACTTCTAGAATACATTTCCCGCTTCGAAAGCTGGAATTAATTCCGCGTTATTCCATAGCTTTGACGAATTCGAATTTAATGAGTCACTAACTAAGAACTTGCTTGTTTTGAGGTTTCAGTGCGTCATAAAGTTTAATGTCAGACTTTTACGACCTTCGGAGTCTCACTGCAAATGAAGTCTTCCACTGAATAACTTCCTTATGATGCCCCTTCGCTCAAACATTTTGTCAGTTGATCACTTGCTAGCTATTCAAGTATTAGAAATCAAGTACACCATTAAATTCAACTGCTCAGCAAGGCAATTGAGGTTAAAAGGTATAGAGAGATCAGTTCAAGTTTATCAGAAACGCAAAAATTAATTTTGATTAACCCGAAGTGTCAGCCTTGAGGTTGAGTTTAGTGCGGATGTAGGGAAGCTTTTTGCTTCGTTGCGTGTTGCGTGACTTTGATTGATTTATGATCTGCTTCGTTTGTAAATTTCAGATTTCGAAAGCAGATTGATGATGATCGCGGTTGGGTTCAAAAAGTTCCAAGAAACTAAGACGCTATTCGTCACATATCGCTTGTGTAGTTCGCTAGGGGTTATCGAAATTTTACTTATCTAAAGCAAGTCGATTAAATGTGTTCAAGTGATGGACAAAAGTTATTCTCGTAGCTAAAATATGTATGTGGGGTAAAGCCACCTCCTTATATGTCTTGGTCGTGGTAATGTCCTTATTTTATCCCTTCTTAAGGTGGCGTATTATGTACAGCGACTCCCAGTCCTTCTGCAGATATTCTGTGACGCGCAGACCGTGTCTCCTTCATTGGCCTTGTACAGATGTTGCTTTAAAATTAAAAGTGCTTCATTATGCCGTTGCCGGATTTATGTGAATGATAGCGGTAAAGATTTTTTCCCCACTAAATGTCTTCTTGTCGGTTGCAAGCACGCTTATAATTCCTCCTTCGTTTGGACTATAAATTGAAATACCATCTTCTCGCGGATAAAAGTATATTTTTACAGCTGAATCGGCCGTAGCTGCCGGTTGTGAGAGCATAAATTTTACGATTGTAATCCCTCGGCTACTGCTTTCGTCCTTTCTTTCGAGTTTTTTTTCTTCCTGTTTGCTTTTTGAATACGGCGTTGAAAAGAGGAAGAATCATTTGTGCATTGAATAGCCTCGAAATCGATAGTTAAACGATGTCTTTCGGTGTTAAATGGCCCGAGTGCGCCGGGCCCGATAAGAGTTTGTATGAACGTGTTTTTGATGGATGTGATTGAACATATTCTTAATAGTCCTGTCCTTATTGGATCGTTTGTATGCAGACTCGATTGCACTTTGTCGTCGGTGGATCATCGGCAAGCTTCGATATGAATTGTCTCACCCCGAATCTCTCGAAATTGCTCACTTCTAAATTATGCATTCCGCACCAGTGAGGAGATATTGAAATATGGCTTCATAAAAAAAAGGACATGCACCTAGTATCACTCCTTTCATATTTAATCGAGATGGATCCATCGCATAGTAATCGAACGAGTTCGAAAAACCCGAGAACCGAGAGCGAATAATAAAAACCTCCTCACCACCTCCACACTTCGTTCAGTTATTAATCCCGGAAAAGTGAAAAGCAGGAAGACATACGACATACGATAGAGCGCCCGTTATGATATGAAACGTGAGTGCGACACTTCAGAGCTGCTGCGTTCACTGAAGCTCGCCACCGTGTCACCGTGTGTCTGTGCAACAGAGTGTGGTGATGCCTCGGTACTGACATAACGAGCGCCTCTGTCAAGTGGTGTCAGATTGGTGTTGTTGGCGGTTCGGCAGAAGCCAAAACAAAACAATTGAAAACAAAGCATCCGAGAAAGAGGGAGAAAAATAACTGCAACTACAATTATGAATGTCGGTGATTCAACCTCGCCCTCACGCTCAGCAGTGCGTGATTGCATCGCAGTCGTGTACTTGGGATTTTAATTTGAAATTAAGCCGTTGGCTGTTCCCAGCTGCACTATTCTGTGGCAATGTGATATTAAAGGATCTATATGAGTAGATCCTGCGTTATTACTTCTTTGTTATCAAGTTCCGGTTGCACATCAAAGTAATTGCCACTAAGCGCTGGTGGGCATAGGGCGCTATTGTGGTACTTCTCTGTTAGGGGGAAATGACTTGTTGAAAGTATTATCGGTGTGCATGACAGACATACGAGTAGGTGGCTAGTCGTGGGGTGGGGGTTACGCGTTTATGCACATGCACGGCTGCACTGACGTTTTAATTGGAATTGTCGCACAACGATGTGGCAGATTATGACGAAGCGTTGATGGCGTTTTTTCGTCGTAGGAGGGAGAGGAGTCTAGTGTGAAGACGAGGAGGGCAGTGCTTAAAGTAAGGCCACTCTTTCGATATTAATGATCCAAGCAACTTAGTCTTATTCCCTAGTCCACTGCATGTGCAATTATGTCAGAAGCTTGCCATTATGTTATATCTGTGTCTTTGCTGACACCCACCTACAACTGAATCCCCAACAGATTGGTTTCTCTAACCAGTACAGGAGGCGTGCTCGAAAAGTAGAAGCTGTTCACAAGGTTATGTTTTGTTCGCACTGCTATGGTACATGGTGACACATATTACTCAGAGTTCTGTGTGCCTCAGGGGTATGCGTCCAGCCCTAAACCCCTATACCCCAAAAAATCTTTTAGGTGCTATGGTGATTTTGGCCCCTTTCTGAACCTTTAATGAATCACTCACTGAAAGGTCTTGGTACAATCCTCACTGAAATTCTTATGAGCCTGAGCTCATCCCCGCCTTGATATGTCACTGGATGCGGTGTCCCCAGTCAACTATAGCGTCAGGACAGATCCTCACTGGACGGTGAATCTAGGAAGAAATCGTTTTGTATTTTTACGAATAGCTTTTGGGAATCGAAGCGTTTATTAGTTTGAGGTTTGTTCAGATAATAAGGTGACTTTTAATTTTTCTCCAAAAATGTTGTTTATATATACGTCAATATTTCTTTTCTCCCCTAAAAAGCAATCACATTCTGAGATAATACAATTACAACAAAGCTTTTTCCAATCCTTCACTTCAGATATGCACTTTTTGGTAAAGCCATGTTTGTACGACCTTCCATGAAGAACTCCTGATGAACCACGCCATTGTAATCGACGAAAGCGGTGAGCAAAACATTCGATTCACCTTGGCGTGGTTCTTTTGCTCTTGACTTTTCTCGGACGGATAGGATGGCTTCGACGTCATAATCATGTACCCATGTTTCGTCGTCAATGATGATCCTCAACAAATCTGGCTCGTCATTTAGCAATTCCTGAGCGATGCTCAAAATTTTAGCAACAATTCCATTCAGCAAGCAAAAATTTCGCGGACTCACATGACCATATGTTATGGGACCAACGTAACGAAAAACTTTGGAAAATCGAATGTAAAGGGTGTTTTTTTTAGACGTATACAAATTCAATATCTAAGAAAAAAATTGAACCTAATGTTAATGTCTATGATATAAGCTTTACTTAATAGATAATTTTATGCCATTATTTATTATGTTAAATATGACTTCGGGCATACGCGTACCACGGCTAGCTCGGATGAAGCGCAATCTTAAAGTCCAATGATTGACTGCTTTATCGAGCAATAACACGGCGAATGTTGACTTCCAAATCGTCTAACGTCTCCGGTTTATCGGCAAAGACTAGTTGCTTCAGATACCCCCATAGAAATAAATCTAAAGGTGTGAGATCACAGGATCGTCGAGGCCAGGTCCTTTACGCGAAATTATGCGCTCAGCAAATGTTTCCCGCAATAAATTGATGGTGTCGCGCCGTGTGAAATGTTGTCCCTTTGTTACGTCAATGCCATTCAACTGAGGAACGAAGAAGTCAAAAATCATGATTCTATAGCGCTCTCCATTGACGGTAACATTCTGGCCGGCATCGTTCTTTAAGAAAAATGGGCCGATGATTCCACCAGCCCATAAAGCACACCAAACAGAGAGTTTTAATGGTTGTAAGGCCGTTTCGACAAAGGATTATGGGTTTTCTTCACTCGAAATTCCGCAATTTTGCTTGCTTACATATCATTTAACCAAAAATGGGCCTCATCACACGATAAGTTTGGCGAACTAAGCCATGGTTTTCAAAATAAATTTTGCACAATTTTCATCCGTTGTTCTGGCAATCTATTCACCGTAAAATGGCAAAACGTACTAACCACTAACTGTCAAATTGATAATCTGTAGAATCAGTGTTGCCAGTTTAAAAACCAAGCCGCTAAAACAAACACCCTTTAGTAAGCTTACGAAATTCAAGAGGTCACCTTATTTTTTGAAAACAGGTCTGGTATATGGCATACGGTTTAATGGTATATCGCAGAATTCCGTATCTATCCAACTGATAACAAATTTACATTGCTCACCAAGCTTTGTGAGATATCCGGATGCCTTCGAATGCTCTTCCAGTCCGCCGACTCCTGATAAAGGCTTCCCGGGTTTTCAAAGGTTACCTTATCTGCCACATAATTTGTTTCCTTTTTCGCACAGACGTTTATTATCCTTCTGTAAACAATATGGAAACCTTCCACTTCTGTCACCCCCATATCAACAAGTGTGTGCTCGAACCCTAACCTGTGCTCACCCGACGAGCCTGGTTCAACAAATCACCAACAGTCCTTAAGCGATGACAAAAATAAAATAAAAAACAACACAACCTGTGACCAATTAATTATAAATGACTAACTGCAGTTAATGTGAGTTTTGTTTAACAAAAACTCGTCAACACGCGATCCTACCACCACGCAACGGCATTGCTAACATCATCACGCACCAATCAATCACAGCTCACGTTCCGTCTCATTTCGCTTCTTCCCCTCACTCTCTCGGCGGGAGTCACACTCGAATTTGATTAATCGCGTAAACACAAACCAAACAAAACACTTGAACAGCGACACTTTGTTGCAACATGTGGTCGACCGAGGACCGAGAAGCAGCACCATCGTCATCAGTCACGCTATTCACCCTTTCCCTCATTCTCCTTATATTTTTTTTGTGGTTTTGTTTCCATAATTACAACCCCTATTTCGAGCATAATATGAATGGGGGAGATAAAATCTAAATCCAAAACCAAATCTCTGACTTTGACACTGGCTAAGCTCCGACCCATGCTCTGCTTGCTGTCACTTCCTGTCATCGTCAACCACAAGCGAATAATTAAAACAATAATCATTCTAATTGATGCGATCTAATTATGTACAAGAACTACGGTGACAGCTATCATTGTTACATGGCGCAAATGCGGGGAAGAGAGAGAAAACATTTTGACAGCATACCTCGACAATTATGACAGTTGTTCCTCGAACTACCGGAACTATTTTGTGTGCATGTGTGCAGTGGAGAGTAAGTTTTTGCTTCGATTAGCAAAGAAAACTTTTCGCATTCCGAGCATTGGCTGGCAGTCATCATGGTTGACTGTCTTTTGCTCTTTGACGTTAGCTCCTTCATCATCATTTGGGTGAGTGAAGTCCGGAACTGAACACTGCTTCCGGTGCCTTTAATTAGTTTCGAAAAATATTTCCATTACTCGCGTTCGTCATGCCGTCTTCCATCGACAACGACACCGGCACCGACACCACCGACCCATTGACATCGACTTTCGGGTATTGTTTCAGTCTCCATCTCGTGTTTTTGGAATTTTTCTCAATTTTCTTTGCTTTACACCATACCCCACAGATCGGGTCGGCCCACTGTTCCGCGTTGTTCGTTTTGTCGTTTTTCCTTTTATTTGGCATCACTTGCTCGCTGTTGAACGACGTTTGCGTCCTCGGATTTGCCTTTTGCCGTTCATTTTTACTGAAGCTGGAATCCGGTCCAGAGCTAATTAAAAACGGGCCAGCGGGAGTAATAAATTAAATTAAGGTCAACACCGTCCCTCACTCTGTTCAACTAGGACGAGGACAAGCGGACCAAAACAGTAGTAGAAGCACGACGCAAAAGGCAACACCATCGAGGGTGAGGGAAAGGTGGACGTTTTTTTTTCTGCTTTGTATTTTCTCGAGGTACTATGATGTATCGCTATGAGAAAGCAAAGACAAAGGAACAAGGTGACGTTGCTTTGCATTAGGGAGTAACGACAGGGACATGCAAACTGTTGCTGAACCGTTTCGACTTGAATTTATCGCTCCCGGGGAGGATTTAGTGATGTCGTTTAATGGATGATAATTATCGACGAGCGCACGGGAAAAGTTTTGCTTGCTAGCTTTTTATCTTTTATCCGCTCGTTTGAACAGGCGGCGGTATTGACTTTTACGTGAGATAGTTTTTGACATTTAACAGGAAAGGACAACAGCAATTCATGCGAATATTGAGAAGATCGAGTGGTCTGATGGGGCACTAGAATACCGAATTAGCTCGTTTTTAAGGGTATTTTTATCCAATCCCCTAAAAGGGTTTGAATGTTGGACAATTTGTTATAATTTTTGTGTTGTACCCGAGGCATCGATATTTTTAGTACCCCATTCATCGCTAGGTTACGTTAATCGTCAATCGAAAAGTTGATTCAAAAACGTTAATCGTCCTTCTCCTTCAAGGTTTCTGAATTTTCTTGATTCCAGAAAACAGCAGTCATGCCATTGGCCTTCTGCTCTTCTTAAGACTTTAAACATTGGTTTTCGTTTATATGTACAGACGCGAATGTAAGTCTTTTGGATGGTGTCCAGGTCAAGATAACGCTTTCCTTTCACTGACAAATTCTTTTTCGGAATATGTTAGACATCAACTAATAAATCCGCAAGATGACTAATAAAACATCACCTTTTAGGTCAAATTCGACTTAAGTCATGAACATAGTCTCCGGCAGGAGTGATACACTCGTTTCCCTTTTCGTAAAACGATTTATCTTCGGCCTGAAAATACCCTTCAGCTTCGGTAATCACATCTTCGTTGAAGCTAAATCTCCTACCCTGGATCATTCGTCTTAGAAACAGGTAGTGGGTGATAGAGCATGATGGTTATCCATTCCCCAACGTAATCGATTAATAATATACCCTGCGTATCCCGAAATACGGAAGCCAGAAACCTACCAGCTGATATTTGCGTTTTTAGTCGCTTTGGACGGTTTTCATCCTCTGCTATCCACTCAGTCTTGAGTGTAGTGATGGATCACTGGGGTCATATACTGCGCGAAAAAAAAAAACCTTTTTATTGCGTTGAAATAGTTGCAAACAGCGCTCCGAATCGTCGATGCTTTGCCGTTTTTGATCGATGACGAGTGTGAGCAAACCACTCCATTTCGAACAGCTCAAATATTTATGCAAAGTGGTTTCTGATGTCTTTAAGGTATCAGATATCTCACGCAACTTCAATTTACGAACGGTCAAAACCATTCTTTTTTTTCTTAATTTTTTTCTGGAAGAACTACCGGACTACAAGAGCGTTAAAAATCATGGGTGATTGTACGGCCGCATTTAAAATCATTTTCAAACTCTCTTTCATATGTCTCAATGGGCAGAGTTCAAACAACACATGACAAGCCATTGCTTTGCTTGAACATTATTTTTCCCATCAAAAAATGTTCAATTTCAACACAAGAAATTCAGACTTTTTCACTGATCTGAAAATTACGAAAGTAGCGTCAGTAAAACCAATGTAAATAGCGAAAAGTCAAATTGCCTAAAATTTTGACATAAATATGTATATCGTTTGAAGATTGCTACTTCAAAAAAACATCCGAATTTGTCATTAGTGGCGCCATCCACCTGGTGTTAGCGATATCAGTTCCAAAATTCTTTAGTATTTTTTGCATAACCAAAAGCTTGATAAACGAGGGGTGATCCAAAAGTAATGATAATGAAAATAAAACACGGAGATTATAGTTAAAAAAAAATATTTATTTTTCTACGCAGTCTCTTACCAGTTAATGTTCATGTTCTTTGTCTTTTGTAAACTTACAGTTCCCTTAGAAAAAAAAAAATTTTTTCCTTGCAAAGCTGGTACAGGGAAGCCTTTTGCAAAGGCTTTCCTGTCTGTCTGTACGCATATATTATATATATAAAAGCTTGCACGAAGTGAATGTGAATTATTAGCTGTGAATGAAATATATATTTTAAAATCAAATACATGAACCGTAATGACGAATAAACCCAATTCTCCAACCCGACAACAAGGTGTCAATAAACTTTATGAATGTTTTATGTACATTTGTAGAGTTTGAATAGACACGTTGAAGAACAACTTTTGTAGGTGGATAATGAACTGGGTTTATGCGTCATTACGTTTCATGTATTTGATTTTATAATTTACATTTTACGATATATGTATTTATGATATATTTTATGGACAAAAGGACAGTTAGGAAGGCCTTTGCATAAATTTGCAAAATTTAAGTTAAAAGACCTGGAATTGTAGCTTGGCTCCCTTATTTTTATTTTTATGCGGAGTTGAAATAACCGATTATCATTACTTACTTTTTGGATGAACCCTCGTACTAATTAATACGCAGACAGATATCACTTGCACTTACCGACCTTGTCGTTTTCTAAGCAAAATTCAGAAGATTCAGAGAATTCAGAGTGCAACGAAAAACGCCAGAAATAACTCGATGGCTATCAATTTAAGGGGTAACACCGCTCTAGGATTTTCAAAAATTCGATTTTTTTTTTTTTTTTTGCTTAAAGTATACTTAAGGACTTTAAAAAACATATCCAATTGGTTTTATATTGAAATTCAATGTGGAAGCGGTCTAATTTTTAAATCTGCCGCAACGCCTCGGAGCGCGCGCCGAATTCTATTGCTTATGGCATAGTGGTTTATGAGAAGTCCACCAGGGTGTACTAACACCCTATATATATATATCGTTGACCAACGAAGCCAGAGAGGCCCGGATGTCCATAAAATCTGCAAGGAAGGAAGAGGAAGAGTCCGACATCAACAGAGACGGCCAGATGTACGGCGCAGGCATCGCAGACTAGAGGTAAACAAAAATTTCAACGGTTTCAATGTTTTTCTCGTTTTTCTCGAAACTGTTTTTTTTCAAATCGGGCGTACTCGTAGCTTCAAAACTATTGCATGGATCGACTTCAAATTTTTACAGTAGCTTCATATATATATTCTCCTCCGAAGTACGTAGATATTTCCGTTTTTGATATTTACTTGTTTTATTAACAATTTACTGCTCTTTTTTTAGTCGAAAATTAATACTTTTTGTTCAGATATGCACAGTTTCTACAAAAATTGAAAAAAAATCCTACGTACTTCCATAGCTATTAGTATGTAGTTTCAAAAAGAAATTGGATTTTTGTTCCAGCTCTCACGGTTGCCGAGGAATGGGTACGCCCGCGGAGCGTCTTCAAAAAAACCTTGTATCGGAGATCCGCTGTGGCGCCACCATTTTGCACGAAATCGATAATAAAAAAATTTTATACTTCAATATATGTTGAATAAACCCTGTAAATTTCAATACAATCCCTTTTCCCATAATCCCATGAAAAATCCGCAAAATTACACCTTTTTTTCGGCCTCTAGAGTGGTGTTACCCCTTAAGCAAAATAATGGCATTCATACCCAAATGGTCAAATGTAGGTGATTATAACTAAACCTAGAGTGCTTATAAAGTTTACAAATCGGACTCCGACGTTTTCTTATAAATGGCTCCAATCAGAGACGTTGTACAAAGGGTGACTTTTTGCAGTTTGGTTTTCCAGTGTTCTATTTTTGAAAGCTCATGCATGATTCGTAACATACACGCTTAGTTAGCATTGCCATCATGGAAAGGAATATATCTGAACAACACTTACAATTTATTGGATTTTATTATCGAAACTTGTGCTATGTGAAATGTTTTTTTCGCATATTTCGCCCCTTTTACGGTCAGCATAATCGACCTAGTGATCAGACTTCGCACTAATTTGCATGGTGTTTGTCATCAAGCCACATGAGTTTGGTGAACAATATATATCCTGTTTCGGAGCAATGAATTGGCTGGATATATCAAATCATTCGTCTATCCCGATAACCCAGCGTGTTTTAACTATACTCGTACAGTGATTTGCAAAAGTTTGAATACAGCTATAAAAGTAAAGTTTGGCTGCTATTTTAATAAATTCAGAAAAATATTGGACAGTAAATTATATATCAAAAAAAAATTTGTTCAAGTACAAATAAAAAAACAACAAAACAAATTATTTTAATTCAATTATTAACAAAATATAAACAAAAATTTCAATTCAACTTTAAGTTTGCAAAATTTTGGATAGAAAAAAACTGGCCAGCCTTTGGCATCAATTACAGCTTGTAGTCTTCGTATTTTGGCCCATTCTTCTTTTAGGACTTCTTCTAACTGATGTTTTGCGATGATTGCAAATATCATACTTTCGAACATCCCTATCCAAAATTGCCCAAAGATGTTCTATGGGATTGATGTCCGGACTTTGCGAGGAAGTTTGTAGTAAGTGTGGAACATTGTATACGATCCGTTGACGAACATCGCACGCTGTATGTTTTGGGATTATTATCATGTTAAAAATAATAATTCCCATGAAGTCCCACCTTTTCCGCACTATTTCCAGAATATTATTCATTATCTCCTTTATCACCAAGTTTCCACATCCCCCGAAAGACATACAACCCCAAACCATTATTCCCGCCTTCATGTTATACCGTGCCTTGCAGATTTCTCGGTACATACTTTTGTCTGGGCTTACTTCATACAAATTTCCTACCACCCGAGCCATATACATTCATTTTGCTTTCGTTGGAAAAAATTAAGCTCCTCCAAAAGCTTACATCTTTGTCAAATATGTCGAAATTTAAACGTTTCTTTCGGTTCATTTCCGAAATATACAGTTTTTTTCTTGCAACAAAAGATCTACCTATATATTGAGCCCGATGTAATGCTCTGGTGGATTGGCTTACAGCTGTATTCAGGGAAGTCTCTAGTTGTATCGAAATTGCTCTCAGGCTAGTAGATGGTTCTTTCATCACAATTCGTTTTATACACTTTTCCTCACTTGCTCCAACTTTCTGTGGTCGACAAGTTCTTGGCCCGGTCTGTGTGGAAGATTTCCCAACACTTTGTATTGTTGCACGCTTTCTGCCAAGGAGCGACGCAATATCTGCATATGATTTTCCTTCGTTTTTCAGTTTAATTATAATTTCTCTTTCAAAAGAAGACAGTTCTTTTCTTTTATTTGAGTTTATTTTGTTCATTCAGTATTACTTGAAGAATTTGTAAAATTTTAAGTTGCGAAACTAAAGTAAAACTGAACTAAATCAACGCATTTGAATGCATATATGCCCATATGTTCAAATAAGAGACTCAAAAACACTGAAAAAATATTACATATATTGGTAACTTCGGGCAACTGTCATAACAAGTTCTCATCATTACGTTTGTGAACTTATTTTTATCGGTGTCCAATTTTTTTTTTGTACGTTGACTTTTAAATCAAACCAGCGTAACTTTTGGAAAGTTTTAGTTTTAACCCTGAATTTGAAAAAAGTCTACGGCTGAAGTGCGTCGACTGATTATAGGAAATGTACGATGAGGGCTCTACTAGAGAAAGAACAGAACGCGAATGGGCTCAGCGCCCAAAAGTGTGGACTTCAACGTGGAAGACAAACAGCATCCCGGTCCGGTGGAAAAATTTCGAGACGCAGATTTGTAGGCATTTCTGGATCAAGATTCATTTTAAACGCATGGTCAAACATGGTCCGAAAATAAAGAAATTGGCTGCTATACAAATTAAAGCCGAGACACGTCGGAGCTGCTACCGTCGTGTTCTCCAGAGATCTTCCGACTACCACCTGTTCATATCATGGTCCCTCCGATTTAGCGAAGAAAGCAAAAAATGTGCCCATACGTGGATTGCTTTAAAAAAAACATGCAGCTATTCCAATGCGGAACTGCCAGAAAGATAGGTAGCTAGCGCTGGACAATACTTAGAAGAATAAACAAAAGAGTTCCAACTCCACCGGTGTTATGCTCACCTAAACCATAATATCTTAGACCTCTTCGCATTCTTCCTTTAACCGTTTTCAAATGGATGTCGAACTTTGTCTCTCCATCCGATCATTTCAGGTTCCCGTTGCGTTTGTGCGTCACCCTTTTCCAACAATGCTTGCCATTCACGGTCTTCAAACTTATTCGCTGATCTTCCACAATCCTCGATTCTAACATCTAAATCGTCGCATTTGAATTTTTTAAACCACTCGACGCACGTTCGATGTGATTCTGCAACATTCTTCAAGTCAACGCTGCTGTAGTTTCTAGGCATAAAATTCGACATATTTAACGCTGATATAAACTAGGCTGTGAAACTTCAGTTGAAAATCTTTGTCAGATGTCAGCAATGTCTGAATCTGAATGTCTGTCAATGACTGAAGATGGTAGCTTGTAATTTCATATTTTCTTACATATCTGGACATTTTGAATGTAAAGATGTCAGGGAAGGCTAGCCTAATCGAAGGGTCTACCTTGTTTGAAATAGGGCAGTCGAACTATTTCAAGTGAAGCCACAAACTGCACACCTACGACCCTGACGCCCTATGTAGATCAGGTTTGCTAAGTAAAAGTGGCACAAACTATTGAGCGCTAAAGCACCATTTTGATACCACACCACGTGTCGACCCGAGGACACATTATTGGGGTGTTCAAGTCGCGGTGTCTTCTTTAAACTTTTTCACCGACCTGGGACGCTTCCTGGCTTTTACGTCGAAATCACCTCTTTGTAGCGTTGAAAACCATTTTTACACTAATAGAAGCTTCATCGTACATTTCTACAATCAGTCGACGGGCAAATGACTCTTAGTTGGCTCGAAATTCGACATTTCTACGAACGAACTCAAAAGTGTAATGACGGTGTAATGTTGTTCTTCCGTGCGGGTTAAGAATATCCCTGCAGCGATACCTCTCGCTTGTCGTAAAAGGCGACTAAAACAAAGGTAAACAAAAATCACATCTAGGCAATTTTGAAAACACCAAGGTGAGCCTAGGGACACATATACCACCATTAAACTGCCCCACAAGTATACATGCAAATCAGTGGGCTGACATGACTGGAGATCACCGGTGTTGTAAGAGTAAGATCAAACAAAAAAATCTGGAGCATGCCCGTGTCACAAAAAAAAAAAAAAAAAAAAAAACGGCAGGCCGAAAAACAATTGATGCAAAAACACCAGCATTTGATTGGCCTCAGCGATGAAGTAATCCCAAACCGGGAAGCCTGCCGCTACTTTCTGAGGTCAAACCGGCGGACCCCACAAGCGGACCAGTAGGAATGCAGTTAAGTGGGAAGGTTATGGTCCTACACTTCTGACCATAACAACGCCGGAAAAAGGAAAAGAAGAAGACGGTGTAATGTTGTTGACAGATTCACCAATTTACCATGTGACGTTTTTGATCTTACATTGCTGAACATTATGCACCGCTGGCGCCATATATTGACAAACGGCGGATTCCCATTTCTACATCCGATAATCGAGGCTGTTCTGAGTTAATCTCAATTTTTTTTGGTCCATGTCTCTCCTGTTCCATTTGTTTTATTAACAACTTCCGGGGTTTCTATGCAAAGTATTTATGGCCTTAGGATAAGACCATATTTTTACAGGTTAGGTGGCATACTCCATGATACATCAATGCTTTTGAAATCGTGTATGATAGAGTGATGCCGCATTGTTAAGCTAACTCCGTATAATGCCTCCGAAGCATCCTCGAATCTCTGTCTTTTCCACTCAAGCTATTCGCTTTATTCCAGAAACTGCTTCGTAATACCGTTTACAAAGTCAATTAAACTCAATCTACGTTGTATTTACCTGCCACACCAAACTCCTACGCCCGACCACACAACCTACGCATTTACTTTGTAATCCAAATTGATCCTTGAAGCAAAAGTCCCGTCCGTATAACCTGTATCCCTATAGAGCTGCATCCATTTCCCTGTCTATTGCACTTAATTCGATTCCCTCAACTACTCCCCGTGTTTCACAACCAAACCAAATCAAACTCGATTCATGGCCAAACGGAAAAAGTAAAATCGACTACGAAAACGGTTTACTTGTAACTCCTGTCGAAATTCCCAAAGCTAGGACGAAAGGCTTACAAATCCCATTGACTATCGTAAACCCAGCGATTTCTCCTCACTCTTCGGTGAAAGCTATTGTTCCGATTGCTTTGTGATTTCACAATCGTTTCTGCTTTTGGATATATCTTACTGTCATGGGATGGTTAGAAGTAGAGTATTCTATCGTCCAAGTTGGATTTATGACGTTGTGGTACCGCGGCAAGTCATCATGGGGAACAGAAAAAAAAAATAAAATTCATATCTTCCGAATTGAATCTGTTGCTGCGGCTCGGTCGCAGTCGTTCTGTGTCCAATTGCCACTCGAAATGCAAATACAACAGCAAGAGAAGCGCTTCCCTCTTCAGGTCCAATCAGTCAGTTTGAACCTACATTTGTCACTCGTAGTCTCGTCGTTGTCGGTTGGTTTCGAGAATGTTTCCGAAACGAAAAGAGGATCGATCGAAGAGGTATAGGTGGTGTTCGACTTCGGTATAGGCCAGTCATCATCGTCTAATAAGGCAACAACGAAAAACAAACGGTATTCGATGGAGGCACTAGGTGCCCAATGATTGGACGTTCCACTAAATAAAGTTCAACATCGTGCAGTCGAAATTAGCACCGCATACCGTCCATATTTAGGTTCCGCTTGGATAGTTTTTTTTGGAACTCTGTTTGCCGAGTTGGGTGACTCCCCACTGGATGGTAGTCACATGGGCAATTGGTTGACATTGCAGGGTGGCTGCTCGTAGTGGTACTGCTGCAATTCCGCTTGACCTGCTGTGTGAACCTTGTACCAACATTCTGAACGTTCTCGTATCTTTAATGGGGTCTCTAGTGGTATTGTATGGTGCATGGTATGTGGATTGCCGCAGCTTTTCTGTGGAAAAGGTGAGGAGCAATTATTATTCCATTTTGAGCGCTCCCGACCACGGGAAGAGATTGACATTTCCATCAAAGCGACGTTCATGTTTTTCTCACTTTTCTTTTGTGCTCGTCACTTTGTATCGTTTCAATTAAGCGAAGTCGGATGCGGCAGGAATCGAGAGAGTGGTGAGAAGCTGGGAAACAGTTATCCAAGCGGAACCTTGCCACTGAAGTGTTTGAGGTACTAATTCGTGATGTGGCGAATGCGATGGATGTAATTAACACTGGGAGAATGGTGAGACCAGTGGCCTATATATCTGCACTTACCGTTAGGGAGATTTGTTTTTTCTCTTAGCAGGTTGTTAATTGGAGAATATTTTTAGGCCGATAGGGCATACGCCACTAGGTGGTAACATATACGGTAGCATTGGCGGGAAGGTCAATGTTATCTGGCATGTGTTGGAGCTTCAGGACGAAATGTGATAGAAGTATGTGCCAACTATTTTCTTTTCCTTCATGTATGTGGTCGAATCAGAAGTTTGTTCGATAATTGGTCGTTAGTCGGAAACGATGAGGCGATTCCGAAGATTTATTAAAGAACCTTAAGCTTGATGTAATAAGTCAAATTACCATTTAGTCTTAAGCAGCTTCTCGTAGATTTTGATAGTGATACACAAAAAATTATTGTTAATCCAACCGATGTCTTTAGCTGGTTGTGTTAGTCAAATATTTTGGTCGGGATTATGCTCCAACCTCAGATTTATATGAATGAAAAGGCGCGAAGTCATAGCCCATCTCGATAATATTCATTGCTCCTTTAAGCCAGCATATAGCTTTAAATATAAAATGTTAGGAACATGCGAGCATGCGAACATACGAGGGTGGTCCGATAAGTACTTAGCCTCACCGCCAGTATCGCAAGAGAAACTTACTATCGTGTAGTACATTCTAGTAGACAGCTACTGTCGAAATTTCATCCGGATCGGACTCGTAGTTTTGTTTTGACCGCGTGTGGAAGCGTGAGTGTCCGCGGATTTTAGAAAAATGGAAAAAGAGCAATATCGGTCGGTGATTCGATTCTTGTTTTTGGAAGGAAAATCGCGCAGCGAAATCAAAGAGCGTTTGGATGCTGTGTACGATGACTCTTTTCCTTTTAAATTGGTTTAACGAGTTTCAACGTGGTCGCACGTCGATTTTGATGAGCCACGTCCAGGTGCCCCGAAAACGGCTACCACGGACTATAACGTGACAAAAATCCACGACCTCGTATTGGCAGACCGCCAATTGAAGGTGCGCGAGATAGCTGAGACAGTAGGCATTTCAAAAGATCGCGTGGGTCATATCCTGCATAAAATTTTGGGCATGAGAAAGCTGTCGGCGCGATGGGTGCCGCGTTTGCTCACTCCGGACAACAAGCGCAACCGTGAGACGACTTCAGAGCAGTATTTGACGCTGTTTAAGCGCAATCCGAAGGAGTTTCTGCGTCGTTTCGTGACAGTCGACGAAACATGGATCTACTGGTACACATCAGAGACCAAGGAACAGTCCAAACAATGGACTTCACCCGGCGAACGTGCTCCGAAGAAGGCGAAGACTGTCCCATCGGCCGGAAAGGTGATGGCCACCGTTTTCTGGCTAAGTACTTATCGGACCACCCTCGTAGAGATAAGAATTTTGCATTTTAATAAGAACGAATCTTTAAAACTTTTTTATAATCTGTCAATGTCAAAACGTCAGTCAGGGTTTACATTTTCATTTTCCTCATGGTGAAGTTCTTAGAAGGGGAACGATTTGAAATTATTTAAAATTCTCAGACGACAGTCATAACTTTAAGGGTGCTTATTCCAATTTTTTCAATAATAGTCTTACCAGATAGGCTTGGCGTGTTATAGTGAACAGATTCGAGTTAACATATTCCCTATTGATTGCTTGTGTGCTAATGGAAACCCGTCGAAGTACCTACAAATTAGCCAAATCATGATTTCACGCTGTTCCCAGGTATACAGAATCACGCAGTTCAGTTGGTGACGAGTTGAGATATTGTCCTAGATCCTAACAAAAACAAATCAACTTTAGCCTTTTGACTATTTTAGTTTCGAACTTCTTCGATTAGGCTCTGTAAAAGTTTGAAGAAAATCATGAAATTCATCAAAAAATTATCTTCAACGATGAAGCTCATATTTGGCTTAATGGCTAGGTCGAAAAGCAAAATATTCAGATTCACATGTGCTTTGAGAGACTCCACTGCATCCATAAAACTGCTCGTGTGGTGTGGATTTCATGACAGAGGTGTAATTGGACCATATTTTTTCGTCTATGAAAATGATCGCCATATTATAGGAAGACTATTTTTGACTGGAATTGGATGGACTTGACATCAGTGATATGTGGTTACAAAAAGATGACGACACATGCCGCATAGGTGGTCACTCAATTGATATATTGAAGTGGAAGTTCGGAAATCCGGCAATCTTGAAAAATGGTCCGGTCGAATGCCACCCCTCTGTCATGCGATTAAAGCCGCTAGATTTTTTATGGGGTATCGTAAGTCGTTGGCTTATGCAAGTAAGTCAGCAACATTCGAATCGCTCAGGAATAATATCGAACTCGAAAATGCCAACGTTCGAACTGATATGCTGGAAGAGAGGTGAAAAATTAGCTCGACCGTTGCAAAGTTGCTCGTGGTGGTCATATTAAATAGATCCATCATAACGTGAGTATTGGAAATAAATTTCGACTCAATATCTCAACTCTAAATTGTTATTTCCTTATTAAAAAAAAAACCTGTACACCCTACAGGAATTAGAAAGGAATCAATGTGATCCAAGACAAGCGTGAAACTTTGCTCTTTCATTTTTTTATGAGCCAGAACGCCCTAATATTGATTTAGGGTTGTCGGACAGGCTCAATGAATGACTGTAGAACAACCAAGCCAAACCAGTCTTGCTTAAAACGGGTCATTGTGTGCCATGCTGGTTTGTAATCGCACAGAGGTGGCAGATCCCTACTTTTAATAAGTTTCCTCCAAACTTATATTTTCGGTTGAGAACTACTCATCGATTTTTGTCCACAATATAACCTTGGTCTTGTAATTAAATGGTCTTTCAATATGTGGGGAGATAACTAACTTGTGTGGGAGATAACTACTCAAATTGTTACTTATTCGAACTGTGGCACAACCTTTTGAAGTCTTCCATCTGACTGAAACGAGCCTAATCTCCACAATAAATAACCTGAAATCGTTTTCATCAAATATTAAAATTTATTGCGGCGACGAAGTCAACCGGCCTTTTGGTTGTTGCCCTTGTTAAGGCATTCTTCTATCCATCCTAAACTCAATTTAGTCATAACTTTTTGCAATATCCTTTTCCTTATATCCTGTTCTTTTTCCATCTTCTCAAATTTGTGTCTTTTATCTTGGAGGATGACAGGGAAGTGGACGCTTTTTCACCCCACTTCAGTAAGGCTTTTCAAAATATTTTCCATAGCTTTGATGGATGTCTCCTTACCTGGAAAACTGGTGATCCTTTCATAGCTTTCTCCGGCGTCCCTAAAGGTAGGCATTTAGGTCCACTTCTTTTTAGTTTAACCATTAACGATATTGAAAGGGTTATCAAACATTTCTGAATATCACTGTATGCTGACAACACTAACTTTTTTTGGGACCTGACTCTTCACCATTCAGGTAATATGCAAACTAGGCATAACATGAACTCAATCTTCTAAAATTATTATAAAGAAATTTTTTAATTGAAGGCCTTCTAGTTAGAAAGACTCGTTGCCCTTTTGAAGATAATTCCATTATGCCTCTCCTATAGAAGCCCTTGGCAAAGAAAACCGTGACCATCGTTTTTCACAAGCTTCTATGGAGACATTTTTTGCACCAGCAAAATCGTTTACCGTGGAGGGGAAGAAGCGGTAATCACTTGTTGCCAGGGGCGGACTATAAGCTGGATGCAAAAGAGCTTCAAAACTTCCGGTGAGTCACTATCGATATGTGTGGCCTAGTGTTGTCCTGATGGAACATAATTTCCCTTCTATTGGCGAAAGCTTCCCACTTTTGGAACTTTGTTTCCTTCAGAGCGTCCATTTGTTGACAGTACAGATCCGAATTGAGAGTTTTAACGTAGGGAAGCAGCTCATAATAGATGATTTCCTGCCAATCCTTAACTTAACACACAGCAAAACTCTTCTTGGCCGTCAATCCTGACTTGTCTACTATTTGCGACGACTCACCACGATTCAACCACGACCGTTTGCCTGAACTTGTGTGCCACTTACTCGTATACAAAGAGCTTTTTTTCTTGCCTTAACTATTCAAATAGATCCAAGCGGTTGCTTATGCAATATTTAGCTCCTGGGCAATCGAAACAGTACTTGCATGACGATTCTCATGATTTTGCCGACATTCTCGACAATTGGTTTTCCATAGCTCATCCCTCCACCTAGCCTTTGAACTTTTTTGGAATACGCCTCTCAAGCGTGATTCCTTACCAACATGAAGGTTTGTAGTTCAAGTCTGTCCACAGCCAAGAACAATTCCTATACGGAAAAACTGTGCAACAACATTAGTTGTGAAGAGAGATGATCAAAAAATACAAATGAAGGCAAGTATAAGATCACTTCAAAATTCATACTCTGTGCGTGCATTTCCAATATAACACCTTAATGACATACAAATAAAAAAGTTTCTGAGAATTACAACCAACGCGACAAATTCAGTCGAAACTCTCGAATCCTATCTAGGACATCCACCCCTGGAAAGTAGTGAGCGAACATCTTCGACACATACCATCTACTCCCATCCAGGTTGTGTGACAAACACCATAAGAGCGTAATCCTTGAACCTGCGCGAATCCTATAAAAAAAAATTCAATGTCGTTCGTCGCCTTCTGCTTTTGGAGGTTTATCCTGGGGTAATTCGTTGTATTAGCTTTGTTAATATTATATAATTAAGTATGGAATGGGAATATGACTTCTAATATCTTGGTGACCAGTTCGTTCGTGCAGAATATCCATCATTGCTTATACTGTGCTACCCTGTTGAGAGCCCATATCGTCGGTATCCAAATCATTCAATTTATGCCAAAAGACGTTGCTTAATAACGATTTGTAATGCTAGTTGTTGAAGTCGATGGCAGTGCCAGTTTCGGTTTTGAAGAAATACGGATCAGTGGCTTTTTCGATAAATTTACTTGTTCACAATTTTTTGGCGAAATTCGGGCCAACTTCCACTTGTTCCAGAGCCTAATCAGCGAACACACATCATTTTCATGATCGTTTACTTTAAATTCATGGATCAGGTGGGGTTTATATGCCCCGAGGCCCAAGTCTTGACGAGAAATTCATTAAAAATCGCAGGAAGACAAGTTGATGATTTGTACTCGCTGTCCAAATCTATAATTTTCCATGGCGTTTTTGCATAGCCAAACGTTCCTAAAGAGAGTCTCTGTACACCATTATGTGTTCCTAAGTTTTATAACCGTGGTCGATGATATTAGATTTCTAATGATTATTTGTACTCGAAGTGCAGAAAAGCGGTCCGTTGAACAGGAGATAAATACGAGCTTGATTTATATTACTACTTTGTTGAGCACAGACCAAAACAATGTGTAACTATGTGATTTTTTAAACATTTGGTTTTTGATTTTCAAAAAAGTACAGGAAAATTGCAAAAGTGTATACAATTTTTATTTGAATTGATAAACCAATGCTTGCCATTTACATTGTAGGTTATTTCCTGCTAATGTGGACGACGATTATGTATGAAGTGGTTCATAACAAAAGTCCAATTTTGAGTCACTTTCTCTCGCTTATTGGCCTGTATCTCGTTGATAACACTTGTAGTGTTGTCTTCCAAGGCTGCAATTGATGCTGGCTTTTTGGCATAGGTGCGTGATATGTTTATGGTAAAAAAGTAGTGTAAAGGTGTCACGTCACACAATCTAGCCCGCCAATTCGTCGCTGGAAACAATTTTTTGATAAAAAAGCGAATCTTCTCCTACATTTTCTAAGTCCCATTCATTTAATGCAAACTCGGCGCTGTGGGACGTCGTTCGGCTTCAATTCTTACGCGAGCTGAATTTAGTTAGAAGGTATTAGATCAAGATTCTTGCGCATAAACTTCTAAGCGAGTAACACAATTCCAATTGCTGCGAACGGCGACCAATGGACAAATCACGGTCTCCGTTAAAACTGCCGGATATAGCAGCAATATTTTCCTCCACGCATACAGATACATAGCTGGTTTGATGCCGATAGCGTAAAATCGATATCAATGCGAAATTTGGTCACAATGGCTTGGACTGCTTGCTCCGTAAGTCGATCAATGGTCAAAGTGTGCGAAAAACATTCTTCACAGAGCAGAAGTTTTGATGATGAAATGTGATAGCTTATAAGCTTCGTTCGGGTGTAAGTTTATCCATTAGAAAATGGCAATAGTAACTGAGCATGATTGATTTTGACACATATCATGAATCACGCCCTAGACTTCAAGAATGGATCATTGAAAAACCATACAGCAAAAAAAATCACCCTTTATAACATATACGATCCAAGGCGAATTAATGGAGGAAATTCATTCCTTGGAAGTTTTTTTTTATATTCTTACGACGCATCTTATTGATGAATAAAGGGGAAACCTTCGCCTGATCATCAAAGTCGGTATTCCGCGCGATCATGGTAAGTTCCACATTCCACCAAGTCCATGAACTCACTTAATGTCGTTATTGTTTCATTACTCAAATCTCGATCTTATCGTCATGTCTTAGCCGCGAATTAGAATTACGTGTGCCAGCATACGCGGCGCGGCATACACGGCAGCATTATCGCACACAACTGCGATAAAGTGATAAGTAATTCCCTGGTTTATTGCCAATTAGAGTATCTCAGATTGAAAATCATCGTCCCGCACGTCCTCCCTGTGCCGTACAAAGTCTCGATTGATCGTAAAATCTCCTCTCGGCTTGATTCTTTTGTTTCATTTTATTTTTTGGAATTTAATTAAATTGTTTACTGTAACCGGTCGTTAGTGTTGTGCTGCCTTTCTCCTATTCTCTGTTGGATGCAAAGAAAAACAACCAAGATGCTCCTCGGATCCGACAAACACCGAGATGTTTTCAAGTTCAAGTGGATTTCAATCAACCATCGGCGAACGAGCCGTTCTCTTTCGCTTTACTTCCTACCCTTTCGGCTACAGCCGCCTCTTACGTTTGATTCTTTGCAATTCAAATTCGAAGCCCGTTTTTTACATTCGATTATATAAACAATCGATGAAGTCGCTGAGATTGAAGTTAATTTGAAAACGCTTGTTTAAGATGCAAATACATAAAATAAAATTAATTTTGGCAGTAAAAGGCAGCAAATTCCACTGCCATTGCCACTCCATCATCGTCAGATCATCGTAGATCGGCCTGACCTTGATACTCGTTAATTCAATTATTAAATCAATCGAAAATTCATTAGAAGATACTTATTTTTACCACTACTCAAGGGACTTAGATACGCGGAGCTTTGAGATGTTATGACGTATGTAAATTGAATTGGTGTGACGGTCGTATAAGCCAAGTGTTAAATGCAGAACGAATGAGACAGGTGATGCGACGGGAGATGAAATCACGTTTCGAGATAATCTGGTAAGCTTGTTGGAACAGACGGGCATCAATAAGGTTCGAACTCGCAACCACTGCAGACGGTTGGAAATTAGTTGTTTTGTGTTTGCCTTCCCTTGCGCGTCTTCCATTTTTCTCCGAGTTTTTGTCGTTCGTCGCTGTTGTGAATTAGTCGGGTATTGGCGTTTCGAATCTAGATATTGAAGGGAAACAAGTTCGACGAGGCGCGTGGCGCGGTTCCGTGGTGTTTTGCTGTTTTGTGATTCTGCTAAGTAATTAAATAGAAAAGTAGTTTTTGGAAGTGAATTTGCTCCACAGCAAATAAATAAAAAATAAAAATCGATACAAGAGGGTAATCTGGTGAAAAGTAATTGCATGTGGTGCTAGTGGATGTGGAAATTATTGTTTGTTGTGCCGTTGGAAGGATTACTACCTGGAAGCAGCTTGATTGTAAGTGAATGCTTAGAGCTTTGTTTGGGTCCCTTGCGGAACTGATAGTACGTTGAATGGTATTCATGGATGTTTTAAATAAATTTATCATGCCACGGGCTCTGTAAGTGGAAATTCTTGTTTTGCTGGTTTGTTTGGGTCGCAATCAGATCCGTCATCGTGCATTATAGTGTCCTGATGTCACCTATTGCTTGCTTCGAAAGGGGTTGATCGTACCTGATTTTCCCCACACTGACAAAGTAAAGCCCAAATAAAGTTTTTTCGCATAATGTCATATTTCATATTCCTGCTAAAAAATTGCGAAGACAGGTAATAGTGGTTTCCCAATGCCCTTGAAGTCATATAAACGATCATCCAGCAAGAGGTGGCATTTTGTCATCGTTCAAATATCATTGCGATGACTTTTGAGAAGTGAAAACTACAAAAGGTGTTGAAAAAATAAAAGAGCACCACAAAAACGATAGCAAATATCGCGAAAACGGTGTGTAATACTGCTTTTGGTCATATATGTTCACATGCTACATTGGATGTATGTAATCGTTGAACTTGAACGCCTCAGACAGGTTAGTGATGTGTTGACCCTTAGTCGTATTTGTCTCGAAGGTCATTTAAAAATGTGGAAACCAAGGTGTGTCCGTTTCAAAACCATACTTATATGGTCCAGTTTAGACACGAGGTAAGGGCAGCAGACTACTGACATAGTCGTACTTTCGCTGATTGGGAATGAATAAACATGACTACGATGACTACTTATGCTGAGTGGTGATGCTCCAATGTGTCTTCGAAGACAGAAAAAGAAAGAGAAATAGTGAATTAACCTCCCATTGGCAATATTTGACAGTTTGCTGCGTTTTTGTGGGCTAGTGCCAGGCTAGAAGCTAGGAAATTTGTGCTATGGAAGATGGGATGACGTAGATGATGTTTATTTTCAACAGAACTACGTCACAAGCCAGACAATGGGTGGAATGTATGATTTCTCGAAATGGAGACTTCAATTGACCACCGATATTGTCCGACTAAAGATCATTAGTATTTTTTTTTTGTTTTTATAAGGGTCACGCAGGTATAAGGGTTGCGCTCTTATGGTGTTTGTCACACAACCTGAACCGGGATGTAAATGGTTTGTGTCGAAGATGTTCGTTCACTCCACTCCCGGGGTGGTTATCCTAGATAGGATTCGAGAGATTCGACTGAAATCGTTGGTTGTAGTTCACAGTAACTTTTTTTGTTTCCATGTAATTAAGATGTTATAGTGGCAATGCACACACAAAGTATGAATTTTGAAGTGATTTTTTATTGCGAGTGTTATGCTTTCGTCAGCACTTTTCTGATCATCTCTCATTTACAACAGGTTATTGCACAGTTTTTCCGTATAGGAATTGGTCTTGGCTATGGACAGACTTGAACTACAGACAGTCGGAGATGATTATCATTGGACCACGATCACCCTCAAGATTAATGACAAGAGACATTAATGGATTAAGGGCCATACAATCGCAGAAACTTATGGATTCATCGGCAGTAACTAAACAAGACTTATCTCATCGTTTGATAGCCTTAGAAAGTGTCCAATTAGGTGCTATATGAGTTAAACCAGAGAGATGTAAAAACTCGATTTTCACGAGCTAACTGCTGCTCCAGCCGCTGGAGAGGCGTGATCTTCTTCATCGTATTGCGAATGGCGATGAAATGGATGCTTTGCGACCATCCAAGCTTGTGAGACAAGCTAAACATTCGTGGATCATCGATCTTTCTAAGGCGCCAAAAATCGGATCAATTCGTGGATTGCCTCAACAAACGTCCAGTGTTTTTTTTTCACGTTGAATTCGTATATTTTCAGCAAGATCAAACGTTGTAGTTAACTAACAATGGACAGTATTATCGAGAATAAGTATGTAATTTTTGGAAATAAAGCTCACACCAGATATCATTGGTATTATTCGCGATGTAAAGTGTGTTTTTTTAGGGATATGCAAATTCAATATGAAATAGAATCCCTGAAACTATTGTTAATGTCTATGATATTAGCTCTATTCAATAGATAATTTAATGCCATTAGTGCTTAAATATGACTTCGACCAGGTGCGGGCCGCGGCTAGCTCGAATGAAGCGCAACCTCGAAGTCCAATTTTGGTCAACTTTATCGAGCAACTGGGGCCTTATATCAGCGTCCAACGTCTCTGGTTTATTGGCAAGGAGTAGTCACTTCACATACCCCAAAGAAGGTAATCTAAAGGTGTGAGATCACAAGATCGTGGAGGCCAGTTCAGAAATTATGCGCTTAGCAAATGTTTTCCGCAATGCCATTCAACTGAGGAACGAATAAGTCAGAAATCATGTTTCTATAACGCTCTCCATTGACGGTAACATTCTGGCCGGCATCGTCCTTAAAAAAACAAATTGGCCGATAATTCCACCATCGCATAAAGCACACCAAACAGTTATGATTGTAAAGGTGATAAAGGCTTCTGGCATACTTGGAAACTTGCATGGGCTTGGTGCTCAATTAACTCAAAGTTAAATTTAGGAATTTTGGCCGAAAGGTATACAGATGTTATTTTATATTTATTTTCATGTTGAGGCTCAGAACTCCTTAGACCTCCGTGTATGATAGAAACAAATGATACAAATACCATAGGCTTTATTGATTGATTGATTTTTTGATATTAGCTCTCATATTCCCGCTCATTTCTGACCTCCCGGTATAAGGGCGGTTTTAGTTTTTTTTTTTTTTTTCAATAATTATCTCTTACAACCGCTGCCTTGCGGAGCTTATATACGATACTTCGATAATGATTATCCTAACCAAGTTTGGTGTAGAAAGGAGCAATCATATGCTCAAACATCGATGTACCATGGCTACCTTGGGTAACAGCTGTATCATCAAACCTTTCTTCGGCTATTGGTAATGGTAACATTCTAGTGAGACTAAGCAGGGTGAAACTAGATGGCGTATACGAACGATGTAATGATCCTAGGATCTCCTGCGATAAGTCAAATAATAGAGAGATCTCTTGAAAACCTCCTAAAGCCCCCTGTGGATTATAAGATTCTACCCGACAGATGCTTAAATGATCATCTTACACCTGCTTCCTGCCTGGAGACTACGAACTTGTTCAAGTAAAATGACCAAATACTCTCACTCTAGAAGAATGTTTGCCTAAGAATTGTCCTGGAGCTTACCTAGAGACTCGAAATTAGAAAACGGGCTAGAAGGACAGGTATAGTCTTCTATGCTTGTAATTAAACTTTTGGTAGACAATGGGACACACATTTTGTGCGCCCTATTTTCACCTTTGGAGGATGACTGCCTGTCTCTAACAAAAAATACAGCACTGATCCAGTCCAGAATGCCTCTGGTGGAACAAAGCCTTTAAGGCGCTCGTGCTCGTGGTACAACTAGTTGGGGTAGAAAGCACCGGAAATCAAGTTGCTGACCAAAGTCAATGCGTTTGAAATATGACTTCGAATCCGTTTAATCAGCAGCCGTAAGCTTTTTGAAGCTGTTTTAGAGTAGCAAAAATAATTTTAATACGACATGTGGCAATGCCAAACGATTAAAACCTCCTAAAGCCCCCTGTGGATTATAACATTCTACCCGACAGATGCTTAAATGATCACCTTACACCTGCTTCCTACCTGGAGACTACGGACTTGTTCAAGCCACCTTTATGGCAATGGTAAAGTCCTGCAGAAATTAATTATCCTAACTCAAGTTAGGAAACAGGCCTTTAATCAAACTGCCGGTGAGTGAGGAATGGAGCAGGGCAATTTCAATTAGACATTTAAACCTACATATATATATGGTTCGAAGATTAGCTGCAGGCACGTCGAGATCTATTCACCAAAAATACCAATCAGCTCGTAATGTGTCACTGGCCGATAGAAGACTATGCGGCCAAGCTTGGCATGCTCACAACAGTAGTGATAGAGAGGCTCTTATATATTTTCTCTGCAGTTGCTCAACCTATTGTGCTCTAGGCAAATGAAATCAACTATATTTCTAACATGAGGATCGGTAAGCTGATCCTTAATTTAAATTTTAATAGACGAATCTAGTTCTTACTCCCAGTCAGTACGTCTGAAACATTTTTGCCTTCAAGAGCACACGTTTTTATGGTATCAACGATGGCGTTGGCTTCTGACGCCGAAGACACGAGGTTCGAATCTCATCACCAAAACCGGAGATCCTTTTCATCGGGAACCTGGTAAACTTCCTGTATAAACAGCAGCCCCCTTTCGCCTATAGGAAAAGATGAATCGTACACAACATGGATTGAGAGAAGCTTTGGCTTTAGTCCACGGTTTCTACTTCTGCATGCGTACCATTCTAACATAAGGACATTTTTGTATTACGGATGATATTCAAAACCAAGCTTCTCGTCAATACTGCCACTTGTCCAGTTCATTTGATGATTTTTATCACTGTACTATGGCTCTCCCAGGATATACTAGGGAACCAAAATACAGAAACTCGAGAAAAGTTCCAAGAAAACAACTTAATTACCTTAATCAGATTTCCCGAACCTATTTACCAGAATGTTATTGTTTGAACCAGTTTTCCAATGCCCATAATTCCCAGTTTACTCATTCGGAGAACGTTTTAGAGCCCATACTCACTTCAACAATTTTGTTTACTTTGTCGTAAATCCACTGATTATCTTTAGAAAATCCTAATAATCCATAGAAAATATAATTAATCCAACACAAAGGAGAATACAAATTAATTATATAACATGGAGCCCAGAGACAGATACCAAACCCGAATCCTGATAGAATGCAGTTCAATGAAAATTCATTTTCGACATACAAGAACAGACAAACTAAATTATAGACACATGCTTTACCCTATGTCTTCTGACAATGGATTTTATGGAATAGAAATGACGGGAAGAGTCATCAAGCTTAGGCAATATTGCTAATTTTGATAAATATGAGTAGAAGTTAAGGCCTTCTTGTGCAATAAAATTTGTTTATAGCAGTGGTCTTATGACGAGGTTTATGCCTTTCTATGAGGAAGTTATTTACCACCATGTGGAACGGGATTTCATTTCTCTGATGATTTCCACTAATTAAATGAAGGTTGTGTGGTTTTGATGAAAAGCACTGAGGGGATTTTCATCCAAAAATGAGTCGTGACCTAAATGTCTATTGCAGTATCAGCTTTGTCTGTCTCCAAGACACACTGATTAACAATGCTATATGGGATTCCCAGTACACCCTGGAATCCACAATTGCTTTGGAATGGTTTTATTACGGCAATGCTAAGTTTAAACCAGTTGTTTGGTTTGTTTGTCTTTCAGGTTATTGTTAATAAAGCTGTTTACGTTGACTGTTAAAGCAGCTGGAGATGAGTTGGTTGGAAACATGCATCAACTCGGGCCGGAGCATGTCCGATGATTATGTCATAAGTCTCCTAAGCACAACTTTCCTACTGCGTTATTTGAGCGCCTGAAACCGTTCTTGACTATTCTGATCGGTTTTCATCATTATGGTTTCAAGATAGGAAAAGGTAGGATCAAATATTTACTCGTACACCATGATCGGTTCTTGAGAAGACTCAAGAATTTCAGATTGACATACATATACCCCTTTTTTGTCGAAGTAAATGTCGGATATGACGGTCTCTACAGAGGAGAGTTATACAGAGTCATGCTATGTTTGATATCCCCGCCCAACTCGTCAGTCTCTTCAGGAAGACAGTGGAAAATTCTCGCAACTCCATTGAGATCCATGATGAACTACTAAAAAATTATTTTTGCATTATCCTGCGATTTTTTCAACATCATTCTTTAAAGCTTTGTAAAGGACTCACTGACCAATAAGGAACTGCACGATCTGTTTCAGGTCTGCGCAATTGCTTCCATACGCAGATGACACTGACCTTTCTCGTGGACTTTTTTTTTATTCATAATGGATCAAACGTAATAGTGCCATATCGCTATATTTAGATGGGAAATCACCTTAGGCTATGGTTAGAGCCACCCTCCCAGGATACTTCCCAGTATCGGATCATAGCACAACAGTGTTGCAAAATGCCATTGTGGTGGCCGGAAAAGAAACAGCATTGCCGCCAGAACTGATTCAGAAAATCTTGGCTCGAACTGAATGCTGGCTGAATTGAAGACATCAAAGAAAACTATGCCACCGATATTCAGCTCAAATTAACGCCTTATAAGTTCCAATAAGGAAACAACTTATGAAAGAAAGTGAGTAAAGGAGTTGTGGCACTTGCATGAATGTGGTTAGTTGCTGATTATCGTGTTCTCTGGTTAGAAGATCTTCCTAGTCGGAAAATTCGTGACCAAACAAAACGATCGTGTTTATAATTAGTACAGAGTGCGCCATTTCTTATGGGTCGATGTAGACTTCGAATAACTTCAACAATTGTCAACCGATTTTCATATGTCATAGCATTTTGGAAACGCCGATTCAGTACAATTTTAACCATGAATCGTTTCATACCAAAAGAACGTGCGGAAATAGTTTCAATGTTCATTAAAAATGAACGCTCGATTGTGCTAACTCAACGTGCGTATCGTGTTGCGTCCAAAAAAGATACAATTCGTCGTTGAGCCTCGGATTTTTTTCAATTTGGTTCTCTGGCAAGCTCTCGTGAGCAACCTAGGCCACGTCCGCGGCGTTCAAACTCATCTAGTCAGTCTGTGAAGGCCAGTGTTCAAGAAGACCCAAGTTTGTCATATCGGCGCCGTTCGCAGCAGTTAGGCATCAGTGGGACCACTTTGCGGAGAATTTTATAAGATGATCTTCACTTATTTCCATACAAAGTGCAGATAACTCAAAGAATTTTGCCACAAGATGAGCCACGGCGCTTAGCATACGCACAAAATGTCGTTGCAATGATTAATGCTGAGCCGGAGTTCTGGCAGCAAATTTTGATCACCGATGAGGCACATTTTACACTCTCTGGCTTAGTTAATAAACAAAATTGTCGCTTCTGGGGCACCGAAAATCCTCACATTATTCAGAAAGAGCCGCTATATGATCAAAAAGTTACTGTTTGAACCGGTGTATGCGCTAAAACCATCATTGGACCGTATTTCTTCAAAGTTGGCGATACAGTGGATGGCGATCGATATCGGTGGATGTGGTCCCAGAAATGCGTAAAAAAGGCTTATTTCACTTTTGGTTTCAACAAGACGGCTCGGCATGCCATACTGCAGACAAAACAATGAACCTTTTGTGTAAGAAGTTCCCTGGAAGATTGGTGTCAAAAAAGGATCGCCGGATTTGACTCTTCCAAACTTTTTTCTTTGGGGATACTTGAAAAGTAAGGTGTATGTTAACGGCCCGAAGACAATAGAACAGCTCAAAAGAAACATTCGTGCGGAAATCGCAGAAATTTCGACCGAAATGCTCGAAAATGTCATGGAGAATACGCGAAATAAATTGTAAAGGTCTAAATTGAATAAGAGTTTTTGAATTTCCAAAATCGATTCAGAACTGTTGAAGTTATTCGAAATTTACATCGACCCATATGAGATGGCGCACGCTGTATTTTAACACCAAATTACCTATAAATAAAAAAAGAAGTGGTGACAAGGCTTCTCCTCGCTTTAATCTTTTACATTTTTCGAATGTTTCCGATAAGACATTTTCTACTTTAACCTCTTCTTTGTTGCCCTTTAGATATATTTACATCAGTTTCACTAATTTTTTCGGCATCACCAGCCTTCAAAGGACTTGATACATTTTCGATCGGCTTATAGGCTTATAGAGTCATATGCATTTTTAAATTCCACGAATAGTGGATACCGTTTCGTGGAGTTCCCATTTCTTTTCTACAAGCTGTCGTATAGTGAAAATCGGGTCTTTGGTCGAGCGTTTTCTCTTGAAGCCACACTGCTAGTCTTCGATTATTTCCTTAACGTATGGCGTTAGTCTCTTTAAGAGAATATTTGACAGCGGCTTGTACAAAAACGACTTTTTAAAATCGGGAATCTTGAGTTTTTCTATTACTCGAGGTTGGTTTTATTGCTCCATATAATTTGTCGTCCGAAATGAGCTCCCCACTATCGTTGTGAATAAATCCTGATCTGGCTTAGTATCCTTTGTTCTCGTGATTTTCGCCATACATTCTTCTTGAATGTTAGCAAACTTTTTTCGTTGCCATTGTTGTTTTTCATTCCGATGAAGACGGCTGACTTCTATGCCTTAGGTCTAGTGATGTCTTCAGTATTTTCCAGGCTTGAAGTCTTAGAACATAACTGGCTTTTACTTTTTAATTGCATTCCTTGTCGAATTAAGTCTTACCTTTGGAAGCTTTGCAACTCCGCTACTCCTATTACAACACTTTATTGCTGACCATACTGCTGCTACCTCTCTAGTAGGGTAAACAGGTTATTAGTTTGGTCCTAGTATTAGCGCTGGATATGAGGGCCCTTTACCTTTTCATCAATGATTTTTTTTTTATAAAGTCCTGTGTTCCGCTTCTATGAATTTGGAATCGTCTTTTAATTTTTGATGTGTTTTGAATGTGGTCAGAATCGCAATCCACTCCTTGTATGATTTCACATCTGGTACAAGTACGTTGGTGTCTTCTGCGTTATGGAAAATGTTAAATTTGGTTGCGTGTTACCCCACCCGGTTATATCTGCAGCCTCGTTGGTTCTCCTGTGTCTGGATGTTGTGATTTTCACGACTTGTTGTTCTAAGGTCATTGTCGTCTGATGAGTTATAGAGACTTTCTTCTCCGTCTTCACGCGTCAATCATGAGAGTGGTAAACAAACCAGATGTATATCCACTTTAATTTTTCGTATGGGGCAAGCTCATCATTAAACAATATCAGAGTGATGCGCTTCAAGGATGGAAGAAGATTCCAACAGCTAACGTTTTTTTTTCGAATTTTGTCAAATTTGTTGCAATAACTGCATATTTTTTAATGAGGAATTATTTTCTTATGCAGTTTCAATCGTTCCATGACACATTTAGAGTGCTAATTTTTTTCACACGCGGTCACGGGAGCAAAAAGTTGTTGGACCGAAAAATGGGTTTTTTAGGTACCTGCCTCATTTTTAGAGATTAAAGAAAAATGATTTATTGGTGCAGTGTTTTTGTTTTTTTATTGCTTCTCAAAAACATTCTCTATCTAATTAGTATTTTGTTGGAGCTCCTCTTGCTTTTATTAAAGCTGCAAATTGGTGAGACGTTGACTCAGATAAGTTTTTCCAGGTCCGGATAAGTACATTTTTTAGGTTTTCAATTGACTCTTGAAGGACGCTTCTTCGCAAACTTAAGTTTCATTATTGACCAGATTTTCTCAATTTGATTGAGATCTAGACTGTAAGAAGGCCAACTTAATACATCGACATTATTTTCTTCGAAGTACTTTTTAACCTAAGAAATCAAAGAAAAAAATGAAAATATTATTTTTAGTCATAAAAGTTCTAGCTTATTTAAAAGTTTGATATTAGTCTTTTATATTAAAAAAAATGAGCATTGTCTTGTTGAAAAATTAACTGCCAGTGTCATCAAAAAAAACCAAAACCTAAACTTCTGCAGTGACTTTCGATTCTAGGAAGACCACTCTACCTTTTTTGTCTCCAGAGAAGCATCACCAGACCATCACATCTTCAGTTTTGGGGGACATCCGTAAGATGCCTTCAGAGCTCAGTCTTTCCTTTGGTTCTCTTCGCATGACATATTCCACGTGTCTTGAGTCTTGAACTCCGAGCAATCGTTTTTCTCTTTTTTGGAAAATTCAGCTTCAGTACTAGCTTGATTGCTCTAAGTCCAGCTTTCACGAGCCTTTTCCTCATTGAGCTTGATAAATCTATTTTTTCCTATAGCTCGACACAGATTGTTTTTAAGATCCACCGATGTCTTGAACCGAGGCCGACCGCTGTATAGCACCAAAACACGACCTTGCACTGGGATCGTCTTTTTTGGCCTCCCTAAGCCTTTCTTTCTGCTGGTAGTCCCGGTCTCAGGATATTTTTTTAAATTCCATTCCACAGTTTGTTGAGCAACATTTTACCTTTTTTGAACAGCACTGTATGTGTAGTTTACACTAAAATTATAGAAGATTTAAAAAATGCAATTCAGTTAAACCAGTCTATATATGCTCTCATCAAAGCGGAACACCAATATCTTGTCCAGACTATTGGCAGCTATATCTATGAAGTATCCAGGGTTTCGGCGACTTCATTAATGGCAGAAGACCGCGGAACTAGCGCCCCCTACGCAAAACAACTCAATCGCAGTTTGTTTGAATTGAAGAGGCAACTGAGAAACAGAGCCCTCTGCCGAAGAACTTCTCTTTACAGAACGTTAATCATCCTTCTTTAGAGCCCATAGACTAAGACATTCTCGAAAGTAGATGAAGGGTACTTTGGGAAATTCAAATCACAATTAAGAACTGTTCCAGCTGTACAACCACACCGCTTAGTCAGGAGTCTGCGGATCCAACATCTAATTTGACTGTCATGTGGATTGGACACCACTGACCCGGCCTGGCAAGTCTTCCATTCCAACCCTGACGGTAGATGCATTAGAGGGCAATAGGTATGTATATGGAAAGGCACTTCAACCAACTAGATGTGCGGCACTGGACTAGAGATTATTGTTGAAGACACTTGATGATTGATGATAACCAAAAGTAGTACAAACTTTACAACGTTTTTCGTGATATTTTGCCCGTTTTACAGTGAGGTATATTGATCCTATTTAAATATCTCTTAGTTGTCGCTGACTGAATGTCATGTGGTCAAGCATGTAATGGTCACAATTCAATAATTGTGTGAAATTTAAAATGACACCTCTTGTTGGATAGCTTTTCGTGCAGGAATGCAAGCGAGCTTCTAAAATTACTAGCATTTCGTTACACTAAATTCTATTCTTAATTCTATTTCTAATTTGAGACAATTTTTACAACCTTTTTGTAATTATTATTGAATTATAGCCAGCGTTACAGCCCGCAAAAAGCCAAAGTTGAAGCTTTTCTGCGAATTTTCAGAAACTTTTTCTGAACAAGTATACTACGGAGGGTCAGTATTTGCCAGTACACTGCCAAATATGATTTCAATAACTCAGCTGTTGCCGATTTTGAATCTCATATCATCGGCGTCAAAAACCAAAACACCGACATCTAGACCATGGTGCGTTTCTTAAAACCTAATATTCGACTTTCTTCATTTTCGTTCACTTTTTCCACATTTTCATCGTTTGTGGATGGGCTAGGGAGTCAAGTAGCTCATCATCTTCAAGGTTTTCATAGTCTCTTCGAAGCGCGTATACCTCTTGCCAATCCTAGTCTTACTTAGACTTGCCAAAAACAATATTTGTCATTCATTAGACTTTTTATTTTTAAAAGGAGAGTTAATGCAAATTTTTTGATCCATTCACGGATCGCACGAAGTCACTGGTTGACACCGTCGACAGCGGGTTAAAGGTTTATTCGAATTGAGTCAACAAAAAACATGCGATCGCAAAATTCCCGCTACTTCTTGAACAAACCTTGTCTGTTTTTATTTGTTCTTGAAACCACAAAGAGACATAGAAAAAGTCAGTTGCGCAAATTTTGGAGTTGACATTCACTCTAGTAATTGGTCTAGGAGTACGAATCCATCAATCCTTTTTGCAATCTGTAAAAAGTAAGCTTCCATTTAATCGACAAAATAGATTCTTGTCAGAGTCCCCGAATTACAAATTTCCCAGATTTCCACCTGTTCCATAAAACCCTTATCGACACGCTAAACTGCCTTTCCGCCCCGTTCCAAAAATCTCAAGTCAACGACTTCAAACTCAACGAGTTATTCCATTTATGCTAATAGGACCAACACTCAAAGCAACAACCACTGCTCCTTACCTCAAATCGCTTACCACTTACCATCTACGTACGCTGTGCCGTCAAATAACAAAATATGCACGGCAGAGGCAAATCCGGGCAAAAAAATAAAAAAACCCAAACGGATGACGATAAAAAGCAGAAAAGAAGAAAAGTAAAACCTCACCTAGCTAATAACGACCTTAAATGAATTTAAACAACCCCTTTTCAGTGGGTTCACAAATTGCTATCTGTCGAACTCACAAACGCGTCCCGCAGAAGAAGCCCTTGACGTTAACCACTTCAACCCGCTCTGTCTAATTTACTGGAATAATTTTCAGCCGGGACTGTAATTTCAGCGACTAGATTGCATGTAATCGAGGAAATGCAACCGGTAGGTAAACGCCCGTGTTTGCCTTATGCCGTTGTCACTCGTCACCACACCACCCCCTACGGTGGCAAGGTCTGCACACTCCTGTGCGCACAGGGCAAAGGGTAGTTATGGGGTTTCGGGTCGCATTTATGTCGTTTTTGTCATTTTTGTTTAGCTCGTGCCGTTTTTCTTGTTAAACGGAATTGCTTCCAGCGGAATGACAGGTGACATGGCGCAACGGAGTGCATGCGTCAAAGTTAGCTAAGAGGTTTCGTTGGCGAACCACCTTATGCCGGTCCCATGACGCGTCTCGGTTGTGGGTCGTTGTGGATTGTAATGGTGGCGCTCTAATAATGCTGGCAGAGGTGTATGGTTATGGTGTTGCTTTAGTTCCGGTAGTGGTTTGGATTCTGATGGAATTTTTCTCATCCTCTGCTTCCTGGCATGTGACTCGAGTGTTGCATGTGCTGGGTTGGTGCAGGTCTGCGGTACGGTGTGAATATCTCGCGAATCAATTTCAAAGAGCATGCAATAAAATGAGACTGAGGCAAGTACAGGGTGTGTTGTCGAGTGATATCATTAGTCAATGTAATGAAGAAGAGGAGTCTGGAACCGAGTCTCTATAGTCTAGACAGACCAACCGACCTTCCAGTTAATGTGGCCATTGTTCGAAGACCGACCGAACATAGTCATCCGTCTGGCGCTGGGTATACCTATTGTACATGGTGGCACCGCATGAAATTTGCATAGAAACTGTTTCACTTTTGCTTATTTATCAAAAAACACGCAGAAGGAGACGAGAACCGGCCGACAATAGATGAGAGATCCATTAAGAATAGAATAGAGAAGGTGAGAACAGAAATCATTATGTAGCGCGGCACGATAGGGGCACATGCAGTCGGTCAATCAACCTGTGTCAGGTGGTGGAAGAAAGTGTGAAGAGGAACATGTGGTTGGCCCAGTTCTTGTTTGACATTCATGAATTCATATTCGTTAGTTATAGCCTTAAAATGGGCTAGGCAGTGACCGGTTAGGCTGGTCCGGGGAGAGTCAACAAAGGAAACGGAAGCTGTTCAGTCGGATAGTATTTGGGAAATGCATGATGAGGTTCAGGTGGTAGGGGACGAATCATATTTGTCTTAATTGAAGTTCAGTTTGAATTGATACGCAGCAGACTAGAGATTCGTGATAATTGCTTGCTGTTCTAGTGGGGTTTTCGTATTTGAATGGGGTTTTTATTTTTATTTTATGTCCATCGTGCTGTAGGTTTAATGATAATGTCTAAAACGTGCTTACAATACAAGCTGCTTGTAAAAGCAAAACCGATCTATTTAAGGTTATCGCACAATTAGCGTGTAAAGTAATAGGAGTAATATGAATAGCGTTACAGAACAAAAAAAATATCGAAATACTATGTTTGTTCAAAAATAAAGGTGACATATTGAATTTCGCGACCTAAGTACCTTCGATTTTCGTATGTAACGGGTATGAAACGAGCGTCGGCGAAGTTTATTCCAAAATTGCTAAACTATGGCGAAAAGAGTCGTGGCATCAGTTTCGTTCAGGGACTGTTGAATGACGTGAATAACATACAGATTTGCTGAAAAGGTTCATCTCTGGAGACGAAGATGGGTATATGGTTATGGCGTCTAAACCAAAGCCCAATCGCCCCAATAAAAAGCTCAAATGTGTAAGTTTTGCTTATTGTTTTCTTCGATTACGTGGTTCATCATGAGTTCTTGTTGACAGGCGAAGCTATACTTAAGCCACCGTATTCACCGGGACTGACCTCTTGTGTGTGACCCCATTTCGAAGAAAAGTGCTGCTAAAAAGAATCATTAAATGTTGACTGAGCAACAATTGATGTCATTGAGAATGATTCAAAAGCAAGCGAATTGAGTACTATACGAGAGACGTCGCATGTCCGAAATGCTGCTTAGTAGCCATATAAAAAAAACCTTTTGCATCGCATTATTACTGGCGACTGGATTTTATATGATAATCCCAAGCGCAGAAAACCATGTGTCAAACCTGACCAACCAGCCACAGCGATTTTCTTCATTTCAAGTACGTTCGAGCATTAATTTTATTTTTCACACCAATTTTAACATAAATCGAATATACTTTGCTCATGAAATTAAAAAAAAAGTCACCTTACTTTTTGAACAACTACCTTGAACCTAAACTGAATTATGTAAGTTGTCCGAAAACACATTTGTAAAACTATGAACGAAATTAAATATATATATGATATCTATCTAACAAGACCATACATGACAAGGTGTTGACCGTAGCCGTACCGCATATCCGAAAAGCCACACAATTCGAAAGACTGGTACTGCTTTGCGCTACGCGAAGAGGTCTTTTTCTAAAACCGTACAAAATCTATTTTTAGCAAACTGCAAATACCCATTTACATATTTAGAAAACTGCGTTGAAAACTGCGGCAACGGTTCTGCCCATTTCCCTCATAACTAATTACCTTACTTGACGACGAGACAATCCCAACATTCTCAACCATCCGGTGACAAGTTGTCTCCCGCTGAATCAGGACTTGAATAAATAAGCTTTCTACCACTCCCCTTCGTTCGAATCACCTCACGAACACTCGTCGAATGCGAAACTATCGCGCGTACGTTTCAGCTCATAGGTTAAGTGGATTAAATTGACATACATTCCGCTGCAGTTCTTCTTGGCACTTTATCAAATCACTTCATCACCTCATCATCACCGGGGCTACATAGTACATCTGTGGTTTGTTGTGGTATTTTTTTCTCTTTTCTCATTCGGTAAATATCAAGACATTTGCGCTATACTTGCATGGTTAGGAAATTAATAAAACACTTTGCGATACACAGGAGAACCTGTGAGATGTCATGCCGCAGCGCAGATGCCAACTTGCAGTTATAGCTTACCACAATTGCTTGCTTACTGGCTTGTAGGTCTCGGTTGACTAGGTGCTTTTCGGTACGCTTGGGCGATACACTCACTTGGCATTCAAAAGCGCTGTAATTAAATGTGGCGGGGACGTGTAGCTAAGTGGTTTGCTGTAGCAGCTGGAACTCAAGTATCTTATGAAACTGATTGGATTTTTTTTTCTTCAGTTTTGTTTTGAAATCGGTTTTTATAAGCGGATGAGTAGCTAACGTATTGAAAGGTCATTGTTGATGGGCTTTTGTCCTCGTTGTTTAGAAATCGATTTTCTTTTATTGAAAGTGCAAAAAGTTTCATTAAAAACGGTCGTAGTCATCGTAATGATATTGTGCCTCCAGCTCTGTGTGGCCGCCTGAGTCGGATTACGTTTAGGCAGTGATACATATGTGTATGTATATGAGGCTCTTCTCTGTATATGCAACAATGATGGTATCCAATATCGTATTTATTTTTTTTTTTTTGATTTGAGACGCCTCGATTAGTTTGTTACCCACTTTGATGGGGCAAGGGCATTGCTCATGGCCTGCCTGCCTTATGTGATGTTCTTCGATGGGATGCCGAGGAGTAGATGGTATGGATCTTCTCCTGAATATGAAATTTTGGCCGATGATGGAGTTTGCTATCCATGATTCCGTGTGATATTTTTGGCAATTTTATTTCTTTAGTCAACTTTAGTTTTGCACGCCTTTTCAATAGCGACATAACAATTTTGAAATTCAATACCAACGCACCCCTAAACCTTTTTAAATGTCAAAATGTCATTTGAGGTTTGCATTTTTATTGTGGTGAAGTTCACTAACCTGTAACGCTTGAAAATTATTAAAAACAGTGGTCGCAACTTCAAGAGCTCTTACTCAAAATTTCAGTCATAATAATCGCCCCACCAGACAGGCTATGCGCGCTATATCGGGTAAATTCAAATCAATAATTTCATTATTGAATGTTTTTGTGCCAGTGAGACAACGAAGTCGAAGTATCAAAAATATCGCAGCCGTTAGTGCTTCATTCCAAAATGAGCCGAATTAGTCGATTCCATGCCGTTCACAAGAATTGGGTATCTCTAAGTCAGTCGCGGATTTTATATGAAGATCTTAGTCTACACCCTTACAAAAGCAAATTAGCTGAAAGACTGAAGTTGCTTGCTCATTTGAAACGCGGAAACCTTCCCGGTTGGTTACCAACACAAAAACTCTCCAATTGAGCTCTGAAGACATTTGAGAAAAATCCTGAATTCAAACGAAAAATCATCTTCAACGATGAAGTTACTTTTTGGCTGTACCAGGGTGGTCCGATAAGTACTTAACCTACATAAGAAAAACAAAAATTTTGGAGAAATGGCGATTTATTTTTCAATATAGTCTCCTTTTAGCTCGATATACTTGACCCAGTGATGCTCCAACTTCTTTAACCCGTCTGAAGAATACGTTTTCTCGAGGTCTGCAAAGTAGGCCTCCGTGACGGCGATGACCTCCTTATTCGACTGACTTTGGAAACAAAACAAAAAGAAGTTGCACGGGGCTAAATCTGGAGAATACGGTGGATGGGGCAACAGTTCGTTGCCCAATTCGACCAATTTGGCCGTGGCGAGAGCGGAGGTGTGAGCCGGTGCGTTATCATGATGAAGGAGCACTTTTTTCTTCGCCAAGTGGGGCCGTTTTTTCTTCAATTCGGCGTCGAATCGGCCCCATAATTTGGCATAGTACAGCCCTGTGACCGTTGTGCCCTTCGATGGGACAGTCTTCGCCTTCTTCGGAGCACGTTCGCCGCCTGAAGTCCACTGTTTCGACTGTTCATTGGTATCTGGTGTGGATCCATGTTTCGTTGACTGACACGAAACGACGCAGAAACTTCTTCGGATTGCGCTTAAACAGCGTCAAACACTGCTCTGGAGTGGTCTCACGATTGCGCTTGTTGTCCGGAGTGAGTAAACGCGGCATCCATCGCGCCGACAGCTTTCTCATGCCCAAAATTTCATGCAGGATATGGCCCACGCGATCTTTGGAAATGCCTACTGTCTCAGCTATCTCGCGCACCTTCAATCGGCGGTCTGCCAATACGAGATCGTGGATTTTTGCCACGTTAACCTCCGTGGTAGCTGTTTTCGGGGCACCTGGACGTGGTTCAAAAACCGACGTGCGACCACCTTGAAACTCTTTAAACCAATTTTTGATGATCGTTATCGAAGGAGAAGAGTCACCGTACACAGCATCCAAACACTCTTTGATTTCGCTGCGCGATTTCCCTTCCAAAAACGATTCGAATCACCGACCGATATTGCTCTTTTTCCAGTTTTCTAAAATCCGCGGACACTCCCGCTTCCACACGCGGTCAAAACAAAACTGCGAGTCAGATCCGGCTGAAATTTCGACAGTAGCCGTCTACTAGAATGTACTACATAGTAAGTTGCTCTTGCGATACTGGCGCCATCTGGCAGTGAAGCTAAGTACTTATCGGACCACTCTCGTACATGGACCGCGCCGGTGTCTGCAGCTGATTTTGCGTTGCTTTGACATACGAATATTGGCTGATTGATTACCAAACCGGTCGTCTCAAATTTGGCCACCAAACATTGAAGAGTTGACTGTGAAGGGCCAACACGTCTACCGTGAAATGGGTATAACGCGCAACGTTTGCACTCACGCACACTCATTTTGATAATATCATTTAGACATTCTGTTTAATCGTTATACCATGGTGATTTGGCATCAGTAACTGAATAGCAAACAACAGATTTTAAAGATGTCACCAAAACAACATGGGTGCCACAGGTCGCCAAAATCTACCCGCGCCAATTGAAAACCCTTTTCTTTTCCGCGATATTTTCACAGCTTTTGTAGTGAATTTTTACAAGTTCCACATGTTGTAGAGGTGTGAATGGCTCCTTGCTCAATAGCCTCCTTATTTTTATTTATCGAAAGTCGTGGCAGTGATAGGTGAATGTGGACAGGTTGGCAATGGTTCGAATTTTCAAATGACACCTTTTTTTTGGATGACTCTTTACTATTAATACTATCACTGCTACTAAAAGGCATCATAATATATAATCAAATGAGGGCTTACAGGCATGTCGTCGAAACCGAGATGAATCAGTGCAATTCTTTTCAAAATCTAAACATGCCTGTTATTTTTTGAACACATGATCTTGCGTTCGAACCCCTTGTCACCGGCGTCAGAAGTAAACATACCGCTAAGAAATTATTCATCAAACAACTATAATATGATTTTTCTTTTAATTTTAAGGCTCTTTAAAGAAGGAGGGGTTTTCCTATTTACGGATTCTTGATCTCATACAAAAGACTCATTAATGACTTACGAAAAGGGGTTGTATTACACGACTGTGCAAAAGCATCAAAATGATGGGGTTGGTTAATGCCTGCCGATATTACGTAAAGCATCACTTCGTATCGTGACTTCAACTACTAAACCTTTCGAATATACTTTTATTGTCAACTAAGCTAAAGAGTTTTTAACGACGTTTTTAACCCTTGAAGAAAAGTTTATCTCCGAAGAGCTTCCAAAAACTATCTCATTTCGGAGGAAGCCAAGTGGCTACTTTTTGTAGAGCTTCTGAAAATATGTATTTTCTTGATGACTCTGCATTATTCATTGCTTCTCGATGAAGGTTCCATCCAAGAAAAAAAAAAGATAAACAGCTCGAAACCACCCACACTGCGGTTAACACAAATTTCCATTTTGATTGAAAAGAAATTCGAAAATAAAAGCGGACCGAGGAGAAAAACAACGGAAAACCATTTTCTGTCAGTCATGCTCGTATTAGTATCCCCGCTAAAGTGGATTAAATTCCCATGTGAAAGCCGTAGCCGTTACTCCCACATCATTTCATCGTTGTTATCCTTTCTGTTAGTCATATCTAGTTTATGCCATTCCCGGTTATTCGCTCAATTTAAATACGTTAGTTTGCTTTGAGGAGATAGGGAACCCAGGGATGGCGAGAATGGAGACAATTCACTCAATCATAACAACTCTGTTCCAATTTCCACTCGCACAAACGCTCGCTCACACAATCCATCTGTACATCTGATGCCTTCTTTGTTCGTCCCCTATTTGTTGGGTTATCCCACTGTATTCCTTCTCTTTTGTCGACATGTAGGGGTCTGCAAAGGAGGATGGAGAAGATGAAGCAACAACCACTGTGATGATGTGATCTAAAAATACAGATTTTTTCCATCTCTGCTATCTGCATTCCATGTCAAGTACGCACGCTAACCGCCTGGTCGCGGTGCCGTCAGCAGGACCGGCACTAGTCGCTCGCCTCAAAGGGTTTTCATTTCTTTTCGAGCTATCCAGAGCAACACTGCGCTTCCCCAAATTCTTTCACATACACTCGTCCATTTAAAGGAAGCCCCTAAAAAATTGTTGACGAAGTGAGGGTGACGAAGCCGAAGAGGGGTAACGAGAGTAAGGACGATATGGAGATCGCAGGAAAATTGAATGAACACTCGACAGACAGTATTTTTCTTTCCCTGCTCTCGTTTTCTCATTTTCTAAGGACGAGGTGTGGGTCGGTAGTAGTTGAAGTAGTCTTCCCTCCGGCGAGCAAAGCGCCACTTGACGTTCACACAAAGCACACAGCAGTTGGGCACAACGACGCGGATATATGCGAAGGTGCTTCAATATAATTTAGGATAATCGAGCAAACTAAAGGCGAACCAGGTCATTTGGAACACGGCGTTATCTCCCCCTTGATCAAAATAACTTCACCCTTTAGCCATAGTATTTACAAACATAGTAACAACACCAGTCGCTAAAGCCATAGGGAATGTCGTGTGATTTTCTATTTTCAGAGATCCGCGTGCGCGACAATCCACACCTGGTCAGTTCCCTTGCCACCTCTTACTTGACGCCCCATCTCCGTTGGGAATATGCATCGCCGTCGATGTACATAATCGCGTTGGCGAGTAAAGCACATCATCAATTGCAAAGCCAGTCTAACTGGCATACGAGTAATTAGGGATGCACAACGTGCCCAGGCTATCGAATCATCGCATCCCTTGGGAATTCGAAAACGAAAACAAATCTTCTCAAATCGACCTAAGGGCGGCAATGGTTTGTGTATTGTTCAAGGGGTTCGGAAAAGGCCACTCGACTTGGCATGGTCACTTGATTGTCTGAGAGAGATCTCTGTGCTTGAACGGTGTCCGGAATGGCAGGGGACATGGAGTAATTACAATAAACATGTTATGATGTTTGATTTGGGGTGAGAATTGAGTGGATATTTGGAAGAGGGGCGTGGGTATGATATTTGCATTTACAATGGCAGAGAGTGCAAATAATGACAGAAGTTGACAGGGAAGGGGACGACGTGTGATTTTGTTGGGATGGACAGGCGACAAAGTGATGACAAACTGGAGTTGAAAAGTTTTCCGATTGGAATGGAGATGGATTTGAGTGCTTTTGGGTTTTGTGGTGACTTTAGAACGTTAGACAATGACAGATTATTTATTCAGCTAGAGTGTCTGGATGTTGATCAACAGACTGCATTTTTCAAAATGTGCTAAGTGTTTGTTCTCATACCGCAAGTGGATATACTCGTACATAGAGCTCTTAAAGGTGTTCATTGAGCCATATTAACTGTGTTGATGTTTCAACTTGTTCCTATCTCGTTCGTGCCTAGGTTTGACTTAAATATTTTGTTGTTGTTGTTTCCATATCGAAACAATTTAAAAGCCTTGAGGAATGAAGATGTGCTACAATTTTAGTCAAAATCTCAACCAGTTTTGGTAGCTGCCCGAGTTTTAAGTCTATTCTAGTCAGTGGACGTCGCTTTTGCCAATATTGCCAATAAGCTCGAAAAAGTAAATCAACATGTGACCTATCATGAAGTGGTAAAATTAAATTCAGCAATTTTTCGTAGGAAGAATCGGTTAATATGTTTCTCAATCGCCTTTCGTTGACCTCCGTTGACTCTCTTGCCACCTTCATCTTTGAAGAAAAACGGTCCAAATCGGACTTCCATGGTAAGCCAGTCACATGAGAATAGGCTTCTTTATGATGTAGGCTTTTCTGGCACTAAAATATGGCAGTTATGGGACAAATGTTTGAGGGTCTTAAAAGCGAACATAATTTTGGGACTTAAATATTTCGAATGAACCCGAATCACGTGCAAGTGAAGAGGGAACCAGCTGATGGTCCTTTTACATAAAAAGTATGTTCAAAAAGTAGCAGGAAATTTACAATTTCGCTGATTTCTCGTTTTTGTACAGTCTAGAAGATTGTTATCCAAACTGGCTATTTGCTCTGTTATCAGCGTCTATTGCGAGTGAAACTAAAATTTCGACAGTGTCTTAAGCGTTCCAAGAAAACCATGAAGCCGTCGAAAATGACACTAACAAGTGGTGAAGAAGGGCGATAGAACATGGATTTGAGAATACAACGTATGCAGGCGATCGCATTCTCTTTTGTCAAAATTGGAGAAAGCGTTCGGTTGAAAGCGAAGATCAAGTTCACTATGTTTTTCAAATTTAACACCTTATTTAAATTGCTCTAAAGTTCGGAGTGAACCTGGAGCTGAACCCATAATCTTGAGCCATCTACTCAAAGTGTCCAAGTCTTTTCCTCATATTTGTCATAAATTTTGCAGCAGTCGAGGGCTTTTTTCTAATTGTCCAACCTTATTCTGAACCAAGATGATTTTCCGCGATAGGAAAGTCGCCCTGAGCATAGTCCTTAAGAAGAAGCTTAAGTGTAAGGAGTCAGTATCACTCCCTTGCGACATGAGTTCCAAAAGGTGTCGCTCAATTTTTGGGATTTTTTCAACAAGAGGCCAAGCCTAGGACTTCCTTCATTTGCTACCTGAAATTTCCCTGTTTGGAAGGTAGAACAAACTCAAACTACTAAAGGCAAGTCATTTAGTAGTCCGTGATAATGCCCCGGAATGGAAAAAGGTAGTAGGGAAAGAAGAGAGAATCGCGATGTTAAAAGAGTACCATGATAGCCCATTAGGTGGACACATCGGTGTCAAGAAAGCTTTTGCTAGGATAGCCTTGAGATATTATTGGCTCAAAATGAGGGCCGACATATCCAAATATTTCCGGATTTGAATGTGAATGTGAACCCGAGTAACGAGAAACCCGCTGGTTTAATGGTTGAGAGAAGAGAGACGTCGAATCCATGGGAGACGATCTGCGTGCGCATAGTGGAACTTCGCTTATATTCTAACGGTCGTAGATTATTTCACTATTATTTATACTATTATTTCCCAATGTTGTGTCCGCTTAGGTCTGCCGCTGCGAAAGCGGTTTGCTTTGCGGAAGACAATATCTTTATGCTGTTCGGAGTCCTGAAGTGGACTATTTGCGACAATGGGCCTCAATTCCCTAGGTTAAGGAACTGAAGGCGATTTGTCAGCAATATGGGTCTCTATTGAAGTTCGCCGCTTGCTATCATCCGCAAGCGAATCCCGTGGAGAGGAACCCAATCATCAAACGGATGTTAGGAGCATAGGTTTCTGAGAATCATAAGGCATGGGATTCTCATCTTTCGAAAATTGCGTGTTGCATTCGTCCAGCGCAACACGAAGTATAAGGCGTTTCACTATACTACGCCAACTTTGGTAAAGAGACGGTTACCTGTGAGCAAAAGGAGCTGCTCATGGAGAAAAACATCGACTCTAGGGATGAAGACCAACGAGTGCAAGATGAGTGGTCCTAGTGCAATGGTAATCATCACCGACTGTTGAGCCGAAGGTCTGTAGTTCAAGTCCGAACAATTCCTATACGGAAATACTGTGAAACAATATCAGTTGTGAATGAGAGGTGATCAAAAAGTGCTTCTTCTTCTTCTTTTCCTTTTTTCCGGCGTTGTTATGGTCAGAAGTGTAGGACCATAACCTTCCCACTTAACTGCATTCCTACTGGTCCGCTTGTGAGGTCCGCCGGTTTGACCTCAGAAAGTAGCGGCAGGCTTCCCGGTTTGGGATTACTTCATCACTGAGGCCAGTCAAATGCTGGTGTTTTTGCATTTGTTTGCACCAATTGTTTTTCGGCCTGCCTTTTTTTTTCTTGTGACACGAGCATGTTCCAGATTTTTTTTTTGTTTGATCTTACTCTTACAACACCAGTCGTGTCAACCCACTGATTTGCATGTACACTTGTGGGGCAGTTTAATGGTGGTATATGTGTCCCTAGGCTCACCTTGGTGTTTTCTAAATTGCCTAGATGTGATTTTTGTTTACCTTTGTTTAGTCGCCTTTTACGACAAGCGAGAGGTATGTCTACAGGGATATCCTTAACCCGTCCCTGCACAGGTTCAAAAAGTGCTGACGAAGGCATAACACTCGCAGTATATGATCACTTCAAAATTCATACTCTGTGTGTGCATTTCCAATATAACACCTTAATGACATGCAAACAAAATAAGTTACTGTGAACTACAACCAACGCGACAAATTCAATCGAATCTCTCAAAAAATCCTATCTAGGACAACCACCCCCGGAGAGAAGTGACCGAACATCTTCGACACAAACCATCTGCACACCGTCCAGGTCGTGTGACAAACACCATAAGAGCGTACACTCTTGAACCTGCACGAATTATAAAAAAAAATTGCAACACGACGGAGTTAGGGTGAAAGTTTAAGGTATTACGGAAAGACCTTCAAATGAAACTAGGAGAGACAACGAAGCAAGCGGCGAAAAAGTACAACCTCAGGAGAAGAGACCATTTCCCCAATGAACCAGTGTGGAGAAGGAACTTCGTACTATCGGACGCCGCTAACTACTATGCCGCCAAACTTGCACAGAAATATTATACATCGGACGTTTTATAATAGTCTCAAGATGGACGTACGTTTTGAAAGACAATGCCGGGAAAGAGAAAGGCACCTGGCACGACAAAGACAAAAATTGAAAAAAAAAAAATTTAAGGACTTAAAAATCGTCATTTCGGTTTTTTTCCTATTTTAAGCGCGATTTTTGATTACTCTCATCTTTGAAAATAGAAACAAAAAATGTTTTTATTATATTTTTTTATTGCTACTATTTTGTAGGTCCTCCCTTATCAAAAAGTCTTCTTCCAAAGTCTACTTTCCAAAGATCTATATCAATTTCTTAAATAACTAATTGAATTTTTTCAAAAGCGTCCTCAATGGTTTTAATAGGACCTTCTCTGTTTTTAAACTGCATAAACTTTCTGCGAGAGCCATTCCCAGACATTTTCAATAACGTACAGATAGGGAGAATGAGGCAGCCAATCCAAAACTTCCACATTGTTGCTTGTAAACCTGCTGGAAAATACAACGTTAACCATCAAACGTTTTGTGGAAATTGATTGTCTGCGTTGAAGCTCGATGTAATCCTCTGAGTTCTGTCGATCATCTAAGACAACCAGACCAAACAACCCATGCCATGACGGAACCAACAGCAGTGTGACGACGTGGCAGGAACATCTCTGAATTTCTTAAATCATCAAAGTAATACTAAAAGCGGCCATTCAAATTCCAGGGCCATCAATAAGGAAACGAAATCGAGCTATTTCTTAGGAATGTGATAACGGTTGATAAAGAGTGGTAAAATTCAAGAACGCCGTTCGAAAAGTGAGGTGAACCAACGCAAACGACTTCGAAAGAATTGGCGATCCATAACGTTATGTTGGTTGTGTGGTTTGATTGAAATGGAATCGTACATTATAAGATGCTAGATTCGGGTCAATCAATTGAAACTAATCTTTAGGTTAGGTTTAGGTTTATTTTGTATGTAGCCTGATTTAAATGGTTCCAAACAGTTTTATATGCAATGCGTAGCTTCTGGATGATCGAAACAATGCTTGCATGACGATCAGACTCGACGATTACCATGATTTTATCGAAAATAGCTCTTGCAGAACGTGGTGCATCTTTGACATTGAAACGTTGATACCAAAACTATGCGTGTTTGGGTGTTACAGTATCAGTTCCATAAGCACTTTTCACATTTTCAGTCGCCTGGCTTGCGTTTTCACCTTTAACGAAGAAGCATTGTAATATATGTCGTTTTTTTCTTTTTGCTGGTGTCCATCTTTGACGTGCTACCAAAAAAACTTGGAAATTTCATATTTCTAACGTTATTTTGTGCACAGGATAGGACGTATACAAAGCGAGAGGCTGATGCCATCTGTTGGAAAAATAATGGATTTTTTTACTTACTAATATCTCGTCTTTCGTTATCCATTATCCTTGTGTAATCCCGATTTGGCCTTGCATCCTTTTCGTATAGCGTTTATAGTTAACAGTCTTCCTGAATTATAGTAAACTTTTCCATTTGCCATTGCTCTTTTTTGTTAGGGTTTGATATTTTGTACGCTCGATTTCTTCAGTATTTTATAGGGCTTGAAGTCTTAGAACCTTGCCATCTAGTAGGTCAAACGGGTTTTTAATTTTTTCCTGGTTTGGCGCAGGATACGAGGGTGCTTTATTACTTTTCAATACGTTCCTGTATTTTCGCTTCTGTGAATTTGGATTTCATTTTGGCGTTGATCGCAACCCACTCCTCTGTATGATGCTTTGAGATCCAGTCAAATGTTCAACCTGATCACGCGCTACGCCATCTAGTGATGCCCAAGTAGTTTTGTATATTGTCTTGTGCTTGAGTGTCGTGGTTTCTACAATCATATTTTTTTAAGTTGGTGAAACTTATTGTCCTGGCACCATTGTCGTTTGAAAAAAACCTGGTGACGTTCTCCTACTGTCCTATTGTGTGCATCTTCTTCTTCTTAGATGGCGCTACAGTTCGGTGTGATCTTGGGCCTTAACCAACAAGCGTCTCCAGCTGGCGCGATCTTTTGCCGTTTGTTTTCAGTGACGTACGCCCAGTTGGTTAAGGTCCCCTTCCACTTGTGTGCGCCACTTTACATTCGGTCGTCTCTCAGGGTTGGTTTCGAACACTCCCGGTGTTGTCCCTTCACTCTACATGGTCTAGCCATCTTAGAAGTTGGATCCGGAGAGGTCGTACCATGCTTCATCATAGATAAGACCGAGACAAGACTACCTGAATTATTGAATTTTATTATCAAAATTCGTGCTCTGTGAAAAGTGTTTTTTCGCACACGACCTACCGAGCAAGCAATTCAAAACCTAGTGATTACATTTGGCAACAATTTCATGCTATTGGACACCAATCTATCTACCGTATGCGTACAGTACGTACAAAGGACAATATTGCTGCTGTATCCGTCAGTATTGACGCAGACCTTGATTTGTCCATTCGTCGCCGTTCGCAGCACTTGGAATTGTGTTACTCAACTAAGTGATAAATTTGACACAAGACCATGCAAGAACTGAAGCCGAACGACCTGCCACATTGTCGAATTTGGAGGAAGATTCACTTTTTTTTATCGAAAAGTTGTCTGAAGCTCATTTCTGATTGAAAGCGTATGTGATTAAACAAACCTCCCGATTTGGTCTGTTGAGCAACCTTGGATAATACAAGAGCTGTCAATGCAACTGGAAAAATGCACTGTTTAGTGCGGCTTACGGTCCGGCGGAGTCATTGGTCCGTAATTTTTCAAAAATGACCCTAAAAACAACTTTACCGTCAGAGGCGCCCGCTGTCGTTCAATGACGTCGAACTTTATTTTGCCTAAAATGCACTAACTGGACCTGGTAGATCAATTGAGAAATGAGTTGGATAAACAATTTATTACTCGTTCTCCACCAGTGTATTGGCTGGCTCTATCCTGCGATTTGACGCCTTTAAGCTTTAGTTATATGTATGCGTCAAAATCACTCGTCTACGGCGATAAGCCAGCATCAATTCAAGCCTTGAGAGAAAACATTTCACGTGTTATTAGCGAGATATCAGCCAATATGCTTCAAACTCAAAATTGAACTCGTTATGAACCACATCAAACTTAGTCGTAATAAATAGTTACATCAAATAATCTTTAAAAAGTGAATGGCAAGCAAAGATTTACAGACCCAAATAGAAGCTATAGACTTTGTCTAATCTTCCTGTTTTTCTCTGGATAATTAAAAACCAAATATTTGCCAAATCAGTGTTATATCGCTTTCTTCTCCTTTTTCTTTTTATTTAAAAGCTGAAAAGCGAAAACGTCCGCGCTGTTCTTTTATTCCATGCTCGGCATTTTTTTTTAGAAACTTTTTAGAGGATCTTCAATGTACCATAGAATACCCATTACTACAAGGGTAATTTGGTTACCCTCGGGCCATCAAAAGGCTTAAAATCTATTTCGTGGATACACGTCCAAACGACCTATGGCAAACCCATTAATTTAGGGGGCCGTCAATGACTAACGACCAATTTCGTTGCACGACTCTACGACCCACGCCAAGCAATGGAATTTTATTGTATCCTGAAAAGATATTTACAGCTCCACGGAGTTCACCACTTGTGAATTCGTTTTTTTATTGTCACGGGGACTTAAAACGACTTACCTTTGCGTCGAGTGCATTCCCGTGTTGAACCGGAAGCGCAAACACCATCCCCAATGCAGCGCAAGCAATTGACTCCATCCGGCCGAAATGAAAATCCAAAGACTTTGATGCCCATCGTCACGAGTACGACAGTCAGTCGCCCACACCGTGTCCCAGAGCCCAGTCATTCACTCATTCGTTCCGAATTGTTGCGTGCCCATAGCCGCATGTAAAGGAAGTCAACTCATTCAACAAAAAACGAAAAATCAAGGAAAACAAAAACGGAAAACTTGCACACAATTTTTGTTTCTGCTTTTGTCTTCACATGCTCATGTGTCGAGTGGTGTGTTGTCGAGAATCTAGGCCAGGGGAAGGTCGGACGTCAGTCACTCACCCAGTCAGCCAGTCATTCCGGACGGCAGTCAGTTAGGCGGTTGCAATGGATGGCTGACTGGTTGGCTCATCGACGGTTACTGCCCCGGATTGTGGTGGGAGTTTCGCTGCAATTGCCATGTTTGCACACTTCGCGAACCGGAAACGAAAGTAATTTATTTTTATTTTACTTTTTTCGGACAGAATGCTGCCGGACAAATCGATGTCAAAGGATCAGAAGCGTTCGAATAATAGTTGATACAAATTGGTGCACTATCAAAGGTGCCAAATTGCCCTATAACAAGTTCATTAACAAATCATATTACCGGACACGAAAAACCTCTAAAACCAACAGTTGTTAGCCCCCCTCTTGTGCTCTTCGATAAACCAATCGCCCGAGGCGCTGAGTAAGCGAATGCCTTCAGAAGCGAATTGAAAAAGAAACACAACTCAAGGTCCCATGACACAAAAAAAAAGAAATGCAAATGTCAAAATACCATAGTCGATGGAGAGGTGCGACATGCAGTGAGTCAGCAACCATTTCTGACTTATTTCGCTTCACTCTGTCTTCGAATTCTTGCGCGGTGAAGTAAGTGGCCGCAGTTGACTATCACCGGAGAACAGTTGACCTAAATCAGTTGAGTTTTGTGCTGACTGCAAATTGCGCTGTTTTACGTAGTGATTTTCTTGTGTACACTGAGTGACAAATTTGATTGTGTACGGGGTTTTTGTTTTTGTTTTTTTTTTTTTTTTTTTTTAATGGGCTTGGTTAAAGCTGTTTGTGTCTTTGGAGTGAATTTGAATAGATAAATAGTTAAGTTTTGGAAATGTGACCTTTTCTATAAATCGAATTGAATCTGTTTTCGCAGGTTTTTGACCTTCCCGCCGTTTCTTTTATCTTACTCTTTGGAAAGGAAAGGAAGAAAATGATTACGGAAAAGGTGAAGCGCGGTGGTAATAGATATTTCTGCGTCTTTGGTTTGCACAGCCTTCTGGGCGTCATATAGGCAGGTACCCTTAACTAAGGCATAGAAAAAAGTATATCTACAACCTCACAAGGAGCAAGAAAGACTACGACGGGAAAAAACGAATAAATCGTCATTGAACGATCTCAATACGCGCATTGTGGATCCCGTAAATGGCCTAGCAAAGACAGTGTATACGGCCTTCATATCGTAAAGATTCTATAACTTTGTCGAACAACGTTCGCAAAGACGAGTGCGGAGTTGACACGTTTAATAATATCATAGCCATCGCTTACAAATGTAAGTGATAGCTTGACACTTGCTGACATTGAACACGAAATGCTTTGTTTTGACACCAAATAGTGAGGGTCGGATTGGAGAATGCAGAAATCAGCACGAAAAGAGATATCTATGTTTGAAGATCTTTATATCAACGCATGCGGAAAGGTAAGACCTTATTCATGGTTGAAATAAAAGTTAATAGGCCGTGATGGCTACCTTGAGGAACTCCAGATGTCTATGTATTTTATTCGCCATGTCGAAATTCGTATTTATATTGGTGTCTGACTAAGAAGGAGGATAATCGATTTCGGGTCTTTTGAAAACAAAATCTCAAGGACGATCTGTGGTAAAAAACAGGCGAATGAAGAAAACTACACAATCAACAACTCAAGGAACTCTATTCAGCTCTAGGCATTGTCTGAATAATAAAAGACTAAGATGGACAGGACAGGTAGAACGAATGGACAGTGGACAGCCAAAAAAATAATAAGTGGAAAACTCGAGGTAAGAACAACCGCCAGGAAGGCCACGCTTTGATAGGAGGACAATATAACGATGAACCAAAAAGAGATGGAACAGAACAGCTTAACAGACTTTTTTCTCTTTAAAGGACCCATTAAAGAACCGAGATTTGCTACATGATTGAAGAGATAAAGACCGCATCGCTGGGAAACACTAAGGCTATACCAGAAAGAGCACATCATAGGTGCTTACTGTATTATACCTGAGAGGGATTACTTTGAAGGGGACTCAATAGATATTGATTAATTAAAAATTATTTTTCGAGAAAAATAAAAAGTCACCTTATTTTTTGAACACATCTCGCATATATGTATATCAGGGGGTGTGCATTGAAAGCCATTTCTCGCCTAAAGAGAAAGGGTCTTTGGTACAACTCGCATTGTGTGTGTACTTGCGGGAAAAATATCCTATGACCCCTGTCTCATGGATATGCCTTCTGACGCAATGACACCTGCCATCCTACTCCGCTGTAACTTCATAGTCACATTTCCATGGCGTCCGGACTGGCTTTGGCCAGACACTGAACCTGGAGTGGAATGTCTTCGCATTTTGACAGATGGCTCCAGAACTGGGCAGGGATCCGGCGCCAACCCCCTATGTCCAACCCTCTATCCAACTCCAAATTAGTGCATGAACTCAAAACCTTTTTGAACAAAGACTATATTCACTAAGGCTTGTATTGGTCCCACGTCACTCTGGAATCCCAGAAAACGAGATCTCCGATGAACTTGCTAGAAGGGGCTCAGAGGAGAGTTTCTCAGGACCTGAACCCTCCACGGTCAAATTTGACGTCAATGACTGGGTCACAGTCGTAGATGGAGGGAATATCCAGGATGCGGGATGACTAAGCGCGTACGCCCTGATGTCTGCAAGAAGTCCGCAACATTTTTCTTATCCTTAAGGAGAAATGATTGCAGAAGGCTTAGGGCCATTACACTTTTGCAAAGCATCTCTACCTGCTTGTCATCAGTGAGACGCCTAACTGTGCTGCATGTTGCGAGGAGGATGACACAGCAGAACACTTTCTCTGCGACTGTCCCGCCTTCGCTCGCGCACGGCGGCGCACCCTTGGGGCCGACGTGGTGGGTGCCGAATCTCTTAGCTCTACATCATTGAAACCCCTCCTCACTTTTCTCCGGACAGAGTATTGGAACTGCAACAAAAAACATTTAGAGCGTTTATTCGAATCGTGCTCTTGGTCGAAGACGATCAACCCCGCTCTGGATGGTCTTTCGAAGTTGATGTCGTCGATTTGAGGACCTCAGTAACAATATCACGAACATTTCAACTGAGGAGATTGCTGGATGTTGATCATTCGTCATCATTTCGCCATTTAAAGAAACTTGGATTCACTTCACAACTCGATACGTGGGTGTCGAATTTATTGGCGGAAAAAAATTATATTACATCTCTAGTTAGACGCCATAAAAACGAACTTTTTTTGGTCGACTCGTAACAGGTGACGAAGAGTGAATTCTGTACAACAACGTTAAGCGAAAAAGGCTTACATCCAATGAAGGTTCTGTTATTTGTTTTGTGGAATTCCAAGGATTCGAGCTTCTTCCACCTGGCTAAACAATCACGGCGAATAAGAACAGTAAGAAACACTCTAAGCTTATGAGGGAGTTTAAGTCAATTGTCAAGTTTTGGCAAATTGACAAGGCGTCATCTTCCATCATGATAAAGCCATGCCTCGATAAACGCTGGAAAAACTGAAGGAGTTAAACGAACAAATAAAGATTTTGATACCGAAGATAAGGTACACTGTGGCCTACCCAAAATGTTAAGACTAAGAACTACAGGTTTTACTTCCACAGGAGTGGAGAAACGGCACGAACATTTATTTTGAACGCTCGGGCACATGTTGCAAAATCATTGAAATTGAAAAGGCTTAAATGGGAAGTCCTACTCCACCCACGTTATTCACCAGATTTCCGATTATTACTCTTTTGGTTCGACGGCATATGGCCTGGCTGAGCAGCATTTTAATATTAATAAAATTAATATTAAAAATGGGTCGATTTTGGGATAGCGTCAAAAAAAGTATTGTTTTTCCAACCTGAGACTCATATGTTACCAGAAAGATGGAAAAAATTAGTGATGAATGGCCATAATTCTCAAAAAAAAAAATGGGCAAAAATAGAAGCCTTCGTCGATTAAAGGTTACTCAAGACGAAACACTTTTTGGCGGCGGGTGTTGCAATTAAACCGTTCCTTCCAAACACCCTCCCGAAAGCTGACCTCCCTCCGAAGAAATTCTAAATAAGCTACTCTAGAGGGCAACAAAGTAATCGCACTTAAGTCCACCCAATGGTAATTGCATTGAGTTGTATTAAACCGTTTGTATCTGCCGAATAACCTTTGGTTTTTGTTATATCTGTTCGAAAAGTTTCGATTTCGATTTAGCCCAGGATAGTTGGTTCAATAGATCCACTTCGAATCTATTGAAATGAAAAATTAAATTAAATGAAAAAGAAAAACGAAGATACAAAAAAGGAATTGAATGAAGGAGGCACACTCAAAGTTAAATTAAATAAAACGATAACGAGTGTTCAAGGACCTGCCGTCAGTATCCTTGCAGAGTGTGCTGGTTCTTTTCTGTTTTTTCGCCTTATTTTGAATTGTTAGCCTTATTCAGAACTTTGCTGCTGAAAGGTCATGCAAAATGGTGATGAAGTGGTGGCTTCGGTGGACTTGCTTCACTTGTAGTTTCCGCACCGATGCATCTATTGTTATATCAATCCTGAAATGAGTGGCTAATTGGACTCTTGAAAGAAATCACCTTGTCGAATGAGATACATTTGCATCTGTTTGCTTTGTTTTTATTCACTAATTAAATGGAATGGCGCACTTGATGAAATGCAATTATCGTTCTTATTGTTTTACTTGACCTTTTCAGGTTTTTTTTTTTTAATTTTTTTTCTCTGGTTGATGGCGCCGTGGAATTGCGCAACTCGTAGATTAAAAAGTATTCAGTGTCTCAAGGGGACTCCGACGGCTGCCGTCGTGTAGTGATTTTAGTGCCGCACGAGGCTTGCATCTAAATTAACTCTAACCAGAAACATTCTACCAAAACCAAAAGAACGAAGATTGAGTGTCTTTTTTCCTTTTGTTTTCGAATGCGCGACATTCGATCCGAATCAATTTCCTCATAGGTATTATGGTATTGGGTATCCTTAGACGATGATTTAGTAATGCAAATGACTCAAGCGTGATTTACATTTAACACTATCCACCAATAAACATGTTTTAAATACAAAAGAGCATTCCATACCAAACTAGCGTGGCGGGGGAAGCCTTAAAATGAACCCATCCCGTAAGAGGAAATACATTTGTAGGTCTGTGGCAGCTTTGATTGCATTTTATTGGAATTTTGTTTTATTTTGTGGGTTTCGGTTTCGGTCGGGGACTTTATCCCAAGTTTAGTCGGCAAATCGCTTGTGTTATGGGATTTTGTTTTAGTTTTATGACTTTTCCGTGTTTGATTTTCTTTTTTTTGGCTTTTCCAATAGTTCAGAAATGATATAAATTGGAAATAGCTTTGAAATTAATTATGGGATTTTATTGATTTTATGTTTTTCTTTGTTGCAGGTGCGTTTTATGGACTTGGGGACGCTTTGGTAAATATGTAGATAATTGAGTTATTGGGGATTTATGGCGAGGAAATGGGGTATTAAGTGGTTTTTAAAAGGTTGCATGTTTCAACTATGTCGAATGACTTTGATGTGATTTCGAAAGTGTATTTTAGACATTTAACGAAGTAAAAGTCAGTCTTTTGTTTAGATAACACGTGGATTAGATTGGTTTATAAAGTATTTAAATGAGAATCCATCGTCTTCCAATAGATGGCGCTAATGGTACATGCAGGCCAGAGGCACATCGATTCATTACAGAAACTTCTTTTTGTGAAAAAAACGTGTCGCGAACGATTTTAATGCTTAAAAGTGGTGATTTCGACCTAGAACTTGTGAAAAAGACTGGTCGCAGTTCAAGGAGCCATTTACCGTCGTTTGAAAACCTTGGTCCATATAGAAGGTGTTTCAATAAGGGCGGGTAGATGTTGAAATGGAATAAAACAAGTTGTGTGTGGGGTATTAACAAAATTCTTTTTTTATTTGAAATGCCCATGTATGCCATTATACATATATGGAATATGACTTCGTTTAAATGCCTGCCTCGGCTTCTTATAGTGGTCCAATTCCATTGACTCTTCCCTATATATCTGGCTGAATTTGAACCTGAATTTGTGGTTTATTCGCAGAGACTTGCGACTTCATAAAACCTCACGCTAACTAACTAGTCCTAGTGTCTTTCACGCCGTACTATACGCCATTCTAACATGCTTCTATCTAAACTTAGAGATTGGCATAAGAGGTATAACCATCAATTTACTCTGAGACAATCAGGCTGCGTCAAAGCGTTGGGCTCGTATAGTACGGACTCAAAATCCGTCAAGGAATGCCACGATGCCCTGTGAGGCCTAGGCAAGAGAAATAAGGTCAAACTCTGGTGGGTGCCATGTCACAAGGGCATTAAAGGCAACAAAATCGTCGACCAACTCGCTAGGAAAGTTTTCAGCGAAAGCTACATAGGTGCTGAACCTTTCTGCGGAACCCCCAAGTCAAAGATTAATTTTCTTTTAGACAAGTGGGGAAAATCGCAACACCTGCGCTTTTGGAACAGCGTTCAAGACCTCCGACAATCGAAGAGATTCATACGGTCGCTGAACAAACACTCTATCAATATTCTCAAATATAATAGAGTCGATATCAGAACACTGGCCAGCTACCTTTCGGGACACTGCAGTCTGAAATATCATCTTAACGAAATTAACCTCTCGTTTGAAACCGAGGCTCGACTCTGTCTAGAGGACAAGGAAACTGCAGGGCACATACTAAGTGAGTGTGCTGCCTTCTGCCATCTTAGGAAGCATATCCTCCTCAGAGAAGTTGAGACTCCTGAGGGGATTAGCTCAACTCCTACGAGGGGCATCCTCGGCTTTATTAAGAAAATAGGGGAACTCCTCGTCTAATTAGCTAGCAGGCAAATGGATCTACTCTGCTTTGTTAGCGCTAGCTCCCAATTACCAAAAAAAAAAAAAAAAAAAATCATCGTTGTGCAGCGCTTGCTACTGACGGGGACTACCCCACCAACGTCGTTTTCGAAAAATTACGGACAAATGACGCCGCTGGACCAAAATACACACCAAACGGTACCTTTATGAGGATACATTGTCACCTCGTGAATCTTGTTTGGGTTGGTGTCGTCTCATATAAGACAATTTTGCTTGCTAACACAGCCATTCATCCAAAAATGCGCCTCGTCCCTAAAGATGAGTTTTTGGCCAAAATTGGGTTCCTCTTTCAAACGCTCCGAAGCCCAGTCAACGAACAAACGGCTTTGTCTATGGTCATGAACTTTGATCTTCTGGGTTAGTTAGATCTTGAACCCAAGTCTCGACGCAAAATTGGCCACGTTGAAGTCTGTGAAAGGCGAGTTCTTGTGCCCGGTGGGGAATCGACTGCCTCGCGTTCTGCTCTACACTTGAGCGCAGAGGCTTGCTACCAAACAGAACCAATGGTTTGCAACCGAGCACGAGAAAACGAGAACAATACGAGCAAAGACACGACAAAGTGGTTTTAACGCGCGACAGCGAACAGCCTCGTGTTGTTCAGATCGTTAAAACTTTCCTGGAAACCCTAGAATAGGATGTCCTGCTTCACCCGTATTTTCCAGACGTTACTACAATCATCTGTCCAGATCGATGTCACATGGCTTAGCTAGGCAGAACTTCTGAACTTCCAAAGAAAGACCTAAGAAATGACATTGGTTGCTCTTGATTCTGGAAATATGATTACAATATAGACGCTATTTGAGAGGCATGATCAAAAGTCATGCTTGAAAACGGCACTCAGGCTCTTTGAAATTGTGAGAATCTTGTTATCGATCCGCAGGGAATAGTGGATATTTTCAAGCAGCATTTCCAGCGGTTGCTTAACGAGCATGGAGAATAGAGAGTGGTAGGGATGAAGAGATCCCCCCTCCAGGCGAAGTTGTCCCTCTTCAAAGCTGGTGGCGATATTCTGGTAGGGAACATGCACCAGTTCAAGTAAAATTTGAGAGGACAAATGCAAGCCCGACGACTGAATATTAGCTCTATATGCCATATCCACAAAAAAGGCGATCCTACCTTTTGCAAAAACTACAGAGGTACATATATCATTGCTCCTACCCTATTCTGTTCAGTGTACCTATATTGTGTGAACGTCTAAAACCATTTTAGCATCATACTAATCGACACGTACCAGTGCGGCTTCTAACTTCGGCATAAGCTTAATCTTCTGCGACAAATCCTGTAGGAGACCAGCAAATCATTCAAATCGATACCCACCACCTCTTTATCTGTTTTAAACCCGCATATGACAGCATTCTTCGCAAAGTCTTATTTAACACGATGACTGAATTCGGAATCCTGGGAAAACCGATCCGAATGTGTCGAACCACGCTAACAAAAACTCGGTCCAGTTGCGGGGCTACGCCGATACTGATATTGTTTCAAGATCGCAGCGCACCGTTGTGGAAGCGTTTACTGCGATTGTAGATCAACAAAAAAGCGGTCCATCACCCATCACCTAAGACAAAATATAACAATCGACAGTTATGATGTTAAGGTGGTGAAGGGGTTCACATACCTCGGGACAACCATAAACTCCACGAATAACATCATAGTGGAGATCCGAGGCAGAATCACTCTCGGCAACCGCTGCTACTTCTGCCTGTCAAAACAGCTAAGGTACAAACTCCTGTCCCGAAGAAGTCCTGCTATATGGAACCGAAAGCTGAACGATAAAGGGGGCAGCAGAGCTGATCCTTGGCTCCTTCGAAAGAAGAATTCTGCGACGAATATTCGGTCCTAACCGCGACCTCTATGAGCTATACAAAGATCTGGATATAGTCTGAAAAGCTAACATGGACTCCAGCGCTCCAGATAGGAGCGTCTTCGAATCCGAGCCTCCCAGTTCGAGAAGAAGGGGGAGGCTGAACCCTTCGGTATAAAGACGAAGTGATCGCGGACGCTAGGCAACTTGATCTCTCCGACTGGAAGCAGCGACCGCCAAGGATGGAAGGCTGTATTAACTCAAGCCCAGAATCTCTACGGTCTCTGGCCGGAAAAGTAAGAAAGTTATCGGCGTACGGGATGTAGGAATGTTTAATGGCTATTTTAATATCGCTAAGGGTAAGAATGAAAAGAAGTGGACCTAAGTGCCTATCTTGTGGGACGCGAAATAAAACTAAAAGGAGGCTAAGGATGGCAGATTTAACCAATGGGTTCAATGCAAGGGATATACAATTTGAGGAGTCGGGGGGAGGCCTTACCAAAATCGATTGAAATAGTGTCGACTTCCCTCTAATCTTCTTAGGTTGAGAGTGTAAAGGACTCAAATTCGATAAGGTTCGACATGCATGGTTGTAGACATGCATTTGAGGGAGCTATGTTGCTTATATGAGATTGAAAATTTGTAAAGAACATTTCAAGTCTTATTCAAAAGACGTTCAAGGATATTATCGGTCTTCTGTATTATTTTTCTCGAAGGGGAATAGTCGGAATAGCACGTGTCAAGCCATTGCTTGGCTTGAACGATTTTCTGTTTCCTGTTAAAAAGCAATGCTGTATCAACACATGAAATTTAGATTTGTTCACTGATATGGAAGTTAAAGAAGTAAAACTGTAACTTGTAAACTTAACGTCAGATTGTTGTAGAATTCTGATACGAATCGTTTGAAGGATGGTACATACTTCCTAAAAACTGTGTGAATTTGTCAATAGTGGCACCATCTGTATACCATCCTACGAACTTCTAGAATTATGTGTTATACTATCAATAAATGTTAAAATAACATTTTTTACCTTCTTTTGGTGTATGGGGTTTATAAGAGAGGTTTTCCATATCAGGGGAAGTTTTCCTTGATGGGAGAGATAGGCTGGGGGAACTTTTTCTTTTAGAAATGGGAGATCATCGGGCTTAGTAACGTACGAGGGAGAAATAGTTCATGTAGTTGAACTAAGCAGAATCAGGTACAAAGAAGTCGTCGATAAAGGGTTAGTTAAAAAAAAAACTGGATAAAAAGTTGGCCATTTCGTTGGGATCACTTGATATTCTATAATTGTAGGAGAAGCTGAAGGAGAGGTAGGATTTTCTGTTGAAGTCGACAAACTGAGAGAAGGGCTTAGAATTGTTTATAATATTGGTTTGTGTATTGCTTTAATAGCGTTGATAAAGGGAGTTGTAAAGCTCGGTAAAGCGCAAATAAGTACCAACAAAATTGGATAAGTCTTTAGGGGATTGAGTTCGAAGTAAAATTGCTAATAACTTGTTTCTTTTGTTTCACAAAGAACGGATTCTGCGATGATAGCAAGGTGGATAGGAAGACGTAGTTTTGTGTAGGGAAAAGGCAATGTAAAAAGGGAAATAAAAATGTATGAATGTAAATACGGCCTTGTTGTTGTTAGGTTACTCAAATTGAAGGGATCTCTGTTAAGGTATTCATTGATTTGGTTTAATTTTGGTTTATGGAAGTCGTAAGAATTCAGAACTGTAGGGGAAAGGCTCTGAAGTGCAAAATTGTGAGGGGATGAATGTCAGGTCATTTATGCTGGGGATAAGTCAGAGCGACGGTTTTACAAGGTAAAGCATGTTACTGTTGCAAGACTGCCTGAGTTTTGAGCGAAGACCATTCTGACAAAACCAAGTAGCAGGCAGATTTAACAACAAGGCAGTCTGTCGTGGCATGCCCTTTCAACGTATAGTATGAAACGTCGGAAGGTAACAAATTCATTTGATACTGTTTGGAGGAAAATTTGAAGAACTCGTGATTTTTGACGAAAAGGTTCTTGGGCCTAGCGAAGTCTGTAGGAAGACTTTTTAAATAGAGGCCATCACGTTTGTCTTTCTGGTTTTACATTCGTTGGGGTTTCTTACAGGTGGTATTTTGAGACCATTCATATCAGAAGAAGTGTCTTTGATGATACGTTGACAGCTTTTATATTGGGGGATCTGTGGCTAGGCAGTCAATTTAAAATGGGATGTCGTTAGGAGGATGTTTTCCAGTTTTTTGATATCGAATTGCGCCTCAGCAAGTTGCGACAAGTTAGACGCTCTGCTTGCTTCATAGTAGTCTTTCCGGCATCCAGACAGAAAAGCTGTTGAGATCCGACTGAATAAGGGAATAATCTTGTTGCGATGAAATGGTTTTGAGGAACTTGGTGTTGTCGGCGTACAGTAAGAAGTGGCAATGTTGTTGACAAACTCTATGCCGTTAATGGTAAGAATGAAAAGAAGTGGACCCAGATGACTACCTTCAGGAACGCCGGCAGAAGCTAGGAAAGGGTTAAAATAGGCAGATATAAAATGAACACTGTTGTAACGTTTTTTCAACCGGGATAAAGTCATATTGTCTCATGGAAATAAACCGTTCTAGTAACTTTTCTTATCACAACACCAAGGTAACGCCCCATATGTGACACGTTGCGTCGTCTTGTTAGAACCACATGTCATCCAAGTCCACGTCATCCAGATAGGGCACAATAAAGTCAGTTATCATGGCCCTATACTGTTCCAAATGGATGGCCACTCTCTGGTCATTCTCGTAACGAAAAATGTAAGGTCCAATGATGCCACCTGCCCAAAAGCCACACTCTTAATAGTGATGTATATCTGTCCCCAAATGAGGCAATCTTCAACCTAAAATGTGCTCTATCACTGAAAATAATTTTTTCGCCAAAATTTGGACGCATTTCCGGCTATTCCAGAGCTCAGTCAACTACTGCATGACGAGTTTGGTGATGTTGGGGCTTCCATTCCTGTGTTATTTGGGTCTAATACCGATGCATGTCCACATCTTTTCGCAAAGTTCGTCAAGTTAAGGTCTCAGAAGGCCATCTCCTGGTTTGCGAGGACGAATCCCAAAGTTTGGGTCTTGATACGTACTTTAAGCAACAGTAGATATATGTATGATCGTATGGTCGTGTTATTGGCCCGCCAGAGTTTGGCGACCAGAACCCTATTGTTTATAATAAGTTTTAACAACTTCGACAAACTGCTGAATGTTGTAGCCCTTCCCGGTGAAAAGATGATTATAAAAGAACACAAACGTCCAAGAATGACATTGTGGCACAACAACAGTAAATTATTTATAATTTATAAGTCTTAAGATAATATTTTGATGACTTTGGACTGAGAGGTATGCTTTATGGGTCTATAATCCTTAATCCTTTCCAATTCAGTTCAATTAAATTTACAACAGCTTGAAGGACCCATCAGTGCAAGCCTAACCTCAATCGGACGTGTCATTATAAAACTAACTGTCAATACCTTTAGAATAGTAACACGACCACTTCAAAGGTAATCGTTTATCGGTTAATGCCCCACAATCATCTGTTACCCCACCAGTCCTCCGTCGCTCCAATTGCCTAACCACAAACCCGTCCTCATTGAACATAGAAACTCATAATCATACTTGATTGGTATTAACAACAAATTCTCATTACTGCCCGATAACAGTCAGGTGAATGAAACGGTTATCGAGGCGTATCGACCATTGAAGCGATTACCGCTCAAATTGTTCTGACGCGTCACTTAAAATATTAATAACGAACAAACGTCGGCTTTTGTTAATTAAAGCTTATTTACTGCTTAAGTGGTCATTAAGCGAAATTATTTAAATCGCATTTGCTCGAAGGCATGGATAATGGTTGCGGCGTTATTGATTCAAAGAGGGGTACAGAAAGGTCTGTGATGGGGCTTAGGGGTGTCACTTAATTGAAGCGGCAATGAATTGAATCGTAGCAAACCGCTGCCTTACAATCCAAACATTCCATTCACATTTCCCTTAAGGATGCTTCTGAATATTCATTATACCCAATCGGCGCAACTGTGTTTGAATTTCCATACCCGCCATCCACCATTTGGAGAATATTCATCGCAATAGAACCGAAGCTTCTTAGCTTCTACTAGTATCCTACTAGAATACAACTTCTCTCATGGGAGGTTGGCACGATGTGAATTATAAATTCACTCGCCGTGAAATGAAAACCGCACCAGAAACGTCGTACCCTAAACGCGCCACTAGACTTCCATGTATTCTCCCTTCTTCCTGGAAGGGCCAACATATGTACATAGACGAGTCTTCCTACAAGCGTACAATTGGGAGGATACATAAGATAACTGTTTCCTGAACGAAATCTGTTTGTTGCCCTCCGAAAAAGGGAGGTGAATACGAAAAGACATAAACTTGCAGATACTTTACCGAATATTTTTAGTGAATACCCTTTCCAGAGCCATTGGAATCGCTTCGTTTCGTTTGCTGCAATTTTGTATCCTTATCTACGGCCTAAGGGGCTTGTGGCAGCCATACTACTACGACTTGGTCCATATGATTGTGAATAGATCGAGGACGAATGACATTTTGAATGCTTGCCAATGCTAAGAAGAAATGGTGAATCTAAAACGAGAGAGATACTATTGCCACATTGTACCACCCCGAACGGCATGTATATTACGTCTACTCGTAGCCAAGCACTCTCTAGAGAATTATGCCAAAATACTTGGCACAGAATCGTTGTCCTTTGTTGCGAAGATAGGGCTATGAGAAGCAAATGAAACGAACGAAGGGAATGGGCTTGGTCAGGGGGAGGAGAAGACAAAAAACGAAGAATAACAAATTATGAACTTGGAAGGATTTATTGATTTTCCGATATGAAAGCGGAGGATTTTTTTCCCCTTCCCTACTCTCGTGTCCTTGTAGAACTCCGTTTTACTCCATCTACCCTGCCCGCACGGGGGAAAATGAGAAGGATGAAAGGCGGAAAGGATTCACCCCGGTGTAACATAACATAATTTATTTTAATTGTTCGCAATTGATGTAGTAATCCCAGTCATCGTCCTGCGGTGTCCGTGTTCCGTTTCTCCGCCTACACGAGTTTATAGGTCATCATGTCACTCTTGGGAGAGCGATTCACCCCTAGCGATGTCCTTTTTTCGGTATTTGATTTTTTTTCCTTCGCTTAGATACTTTATTCAGGTCGGCGCTTTATCCTGGTGGGGACGAGGATAAAGTTTCACCCTTGGCAGGATATCTGAAACAACGGAAATGAACGGCTACTTGGGGAGCTGTTAATTAAAGATAGGACAAAGGAAAAACACTAAAGAAAAAACCGAAGGGACCAAGTAAATGAGCAGCAACGCTATACCCTAGCCACAAAAGTGCGCTTTGCCGCGTGCCATCGCACTCCAGGGTGCTTCGGTGCCGTGAGTCAGGTTGCAATTAAAAAAACATAAAACGGCAACAAAAATAAATCTAACTCGTTGTCCTTGGAAGGGGATGGTGAAGGTTAAGGCATGCAGTCCTTTTTTTTTTTTTTTGTATTTTTTTTTCTTGAAATTTAATTAAAAATCAGGATTAGATACGCCATTGAAGTAAATAGGAGGGAAGCCCGGGTGGATTTAGAGGTGATGTACCCCCACGAGTGGTGGATGATAATAAATTTGTGCATTCATCGACTTAAATTAAGCGGAACGAGGGTGCTCTAAATAAAGTAGGGATGAAAGTGTAACGGCATTTGAAATATCGGTTTAAGGGTCAAGTTATCGTAATCGATTGCTATTCCCCCTGGAAAGGAAACCTATTGAGCTTGTAAATGAAACGATATATGATACATCCCCTGTAAAAGGGGATTAGGCCGGTCGAGATGGGCTGCTTTTGACCTGACCATCTGTGTTTAAATAAAAATTAATTTATTTCCGTCAAATTCCTACTTTCTTGAATAATGAGATTCCATACAACGTACCGTTAAGAAATATTGAGCTTCATGCGGTCCAAGCATGTTTATGGGCATATTCTTGTCAACCCCCCAATTAAAATTATTAATTTCGAGAGGAGCATAACCATTATTCATCTTATACAACCCTAATATAATTCCCTAATTATGAAAGCCTAAGCTTTTGGGCTTACTATATGTGTATAGATCAGGAAAACAAATGGTCCGCGCGGAAATTGTACGTCATAGAATCAAGGGGATCAATGTTTGCTGCTGATTTATTTTATCTATAGCTCGGAAGCGTTTCTCTTAAGGTTTTCTTTTAAATGACTTGAGGGAAATTGGTTCACATAATTGATCCTATGTAGCTTCTAGAATGGCGAAACAAAAACTTAAGTTTATTACAACCCTAGGTCAAATTAATTTCACGGCACTCCTGTTATGGGTCCTTGTCATAGACCGAAGGAAAGCGAATCAAGGGGATCAATGGGAATTTTTGGTTATTGAAAAGAGTTTGTCCTCTTTATCACCGGTTATGACACGTTTCTGAAGCATTGCACTGCCGTTGCTAAGCGATTTTTGCCTAAATTTTGTTTGCTGCATTTTTGTTTGAAATTCATCAATTTTGGAACAGTTTTTTTTGCCACCACTGGCGATATGATATGAACCAATTGATATGCCAATAACTTCTTTGACTCTTCTGATTGTAATTTAGAAATCGTTCATAATTTTTTCGTTCACTTTTTCTTAGGTTGTTGAGGTGCTGAGATGACTGCCCACATCGTAATATCATTATTTACAGCAGACTCACTAGAAGCTAAATTTGATGAAAATTCTTTGATTTTGCGAGGAAGAAGATAATTGTCGATCGATTAAAAACGCATGCAACCTCTGCGACTGCTGACAGCAGATAAAACAGTTAATCTTGTGATCCACTATGTGAAAGCGATAATTGTAAATAAGTTAACAAAGCCAAGGGGCTTTTCAGAGTCTTGCAGCCATTATAACTCTACTTTGATTCTGACCAGGCCTTGTCTCATTTCTAGAACTATCTGTACCGCCTGGAGTAAAAACTTCTATTTGAATATCGTGCCTCATCTGTAGAACAAGCAGATATTGAGCTCATGGCGTATACGTAACATTTCCCGATTTTTCCTACCTACTGACTTACCGACTTTATGAGCGGCGTTTTCCTAAAAGAATCATGTGAAATGCATTTGCCCAAGTTAAATCTGATTAGGGCTCAGCTCCCGAAGTCATTCATGTGCCGAGAATTATGTTGTGGAAGCCCAGGGAAGCTGTCGACGCTTGGCACCACACTTGGGGCGTATTCATAACATTTTCCGATTTTTTGTACCGATGTTTCCGATTTTTTGTACCTACCCGCCTACCGAGATTTGTAAATTGAGAGGACAAGGAACAAGGTGAAGTGAAAAATTACTTCATATACCATTTGCTGTAGGTCAAGCTTGTTATAGCTCAGAAACGATCAGGGCCGAAGATCCTCCTCTGCTTGTGATTTTTAATTTTTTAATTTTTTTTCTGTAAAGATCCAATTACCCATTTGGAATGGCAAATTTCAGTCTGCTGAAGAGGAATACTGTGAATTATAACACAATTTTAACGGCTTGGTAATTGCCAGGAATCAAACTCTGTGTCGTTGGAATCAGATGCCAATATATCCAGGGGACACCAGAGAGAGAAAATGCGTTGATTATCTATTGTGTCTTACGAGCGTCGTCTAGATAAGTAAAGTATTGTGTAATATGAATTTGGCTGGTTGTTCTGGAAATTTTAACCCTGACAAAGTGCAGAATAATGATAGTCGGCTATATTCCTTCAGTCAAACTTATGATCGTTTATGAATGACCTGAATGGCAGTCCGAGTAAACGAGATAGTGAGGGTTATAAAAGGGATCTGATATCTTACCTGTTAACAATTTTCTGTTAAAAAAGGGAAAATCAAAGAAATATCTTTGGTTGATCCAGAATAGGTAGGTGGTATTCACTAACCTTTCCCACCGATACTGCAGTTCTACGGAATTCTCTTAAAGTCAAAGGGGTGGCCGTGGTGCAATGGTAATCATCACCGACTGTTGAGCGGAAGGTTTGTGGTTCAAGTCTGTCGATAGCCAAGAACAATTCCTATACAGACAAGCGTGCAATAACATGTTGTGAATGAGAGATGATCAAAAAAATGCTGACGAAGGCGTAACACTCGCAGTATAAGATCACTTCAAAATTCATACCCTGTGTGTGCATTTCCAATAAATCTCCTTAATCACATGGAAGCATAAAAGTTACTGTGAACTACAACCAACGCGACAAATTCAATCGAATCTCTCGAATCCTATTTAGGACAACCACCTCGGGGAATAGTGAACGAACATATACTGTCCGTGCGTGTGTTTAGATGACTGACCGAAGATTTACTGAAGATTGTCCTCAGACAAATGCTTCGGACTTTTATATGGGCCTTTCCAGTCCTCTGCCACTGTCCACTGCCATTTTCCCTTGTTGGCAGGATTTGTCAACGGTGATTCCAGCTATGGTTATTTGTCTTCGTTGTGATTGCCATTTTTAGTCAGATACTAAGTTGGCAATTATCTAACTGGCCTAAAATTTATCGTACAACGTTTAGTTTTATATATCACTAAGTGGCGAATTTGATATTCAATATTCAAAACTAAGATCCACTGAAAGCAAATCTACATCACAACCTACCTCTAAAGAACATGAAGCCTTTAGTTCCCAATATGTTCATATATATGATATAAATAAAAATTAAACACAAACGAAAACCACACTATACAAGACCACAGAAAAACTTAAGAAACCGTTGTAGACTTCATACTTCATACCAACCGCCGATATAAAATGAAAATCATTATCTAACACAAACGCCGAAAAACACTTGACACTACCGGTCTTTTCTGTAAAATGTAACTCAAATGAAAAAAGATAATAAACATCAACGAAGTCATGCAAATAAGAAGTTCAAGATATAATCTGAGAACTGGCAGCAATCCTTAGGGAATTACCTGATCATGAGCTTACATACTAAGTACTTCCAAAAAAAAAAAAGAAATGAAAAGCCGCTGAGGTAAATGCCGCCTCAAATCCAGGAAAAGACATAAAAGAAGCAATTATTGTTATAATTACCGCCCTGTTTCTTTGTTAACAGCTTCGTCTAAATTCTTGGAAAATTTCTTACATGAAAGGTAAAATCGCATACTTGAGATTTTACAGCCATCAATTTGGGTTAACATAACGATGCTCGACAGCAAACCTACAGAATGAGTAACAAAATTCCAAGTAATCTAGAATGTGCATTATCTATGATATATCTTAAGCTTTTGATGAAGTTTGGCTAAATTAATTCAGTGGAACTATTTGGTAATTAAGAGCTAACTCAGTCGACAGCGTTTTTATGTGGTATGCACTGGCGTTCCTCAGGGTAGTATCTTAAGACCCCTACTCTACCCGTATGGCCTGACATATTCTACCTAGTGTCGCTAACATAGATTATTGCTAACTCCACGTTCACGAATAGCAGCGTCCTGAAACCTTGGCAGTTGTTTATTCATGGTTGAGGCGTCAATGATGATTTCGACGTGGAAGACAAGAAGTATTGCGGACCGGTGAACAAGTTTGAAGACGGGAAATTGGAAGCACTACTGTATCAAGATCCATGTCAGAACATGTAAATTCATTGAATAGTTTTCTGTACGAGTATAGTGATGAAAGCTCTAATGAATCCATTACCATAATCCAAAGCCAAAAACATCATGGGGCACATCGGTCTCATTAATATCGAGAACCAAGCGCGACATCCGTAGATCGAAATTTATGCTACAAGCACATATTCTTTCTTCTTTGGTGGCGCCATAGTTTGGGGTGAACCTGGGCCTCAACCAACAAGCGTCTCCAGTCAGCACGTCTTTGGCTAGCTGTTTTCAGTGTCGCAATCCAAATTGGTGCGCCACCGTAGATGCGGTCCTCTGCTGCATCGTCCCTCCGGATTGAATTTGAAGGCTCTTCGGCCCGGAGCTGGGCCGTCCATGCGTTCTATATGGCTCAGCCCTCTTAGACCCGGGTTTCGAAGGCGTCGTACTAGACCAATGTCGCTGGGCTGCCGTACAGTTCTTCGTTGAGTCTCCTCTTCCAAACTCCGTTTATACAAACGAGAACGTAGAATAAATGCATAATTTTCCTCTAGAAAGGAATAAGGCTCTCTTCACCCGCTTTCGTTAAAGTCCAGGACTCTGCGCCTTAGAGGAGGACCGGGGTGACTAAGGTTTTGTATAGCGCAACCTTGGTCTTTATAACAACATACATTTGGATTTGCCTTTACATATCCTTAAGACTCATATTAGCCGCTTAGGCCTCAATGGTTACGAAAGCCTTCTTGACGTCTCGCTGTATCCTTCCCGTACCTCTTGTGTTGGTTATTGACTCTCGCATGATCTGCTCAAGGATGATGTTGAAAAAGTTGTATGACAGTGTGTCGCCTGGCCTAAATCCTTTTGTAACATCAAAGGTCTCGGTTAGTTCATTGCCGACCTTAATGGAGCAACGAGAGTTCTCCATTATCATACTGCACAGCCGGTCGAGATTGGCAGGGATGTTAAAACTCGACATGATTCCGTATATATCGTCCCACTGTCATTTGCGGCTTTAAAATCGGCGAAAGGGTGATTAGTGTCGATTTGTATTTCTTGGGTGTCCTCCAAGATCTGCCGCATTGTGAACATTTGGTCTATTGTAGACTCGCCTGATCTGAAGCCGCATTAAGAAGAGGCCATCAGGTTATCCACAAAAGGCTCCAAGTATTCACGCAATACGGTAGAGACGATTATATATGCGATGTTAGGGATGTAGTTGGCGCAATTATAGGGATCCCCTTTCTTGTGGACCGGACAAATGATGCTGAGATTCCATTTGTCGGGCATGCTTTCATATGCACCTTCACAGCTAATACGTCTGGAAAAAGCAACGCTCGCCCATATGTTGCTTAGGTCATTAAAACCTACTTGAAAACACTGGGATGTCCTATCCCATCCGTCATAATCTCTATAGAACGCCACTTTCGACTACCATATATTTCGATGGATGACACATGGACTGCTTGGGCAGCCCTTGGAAACTTTTGATGAAGCCAAGTCAAAGTTGATTCTGTGGTCGCCTCAGAATACATGCAATTTTCCCGCCGGGCATTCGTAAAGGGTTTTTCAAACGACGCGGGTAGATTTTTAGCGACCATGTTGTTTTGGAGACATCTATCAGATCTGTTGTTTATTAATCAGTTATTGATGCCAAAGCACCAAGGCAAGTTATATGGTTGGACAGCACGTCCAATTCATAAAACTTTATTATCAAAATGAGTGTTCGTTGGTGCAACCGCTGTGAGCGTTGCGCCCATTAGTAGTCGTCATGGCCCCGTAAATTGGCCACCAAAGTCATGCGATTTGACCCCGCTAGACTTTTCTTGTGGGGTTTCCTAAAGTTGTAGGTCGCAGGAATAAACCACAATCGACTGATGGCCTTAAGATGAAAATAACACATGCCATTGCACAAATTCAGCCGGAGATATGCGAAAGAGTCATTGAAAATTGGATTACTCGCACCCTTGCCACCATAAGAGGCCGAGACGGGCATTTGAATGTTGTCATATTCCATACATAGTGGCATATGTGGGTCTTTCAAATAAATAAATAATTTTGTTAAACCCTCACACACATCTTGTTTTGTTCCATTTGTTTTATTCCATATGTAGAATAATACTTTCAAGAATTTTTCGGAAATAAGACTAAAAATTTTCAAAGAAATAAACAAGATGGGATCAGCTCGCAGGGTGCCAACGTACAACTCCAGGTCTTCTATCTTGAATTTTGCAAACTTTTATCTGGATCTGTTCAGAGGGACAGACAGGAAAGCCTTTGCACAAGTCTTCCCTACTCCAGCAATGTAAGCTAGTAGACTAAAACATACACGCACTTTTGTTTCATGTTTAAAATCCGTCCCATAAACCGCTTTGAGGAATTACCGGTTCTCAACAAGCATACCTCGGGACACGTTTCAATCAATCGTTTATTCGCGAATTTCCAAAACGCGTATTTAAAATTGGTGAACAAAAAAATTAACTTCTAAAAATAGGCAACAATAATGTCGACGGTTGGTTAATTGGGTTTAGCCGTCATTTCGGTTCATGTAAAGGGTGTCTCAGTAAGAGTGCACTTTTTAAAATTGGAATTTTTTTTTTTTTTCATGCAAGTGGCAACTCTGAAATTTGACAGCTGTCACCTCTGTTTATTCCGATTATTAAAAATGGAGCGCTTTTCGAAAGAACAACGCGTTATAATTCTGAAAATTCATTACAAAAATGGGGAAAGTTGCGCTGAAACCGCTCGCAAACTTCGCCAAATTTTCAGCCGAGAAAGTGCACCTAATGTGTCAACCATTCCAAGAGTGGTCAAAAAAATTTAAGAAACTGGGTCAATTATGGATAATAAAAATCCTTTGCGTCAACGTACCGGTCGGTCTCTTGAAAACATTGCTGCTGTAAACGAGAGTGTCGCCGAAAACCCGAAAACATCAATTCGACATCGTTCTCAACAACTGCAAATTTCACGAAGCACTACGCAGCGAATTTTGACTAAAGACCTCCACCTTCATGCGTACAAGATACAGTTAACTCAGGAGCTCAAACCAGCAGACCACGGACAGCGCCGGCAATTCGTTCAATGTGTAATGGAGCAAAGTGAAGTCGATGCCAATTTTTCGAAAAAAGTCATTTTCTCCGATGAAGCGCATTTCCATATGAATGGCTTCGTGTTTTAGAGTGTCCGCCTAGGGCCAGTAAGATTCCTATATTTGTAAGGATAGTTAAGCTAGTTTTAAGCATTTTTGTCTAGGATAAGATAGATCTAAGAAACTATAAATAAAAATGAATTTACAATACAATACAAAATACACAAAATTGTCGAATTTTTGACTCAAAAAATCCTCATGCAATCCATGAGAAACAAATGCACCCACAACGAGTAACTGTCTGGTGCGGATTTTGGTCAGGCGGCGTGATTGGACCTTACTTTCTTGAAAATAAGGCCGAAATTGCAGTGACTGTGAACGGCATTCATTACAGGAATATGATAACGGACTTCTTGTGGCCTCAACTGGACGGCATGAATCTGGACAATATGTGGTTTCAGAAGGACGGCGTAACCTGCCACACCGCGCATGAAACAATCGACTTATTGCAGCAACGATTTCCAGAACACATTATCTCACGAAATTCTGATGTCAACTGGCCACCAAGATCGTGCGATTTAACGTCGTGCGATTTTTTTCTTTGGGGTTTTGTGAAATCTCGGGTTTATGCGAATAAACCCGAAACAATTCCTGAGCTCAAATCGGAAATCCAACGCGTCATCGGTGAGATACAGCCACATCTCTGTGCAAAAGTCATCGAAAATTTCATGAAAAGAGTAATGGCCTGTCATCGGAGCCGTGGGGGTCATTTGCCGGATATTTTATTCCATACTTAATCGGAACATGTCTTCTTTACAATACAATAAAAATATCACAACTCTGTCATAAAATACTTGTTTTTATTTTAAAATGAAAAAGTGCACTCTTACTGAGACACCCTTTATTTGATGTGATATATAATAATACTAGATGGCAGATAAACATGTTTATAATTCACAATCGCTTCGCGCAAGTTTGCAGATATATGATATATATTCTTACGTACAGACGGACAGACAGGAAAGCCTTTGCCTAAGTCTTCTCTACCCCAGCTTTGCAAGGTAGAAAACTAAAAGCGAAAAAAACACAAATTACCATTTGTGAATCTAATAAAAATTTGTGATTCGGAAAATCGCTGATCGTATTAAACATAACATGCAACCTCAATAGCAGTTGAAAGCTGACTAAACAGCCAGTTTGACTAGCAATGTACAGGTTCATGCTTACCAACATAATAATATAAAGAACGAGTGAATAAAACCAATGCAACTCACGATTTTATATAATTCCCTTTACTTTTTGAACGCACCTACATGCATATGTTTGCTTAAGAAGTCTCAGATAATAGGCCAAAACCCTGGATCATCCCTAAAGTCATTTTTAAAAAACAGTCGTGTTTGTCACTGCCGCTAACTGTGTCAAGCCTTATCACCCAAACGGTTTCTCCAAGTCGTTGCCACCTGCAATATGTGGCCATCCATAATAACCAACACCAAGCACCTGGCACCTGCCCGGACTCCTACCCTCCCACTTTCACTCGTAATTTGACTTAATAATGTTGGGTACACGCCCAACTCGTAGCTTGTGGTGTCAATAATCGTTCTAATCCATATTTACTTAAACCGCTTTCATTTCAACCCGAAAAAGAAGGTTATTGGGTGCACTGGTCTCTTCCAATTTTTTGTTTGCGAGACACAACACATTTTCGACTGCAAGATGTAATTAAGTTGTCTATAGCCTGCCCGCAAGATTGTCCATCAGAAATTGAAACATGCAAATCTCGTCTGACTTGATAGCCAAATATCGCGATTTTATTGCATTTGCCTACAAGCATTGGCACTACTTCGGCATCCAAGCTGCTTTGAAATGCCTAATTGCTAAGTTACCATATAATAACAAACGTTTGCGTCACGACAGACGTTTATCCGTCCAACGAACTTTTTCACAACAATTACTTCTAAATGCTGCAAACTCATCAAAGTGTCGACAGACGATTTATTTCCTGCCGCTAATTGAGTTTCCTGAATGAAATTCATTAAATTATACCATTCACATGATGCGCGTCAAACCAACGCTACTGTTGTGGTTCCTGATTCAATCGAATACATTACCCCATCTGCCAGCCCTCAGACCTCAAACCTACTCTGCGATTTATTGTTTACAATTAAATTGTATATTGAATTCGAAAAAACAAAAAAAAAATACATCCCCAGTTCCTCCACCTGAGGTCATCCGGTTCTCAGTGTTTTGTGTGTATCCTCTGGTTGGGACTAATTAAAATTTCACTTCATTACTCCATCACCGGCATCGTCACCCTTCAACAACGATTAGAGGGGAAGGGTGGGCGTCTCTTTTTGAAATCAAATAAAATCATAAAACAAATCCCTTTTGATTAGAAGCAGTAAGAGATAGACGGCCTGTCTGTGGATCGTAATATGAACTTCTTGATGTTTCGTGTCCGCCTTCCGACTGCTCTCGGATTCTTGATTTGTACAACTCCGGAATTGCCTTTGGGAATTCCCTAACAAGAGATGCTGTTTCGTTTCTTAAACAGAAAAATAAATCGTAATCGTAAAGCTGTTGATGTAGTTGTTCCCACTGACGGGTAGGGCCGTTCTAGTTGAACTGTCTAAGATTAAATGACGACAAGTCGTTTAGCGCGGGGACATCTTGTTGGTTTGAATTTACGACCAATTTAGAGTCATAAGGAATTGTGAACTGGAAGCATTTCCGAGAGTATTCAATTTATATGCTTGTCACAGTGTCACTTAAAAGTGCCTAAGTGGATATTCCGATCTTTCGAGAATGTTTCCGAGGGAAATTGGCCATGGACCAAATGTGAATCGGGGGGAGAGGGGATGGTATATTGTCTGAATGGACGTTGTGAATGGTAATTGCCGGTCGTTAACTTTTGGGAATGCTAAACTGTTGAGTTGGGGTTACCCGGAGGGGTTATAAATGGCCACTTTTAAGAACGGCAGATATCATCTGATTTGCTTTTGGTAATAATTGGTGCTTCAACCGTCGAGGCGAATAATAAAATATGAAGCTAACTGATTTGTTATTGTTTTTCTACGACGTTCATATCAAATTCCTTATCGAGGCAAACAAAACCAGTATGTTCCACAAATACATTCCACACGCGTTTTTTCCTCATTACCCACCGAATATCTTAAAATATCTAATGCTGCCGTGCGTATCATTCAATTGCCTTTCGAACTAATTATCGTTCTCGAAAATAAGAACCGTTTGTTGTGTCTGACATCCATACACCCTCATCGGATATCATTCCTCGGCAGATTTCCATAGCAATTTCTCGCTTGATAAAAAATTCCGTCCGACTTATCATCGTCAGTATCGTCCTTGATACCGCAATTTGATACCGGTGTATGTGTCTGCCAATCAAAAGTAATTTTCACCAAAATAATTACATTCCCCATCCTGAACGTCTCCGAAGGCACATCGTATCCTTATCACCCCCGTGTTGTTATTTGTTGTAACGAGGAGTAACAGCAACTGTGACGCATTAAGTAGCTGTGTAATCTCTGTGGAATTCCATTAACTGAGCCGTAAATTCTTTTCGGGCTGTCAGGCTGAATGTCTGAATGTCACTGAACATATCGTATGTCGTACATATCCTTGTTTGTTTGTGGCTGACCTGAAAAACAATGCGAGCGTTGGGGAATGGTGGCTTTTTTGTTCTTGGACAGAATCATAGTCCGTTCTACTGGGAAATGAAAGTTGTAATTATTTTACGCACTTGATTAAGTCCAGTCGTTGTAAATGTTAATTGGACGGGGTAATTAACGTGAATTTGTTGGCATTGTGTGAGCATTCGAGACGAGTGTTCTGAACAGGTTGCTTGTGATGTTGTTCGTACCTTTGGCGCGAGATGTTGTGTCGAGGTTTTATGTTAACATGATTGGAGCGTTGTTTAAAGTCGTCGTTTAAAGACTTCCTGTTTTTTTCGCGAACTTCCGTCTGAGTCGATCAACAACTATGCGAATGAAAGGTAAAGAATTGATGGGTCGAAGGTATTAGTCACAAATTAGCGAGGAGATGTGAGGATGCGATAACTGGCCAGACTTGTTTAAAAATGATCTGAGTGGTGTTGAGCTTACTAGACGTCTTGTCTACCTCATAATACTTATACCAGTTATATAAGTTTCTATAAGAATATTTTTCAAATCTTTGAAGAACTAACGAATTTTTTTTCTTTTGTTTTTCAGGTAATACGCGCTAGATTGATTTTAGAAATATTTTAACGGTATTGTATGCTAACTGTGATTTAAGTCTTTAGCTCTAGCTTAACTGTTATAATCAAATTTGTAAGAAACCTTATGCTACTGATTAGTTCTGTGGGGCATCAAATAATCGCCTAAGTTTCAAAAATTAATAATTGTAAAGGAGCTACAATATAAAATGAATATATGAAGTCGGGGTTTGTCTGTAATTTTTTTTATATTTTTAACTTTTTTTTCTCCTCTCGCATATCTCGTGAACCATCCGCTCTATATTACGCTGACGATCTTGATCTTTTCGGAGATAGTAAGGAAACAGTTAAAGAAATGTAGAAAGTCTAATAATGCCAGGAAAGGAAGTGGGTTTAAAAGTAAATGAAGAGACTGACCATTAGCCGACTTAGAGCGATCCACGCCTCGCACTTTACTGTACTCGATATACTTGAACTTCCGAGTTACAAGTGGCCAGTAATAATGATAATGTCTTATATACAAAAAGCACTGTGGCAGCTCAGAAGCCGATGATACTGGGTATGAGACGCTCAAGAGCCAAGTCAACTAGTTTGGAGTTCAAATGTTTGGTATAAAGACTGATGGTAGACTAACCTGGCTAGTAACAAATGTTATCCAAATCCTCATAAACAAACATTGACTTCTGCCTAAAGTCACGATCAGATTGCTCTGAAGCTTTGAAATAGGCAGAAAAGCCCAATTTTTTTGTTTAGTATTAGGTTGTACCATATTAAATACCCGATTTTGTGATAAACATTTTAAAGCCAATATTTCTTTATCTTTCATCGTGAATAAAGGTCCATTATTCCTTTTTTAAAAAGATCAGAGTCCTCAGATACTTTAGCAGCCATTACTCTGGAAGGCGGGAAAGGTAATAATTTGTTTGAAAATCGTCGGGAGTGCACGATGGATGCAGTCTTTGTATCGTTTCGTGGATGTTATACAATAGATTCGCACCATGCCTATTTGATATCACAGCTCCTTTTTAACCAATTTGTAGCACTCTTCGATTTTTTCATTATACATGATTGACTATATTTTGGATTGGTCTTTCGATGTTCAACAGATTATTATCGGATGAAGAAGTGCTATCGTTTTTGCTTTTCTTCAAAACTTGGGGCTTTATTTCGGGCAAAAATGGATATATTTTTGCTCTTAAAAATATTGTCCTTTGCTACAGAATCGGTCCCAATTTTTAACTTTGTGCTCTCTTAGGTAGGTCGAAAGTACTAAACACCCATGCCATGCTCATCGATCGGAAAAGGTTATACTCAGAAGGAGCGTTGTCTAGTTGTAAAGTTTTAACTTAACGCATTAGTTGTCTCAGATAGCGAGCTGCTATTATTGAGCTAATTCCACTAAATACACAGCATGAGTTTCGATCCATGGGTCTGTTTGGCTTAACCGTGGATGTTGATGCGTAGCCGTCAACAACATACAACATCCAACATCCCCTTAAATGTAAATTATTGGATAGATCCACTTGTCATTAACAGGTAAAGCACGACTTTCCTTTTTTGCCTGAAAATTTCGGTTGAACATTTCTTCTATTGTGACCATTCCCAAGGTCTTTAAATAATGGGAAATGGCATCTTCTGGCGTTCTCGTGGCATTCAACATGGATCTTGATCCGGAGACGCCTTCAATTCTGCTTTGTTAAACCTTTTCATCGGTCAGGGACGCTCCTTTTCTTCAGAGTTGGAATCATCACTTTTAATCATGTTCTCTTACTAATTAAAGCCTTAGGGCAGATTTTTTGGAATCGAAGGCAAAAACAAAACTTCTCAGAAATTACACTTATTTGGCTTAAAATTTGCATTTTTCATGCACAAAACAATATTGTGATTGTTTAAACATTTGGTTTTTATTTGTCGAAAATAGTATAGGAAAATTGAAAGCCTATATGTTTAAATGTTATTTCGTGTAAACATTTTAACTGGTCCATATGGAAAGTCCAATGTTGAGTTACTTCTTCGAGCATATGGCTAATGACTTGTGCAATGTTGTCCAGGTTGGATTATCAGCACAGACAAGATTTGATGTATCCCCGTAGTAGCCTCAAGGCGTCAAATTGCACTATATTACCAGCCACCGATCAAAAATGAGAAATAAATCGTTCACCAAACCCATTTTTCAATTGGTCCGTCGATTCGCGTGCTGTGTGTCATGTAGCGCTGTCATGTTGGCACCGCATGTCGACCAGGTTTACCTCGTGCATTTTGAGCAAAAAAAGTTAAAAATCTTTCAACGATACTCGCAACATTGTTTTAACCTTCGCGTTGGAAAAAATAGGGGTCAAGGATTCCGCCCGACCATAAACCGCACTAAGCATTGCATTATTCCGCGTGCATTGGCAGCTCTTATATGAGCTAAGGCTGCTCATGGCACCAAATCCAACTGTGTTTTTTTTATTAACATACCCATTCAACCACAACTGCGCTTCCTCGTTCAAGACAATATTTCGATAAAAAAGCGTATCTTTCTCCAGCTTCAGTAGGTCCCAATTACCGAAAATTCGACGCTATTGCAGGTCATTCGGATTCAGTTCTTGCACGAGCCGTATTTTGTAAGGTTTGAGTCCACTATCCTTGCGTAGAATCTTCCATGTAATCGAGTAACACACTCCCAATTGCTGCGAACGTCGGCGATGGTCTCCCATAACGCTGGCGGATACAACAGGAATATTTTCCTCTATTCGCAATCTAATATATACGGGCTGTGGGTTTGATGTACAATAGCTTAATATTGGGGCTTGGATGCTTGCTCAGTAGGTCGATTATGACGGCCGTAAAATGGTCGAAGTGCGCAAAAAAGATTTTTTTCACGGAATATAAATTTCGATAATAAAATTCAATAGTTTATAGTTATTCATTCCACAATTAGTGGTGAATTATTTTCTATGGAAGAATTAAACTTGCTTGTAATGGAAATGATTACAAAACTAAACACTTGTAAAACAAGGGTAGATCAATTCAATGCTGTTGCACAATTAGCATCTAAGGTTTAATATTCAAATGTCAAGTAATACACAAAACACCTTTATAAATGTTGTTACTTGGAATGCCAGAGGTATACGTAATAAGTATATTGAATTTATTAACTATTTAAATAGCAATAATATTGATATTGCCTTTGTCACCGAAACATGATTAAATTCGGAGATACACCTCTCTACCTCTACATTTAAATGTTATCGGGCGAATAGGAGCCATGGTAGGGGTGGCGATGTAGCAATTCTCATTAGGAGATCAGTTCAACATGAGCTTTTAACTTGTGTTAAAGTAATATAATCGAAAATGTAGGAATCGAAGTGAAATTAAAAACAACAAACGAGGTGAAACAAAATTAAAATTTACTGCGTAACAGCCAAAATCGATTAGAATTTTACACAGATTTAAGAAGGCTTTTCAGATTAGGTGGTCAATTTTTAATTGGTGGTGATCTGAATTGTCGCCCTAGGGTTTGGGGCTGCCAATCAGAGCCAATTCTTGGGGTAAAACTTTGTCAAATTTTTCTTCAATGTTGCCAATATCTGTCTTGTACCCTCCTAGTCCCACACATGTACCAAGTTGTACTCGTGGAGGTCTATCAGTTATTGATTTATTTGCAACTAATGTTCCTAGTTCCGTATCCCAGCCAATCTCATTTAATGATTTGTCTTCTGATCATAATCCAGTGTTTTGTCAACTTCTTTCATACATAAAAGGAAACTTCAAAACGTTTCAGTTGATCTAGATGACGTTACTAACACTCAAGACATTGACAATATTATAAATAATTTTACCGACCATGTTCTAAATTCTATTGATACTAGTGTACCAAAGGTTTTTAGACAATGCCACGCAAAACAACTACCATCGCAAATTCTGCAACTTATACGGATAAGAAATATGCATAGAAGAAACTGGCCAAGATACCGGCAATCCATTTTTAAGACACTTGTTGAATTATTTAACCATGTAATATCGAAACATATTAATAATATGCGTAATACTGAATGGAACAATAAGTTAAGCCTGTTGGACAAAGCATCCAATCCTTTTTGGAACATAGCTAAAATAATTAGAAATAAAAATAGACATATTCCATGTATGTAAATGGATCAGATACATTTTTTACAGATCTTGAGAAAGCCAATGTACTCTGCCAACACTTTTCTTATAACCATACTATCGCTCGTCATCTTGCAGATGTTGTTACAAACACTCAAGTGAACGACTCTATTCATGCATTCAATTTATTTACGCCAGACACCGTCCCATGCTTATGTACAGGGCGCTGATGTTAAATTCTTTATTGAAGAGCTTAATGTCAAAAAATCAGGTGATCGAGATAATATTAAAAATACGTATCTTAAGAAATTGCCGAACCTTGGAATTAAATATCTAACTTTCGTGTTTAATGCGTGTCTTAAACTACTATATTCCCTAGGTATTTGTAAAATAGCTAAGGTAATTCCTATTCCTAAACCAGGAAAACCACCTGACAAGCTCGAAAGCTATAGGCCAATAAGTCTATAAAGCAGCATAAGCAACATTTTTGAGAAAATTTTGAGAGAATAAATTTGCAATGAAATCAATGAGAAAGGAGTTCGTCCAGATGAGCAATTTGGTTTTAGACCCTGTCACAGCACGTCTCATCAAGTACTTAGAAATTGCAACCATATCAAAAATAATCGCGCACTTGGTAAATCGACCGGAATGTTACTACTCGATATTGAAAAGGCATTTGACACTATATGGTATAATGGTCTTATGCACAAACTAATACACTTGGTTTGTCCCCATATTTGTGTAAAATTATTCAAAGTTTCTTGTCTAATCGATGTTTTAGAGTGTTTGTCACTCAAACCAGTTCCAGTCTGACTTATTTTAACGCAGGGGACACCTGCACGGTTCAGTTTTGGAACCTATACTATACATATATCATATGTAATATAATTTATACATCGCTGATTTTCCGCAACTACCAAATTGCGTTACAGCGTTATAGGCCGATGATACCGCCATATTATCGTCGGATGAACTCAGTCTCAATATTGAGACGAATCTCAAACATTTGACTGTTGTGAGTAAATGTGCTAAATGTCACGTTAAAAAGTTACAAGTGTCTCCAAATAAGTTGCTTAAAATAATGCTTCATCTTCCGTGGCATCATTCTATTAGGGATTTACACAAAAAAGCTTATGTTGCATTGATCTCCGATAGAATACAAAAACTCTATTCTGATTTTATTAATAAATGTAGTAACTCTGACAATCCTTTGCTAAATGAGCTAAATTTAAATTGAATATTTATACACTTATTTGTCTATTTGTTATTGTTATTTATTTATTCATCACCGTTATTTATTTATTTACATAAATTATAATTAAATCACCCTTATTTATTTATTTATCTTCTCATCTATATTTTATTAATTTATTTTTATTTTTAATTAATTTATTTATTAACTTATGTATTTATTATATATTTATTTATTTATTTATGTGTTTATTTATTTTTTTATTAACTTATAAAATTTCATATAAATTCGTTTACTTGTTTATTTACTTATCAATTTATTTATTTTCACATCTATTTATTTGTATATTTATATATTATATGTTTACTTTTTATTTATTATTTTATTTACTTATCTATTGATCTTTATATGTATTAATATAATTTAAATTTATATTAATTTGTTTATTTATTTTTATTTATTTATTATTCATTATCCTATCTACTTGCAAGCCTCCGCATTTATTTGTTAAAATTATTATGCAATTTTGCCACAACATTGTTTTTTTTTTTTTTTCACCTTTTAAGCCTTGGCATATTATTAATATTTCTAAATAGAGGGTTTTTGTTTTTCGTTGTTTCCCTCTTTTCCTTTCTGAATAAAAATATACCTTTGATTGTACTTTAAAATATATTTCAGTAGAAAGATATTATAATTATATCAGATCTCTGTACTAATTGTAAATTGTGCAATAGCAACATTGTATCTTCTATAAAACGAAATAAAGAAAATTAATTAGTTATTCGGGAGTAAGTCATTCCATGATAAAATGGCAATGCTAAATCAGCATGTTTGACTTTGACACATGTCACGAATCACTCGTGAGCTGTCAAAAAATAGAACACTGTAAAACCATAAAGAAAAAAATCACCTTTTATAGAAGGTGGCGCAAAATTAGTCATCCAATTTTGTCTTTGAATTCATTTTTTACTTAATAAAAAATAAATGATTTCGAGTGATGGAAATATTTTTTTGGACCTTGGCAATTTTTTTCTGTTAAGTGGAAAAGATGATATCCATCAAGTGGCTGCCGCCAGTGTTGATACACAGTTGTACCCGTCTTATCGCATTCGCCATGATTTTCCGCAAGACTTCCGGTGATAAATGTTCGTATTTGTTTGTCGAATATTCGCCTTAAGGACTGCGAACGCGAACGTCCGAGGCTTGTTGGCGTAAGTCCGCGACTTCAAGTGGTCCGAAAGTCTGGGATGGCTAAATCTGGCGATCTTGCTTGCCATGCCAAATCGCCAACAGGAGATTACGCGACCAGGAAACGCTTCCTTCACAATACCCCTTGTGGCTCGTGTTGTGTGTGCGGTTGCACCGTCTTGTTGAAACTAGATGTTCACCAAGCCCCGCTCTTCTAATTCTGCAGTAAGAAGTCGTTTATCATAGTCCTGTAGCGTTCGCCAGTAACAGTGACCGTACAGCCGCTATATTCTCGGCCGAACGACCAGTCCGGTGGCGGCCACGCCATGCATGGTCTCCTACTAACTTTCCATTTTGTGTGCTTAAAGACTAGAGGTCAGTGATTTTAAGACGCCTTGACAATTCCAAAAGGTCGGCCATCGTCTTGTTTCTATTTGAAAACTCAAGTTTTTGAGGAAAGTTTGTGTGACTGACATGCTAGTTGATCGAGCACGCTCAGTCAAAAATATTGCTGCTGTTGCTTAAAGTGTATGCCTAAACCCGAAGACCTTAACTCGCTAACGATCTCAGTATTTCGCATAAAAATCTCGGATTAACCGCTTATAAAGCTCAACCTACTCAGGCATTTAAACAAAATGACCATAAGCTTCATTACAAATCCACTGTTTGAGCTTCAGTTCAGCCGGAAACTGACATTAATTTTGCTAAACCATTTTCTCAGATCAGGCGACTTATTCCAGTGGCTCAGTAAATCCACATATACGCATAAAGAAGGCATTGCGGTCTTATGAGGACCAGTCGTATTGGTCCATTTTTAAAAAATAAGGATAGCAGCATTGCTGCGGTCAACGGAGAACTAAAGCTAAATTGGTGAATTGAACTTGGTTGAAATTTGGTTCTCCATTGTGGCACTATGAGGCACAAAAATTGTATAACAATCGATATTTTGCATTTTTGTGTTGTTGCTTTGCCTGTGCGGAGCTACGATTATACGTCGTTAGGCTTACTTCTTTTTTTGTGGGGTGCCCTTAAAGATTTAAACGGTGCAGGTATTTCAGCTTTTCTAAAATTCATACAACACCCAACATTAGATAGCATGCATTGCTTTTTGAAATTTATAAAAGAAATCAGCTAATGGCCTACATTTTAGAAACGAGTTAAGTGCCTTTAATCCCCTACAATTTTGCGTGTCTTTTAATCAATGATCCGTATTGGATCCATCAAATCACCACCACGCATGCTTGGACCGAGCTGCAGCAAACCAATTTAGCTTCATTTATGGCAAACAGCTTATGGCTATTGATTCGGGTTAAAATCTGCTTCTGTAACTGCCCAGTTTGAAGTCAAAAGCTTTAAGACTAGGACTGTTTCCCATGCCATTCAGTCCTCAACCAATATTCGGTCATTGTCTTCTGCACATTTGCCTAAAATAGCATTTTTAATCCAAGTTCCAGTCCTAGTCATGTGTCACTGGTTCGGAATTCGCCAACTACCAGCTTCCATACCTACCACCTGTAAAAGTCACTGTTTATAACGGTATAAAGAGTAAACTGATTCTCAAAACCAACCCCTAGTGGCACCTGTGCAACATTCATTCTGTGTCCATGTATATCCTTTTCAGAAGGAACACAGTTCCTCCTGAGCTTGCGACTACTCGTAACACATATTATGGTGCCGGGCCGGTCATTGTGCCGCACATACCCTTTGTAGCAAAGCATCGCATCGATTCAGGTAGTTTGCTAACAAAAACAGCACCTGATACAGGAGCACTAAATAGCCGCTCTGCCTCGCTTTGAAACAAACAAACGCCGACAACAGTCGTAACATCCATAGAGGTAACAACGAGTCCAGTTTTGTTGCTCATTTGCCTAGTTGCCTCATTAAAAATCCACCAGCATACCCACTCTCACCATCGTCATCACTATCAACATTCAGCTACATCAAAGCCCAGGTGTGCACCTTCACTTAAACTACCCCATTGTATGGGATATGGACCCCAGTCGTTCTCTCCATGAGCGCGTCTGGGACACTTCGTTTCAATGGAGTGTAATAAAACACTGGAATACCAACCAACACACAAGTGTTCCCTTTGAACAAAAGTGTACTGTGTTTCAGGATTGGTACAGAAGTCGGTGCGTGCTGTTGTTGACGGTGGGTGAGCGTCAGATTACCCCTTCGAGTATGTATGAGCGACCGACCAAAGCAAATGAATCTCCGATGGTTTTTTGTCCTTATTTTCTTGGTTGTCCATGTCCTGCTTGCCGATTGCCTCCAGTCACATCTGGCTGCCAGTGTTGCTGTGCTCTTGGGTTGCTCTATTCGGTGTTGTGGCGGAGAATATCCTTGGCGAATCGGATGATGTGGAAAATGTCATTAGTGTTTTCTACCCTCGTGCTGTTGTAAGGCTCCATTGGGATTATCCCTCTTCTTCCAGTGGGGCGAAAGCAAAGTAGTTAATTATTTAATTCTTTTCAGTCTCCTTTTTTCCGCATTCTTCTATCCTTTTTTTTTTTTTTGTTTTTGGGTATCCCTTCGACAGTGGCTTTCTGAATTACAGATAATTTGCGTTGGCGGCAACACAAACAATAAAAAACAGCAAAATAGATTGAAGTACGGGTTTAGCTAGACGAGAAGGGGTTTTCTAAGCTACCCCTTAGGCCGAAGGATTACATCCGACATATTCTTGACGCCATTCAGATCGTCTTCCAAAAAGGATTAGAAAAAAGGCAGAAAAAAAAAGGAACAGGGAAACATCTCCAAAGCAAGATATACGAATTGTGGGACGGATATAGGCGGTCTGGCCCCGCAACCTAATTAGATATTTAGTGTGGAGGCATTAATGACTAGCAACAGAGTTTATCCTTTTTTAAGCCCATTTTTGCCCGTTGCCTGGGATGAATGAAAATTTGTGTTTTGTGGTTAGCATAATAGAGACACAAGTACCAAAGCCGAGTGTTGATTGAATGAGACTGATCCAAGGATACCAAACGGATAGACGAAAAAAAAAAATACCGAAATACGACACAGCAAGCGGTTCGAGTGGATTTAATAGAGACTGTGTCTGACTGGATGGTTTTTATGTTGGTTTTGGTTCGTTGAAAAACTTTTAATGGACCATCTGGGTATTTATGGATTTTGTGGGAGCATGAGTGTGGGGTCGACAGCACTAAATGGATGATACGAGTATGTGGCGATTATTAGTCGAGTGGATAGTAGTCAAGAGATATCTGGAAGTAACTAGAACCTTTTTCATTCGTTGTGGATCGAAACGGGGATTTTTTTTTGTGTTTGCTGTCACTGAAGTGCTCAGGGTAAACAATTTAACCCTCGTAATACTTATAATTACACGGTGAGATTAACTTTAGCACTTTGTTGTCACCATCATGCTGCTGTTGATTTTCAGATAAGACTCTCTTATCTGTGCACTTAGAGCCGGCAGAGGAGTGTGTTGGTCTATTGGCTCCTATTAAGGTTTGTGTTTTGGTTGATTTTTGCAGTGCCTGTTCCAGGAAAGTACACGACTAATTGGTTGTGAATATAAGTGCAATTGTTTACGGTTCCGACTCTTGGCCTAAAAATGTGAAAACAATGTTTTTAAGGACAAAAATATTTTTCTTTATTTTTCATTTTAATAAAAACCAATGTCGATAGGTTCAGACTGTCTTACGTTCGAGTTCCAAGATTTGTTATTTAAAAAACTGGTCAGCACTCAGCAGTGCAGCTTGCATATGATTTTGAAGCTGACGAATCGTAATGTACGATGGTCATCTGACCCTTATCATTAATAAAAATGATCAAACGTTGTTGTGTGACAAAATTCTTGCTCAGTTTAGTTGTGATTTGTCACATCACATGACTGCCGTCACCGTTGACAGATCTCGTAAACAGGGGGAGTGTCAGTGACGGCTGAAAAGGCGCCCTTCACATCTCCGTACGGCCTAGCCCTATAAAAGGCCGAGACATTTGTCAGAAGCACAACGAGTGGTAAGATAGTAGTACGCAAGAAAAAAAAACAAGTAGTCAACGGCGCATAGAACGGAGAACAAGAAGGGAAGTCAAAGTGAACCAGAAGTCTGAGCATAGCTATTACAAGCCAGAACAACAACAATAACTGCTATGCAAACCGGGTAAGAATTGTTCAGAGGATAGATGACGCAGTGTTGATGCTAAGGGAGTATCGTATTGCAAATTCAAATTATATACTATACAAAAGTCACGTTGTAGAGATTCCTTTTTTTGACTACGTCGTCTACGAGCGAGGAACGAGTGTGTAGCCGGCACTAGCAAGGCTGTCGCTCCGTGAGTAAAACGGTGAATGGGGACCAATAGGAGAAACTAGTTGTCCGATTCGGGTTTTAACCCACACGAGGTTGTTCAACTCCTATTTGTGTCTACTCCCGAGGCAAATACCGTGGGTTCAGTTCTCCGATTTGGGTTTTAACCCGGAAGTGCCTGACCAAAAGTTATAGCAGCGCTCGAGTGCACAAGCCAACAGCAGCTAGTACCTCGACTCGGCCTTTTACCCAGACAGGTAAACCATCACCAGCTATAATCTTCTCACCCAGAAGTGGACTGACTCTGGGTACTGTCAACGCGACAGCGACGAGATGACAAAGGCGCCACTACGACTGAGTGTCCCGAACGGGTCTCAACCCAGAGGGACAGAGTAGTGTGCCAACTACACTAGCACGTCTGCCGGTGTCACATTTAATCAATGTGACTGATCCTGGCCCGGCGAGTATACCCCGGCCCAGAAGGCTCATCACAGCTTCTGCTATCGGTTGGAGCACTCAGATGCAAATACTGTCTATTATTCTGCCAGACACCTTACCTTATTGTAATTTTCTTATTCTCCGGAGAAAAGTGAGAAGGAGTTACAGTGATGCAGAGCTAAGAGATTCGGCACATAATACATCGGCCCCAAGGGTGCGCCACCATGTGCGAGCGAAGGCGGGAGAGTCGCAGAGAAAGTGTTCTACTGTGTCATCCTCTTCGCAACATGCAGCAGAGGTAAGCTGATGTCTGCAATGATGCACGCAAGTCTTCTGCAATCAATATTCCTTAAGGTTAAAATTTATGTTGCAGACACTTGCACCCTGGATATTCCCCCTATTTATGATTTTGTGCATTAAAGACTCAATCATTGATGTAGGATTTGACCGTGGAAGCAGGAATACCTAAAATAGTTTCAGGTCCTGAGAAACTCTCCTCTGAACCCCTTATAACAAGTTCATCAGAGATCTCATTTCTTGGAATCCCAGAGTGACCTGGGATCCATACAAGCCGTAGTGAATTTCGTCTTCCGACTTTGTTCAAAAAGGTCTTAAGTTCATGCACTCATTTGGAGCTGGTTAAAGGGCTGGACACAGATTTGGGTGCAGCTTGGCTGTGACTGCAGACGCATCAGCTATTTGCCTTCCACTTGTGCTTCACAACATGCATGGCCATTAGGACTGCGTATATCTCTGATTGAGAGACAGACACATATTTTCCTATCGAAAAGTGCAGTCGGACGTTTTCGTGTTTAAAGAAAATCCCAGCGCCGAACCTCCGCCCAGACCCATCTGTAAAAACGCGAAGACAGTGTCAGATGGCATATCCATGAGACAGGGATCGTAGGATATTTCTCGTACGTTTTCACACCAATGCGAGTTGTACCAAAAGCCATTACTCTTCGGGCGAGATATGGCTTTCAAAGCAAGACTTTCCTCAAATAATGCTTATTTGATTCGAATGTCGAAATGTTCAGTCATAATAATGGGAATCCGTATGGACAGATGCTCAAGCTTACCTCCGAAAGCTTCTGACCAGCACGTACAGCTTGCGCCATCTATTGGATTTTTTATTCTTCTGACTTTATGTATTAAGTTTACCCGCGTTTTTTTTTTTTTTAAGCGACTCGAAATAATTTTCTTTTGAATTGTAGAATCAAATGTTGCCTGTTAAGAGCTTGTTATTTGCAATACTCTATAAATGCCATTTTAAATAGCGGTGATATTTTTATTCTTATTTTAATTTTTAATTTTAATTAAAAAAACTGCAGTTAATAATGGATATACGCCAAATTTTGACCTTTTGTCTGGTCTATCCATTTGAAACTTATTATAATCCACGTTCCCGATCAGGTTTAGGTTTCAGGTCAAAGTTTCTGACAAAGTACGGTTTTAACTTGGTTTTAAAGCGAGGTATTATATTATTCACGCTGCGTCAAAAGTGGTTTCCGATATTCAATGGAGAAAGCTTGTCGACTTTGAAAATATTCGTGTTTTTGAGAGACAGTGCCTTAGAGTCTGCCTTAGAATGTGCTGAACACTGAGTCTAGGTGCATTAAGTTTTACGCTACTGAGGTCCTGTACGACGGATCAGGAATAAATAGAAGGCTTATGACAGGCAACAATAACTTTACCTTCGAAACTTATTACCTCGATTATAGACACCCAGAGTATACCCCGGTCGAGTTCATCAGACATTTTTCCATATTAGCTCCGAAGGATGGGTGCATAATAGCGCTAGTATCCCGGTAATTCGGCAACGCCACCGGTGTTATTCGACACGCCGATTTCTGGTGATTGTCGGGGGAAAACGTTTTCCAGAACACTACTCCAGTATAATTTTCGTTACGCCTTAGTTTATAAGTTATTGTAGTGTTAGCCAAGGGATCTTGAGAACTTATTGATGCCTTTTAGTCTTGGTGAAATACCTGTGCAAAGTGAGCGGAGTGGCGAAACCCGGTTGCTGAAAGAAAAATCAGGAGTGTGACCCCTCGGAATGATACCTATGAGTACCAAACAAGCGTATTATATTACAGGTACAAATTAATTCGATTCATTTTTTTTGTTGTTAAACATTAATTTATTTCAAAACAGAAGGAATTAGCAGTTTAATCAAAGTTTTCATCTATCGCTGATGACTTACAGGAATTTTTTTTAATTCCATCTCGAAAAGGTGTTTCGTCTTTCGAAGCATCTAAATTTGGAGCTTATTTTTGCGAAAGAAATTAGCCGGTGACTTGTCAAATCGTACCGCATCTTTAAGAATAACCAGTAATTAGAAGAGACAATGCCCGGAGAGAGAGATATATATGAACGATATGAGGTCGAACGTTTTCGTGCAAAAAAAAAAAAGGTTTTGTCATGTTTATGTTTGTATTCGGGCCATCTTTCTCGCAATGCACGACTCAAACCAATCAGTTGGAGCCTATACCGATCGCTCTTAATGGATTCGCCACATCGTTACAGCCTATTAGATCCAAGACCCTTTTGGTTCAGAGCATGACCTTCGAACTCTTTAGTGTTGATGTTGAGGTCGATGGTAACGATTCCCCACGCTTAGTGTATCGTCTTTCAACATCGATCGGTTTCAATTTATGAGGAACCCAGTCGACCTGCTTCTGAATTATTTTCATGGATCTGAATCTTACAGAAACTGCTTGTTGAATTATTCTCTATTAATGTGCAAGCTACATTTGCATTTGTATCGGATCGAATAATGCCTCCAATTCGTCGTCTTCGCGTTTTTTTTGTTGTCCAGAACATGGTCTCGCTCTTCAACGCTGAAATCACCTCTCCTAAAACGTCGAAACCATTCCCTACAAGACCTATCTGTTGGAACATTATCACCAACTTCCACCAGCATTTGATGCACTTTAGCTGCCCTTTTAATCCAATTAAAGCAAAAACGGTTACTGACAGAATCTAACCTCTCTGAAACCACTGAGATCAACTGTCAATAAAAAAACAAAATATTTATAAAGTCCAAAGTTATCTTGAATATTACTACGAGTAATTCGTACTCCCAATATATGAAAATGCAGTCTTATCCAATTTGTGGTTCCGAAAGTGAATTTTAATTAAAACACATTTTTGATTCAGATTCTGATCAAATTTTTGTTTCAATATATTGCTTGGATCCTGATATCATGAATCGAGTATAACATCATTTTAACGTCCTCCACAGAAGTTCTTGTGGGACTCGATTCTGATAAAGTAATTTTCGATGACTTTTCGATACATATCGGATAACGACTCGACCATAACGTTGCGAATATTGCTTTTCAAAGCCTCAAGAGTTTGCAGATTATGTGCACAAAAAAGAAACCTGTTTGTGTAAGTTGGTCAATCAATTTAATTTTGAATATTTAGAATGGTTTTCTGTAACACATGGAGGGTTGTTGTAACATGTTTTGGAGCTGGAGTCTTACTCTCCCTTATCTAGGTGGTGGTATAGTGTCTTTATTCGCAATTTCGTGCTATTAATTTGTAGGACGCATATCTCTTGGATATTGTATAAGCCGTTGTTCTATAAAACAAAATTGGTATTGTATATACACAAGTTGCATGCTTTTTCGTCACCTAGGTGTTTTCTTGCAATTTTTCCAGGATAAGGCTGCTCATAGTCTTCACTTATTACAAAATGTTCAGCAAAAATTCTTCGGAAGCTCGCACATTCGTAATGTAATCCACAATATATTTTTTATCCTTATTATCCCATATGTTTTAGATCACAAGCGCAAAAAAAGATGATTTTTAATATGTGGTTTTCTAACTGTTTGGATTTTAATTTGCAAAACAAAACTCGGTCAAATTGCAAAAGCTTACACAACTTTTATTTCAGTTGATAAATCAATGCTTGCCATTTACTATTTCGTGTAAATATTAGCCATGACTATGGGTTTTTAATTGTCCATACGAAGAGTCCAATTTTGAGTCACTTTTTCGAGCATATTGGCATATTTGACGTATCTAAAAAAAAAAAGGCTTAAGGCCTCAAATCGCAGGATCTAACCGATTCACCGGTGTTGTGTGGCATGCAGCGCCTGTTTGTTGTAATCACTAGGTTGCGTTCGTGCATTTTTGGGCAAAAAAAAGTTCGAAATTATCGAACGACAGCGGGCGCCACGGAAACGTTGTTCTTAGGGTCAGTTTTGAACAAATACGGACCAATGACTCCACCGGGCCGTAAGCCGCACCAAACAGTGCATTTTTCTTGGTGCATTGGCAGCTCTTGTATTGCCTGAGGCTTCTCATGCGCCCAAATAGAACAGACGTCTACTAACATATCTAGAAATGAGCTTCGTTGCTGAAGACAATTTTTCGATAGGTAAGGCGATCGTCCTCCAGATTTTCTGAAGCCTAGTTACCGGAAATTCGAGACTACGGCAGTTCCTCTTAGGTTTTATATGAGTTGTTTTAATTTTAGACCAATATCCTGGCGTAAATCCCAAATGTTGCGAACGGCTGAGCATCTGCAATGCTTTCCTCTCTACGTTACGTACTTGCGCATACAGGTCCCTGATGCCTGTAAGCGTGACATTGGTGCGAAATGTGGTCACTATGGCTTGAATTGGTTACTTAGAAAGTCGATGATGACGGCCGTAAAATGGTCGAAGTGCGCGAAAAACATTTTTTACGAAGCATGACTTTGATAATGTAATTCTATAATTTGTAAGCATCGTTAAGGTGTAAATCTTACCTTGGTGAAATGGCAATGCTTAGCGACAATGTCTGACTTCGAAACAGTTCTTGATTTACCCGTGAGCTCTTAAAAATAGAACACTGAAAAACAAAACAGCATTAAATCACCCTTAAATATCCAGCTTTTCAGTTTGTTACCATATCTCATCACCGAACAGAGGCATGTGCGATTCTCAAAAAAATTAAACACTTATCTCTATCGTTGATATGCAAAACGATGGACCACTTTTAGTCTCATTGCCCCAATAATATAAGGTTCTTAGAATGGTAACCTAAAATTGTTAAAAAGCTTATCCGGTCTTATCCGAAAATATTTGGGGTGTTGTCCCACGTTTCAAATGATGCAAACCCTGTTTTAAATTCATCATCAACTCTATTTAAAAACACACAGTTTCGCCTATTTCCGGTTCTGCTATAAATAATATGCGAATTCCTTTATCAGCCAACGTTCTTTCGCTTTTTTTTTTCGCGCGAAATCGATCAAGAACTTCTCCACTTACGAGTAAAGCACACTCGTTTCCCAAGTAGTTTCGACAGCTTAAGCTCGTTATTGAGTCCAATGACTTCGAGAATGCCATACCACAGATCGATGAATTTTCATTTCGTTTTTGCTTCCTTTTCGACTGCAGTGTTTGCTTACCACCCGCACCTCCCTTAAAAATGCCAACACACATACGAAGACGTACATATAAAGGTGTTTCCATCATAAAACGCAGAGCTTATAGGTGATCTATTTATGAAATATTTTCATATTATCTCCGCTTGAAGTGGCGCCCCCGCCCTTGCCACGAACAATTTTCTCGTAAAACAGGTTACGTTCATATATATGGTATGTAAATGCAACACACATGCATCCGTTTTCTCGAAAGCATGTGCAGCACAGGCGTAGGTTACCCATGCCCGAGCAGTAGGCGGCTTTAAGTGCTGCACTATCCGCAGATACAAAATTCATTTCAATCCCGTAACTAGGGCATGCAATTTAATCTCGATAAATATTCGGATCTAATGTAAATAAAGATCGAGTATGTTGCCACTGCTGTTGCAGCTCCAGCTGTTGTTGCCGGTTGGATGGTGTACTATTTACTGTCGACTGTTGTTGTTAGGAGGTGCTGTCATAATGCTACAGTGTATGCTGGAAGGGTTTCGCTACTGGATCAAACATGAGATTACTCAATTTCGATACAAATTATGGATGAAAATCAATTTCAACTAAATACCTCCTACGCCGGGCAATAACAGAAGAGGACAATGCAGTATCCTGGTCCAACGACATTGTGATCAATTCGATACATTGTTCTGCGAATTTTCGGTCAACACCGAATGGGATTGATTGCTGGTGGTGGGCATGTTAATCAAAACGGCATTAAGGGCTTTCAAAGTAGTTCCTCGTTCCTTCCACTTCCCATGGATATATGGATGAAGCAGCAGCCTTGGTCGTCTAGTGGCGGTTAGTATTATTGTGGTACGGTGTAGGTTTTCGGGAGCTCTGTGTGGCCTCATTAGCAAGCAAATGGAATTGTAAAATCTTGTGGAGGACGGCGGAAGTGGTTGCATTAATTCCGAGATACAATATTGCAATATAAATGGTAATAGCTTCTGTGAGAGACGTCGTAAGTCTTTCAATATCTTCAACTATCTCCACACTATACATAGTTACACGGTTGGGATGGTGGAGTGGTCTGTCCTAAAATCAATCGCAGCTCCACTGGAACTGTGCCGAGTTGATCGAATCACCTATTAGTGTGCAAAGGGATTTTTTGCGCACATACACATCCGGACCGGTGGACCAGACAAATCCAATATTTCGTTCGTTTGGCTGTGGATGGTTTCTATGCATTTTTTGTTATTTTGTTGTCGTCGTGCCAGGCAACAAGCCCTTTGAAACCCGGCGACTGGAAATTAATTGAGCTACCATATCTGCGTGTATCGCCAGGGAATAGATATCTGTTCGCCGTTTTCCCTTTTCCCTCGAGATGTGCATACGTTCAACGACATCGTGTTGGGAGGAGCATCCATTGTAGGCACTCCCTCGATGTTATCTAACGGTCTAGCTGAATTACACTCTCTAATTACTGCTTGAGGGCTGTGAGTACATATATGCCCGCATTCGAACCCGTGTATATCGGTGTGTTTGAGCGGTCGGGAGGATCTGAGCGAATAAATCAAAATTTCAAACATGCATGTGGAACGTGTTCACAAAAATTGACCCCGGGCGAGTCTGGTTGCGCTATTGCGGCTACCGCAAAAGACATTTTTATTTGAATTCTATGCAGGATGTGGACGTTTCATTTTGTCGTCCTTGTGTACCTTCCTGGTGACCCATGTTGACAGCGAGAAGTAAATTCCCAAATCTGAAAAGGCACAAGGAAATGTTTTACGTACTGCTGGCTAGGTGGTCGGCGATTATGTTGGTGGAACTGGAGTGTGGAGTTCAATTGGACAGTTTTTGACTTTAAGGTGTTTGAGTGTCAGTTTGTTTGTTTCGTTTTTATAGATAACTTGAAATGATAGTCTATTAGAAAATATTGGAAAATATAATCGATCCTGATTGATAAAGGGAAGAGGAATCTATTGGAAAGATTATTTTCTGCGAAAGTTTGAAAAAAAAAAAAAACTTGGAGTAGAGGCGATCTAATGTGGAAGATCGTTAAGACCCTGGGTACTCTATATCTGGGCTTGAACCTCTGAAGACATCAATGTTGAAAAAAAAGTAGGAAATTCGTTTCCGATGCAACTCTCTCATCATAGGTTCAGTATAACTCCTCCTTAAATCTAAGTATGTTGGTTACGCCGTTTCAGTAGGGTTTCAGTTCACAACCCAGCTACCTCTTCGCTTTGCTAGGGAGTATTGGAGACTTTGCTGGAAAAATGAAAATAACCATAGGATATCGCTGGTAATATTAGACTATTCTTAAGCATTTCATACTGTCCCACATAAAATCCTTCTCAACACGCTAAAGTAATACTTTAATTGTAGTTCCTTAGCCCTAAATGGCTTTAATAATGATCTTGAATCGTAGCCATGTTTTCACCCTTCTTCTAAGCCAGGATCCATCCTCGGGCCCTTACTGTTTTCGCGGTTCAATAACGACATTCCTTCCATTCTGCCATCAAAACTGTGAGGTATATGCTGTACCCAGTCGACGTCCGATTATATATCCATTTCACCGGTGCTCTACGTTCGAATATCGACCTCCAGACAGTTTGTCACGTAGAGACAAAATGATACTCAACATCACCCAAAGCCAAGGCATTGTCACATGTCAATCTATCCTAGACTTCAATAATTTCTTCATAAGCCTTGAAGTCATTTTAGTCAACAGCTTACCAACTTAACAGGTAGAGCTTACGGCTCCTATTTTAGGTGCGGACTTTGCTATCAGGCATTTCTTGACATCTTTAACTTGGTTGAGGTTCCAATGGCTCGGATTCGAAGACTCTTCGGGTCAGAGCTGTGTTGTCCATAAGTTCTACATGGCCTAGGCATCTTGATCGTTATACCCGTAGACGCTTAACCAAGCACATGCTGCCGTACTCCAGATGCCATCAACGCAAGGATCGCACGCAGAACTTTTCTCTCTAAAAGACTTCATTAACCTTCTATAGCGTTCATGCCTCTGCATTATAACGCAGGACTGGAATGATCAGATTAGAAAATTGCCCCTCCCGGCTAAACGGGGGGGGAATAGATCCCCCCTCCCATACGATTTTTTTCTTGTCTTGACCAGACCTACACGCTCTAGCTTTTTGGCACACTGCTCGTGGAACACCCTGTATAAAGCCAGTTTGGTTTTTCGAGAGATGCCTCTATTACTGAATTGCCTCATGACCCCCCAAAAAAAAACAGTGATTGGCAATAGTTATTTTGCTTTTGATCTCGGTGCTGATGTTGTTCGCACTGCTTATTGCGGATCCGCGGTTGAGGATGTTCTCGTAGTTTTCGCTGCTAATTGCGACGCTCTGTCCGAGACGCCGATGTTGTGCGTTCTTCCTTGATGACAGCTTCATTTTTGCCTCATTTACCGCCAAACCCATTCTAGCCGCCTCCGCTTCAATGCCAGCAAAGGTCTCATTGACGGCTCGCTGTTTTCGACCAATCATGTGAATATCATCTGCGTAAGCTCGCAGTTGAACGGACTTTTGGAAGGAGACTGATCCCCCTGTAATTGGCACAGTCAAAGGGGTCTCCCTTCTTGTTGATTTGGGGAAACGACACTAAGATTCCACTCGTCGGGCATGCTTTCCTCCGACCATATTTTACAGATTAGTTAGTGCATACGCCTAACCATATCATCCCCAGCTGCTTTAAACAGTTCCGCAGATATTCCGTCCACTTCAGTAACTTTGTTTCAATTCAGCTTTGATATTGTTATCTTCTTCGTCAAAATCGGGAGGACACAATTCTTGCCTAACGTTGTTCAAATTGAGTGGAACATTCTGCCCAACATGCCTGACATGCGTACTAAAAATTCACGTTATTTTTTTGACAAACATTTGCTCAGAGGTTTTAGTTCAACCTTCTGACACCCATGGCCAAGTTATCCATATCATATCCAAGTTATCGATATCAATAATTTCTACAGTCGTCAGAAAACAGTAGGTCCCTTTTACCCATTATAATGTGATCAAATTGAAAGGTGACTTTGTTTATACATTTTTCAAACGTTATTTATTCTTCCAAATCTATGTCGTTTCCGTTAAGGTACACTTTATCCAGGGTTTCTCCCAATTCTCGGAATACTTTTTTAAATTCGAATTTCGAAATGGCCTTTGGGTTACGCATCGGTTCACCTTGAATCTCTCCTAAGGACTTGAAACGTTGTCCCGCGAGTGGTCGTTTAGTAACACGGTGTTTAATCCATGATTAAAGCCATGTGCCGGCGGCATCTTTCAGCTTTTATAATTTTTTTCTCGACTTGCTAAATAATCTCAGTTACAATTTATGTTGTTCCCGGTTCAAATTTTTTGTAAAGGAGGACTTAGAGGGTTTTTCAATAAGGGCGGGTAGATGTTGAAATGGAATAAAATAAGCTGTGTGTGAGGTATCAACAAAATTATATTTGAAGGTATGCCATTATGTATGAAATATGAAATCGTTCAACTGCCCGCCTCGGCTTATTACGGTGGCATGGATGAGAATGGTCCAATTTTATATGACTCTTCCGCAAAGATCTGGCTAAATTTAAACGATGTCCTGTGCTATGTGCATCTTAAGGGTCGATTGAGGTTTATTCGTATATGCCTGCAACTTCAGGAAACCCCCCAAGAAAAAGTCCAGCGGGGTGAAATCGCATGGACTTGGTGGCCAATTCACGTCACCTTTGCCTGAAATCGTCCATGCGGCACGCAACGCCGTCCTGCTGGAACCATATGTCGTCTAGGTCCATATGGTTTCATTAGAGCTATAAGATATTGTTTATCATCGTTCTGTAGCGCTCGCCATTGACGGTCACCGCCTCACCAACGTCGTCTTCGAAATGGTACGGACCAATGACGCCGCCAGCGTAAAATTTTGCTTGGTAACAAACCATTCATCCAAAAATGCTCCTCATCTTCCTAAAGATGATTTTTCAGTCAAAATTGGGTTCCTCTTTCAAACACTTCTAAGCCCAGTCAGCGAACAAACCGCGATGTCTATGGTAATGAACTTTGAGCTCCTAATCCCGGCGTAAAATTCGCCATTCGATCCATTAGATAGGCCAACAACATCAACAAGGTCTCTAATGGTCGATCGATGATTTTTGCGTACAAAATCTGAGATTTTTTTTTTAAAGGGTTCACGCAGGTTCAAGAGTTACGCTCTTATGTTGTTTGTCACGCAACCTGGACGGGGTGCCTGGTTTGTGTCGAAGATGTTCGTTCATCACTCGCCAGGGGTGGTTGTCCTAGATAGGATTCAAGAGATTCGACTGAATTTATCGCGTTGGTTGTAGTTCACAGTAACTTATTTTTGTTTCCATGTCAGTACGGTGTTATTTTGGAAATGCACACGAGTGTTATACCTTCGTCAGCACTTTTTGAACATCTCTCATTCACAACTGATGTTTTTCCGTATATAAATTATGGACAGACTTGAATTACAGACCTTCCGCTCAACAGTCAGTGATGATTACCATTGCACTACGACCGCCCCTTTGATTTTCTTTACCTGCCGACCGATTGGAAAACAATCTTTTTCAGCACTTTCTCTGTCTTCTTGGCATTACCACTTGTAACAATGACAGAATAATCGACATATGTATAAAAACAAAATACCGATAAATCGTAGATCCGTGCAGGGACGGGTTAAGAATATCCCTGCAGCGATACCTCTCGCTTGTCGTAAAAGGCGACTTAAACAAAGGTAAACGAAAATCGCATCTAGGCAATTTAGAAAACACCCAGGTGAGCCTAGGGACACATATACCACCATTAAACTGCCCCACAAGTGTACATGCAAATCAGTGGGTTGACACGACTGGAGATCACCGGTGTTGTAAAAGTAAGATCAAACAAATAAATCAGGAGCATGCCAGTGTCACAAAAAAAAAGGCAGGCCGAAAAACAATTGGTGCAAACAAATGCAAAAACACCAGCATTTGATTGGCCTCAGCGATGAAGTAATCCCAAACCGGGAAGCCTGCCGCTACTTTCTGAGGTCAAACCGGCGGACCCCACAAGCGGACCAGTAGGAATGCAGTTAAGTGGGAAGGTTATGGTCCTACACTTCTGACCATAACAACGCCGGAAAAAGGAAAAGAAGAAGAAGAAGAAGAAACCGATAAATCGTAGATGAGAAGTGCTCTCGCACTACGGGGCGTATTCGTAACATTTTTCCGTTTTCCGTTTCCGATACCTACTACGTCACTGATTCTGTGCGTGGCGTTACCCTTAAGGAATCGTATAAAAAGTAATATAATAAAAGTGATTAGATATAATAAAAGTGATCAAGTCAAGAAAAGAGCGGTGTAAGCTGGGAACTGCCGTTGAAACATAAAAGAGTCTTCTATTCGTAAGAGGTGCTTAAACCATTTTATACGAATCTATTTCCAAACGCATCCAAATTGTACAACAAAAAGTAGAACGGCAATAAAGTTGCTGGAAAATTTAATTTCCCAGTAAGTAGCTTATCCATATCAAATGCTAATTTCGTTAGTTTCCAATTCCCCTCGGCTAGTGTCGAATTATCGCTTTTTTTCCACCCCTACAGCGTATTTTAAAACTCGTGTGAAAAAGAATGAAACATGGAAATCCAACACCATCCAGCGCCACTTCATTGTCGTATCCACCAAATGTATAATAATTCATTCGAGAGCAATCGAACAGTTTTAACTATACTCCCATTCACTCCAAAGCCGGAAGCTGTAGCTTCCCCGACAAACAGCTGCAATTGTCTCTAATTGATTCTACTCGACTCCACAATAGTGAACCCTTTTCCCCTCTCTCTCTTCCATGCTGCCGAATACGCATAACAATTGAATCCGTCACCGCATGTAAAAAAAAGAAAATTCAAAATGTTCTTCGATGAATTATTGAAATTCCCACATTCAGCTCGAATTACTAGCCACCGTGGCGCGGCGTTTAGTAGCATGACCCTTGAATGGGTTCCATACTACTCCACCCACAAACACCGTGCCGCGCAATGGTAGGGAAGAACACATTTTCCAATGTACCGATATGCATCGGCGCGGAATCGTGCCGCAGCATAATTACGGCTTCGGCTGTGGCTGATTGTTGTTATTCCTTCTGGTTCTGCCGCTCTCATTACAATGTAAACAACTTCAGCCGGAATCGCGGCATGAACGCGTTAACAAGCACTGGCACCAGAACCAAAGAATATTATCTACGCTCCGCATGGAAATTTAATTACTTGCCATAAAAGAAATCCTGTCTGCGACCACATCTACGCGGACGGTCATTCAAACCATTCAAGCCATCCAAGGCATTCACACCATACGATCCACATCATGTCGCTACATTCGATATCTCCTCGTGCACCGTTTTGAGTTGAATTCAATTAGTTTTTGGGAAACTCTTACCCAAAACGATTAAATATTTAATGCAGTTGCACTCGAATTGCAAACTGTATTTGGGGCATTTCCCCGAATCCAATGTCCGCCAACACTCGCGGAATTATGGGGCGGGACAAGGGAAAGAGAGCGGAATTGCAATAGATACCAAGCCATAGTTCAAATGAATTTAATGAATGTACGCCGAGTATTTAGGTCTTCCACATGAGGTTTCCCAGTGAAAACTTTCCACTCCTTTAAGAGGCATGATGACGGGCGTAGCGCGAATCGGGGTTAATTTTAGTTGAAACATTGAAAAGATTGAAGAGGTTAGAGGGTGGTACGGTGTCACGTTGAGAAGAGGCCAGCTGACTTGAGCTCCTCATCCCGTTTGACGTCGTGCCGGATGGATGAAAGGAAACTTTCGAAATGCAAACGAGTACGAATATAATAAAGCCGAAGAAGAGGAAGACGTACTTGTAGTTGCTTTACCGCACACAAGACGTAAACCGAGATCTTTGGTGGCAGGCAGGAGGAGTTGTTGTTGAATTCTTCCCATGTGACACGATGAGTAGAAACTAAAACAATAGCGATGGCTTCAGTTGGATGCATCTCACGTTAACGCCAGAGGTATGAAGTCGGTTGTGATAGAATTCGGTTGTTTGGTGTGAGTTCCATTCATTAAGGCTAACGAGAGTAGATGGTGTGAGTCTCCGGGAGATGTTTTGTATTCAACATAATAAAAAAAAAATCGAAAAGTTGAATGCAAAGGGAGAGAAGGAGACAATGAAAATGTCATGCCAACAGGTTCTAGTGAATGGAAAGAGACTGGGAGAGAGGAGGATCTACAATTTGTTTGAATACTTTTTAGGATGCTTTTTAGTCAAAGCAGCCTTCAGACAACAGCCAGCAACCAGCAGCCTTTCAAATTGATTAAATGTTTGTCGCTGTCTGTGTTCGACGATGTGTCTATTCTTCTATTTCTATTTTGTTAACTTGCTTTGAATGGAAATGTGGAACAAATTGGAATTCAGGCGACAATCTCTACGGGAAGTAGGTTTAGGACAGATTACAGGGAGACAATGGGCTTTCAACTTTTCAAATTCAAAACAGTTCAAACAGGAAATCAATTTAAACTCGAAGCAATGCGTGGAACTAACATGTCTTTGCACTTGGGTGATCTGCTAAAGAATCGTTGCTTTCCTGAACGTCGATGTCATTGTAACGAAATTAGTAACGCCATCTAGCCATCAGCATTGTTTCGGTTAAGGTTTTTGGGAATCAAATTGAAATTGATGTCATCGTGTATAGGCATATAGGATAGGGCTTACGTGTAAAGGCACTTTTAATTCATTGTCACGAAACGCTCAAAACCTGGAGAGAGCAGGAAACTGCCTTAAACCTGCCTAAAGCCTACATGGTCTTTCTTAAAGCCTTAACAAGATCATCGGTTATTAGATGTTTATAATATTTGAACATTTTTTTATTACTTACTTAGGTGACGCTCCATGCATGTTTAGCTAGCCTGGACTTGCGCTTGTTGTCTCCAGTGCCACAAACCCAGATTTTTGAGGCCCCCTTCCTCTTGTGTGCATTGTTTTTGATGTGGTCGCTCTCAGCTGCGTCCTCCCTCAGAGTTGGACTCGACAACTTTTGGGACTGGGACAGTTTCTTCAACATGGTCTAGTCATTTCAGGCGTTGGATCCATACATGATAAGAGTTTTATAGAAAGTCACTTTGCTTTTTCTAGAGACCGACTTGGCGCGTCAGGATACAATTAGCGCTTAGGCGCCGTTTTGATATCACCGTTTTGGTGAAACCTTAGGGATGAGAAGGAGGATGTTCATTTAAATCCACAGCAGCGGGTGTTAGACTGGATGCATATTATAGCAGCGTAAATGCCTATGGGTCAATGGCCCATACTGATCGCAACGATTCTAGCTATGTTGGAGCGGTATCTATTGGGGAGGTCGTTTGTTTTGATTTTTTGGCAGAAGTCAGCTCAGCCATGGCCATAAGGCCGCACGCTGCCGTGTATTTTATGTGAAGGTCCAAGGGGAGGAGTTGCAGTACAGTATTAAGTGCTTGGGAGTAGTATCTTCCTTTGATTCAGATGCCTGCTGATCTTCGTATTTTATCAAATTTTTCGATTTTATAAGTTTTGCTTAGAGCTGGCCACCAATCTAGGAGGTCATAGGTGAGGATACGATGGACAAAGGCTATGTACATCCACAGGATCAACCTAGGTCTGAATCCCCACCTTTTATCGAAAGTTTTGCTGTTACTTTAGCTTTCTTTACCAGGTTTTCTATATTGGACGTCCAGTTAAGCTTAGGGTCTAGGATTACGCCTAGATACTTAACGCTGGAGGAAAGGGATAGGGTCGAGTTGTTTAGCTGTGGAAGTTTAAATGCCGGTATTTTGGTCTTGGTAGTAAATAGCAGCCGCTCAGTTTTTTTTTTTTTTTTTTTGGTTTCTGTTAGATCACAGCCTGTAGCCGAAATATAAACTTTGGCCAAAGCTCGTTCTGTGATTTCTCTAATCACAGAAGGGGACACCCCTGGTACTAAAATTACCACGTCGTCCGAATGCGTTACCGCTTCTATTCCCTTACTGTCCAGCTCAACTAGGATACCGTTGATGACTAACAGCTATAAAGGAGGTGAGATAACTCCACCTCTATTGTCGGATTTTGTAAGGAGGCTTTTGCCTAATTACGACTGTATGAGTCGGGTTTCAAACATGAAGACTATTCACTATTCACTTACGGATGAAACCTTTATCTCTAATAGATTTGGTAAAAACATTATTGAAAGCCCCTTCAATATCTATAAAAGTCGCCAGGGTGTATTGTTTAAAGTGAGGGGATTTCTCAACAGTTCGCACCACCTCGTGCAATGCCGTCTTTGAAACCTTCGAAATAGGCATTTTGAGAAGTTGAAAGGAGGGACTGAAATCCTTGGCCTCTTTTCCCAATTTTTGGAACCAAGACTACACGAACCTTTCTGCAGGAGACGGGTACGTAGCTCAAGAGAAATCAGCTTCGGAAGATCGCCATGAAAGGAGGAAACTATTACTTTATAATTCCCTCCAGAACCCGAAGAAATAGCGCTTGCTCAGGGTGATTTCGTTTGATTTCCGCACTGATGCCTTTGGTGTACTTTACCGCCGGGCCGAAATAGACGAAGTCCTTGACTAGTTACTTTGCTGAAGTTTATTGCCAGCCCAACGGTAGCCGTTTCCGTTTCAAGCTCCACAAATGTATCATTGCCTTCTGAATAATTTGGGCGGATCTAAAGTATATCGTGCCTCTTGTGTTGACTAGCCATTTCCGCATGATATTTCTCGAAGCAATGGGACGCTTGGCTTAGGTCCACTCATCAGGCATGCTTTCCACTGACCATAACTTACAGATGAGTCAGGTCATCTCCAGTCGTTTTGAAGAGCTCAGCCGATAGCCCGTCTGCGTTAGCAGCTTTGTTGGACTTAATTGTTGATATGGTCACCTGAACTTGGTCTTATTCAGGGGGATAAAATTCTCTTCTTCACTTCATAATTGTCTTGATGACTTTCCGGAGAGTTTGAGTAAGACGCGACCGCAGCTCTGGCATTCTTTTGCTATTGCAAGATGGTCTGACTTGACTCAACTGTGTCCGAAATATTCATAATCAAGCAGCAAAAGGAGGTGATATTGGCTCCTTAGAAAGTCGCGACATCCTTAATATTAATGGAGTATCTGACATCGATTGCAATATGGTCAATCTGGCTGATGAACTATTGATCCGGTGACCGTCACACGTGCCTTTATGGAATAATGGGAATGGTGTGCTTGCATGTTACAGTGAGATTTTCGAACGTACAGAGTGTGTTTCCCAATGACATGTTCAAAAACGGCTATTTGCCCTAAGCTTATATTGCTAAGCTTATATTCTCCCAGTGTCACAGCTGGGGCATCGAGCGTAGGTCTTATCTAGGCAGTCGTAGAAGGCGTTGTTTGTGATGTCGTCCTTGTCCTCTATGGGAGCGCGAACCTAAATTAGGCTGTAGCTGTTATACGTTGCTGTCATGTGGATTGTTATGAGGCGCTTGCTCACATTTCTAAATCTACCAACTTTTGCCTAAACTTGCCACGACTTTTCTTATACCAGTAGATGTCGCAGTTTTTCATCCACACTTTGCGCGGCTCATCCCATTGCACCTTCTAGGTAACGGAGTTGTCTTTGCTGACAGCAGTCTAGGGCCCTCGATAGTTGTTCAGCCGCACTTGGTCTATTTAGGTACCTAATATCAAACGTGCAAAGCCATTCCTTTTATAAAATTTTGAGTTGCTAGGTTCGTCAACATTATAACCGTCCGTCATATCGAGGCTAGTGGTTTCCCCTGCTGTCGCGGCTTACCAGGCCATAGCCCAACCAACTGATTCCGTATTCTGATGTAGGAAACTCGTCATTCGTTTTTCGCCGTTTGTAATTAACTATTAGCGGAAATCTCCAGATGGCACCGAGAGGAAGGGGGAGGAGGGGGGATAGGATTTATTGACAATGCTGCCAGGTTTTCCTGTGAGGTGATTCTTTCTCAAATTGAATGGGTCAGCACTTATAGACCAGACATTTTCCCTATAAGGCCTTTGTCAATGATTTATCACCCATTTTAAACTATCAGCGAAAAATACAGAATCAACAAAACAATGAAAAATTCGCGCCAATCGCGCCCATAAAACCAGTGAAATTAGACAATTCCCGTTACTTTTTGAACGCACTCCGTTTGTTTTAGTCCGTGACCAGAGCATAAGTCAATCTAAGTGAGACGCCCGTATAACCCGTCAGTATATATACTTAATTTGGGCGTTAGTAACTACCATCTTAAATGAATTGTTATCAGGGGAGTCGTAGAATTCGAAATTATTTTCGAAAAACAATTCAACGCTTAATTCCTGCCCAGCATCACTTCGATCAAAGGATGCAGAAAGTACCACTTAAACAATAGCGGATATCAATACCAATACTCATTCTTTTATAAACATTGTCCAAACCAGAAGGTAAACAGCTGGATGAAAATGTTTTTAATAGCATCTGTCTGTCAATTTCGATTCAATGAATCGCCTCCAACCATGATTCCTCGCCATCGAATAATGCCAAATTCCATCGCTGGTAATTCCATAAATTCATTATTGGCACAATGTCCAGCCCATTAAATTTCATCAACTCCAGTGACCAATACCGCGACCGTTACCATAACTCTAGGTCCGGCAATATCATCGTCATCCTCATCATCGAACAGCAAACAAAGTGCAATAGGCCCTCGTGCAAACAGAGAAAAGCAAAAAAAAAAACAAAAAACACTATCGAATTGAAATGCTGTTGTCAACAAACAAACGCGCGACAGATGCGTCGGCTGTGTTCACGCAAAGCCTCGTAATTAAATTGTTTTAAAATTTATTTATTTACTACGCAGTGGATCTGATTATCGCGATGCGCTGCCCTCAAATTGCTGTTCTCTGTTTAACTTGGTATTAATTAATTGAATTTTAAAATTGATGAGCGAGATAATAGCTTTCGATTGTGGCTCTTCCCTCACTTTTGTCTTTTATCTGACAGTGGCTGTGTCCAGATGTCCACTGACAGATAAGGACATACCCACTTTTAGATTCCGTGCTGATTTCGATTTAATTAGGTTTTTTTTGTCCATATTATTCTGCCCAAATAGGTCTTAATATTACGTCCCCGGGGGGAGGGGACATCGAACACAGAAGTGACAGTAATGTCAAAACGAAATGTTTAATGTAAACGACGAAGCAAATGGAGTGTGTCGCAGTTGGGTCGTCCTGCGGCGACAATAAATCCCAATGATTACACTATTCTCTAGACTACAAGACATCTGACACACACAACTCTTCTATGACAACAACAAAATGCGGCTTGTAGGCTTCTATCTGAGTCAGATGGGTAGGTCTTGGGTAAACACCCAAAGATTGAAACAATATCCCGACGCATATGGGCGGAACACAAACCAAAGACTGAAAAAAAACGAACAAGGAGAAAGAAACGGAAAAGAAAAACTGCGGCTGATGCGGCTCAGTCTATTGATTTGCTCAACCAAAAGTTGATTAAGTTTTACTGTTGGGTTTTTATCATCGCTTGTTATCCTCCGTAGAGATTTCGGATTTACTGGCCGGAGATGGATGGGGTTTGAGGATGAACTGGGAATCTCATTCGTTTTTCTTCTTGCTGGTCTGGTATCCTCCTTTCGATTTCGTTTACTTTGCTTTGTTTTCTTCGTTTTGGTCAACTTACTCTGGGTACTACAATACAATGCTCGGAATAGACGTAGGGTTGCCAAATGAGTGGATTATCTGATTATCCAATGCAATTTATATTAACCGTTTATATCAGAATTACCACCGGGTCAGTTGTCATACAATCCACTTTGCTTCATTTCCTCTGGCAACACTATACGACGCCGTGTATACATCGTAACCTCAGGGCAACAAATTCCTCTCAACAGACAATCATACCATTTAATGTGCACAGGCAATAGCACGAGTATATCATAATTTAGTCGAATTGTACATGTACAGAGATCTAATAGAGATGCACAGCACTTAAAGGTCTTGCCACAATTACCCTTGTTCGAAAAATGTTGGAATATGTTACGCACCACCCATATAGCCTCATGTAATTCGTCTTTGTTCCGCATGTGTATGCGAGACCACCAGAAATTAATAATGCTCGCCATAACCGCCTATAACCACTGTAGATGTGATATTGCGCTCTGTTATTGCCGCGACGAGAAATAATTTATTACATAAAAGAACCTACAACTCTGTGCCTCATTACTCACTGTAAAAAATGAGAAAACAAACCAAAACCATAAAACAAAATATTGACGATTAAAGCAAAAATCAGTAAGCAGATCTGTCCTTAAAATTCATACGTTATGGGTTATCCAATTTGTGGTTCCGAAAGAAAAATTGAAATGAAATACTTTTCTGATTTAGATTTCGATAAAGTTTTTATTGTATTATACTACTTGGATCTTACCATTGTTAATGGAATACAATATCGTTAAAATGCCTCCCACGAGAGTTCTTGCAGGACTTGATTCGGATAAGGTAATTTTTGATGGCTTTTCGAGACATATCGGATATAACTTGAGGAATACTTAGCTTTTAAAGATTGTGTGCATAAACACGATATATTGCATAGCCCCATATAAAGAAATACAACAAGCGTGTACCGATGACATACATATAAGTCGTATTAGCTCTGTAAAAGAGGCTGACTTTGTTTTGCTTATAGTATGCTCAGATGAATAATTATGTCAAATGTGGACCACGAATTAGAGGCTCTATACTTCCTCGGGCGTTCTTGAGCCTTAAGTACAGCAGGTAATCGTCGAAGAATGAAATCTATAAATTACTTAGCAGTGTGACATTATTCACTTAAAACCGCTTGCACATCCTGTTTAGACGTCGTATATTTTTTTCCTCATTTCTTATCCAATAGTCCTCATAGATTTCGGGTGGGAATAAGGTCTGAACATTCTTCTTCTCCTTAGCGGGCGCTACAGCTCGGGGCGAGCCTGGGCCTCAACCAACATGTCTCTCTATCTAGCGCGACTTTTTGCTAGTTCCCTCCAGTACCGCACTCTCAGTTGGTTGTGTGCGCCACCTTAGATGCGGTCGCCCTCTACACCGTCGTCTCCCGGGTTTGGATGTGAAAACTCTCCGGGCTGGAGCTGAGATGTCCATTCGCTCTACATGGCCTAGCCATCTTAGGCGTTGTTTTGCCCTCATTTACGGCTAGACCAAATTTCGCCGCTTCCGCCTCAATACTCGTAAACGCCTCATTGACATCTCGCTGACTCCTTCCAATTATGTCAATGTCATCTGCGTATGCGAGTAGTAGACGATTTGAAATATATTGTGTCTCTTGTGTTGACCAGCAAGTTTGGACATTACATAAGGCTATTTAACTAGCAATTTTCAGTGTGACCCAGGGAAAAGCAAGACCCAGTTTTTGGACACTGGTTGCTTGTCCGAAATCCCTACATCGTCGACGCAATAAAAGCAAGGTTGCCCGTTCTGGTAGCCGAAATGCAACCTCTAACGAGGGAGGTGAGGCTTTCGAGAGGAACCTCAACATTTGTCGATCTCAGGCCCTTATTCCTGAGTTTTGAAGCAAAAATATTTCATCATTCAAATTAAGGTGCTTAAGACGATTATCACACTTTTTTTTGTATTTCATCGCAACTTGTATAATTTTTTTGAAATGTTGCACGACTTTTTTCTCATAATTGGTCTGGTCTCTTAGTAAGACACTAGTAAGTCTTTTCCGTATGCCGTACAAAAATTAAAACCGTGCTGGTTTCGTAAAATATTTTTAAAACGTTATTTTTTAAGCACTTGGTTTTTAATATTAAAAAAAAATCGGACAATCGCAAAAGTGAATACAATTTCTATTTGAATTGATAAACCAATGCTTGCCATTTGCGTCTTAATGATCATTTCGTGCATAAGGTACCCTCTACAATGAAAGAGCCATCGAAAAACTTGGAAGTACAGACAATACATTTTTCTTCTCTTTTAGATGGCTCTACAGTCCAGTGTGAACCTGGGCCTCAACCAACAAGCGTATCCAGCTGGCACGATCGTTTGTCAGTTCTTTCTAGTGCCGCACTCTCAGTTAGTTAAGGTTCCCCGCAATCTGTGTGCGCCACCTTAGATTCGAAGACTTTTTGGGCCGGAGCTGTAGACAATAAATCGAACGCACTTCTTTTCCAAAATTCTTTACACAGTTAACGTCCGATGAATCCTATTTTTTTTTGAAATTGTGTCCCAGACCCTGTTTGGTACTGAACTTACTAATTTTTGGTTTGTTTCTTTTTTAATTTTTTGCCAACTGTTCATAATTGCGCTCTTAAGCTCAAGAACGTGCTTAAATTGCCGTCACCCAGCATATGTCCTGTTGAAATTCCAAAAATGTTGACCCAGCTCTTCAAGAACTATAAGGGTTTCCTCCAACATGTCTAGTATTTCTTCGCATTCATCCTGTTAGGAACAATTGCCAAATGGGATGTTCCATACCAACTAAAGGCGCCCCATACCATTACACCTCCTCCTCCATGCTGACGTTTGGAGAAAAAAATTTTTTTTTCTTTTTTTAAATCATGCCACTGTGCCCATCCGTCCGGCCCGTCTATATTGCATTTTTTTCATCACTCCACACAACTTTTGAATTAGACAATTCCCTTAAAATGCGCCTTTTATGGTGATCAGTTAATTCCGGCGGACGGCCTAGAAATAGTTATAATTTCGAGTATATTTTATATATTTGAGTATGTTTCCAAGAACTGAGTAACTTTTTCCCCGATTACTTCTATCGCATTATTTAGACAGAACATTTGGAGGATGGCACTATCATTTTGGGACACACCCTGTATTGACCACAACCAAGTTTTAAGAGGCCCATACGGAGGATCCTATTTTGAATCACTTTTTCGCGAATATTGACTGGTTGTAATTGACGCTGGATTATCGGCCTAGGCGAGTGATTCGACATATCGCCCTTAAAAATAGTCTAAAGGCGTAAAACGAAAAATCTGGCCGGTAAATTCACCATTTCAAATTGCCCATGGAACTCATTTTGCAATTGGCTCATCGATTCGTGTGCTGTGTGGCATATAACGCCGTCTTGCTGGAACCACATGCCGAACAGATTCAGCTCGGGTATTTTGGACAAAAAGAATTTCGACATCATTCACCGATATCGCGCGCCGATAACGGTGACAGTAACGTTGCTCTCACGGTCATCTTAAAAAAAATACGGGTCAATGATTCCGCCGGATTTCCATGTCCATTACCAGTTCTTGTATTGCTTGAGATTGCTCATCAAAGGGTAGCTTTGTTTATTAACATACCCATTCAAACACAAATTAGCTTCGTTACTGAAGACAATTTTTCCATAAAAAGCATGCCTTCTTCCAGCTTGTGTAAGGCCCACTCACCGAAAATTCGATGCTCTGGCAAATTTTTAGGCTTCAATTCTTGCACGAGTTTGCTTCAAATTTTCCACGTAGTCGAGTAACATAATCCCTATTGCTGCGAACAGCGACGAATGGACTAATCACGGTGCTCATTAATACTGGTGCACTTTATGCATATGGGTATGTGGCTTGATGTCCATTTGCGTAAAATTGATTCAAAATTTGGTTCAGTATATCGATTATGGCGTCATAAAATGATCGAAGTGCCCAAAAATCATTTTTCTTTGAGAACGAATTTTGATAATAAAATGCAATAATTTGTAAGCATTTGCCGTGATGAAATGGCAATGTTAACTAAGAATATTTGACTGTGACACATGTTACAAGTCACGCGTGAGCTGTCAGAAGTAGGACATTGAAAAACCAAACAGGAAAAATCACCTTTTACGCACTCCTTTAACTGATTAATGACTATGATGACAAAAATTCGGATCCACACAACGAAACTTCATATTGCATATTGAATGCAATTAGGGCACGCTGTACCAGTTCCCTGACGAGAGCACTCATCTTAACCGCTTCCCTCGAAGCTTCCAATAGTAGTTTCTCAAACGACGAGATTGGCAGGTATCTTAAACGAATTAACGAATTTATCATATCGGCAAATAATC